>JALGBA010000699.1:0-600000 GCA_023970755.1 Azemiops feae | reverse complement strand
AGAAGACATATACTTCTGATAAACAGTTAACAACTGGTTCTAAAAGGGACCAAGTTGAAATAATATTAACAGCTAACAGTATTAATAGCTTTCAATAAAATGGAATTTATTATCTTGCACTTGGCACTGAAAAACTTATGCTTGAAAAATGACTATCCTACATATCAAACATAGTCCGTTGATTACATCAATATTACAATAGAAAAGAATAGGTCAGGATTGTACTATGGAGTCCTTGGAGTGTGTGTTTGTTTACAGACATTACCTGACTAGGTAACATCAAGGAACTACCAAGGGAAAAACCATACCCCCACTAACACTGGCAGGGCTAGCTACTAAATATAGTTTATGTATGTATGTATGTATGTATGTATGTATGTATGTATGTATGTATGTATGTATGTATAGTTTTTCCCTTGGTAGTTCCTTGATGTTACCTAGTTTCTGTGTTTCTGATGTTACCTAAGGTTTCTGTGAGCTTAATGTTTAATTAACATTTTTGTTTTTGTAGGGCATTAAGATGGTCAGTGTTAAGCCAATACGGGGTCTGAGTGCCTTTGCTATGATTCACAGAAGGCAATTCCTACATTCTTGTGTCTTGCCAAGTTAGGCAGCTGGGTCTGTCAGAAGGCTGGCACTCCATGACTAATCACAGCTACATAATATGCCAAACTGTTTTGCTGTGTCACTGAAATAATTCATGATGTTATAGTATTTGTAGCATAGCTACAAACTTTGCTAGACAATTTCTGGTAAGAGAGTGATAAAGTGCACTGTTTCCCCATAAAATTATCTCATATAATGAATTTTCTCTTAACACTTATTATGTAATTATATGGCATCAAAACTGTAAGATATTCTTGCTCCCATAAATCTTATAATTTATTGTTCCCAAGCATGATTCCGGGTAGAATCTTATATTGCCACGCAACTAACAGGCTTTGAATAACCCATTCAAAAGAAAAAGACTATACAACAGCAAACAATCAAGTGTATCTGCACTTATTATATAGTTCCTGTAAATAGTATACAGGCTCAGCCATGAAGGAAAATACAGCTTATAGAGTCATAGTTGCCTGTCCCCTTTCACGGTCAGACAGGTAATCAATCTGGTCAGCTACCTGGTTGGAAACAGAGAAATGAAAAACAGGATTTCATTTCAGCAGGGGAATACATAGCAGAGATGGATAAGAGTCCCTCTAGCTCTCCCAGAGATCCTTCATCTCTCTCTCTCTCTCTTTTTCTTTCTCTCTCTCTGTTTTCCATTGTGAAATTAGTACACTGCTGTCTATATTATGTTAATAAAAGTTAGCTGAGAATAGTTGCACAGTCTAAATTATATTTAAAGTCTGCTTTCTGTTGAGCTTGATTCCTGCCACATCATACAGACATCTATGAAATGTTATAGACAACAGTAGGACAGTTAATTTTTGTCTTCTTTCAGAATGTTTGTTCAGCCTGTGGCTCATATCTGTATACTGCTAAAACTCTAATTGTCATGGCCATCACTGAGCAAAATGGTGCATCATAGGACAACAATTTTTGAACCAAGTTACCTCAGGTGGGCTAACTTATATAATGTGCCCCATTTATAGCAATCTCTTGCTCTCTCCGCCACCTAGCAGCAGTCAATTATCTGCTAAGGGAAGGGAAGGGAAGGGAAGGGAAGAAAGGAAAGGAAAGGAAAGGAAAGGAAAGGAAAGGAAAGGAAAGGAAAGGAAAGGAAAGGAAAGGAAAGGAAAGGAAAGGAAAGGAAAGGAAGGGAAGGGAAGGGAAGGGAAGGGAAGGGAAGGGAAAGGCCACTACATACCGTTCCTGGCTCATGCCTGTCCACAGCATACTCCCCCAACTTGTTACCCCCCTGCACATCTTCCCTGACCTATACCACCCTTCTCGCATGCTTTCACCAGCACATGGAGCACCTCTTGTGCAGCCCCTATGCACTCTTCCTGATTTGTACTGCCCCCCCCATGTAATTCCCCTGATCAGCATGGCATCCTCCCTAACCTGCACTTGATTCACACACTTTCCCCAACCCACATTTCACTTCCTGACCCACCCTGCCCCCCATGCATCATCCCTAACCAGTGCAGCACTTCTCCCGTACCCATGCAATCCCCATGCATTGTTGACTCACACCACTCCATGTGACCCTATTGTCCTACACAGCACTTCTTACCTACCCATGTAATTCCCACTTGCCTTTCATGGTCCACCACCTCTCCACACACTCTACTTGACCAGCATCTTTTGTGCGTAGTGGGCACTTTCCTAATCTACCACATTACCAGTGCACCCTACCCAATCTGCATGACATGTATGGCACTCTATCACACCCCCAAAACCCATCCCACCCTACATAGCAGCTTTTACATAAATTGGTCTATAAGCAAGCAAAAATAAATAAATAAAACCAATACACATTCAGCACTATGATTTGAAGATAAGGCCCTTTTTTTGGCCAATAACAGGTATATCATGTGAAAAGCTAAAGCAGAATTTGACCAGAGCAATTCACATGTAACCAACTTCCCCTATTATAAATGAAAAAGCAAAAATAGTTCAAAGTTAAATTGTGGTGTCCTTATTTTCTGCACCAAAAAGATTCCCGTAACATTCCAGGAACCCTTTAAACTGACATTGTATCAAACAATACTAGCCAGACAGAATATAATAAATGTACTGAATGCAATCCAGAAATATTTGAGAAGAGCCTTTCCATGAAATAATAAACTGAATTGCAATCAATGGGTTTTAAGTAAATAAACTGAATCTGCTACTGAAACCAATAACTGAAGAACAAGCAAGCAAAAGAAGGCAGTGGTTTCTCAGACAATCAAACCATTTGTGCCTTTAAATGCTTATTTGTGATATATTCCTACCACAAGGAGCAATTTATGCAATTTGCAGGTTGATTACTGGATAAGAGAGCAGGCAATAGTGATTTAAGAATAATAAATAAAAAAATAGTAGTAGAGTCAAGATTGTGAAGGGTAAATGAAATGTGGGTGAAGGAAGTCTCCAACTTATGCTGCACAAGGAAGACATATGCTTCCTTCATAAAATATGGGAAGAGTACATGATAAATAGGAAGCTTTATAACACAGTTTGGAACAGCCTGCTATTTAACAGAATAAAGTAGCTTTTCAGTGAGTTGCCAAGAAGTGTGCTATAAAACAGAGCACTTTTACCTCCGAAGATCCCAACCAGAGTTGCTGGCAAAACATCAGGATACCAACTAATGAGATCATGGCCTATTAGCCCAGAAGCTCAGCACCACTGGATAAACACAGTAATAGAGAGAAGTATATTTTCTCCTCATGCCTGTATTTTGAAGGGAAGCCAACCTTTTTCATTATACCTTTTCTTCTGTATACAGCAGTGTTACAGTTGTTCCAGGAGAAACCATGCCTTTTTCCTAATTGTCAGCTTCTAACTGATAAATAAAAGCAGAAAAGATGGTTGGAAGTCAAGATTGCTCAGGTAAGTTTGCTAAGTAGCTAACAGTGGGGGTGGGGGGGATGGACTGAACTGTGTTGGACAAGGAGTGGCTAACTTGAGCTTAGAACATATATATTCCTTTAAAAAAGACATCAAACCTGACTCCAGGAATGTAATGTAATGTCAGGACAACTACACTGTTGTGGGGCCAAGAGAAAGAAGTAGTCATATGATGCAAGCAAGGGAAATAAAAGGTAATGTTTTTTTTTTCAAGAGACACAAATACACTATAAGCTAGGAATATATTGTGTGAAAAGATTGTGAAAATGAAGGTTTAGAGGGAAGGAAGAGGGGGAAATCTGCAATTTAAGGAATAGAGGCAGAAGTAAAAGCAGAGGTTCTTATATGGAATCAGTCCACAAAGTTAGGGAGAACACTGGGAACTCTGCAAATAAATTTATAAGAAAATATTGGAGTAGCCTACTAGGTAAAAGCTTAGAATTAACAGTTTAATAAATCTTAAGCGCAATTGTGCATCACTGAAGCAATAAATAGACTCCTTCTCTAATTTTCTGAGTCATTCAAATTGACCATCCAAAATGTCCATCTAACAGGCTAGAAAAAAATGCACAATCAATTCTCACAAGCAGAAAGTCTTTCCTTTAGCAATAACTAACTAATCCTAATCTCCATAGCCGATAGAATTGGCTTTCATCTGTAATTTTCTTTTTAATATTAGTCTTTAGGGTTTGGGGGTATTCAGGTGTTTCTATGTTTCATTTATGATAATTATTGTTTTAGTTTGTTTTATAATTGTAAACTGTCTAGAAACAAATGAAATAGGGCAGCATATAAATGATGCACTAAAATTAATATATAAATGATGTTTGGGATCATATTGAAAAGTTTGTCGTCTTTGTCCGTCTTTTATTTCCTGTTGATTGATCTTTAGGCCATTTTGTTCAACTTCCTGTTTAGGACAGGTATAAGAGGAAAAACATCCAGAACAGATGAATGGAAACTCTGGATAGCTAGTTTCACTGCTAAAATTATATTGGCTGACTTTTAGTTGGATTTTGTCTTCCTCTGTCCTGAAAGAGAAAAAGTCTTGACTTCTCTATGGCATCCTTTCAAGTATTTGAAGGGTGCTATCATCTTCCTCTATCATCCCTTCTCAAGAATAAATATTCCAAATTTCCACAATCTCTCTTCATAGGATTTCGTTTTCTGATCATAGTCATTACCCTGTTCTGAACATATTCTGGTTTGTTTAAATCTCTAAAAAGGAATTCCCCATTAATTGGTACAATACTCAGGACAGGATCTGACCAAAATTGAACTATCACTTCTGGTGATTTGGAAACTATTCTGTTGATATTACCTAAAATTTCATTTCATTTTTTTTCCTTTTTGTTGAAACATCATTCTGGTGAATCAGATTAGATATAAGTAACTCCTATTTTTTTTTCACAAGCACCATAACATAGCCAGGTATCCCCCATTATATATTGTGCTCATTTGGTTTCTCTTTCTCACATAAAACACTCCGCAATGAAAATTTATCTTATTAATTTCAATACATTTCACTAGCTTACCAATATGTTACATTTTATTTTTGTCCTCAAAAGTATTAGCTCCTATAGTAATTATATGAATATTTGATAAGCACCCTTAGCATAATTATCCAGGTCACTGAAGAGTGAAGGATTCCGGAGTGAACTTTTCAGCACCTTACTTGATAATCATCCAGTTTGATGAGAACTCGTTTATGAGAACATTTTGAATATGATTTTCAGGTCAGCCTATTTGATTAGTTTGCTGATCAGAATGTCATGAGATGTTTGTCAAACTCTTTCCTGAATTTGTGATATCTAATGTCACAATCTCCAAATGAAGTTATCTAATCAAAAAATGATGAAAGGTATATGTAGCAAGGCTTATTCTTAATTCTGGTAATGACATCTGTTAATAATTGCATTTTTAAAGATGTTCTCAAACAAGCTTTGTAATATACTTTAAAATCTTCATGAGTATTAATGTCAGTTTGACATTAGTCTGTAGTTCATCAGAGTTCCCATTTTCTCCTCTTTTGAAAATATAGATAACATTTGCCTTGCTTGAGTCAGCTGGCATCCATTCACTAGAATTTCTCAAAGGTAAAACAATCAATAACCTAGGATGCAATTAATCTGGTCCAAAAGGTTCAAACTAATTAAAATTAAATAGATATCCCCTGCCAAGATAACTCTCACTTCTATTACTGCCTCTTTATTCTTCCTCTATTCACAATTATCTGGCAAAATATGTACTCTCTTGGGGAACACTGAACTAAAATAGCTGTTGAATAGCTCTACTTTTTCTTTGTCTGTTAGTCTTTTGCCATATTCATTGAGCAGTTTGTATACTGATTCCTTTCTCTTTTTTTCCCTTTTGAACTTATCTGAAGAAACCCTTGTTGTTCTTAGAATCTTTTGCTAAACTCAGCTCCTTGTGAGCTCAGTGCCTTTAACTTTTTATGCTACATCTAGGTACTTCTTTTTCATGTCCTATCTCTTTTCCCATGCATCTGTAATTTGCAATTCATCGCAATTTTTTTTCAGCCACATTGGTCTTTTCCACTAGCCTACTTTATGTGTGTGGGTGTGTAATTGTTCCTAATTGTGCTTTATCTGTATATTCTTTTTAATGAATTCCCATTCATCTTTAGTCCTTTTCCCCATATTCTTCCCCTGATAGGGAATCATATTGCTATTTCCTTAAGCTTCCCCCCCCCCCAGTTCTATGATATCCATTTAAATCTATTCATCATTAGTTAAAATCAAGAATTCCAGCATTATATGCTCACTTTCCTAGTGCTACTGTATCTCCACTACTTTGATTACATTTTCCTTATTGTTTAGTATCAGGACAAAAATAATTGATCCTCTTGAGAATTCCTCCCCCCTCTGAGAGAAAATATTGTTAGCAATTCAAGTTAGAAATTTCCAGTAAGGTTCATGAAGAATTCTCATCCAACAGATGTTAAGAGTATTTAGTTTTTCACTACTCTTACTTCATGACTTTTGAAACATCTACAGTTTGATATGAAAGCATGTTCCATATCTTTATCTTAGTTGTGCAGGTGATAGCTTTTATTTGTTCCTTCACTTGCTTTAGCTATGGTGCTAGGTAATTAATATGGATATTTGAGCAGGTGTAGCTAGCTATATTTAACATATAGTATATCTCATTTCCCCCTTCTATTGTTTCTGTTCCAAAATCTTCCAAAGTTATACTTATTAATTCATATTTATAATCTGTTAAGAGAATTAGTTTCCCCCATATGCTGAGCATTAATTCACAAAGAACAAAGACCGTGAACTTTATCAACAAATGTTCTTCCAGCACTTAATTGGCTTAAAAGACCAAGAAATCAAACCAGTTACTTTCATTCTTTTTCTAGGAATTCATATTTTTTTAGTATAGAAAAATGTGCCTCAGAATTGTCTATACAGACAGTCTTCAGTTAATGATCACTCGCTTAATGACCATTCATAGTTATGGTGAAGAGCTACTTCTGACCTATTTTCAAATTTCTGAAGGCTGAACTTTCCCCCACTGTGGTCACATCCATCCATTTTGGGTTGTTGGCAAACAGTTCACATTTATTATTTATTATTATTTACTAAGTTTTTATGCCTCCCATCTCTCATATAAGGCAACTACAGAATGTTTGTAGCATCTTGCTGTTGTGTCAGTGCAATTTTTGCCATTTTTTTTGCTTGTGTCTGGCATTTCTCATTTCTCTCAAAAAATACCCATTGGGGAAAATGGATTTGTTCAATGACTGCTGCGTTCACTTAATGACCACAGTATTTGCTTAATGGCTGCGGCATTTGCTTAACAAACTGTCATAAAAAGGACATAAAATTGGGCATGACACATGGTCAGCCTCTTAACAGCCACCATGATTTATGGCCATAAGTCTGGTTCAATGTCTACCTCATTAGTCAGTTACCAGTTGTTATCCTGTCATATTAGAATTCTGACATTTGTTTCTACTTTATCTTATAATATCTACAAATCTCCTTTTAAAATAGGCTCTCAAGATGATGGTAAAATAACATATTGAACATAATAATGTTAATAATGTTAAATAATATTAATTACTTTCTCTTAATGATAGGCACTGAAAGATTATGTCATAGAACAAATGAAAGAACAAGCAGCTGAGGAAAATTCATTGTTTATCTATCATTGTCAATTTGTTTCCACAATAACAAATTAAAGATATCACTGAGTAAACTTATCATAGTCATATTAATCTAATGTCAAAACTATATAAGCATTGCCAGATTTTTGTGGACTATGGTATATCAATGGTTTATTGATCAAAAGAAAATAAAAATAAATGGCAAATAAAAGAATACTCAAAATAAAACATGTTGAGCAGGCATTGTGACTGATGCATTTATAGCTTTATTTATATTTGAAATAAAGTAATTTTAGTCACTAATTTCCATCAAATGGAGAGGAAGCTAAACCACAATGCCAGATCATGACAAAATGCAGATGCTGCTATATGGATTGCTTTCATGTAACATGGTAAGCCATACTTTTCTCAATCAAGATGTATTGAATAAGCCACAACTAATTGAACTCATACCAAAAATTATGGCAGGACAAAGAGGCTACAAACTACAGTAACAGGCACACAAGCAAAATAGCACACAAGCAAAATAAACAAAACTTCATTACATTTTAGCATGTTCTACCATACCATGTTGTAACATTACAATTGATTTTTTAGGTAATGCTAATTCAGAAGCCATCTTTTACCAACTACAATGGTAGCATTCCTAAAATGTATTGAGTTAAAACTAAACAAACTAGTGATATGTGAATCAAGCAAAACTGTGGCAAACTTTGTAGGCATTATCTAGCTTGTTCAGTTGGGTTTTTGTGAACCATTTGTTAATTTTTTTTTCTTCAAGAAAGAGACAGAAACCCAGCAAGCTCTGTTTCAGGAGTGGGATCATGATATCCTGTAACAGGCAATATTGCATCTTTATTAAATTTCATTATTAAATCTTTCCTTCTTCCTCCAAAATGCTAACTGCAACTTTCACGTAGTTTAGGTTAGTCCCATTTTATCCCCATTACTGTCCTGCTATGGATGCAAGTGCAAAAGTGTCTCCAGAAAATTTCCTGCATATGCCAAGATTTAAACCTTGCAACCCTCCCCTTTAAATATTCACTGCTTTTGACATAAATCCCATACAATAATACTTGTCAACATAAGCTTTTCTATGCTTTTAATGTAAATGGTGATAATAATAACTTCGTGCAAAGTAAACAGAATCCTTTTTCCAGTTGCAATCAATCATCTTAAAAAGTGCCCTGGCAATCTTTTTTCGTCCACCCCCTTGTCCTCATGACACTGCCTTTATTTTTTCTCCAGCTTTTATTTACCTGTATCGATATTAAAACAGTCTATTGTCTTTTTATGCACTCTCCAAGTAATCATGGTTCACTGCTGCAGCTCTGGAACAAATCTAGTCCAGAATTAAAATTCAGCCTGGCAACCAAGCTGGAAGAAGAGAAGGAGCTGCAACAGAACTGTTTGTTGCCTTATTCAGATAACAATCCTGCAAGTGGTGCATTCAAGATGAGCAAGAGAATACAATATACTGCCCAAGAGCTGCCCCCAAATCTTTGAAACAATTCTCAAAGCTGGCACTGAAGAATTTTATCAACCTAAGAGACTAATCATGTTAATTGTACTTAATCAATGGTGTTTAGTTTTAATTAAATTTAATCAAATAGTGGGGTTTTTGGGGGGCCCATGCACTTTTAGAGAATAGGCCATAGGACAGCAGCAAAGGTCAATGTGTCAAATCACCTTGGGGAAGAGTTATAAACTTAGTCCTCAAATTTAACCAAAGTGTTTTATATATTATAAAAATTGGGTGCTAATTAATTTTCAATTTTATGTTTTGTATTTTAGTCATTTACTTCCAATTATTCTATGTAGGTGGCTCTTTATAATCTGTCATGTTTCTCTCCTTCTCTCTCTCTCTCTTTGGTTTCCACTATGTCATTACTGAAGGTGACAAATCTATTCTTTCTGCCTATGCTCATTTACTAAGCCTGGAAGCAAAATGAAAGCTGCAGGAAAGAAATGTGGCAAGCTACTGCATCACACTGTTTCTTGGGGAATTTGAAATTAATACTATGGACTATGAAATCAATCGTGCATTAGATTATGCCCTGAAAAGCAAAGTATTAGTCAAATTGCTACCATACTAATCCTGTCCAAGATACTTGCTGCTACATTTCAAACATTTCTTGCCAATCATGCAATATTTTTTAAAAATATTCTTCCTCCTCACTATCTATCATCTATATATGTATGCCTATATGTGCATGTATATGTGTACACCCATGAACATGCATACTGTATATGCAAAAACATATACATTTAAATATAGGTTTCACTGAGTTCACAGTAGCAACCTTCTATTCAAAACTCACTGATTCAATGTGAATTATAAAAAGGTAATTGGGCAGAGATACAGAAACAATCTCTTTAAAATGCCAAATGGACTGGAGCTGGGCAAACAACCAGTATTTCTAGTACAAGATCAGGATGGAAAAAATATAAAGAATAAAACTGAGACACAGCTGGGTTTAAAAAAGAAAGAATAAAGATTCTGTTAGATTATACAATAGTTGATGTGCTTATATGCAATTGTTAGTGTTTTGTGAGAGATAGATAATTTATGTACCATCATTGCTATCTTTCCCTTCTATATATTTTTGTTCTGCTGTCATCACTATATCTTTCATTAAGTCTCTAAGGTAACGTAATTGGGATGAGGAAAATTTATATGATAGGATAGACATTCAATTAGCAAAAAATGAAGTTTTATTAAATAACTAAAATGTTTTAAACAAGTTTAAAGTATTTTATAAAGCTTTAACACAAATTTACCTTAGCACTGGAAATGTTTGTAATTCTTTCTCTCTGGTAGCAGGAACTGATCTTAGCAAATAAACATAGGCCTGGACTCCGCACTTCCTTCAGACCGCACCTTCTATTTGCACTATTCAAATTCCTGCCACTGGTTCTCTCTTAACACTCTGATTTACTGTCTTTTAATTGGCAGTTTCAGCCCCCATTCATCATGGAGGTTCATTCTAGGAAGAGCTGGGGAGAAGATAATTCAATGTATGAGAGATATACCCTTTACCTCCCATGTTTTTGTAGAGGCTATGATTTACAATAGAATGTACAATTTAAAAGAAAATAAAGAAAATAATAACTCTGGTTTCCATGCTCAGTTAAAGCTCTAGAAAATTAAAATTTAGAGAATTAAAATTTAGAGAATGGGACATGAAGTATACAAAGATGTGTGTGTGTGTGTGTGAGAGAGAGAGAGAGAGAGAGAGAGAGAGAGAGAGAGAGAGAGAGAGAGATGCTGGACATGGCTCAAAATTAGGAGCTTAATCAAGTAGAGTTCAGATCATAGATGCAAGAACATCTCGGCTTCACACTTTGAACTACATGCATGGAAGCTGAGAAAAGAAATGGACAGGTTGAGCAAGTATGATCCTGTACTCTACCTAGCCTGAAGCTTTAGTTTAGTACATTCATATAATTTCCTTAAAAAAGGCATATGTAGTGCTTTATGGCATCAGTTAATTTATTCACTTTACTGGCTGTTGGCAATATTTTATTTACCAGTTATGATATTTAGCACTCTGAAACTTTTGAAAGACATCATACAGTAAATTAAATGATAATTCTTAAGATGATTGATGTCGTGGCAATAAAAGGTATGGTTTCCCCCCCCCCAGGAGAGGATGAAATGCTGTAGAATCAGCATGTGAGAAATAAAAATATAGGAAGGAAGGAAGGAAGGAAGGAAGGAAGGAAGGAAGGAAGGAAGGAAGGAAGGAAGGAAGGAAGGAAGGAAGGAAGGAAGGAAGGAAATTTTGCTATAAAAATTAGAATTTTTAACTTATAGCTTTTCTGTAATTTATATTACTGTTCAGATATATTTGTCACTTTAGCATTAGTGCAGGCAAATAGCACTTCAAGCAGTAATTTCCATTTGAAGCTCAGACAATAGAAGTGGAAAAACTATAACTGTTTCACACAATTGATTTTATGTGGAAGGATGATTTTCATTGTAATGCCAATAACAGTGTTAATCCAAAGAGTATTGTCGTGTGCATGTGTATAGGAGGATTGGACAGGAAAAAACGTAAGACAACAAAACCACTTTGCAAATGAGTTATTTTTTTCTTCACTCATAATTTTGCAAGGTAGTAAAATTTGGTTTCTTTTAGAATTTGACTTTTATAGCTTTATAATTGTATAGTTGCCATGCAGTGAAGCTGTGAATGCTCCAACACTGCAAGTTTTTAATACTGGACAGCCATTTGTCTGAAATGGTATAGGCAGGGTTTCCTGCCTGAGCAGAGGGTTGGACTAGATGACCTCCAAGGTCCCTTCCTCCTCCTCCTCCTCCTCCTCCTCCTCCTCCTCCTCCTCCTTCTTCTTCTTCTTCTTCTTCTTCTTCTTCTCCTCCCCCTCCTCGTCTCTTCCTCCTCTTTCACCCCCACCCCCACCTTCACCTTCTCTTTTTCTCTTTAGCTTATCACTGCTAGACAAGATCTTCAGTGTGTCAGGAATATCATATGACATTCTGTCACAAACAGTAGAACAAATTGTTTAGATATTTAATCAACTATGTATTGGTCATCAGTTCCAAAATTAAATTAATTTAGAAGGTTGCTCAAATCATCCAAAATCAGTTTATGTATTAATGAACTTTTTTTTTCTTGAGGCAAACTGGTTTTACCTCCCAAAAGGGATATGCGTGTGTCCTAGGAAAATGTAAATGTGAATTTTACTAGGAAAATGTGAATGTGAATTCATACTTTTACAATGGCATGAAGGTTAAAGAAATGAAGAAGAGAGAGAGAGAGAGAGAGAGAGAAATGAAACCCAACAGTTTTGTGCTTTCCTGCACACTCATTTGATTCTTTCATTGTGTCTGCTCCCTTATAACCTGATTTCTTTCTTGGTCTAAAATAATTACAGACTAATTGTAGTGAGATCAATGTTCTTGCAACTGAAGTTTGTTTAAATTGTGGTTTTCACTCTGAGATCAGATTTCTTTTGAGAACATCTTCAAAAAGCTTTGGAAAATGGGTTGAGCAGTGTTTTTATTCATAAGAAGTAGTATAAGACTTATAGATAATTCACTGAAAAGAGGAATCAAACATTAAAAACAGACTTCATATTATAAAGCTAGTTTTATTGCTGACTTACATATAAATCTATTTGTTCATATTTTTGGTATTGCATAAGATTGAACTGGACCACATAGAACAGTTTTCCATTAGTACTACAAGAGTGGAATCTTAGCATAAAGGCAGAATAGCACAGAATAGAACTGATTGTTCACTTCTTTGTGCTTGTTGACAATACTGATGATGTGTATTTGATCCTCTAATGAAAAGTTGTACTACAGTACATATGGAAGTAATTGGGATAAAAGCTATTGGATTCTGAAGCATTTACTCAGTAAAAAAAAATTAATCACAACTTGTATGAAAGAGCAAAAGTGGGAAGTGAAAAATAATTGGAAACATATATTATAAAGCAGAAAGCTGGAAAGTATCTATTACTTAAATTTTACAAAAACCATGTAATAGGGTAGATATTTTCAGTTTTTAGATTAGCAAAATAACAGACCCTAGAACTTTTGCTAGAAATTGATTTCAGAAGTACCAGTATGTATAATCAACTTTAATATCTTTGAAGCTCCTAAAGTGTTTTGTGCAGTTTTTTCTCATTTTTTATTTTGCCTTTGTTGCCAGGGTAACAATTATTAGTTTGATGTTTTCTGGCACATCTGAGTTAATGCAACCATATGGGACTCATCATGTTTTAAGTTTTCCATTTGTAAATGCAAGACTATTTTAACATATTGATTGAAAGCAAAAAGAGTATATTTCTAGGTACATTCTGGGTTTTTTTAGCTACTTCTTCTTTAATAGCTTTGTCTGAAATTATCCTTCTTTAGCTAATTGATTTTAAAGTGGGGGTAGCAAGGGTAGACTTTGTCAGTACTTAAAGGCTTAAGGGCAGTGTATTTTTTATTATTTTTAATTGTGAAATATGAAACTCTACCATATTGCACCAGCCATAATGGAGAGTGGATGGATGACCATTATTTTTCTCGATCTCGTACCTCTAATGAAAAGGAACATCAGTTCTTTAGTTGTCATACTCAGGTTGTGTTCTAAAAGTGTGATGAAAAATATGAGATAATAGATTGGATAGGTCACCGACAAAATTTATCTTCTTGAAATTGTGTGTATAGGAACTGACATTAAAAGGCAATTTTAATGCTACTCTTCACCAAGGTAAAGCAATTAAAAGGGTTTTGGATTGCCAGAAAGAAAGCCATAATTAATAATAATTTAAAAAACCCATAGTGTCTCTTTTTAGTCAAGCTTCACTGTACCCAATGCTACTCAAGTTGTTTTAGAATGTTAATGCAGAAAATTAAAAAAAAAACATGTTTTTTCTGCATACTACAAAAACAACAACAATAAATTAAAATAATAATAATTTGCTGCCTTTTTATGTCTCCTCATTATCACCTGCCTTGCTGTCATTTAGTGCTGTTATGCGTTGCTCTAGGTAAGCATCATTTTAATTCCACATTCATTTCACTGAGAAAATCTGCAAGGGTTTTAGTATATAAAAATTGTCACTAAGATTCAACAATATGCATTTTTCTTAAGTTTCAGAAGGTAGAATTTAATGAATGTATTAATCTCCAAAACTTCCCTTCATTTTAGCACTGCTTTTTAAAAAACTTAAAAGTTCTGCCTGGTCAACAGTTAAATCAGAAAAGATACAGGTAGACCTTGACTTATAGCCCCAATTGGGACTGGAACATCATCACTAAATGAGGGGGTTGTTAAGTGAGTCATGCCCAACTTTACAACATTTAGTCATTAAGTGAATCATATTAAGCGAATCTGGCTCCCTCCCTCCCTCTTTGACTTTGCTTATGGGAAACCAGTTGGAGATCACAGATGGCAATCCTGCAATCCTGGGATCCTGCAACTGTCATAAATACATGCCAGTGGCCAAGTGCCCGAATTTTGATCATGTGACCACAGGGATGCTGTGAGGATGTTAGTGCAAGGACCAGGCTTAAGTCACTTTTTCAGCATTGTCATAACTTTGAATGATTGCTAAATGAACAGTAAGTTGATATAATATCAATAAACATCATGAATTAAGTTTTGGAAAGATTTATATTTATTTATTTTCATTAAACATGAGATAATACTGAAAAGGAAGAAAAAACCCTATCTACAAAATGTAGCTTGCCAAAAGTGACGATTTATAGAAATTAAATAAAAGGTCTATAGCAGGATTCCCTAAACTTTTTGTCATCACACCTTCTTTAGTTTAACCTTACTGTACACAAACTTTGCTTTTAATATAGTTATTAAAAAATATATTCACATCTTCATTGGAGTCTGTCTGCATCTCCCAAGGAAATTAGATCATACAGTCTGGGAATCCCTGGTCTAAAGAAATGCTGACAGATCATTTGTCATGTTTTCTACACATGTTCCCATAAAATAACGTTTAACAATGAAAACAAACACAGTCAGACAGCATATATGAACATAGGTGGAAACAAATCAAAGAAAAAAATTTTAACTGAATCCTAAAAGTACATTGTGTTTATAAAATTGAAGAGAAAAGAATGGAATATATTTTTTCTAAACAAATTGCTAGTTTTGCAACACATTTAACATTTTACCAATATTAACAGGTTTTTTCCCCCTCTTCCCTTCCTCCATCCATTTTGAAGGTAAAATGAATAAACTCTACATTAAGCATTAACCCTAAGGCATTTTTCTCTAATGTGAAGGAAACCTCTGAAAAAAGACAGCTCTCTCAAGTAAGACAGAAAGCTATAACCTCCGCCATCACAGACATATAGCAATGTGTTGCTAAACATCTGGCACTCATCTGTTTATTGCTCAGATATGTCAAACAACGCTAACATCCTAGATCAGAGGTCTTCAAACTTGGCCCTTTTATGACTTGTGGACTTCAACTCCCAGAATTCCTCAGCCAGCATCGCAAGTCCACAAGTTATAAAGGGCCAAGTTTGAAGACCCCTGTCCTAGATGTTAACATAACCTAGCAGTGACTTAATCTAAGCAATAGCATGTTAGAGAAGTAAAAGCTATTATAATATATAAAATATAAGTTATTGAAGAAAACTCCATTTAAGCACTGGCAGTTTTCATATAGGTGGTAAATTAGAAGCATCCATGACTGGATATATTTGACCTAAATATTTTTTTAATATATTTTTTATATCAAAATGTTCACATGATTAAAAGATAAACATGAAAACATATACAGTATACATTAAAGGAAAGTTAGGAAAAAGAAAAAAGCAAGAAAAAGTATGGGAGTCAATACAGATAATGAAAAGAAAAAAAAGGAAAACATAATTAAAGAAACAACATCCAATCTTTTTTACAACTGTTACTGACAGACTTATTAGTCCTCTTCCCTAAGATTATATTACATCGTCGCCCGCTATCCCATATTCAACTGTTTTTAGTCAGCAAACTCAGAAGTTATCATTTCATTATTTTTACATTTTCAGCAAAAAAAAAATATTTTCAGTTCTTTATAAAAGTACATATTATTTTAGCCCTGATCCAACAGGTCAATTTTTCCATTTCTGCAAATTCTGCCATATTCACATTCTATTCTTCCATTTTGGGTTTGTCACTATTTCTCCATTATTGTGCATATAATAATATTGCCACAGTTACCAAGCATAAAATCATTCTTCCATAATTGTTTTCTAAATGATTATCCATTTGAACTAAATGTAATAACATAACAAACCTGAAATTCTTCCTGGACAATATAAAATCATAAGATCTTCTCACATAAACTGTTACAATAACAAGTATGTTTAAAATTGCTACCATATAAAAATGTAGCTGGCTTGCAGATTGTTGTGGAATTGCATATCACACAGCAAGGTTCACAGCTAAATGGGCAAAGGCTAATGATTTGTGGTGCCTACACAAAACTTGTCTGGCTGGTTGGGGAATTCTAGGAGTTGAGGTCCACATATTTTTAAATTGCCAGGAAAAACTGAAATAAATGGATCCGGTGATTGGGGAATTCTAGGAGCTGAGGTCCACATATTTTTAAATTTCCAGGAAAAACTGAAATAGATGGATCCAGTGATTTCTAGAGTCACTACAGGTTCAGCCTTTTTCTCTTCCTATATTAAGATACAAAAATATTTGATCCCTGTCCCTCATTAATTTCCACTTGACTGTAAAGACCCTATTTTAGTCTTCAAAATGACCTGCATATAAAGATAGCCTAGGAGATTTGAGTTTTAAAATAGCTTCTGGGAGGCAGTATACAATTTT
Source organism: Azemiops feae (assembly GCA_023970755.1). Classification (NCBI taxonomy): domain Eukaryota; kingdom Metazoa; phylum Chordata; class Lepidosauria; order Squamata; family Viperidae; genus Azemiops; species Azemiops feae. Next base: position 583,059 of record JALGBA010000699.1, on the reverse strand, counting down.
ACATAATGCTTATGTAGCATTTTGTTGTACCCTATGAACTGTTATAATTCTGTTGTTAGTGTGCAACATTAACTATCCCCATAGGGCTTCATTTCATTGAAAGGGTTTTTCCAGCATAAAACTTTTACATAAAAGTGGCTGTGAGGAACCTCTTTTGAGCAGAAGGACATGGTGAGTTACGTGCATCACTGAGACTGGGATTACTAATGTTTACCTTAGTTTGGTAAATTCTTTTAGGTTTCTTACAGGACTTGTGCTACCATTCAATTGTGCTTCCAGCCTTAGAATCAGAAAGATGGTGTCACCAATTTCTGAAATTTCTGAAATTTATCTTAGTACATTTATTTAATATTGCTGGATTTATTTAATGTTTTGTTTGATTCTGTGGGCAAATTGTCCTATGATGTGCCATTATGTAAAACCCTTTTGGTGTTTGAATCCCTGTTGTTATTGCTAAGAAATGGTAGCCTCCACTTTGCATCACTCAAAATAACAAAGTAACGCTATGAGACCAGTTACTGCAATTAATGCAATTTATTTTTCCCTATCAGTTGGGAAGGGATGAATCTCTGCAGCCTTGGAAAAAATAACACCTCTAACTTCAACATGTTTTAATTATGCCCTCTCCTTTTTTAATTTTTTGAACATGCAGGTTAATTAGAAATCAAATCAGGAAAGTAGCAGCAGCCTTTGACTAATAACATTTTCTGCAAATAATCTGTTATCACCAATGGAAAATATTTTATTTTTGATTAATTACTTGTGAATTGACTGTTCTTGGGCTTAGAGAATTTACCCTAACACTGGGCACATTTTTGTGTACAATTGCTTAAAATCATCAGATTATGAATTATTGGAATAAGATGCAAAAACAAAATTCTGTAAGTGTAGAAATAAAAGGAAGCATCCTGGAGAGAGAACAGTCTTCTTATAGAATAAAGCCAATATTTGGGGTAAATGGATGGCAGCAAGATCAATATACAAAGACAAATGTAATTAATAATTCTAGGATAATAGAACTAACATAGTTTATCTTAGCAGTATGAATGGGACTTTAATATATATTTTTTGTTCAGTCACTAAGTCATGCTTAACTCTTTGCGACCCCATGAATGGCAGTATGCCAGGTCCCCCTGTCCTCCACCATCCCTCAGAGTCCGTCCAAACTCATGGCCACTGCGTTGATAACACTGTCTAACCATCTCATCCTCTGCTGTCCCCTTCTCTTTTTGTCATTGATCTTTCCCAACATTAGTATCTTTTCCAATGAGTTAATAATAATAGATTGTAATAAAATTATTACTGCTATCATATCTTTAATAATATTGAAATCATTCTGTTGGACAATCACTTTACAAATCTGCTACTGGTTATCAAGTGAATTCCTCTCAAAATCAGTGATGCCAATTTCCTCACATGAGAAGAAATTTGTTATTTGAATTGCTTTTCCTTTTGTAGGTAACATTTTGGGAGATATGCTGCATAATATTTTTCATTTACAAATATTCAAGCTGAACCTATAGGAGGCAGACTTCATAGCATTTCTGCAAAATTAAAATCTGTTAGCGTTAATCCAATTATAATTAAGGGATTTTCTGTGCGTAGCCCTAAATCATCTGAGCTCAAGGCTAACTTTCCTTTCTCATTCTATTCCTGAAAAAGTTTATATAATACCCATCTTATACTGTCTTCAATTTTACTCCCCTGTGTTTCTTCCTTTCCTTGTTGCCTTGTTTTATCTTCTGGCCTGCCAACTCATTAAGAATATTTTCAAGACACTACAGTCTTGTACCATCTACACCATACACTTTATCCCAGATGATTTTGTTGTTTTCTTCTCCAACTAACTGATAGAAAACTCATCGTTCTTTTTTATGGCTGCTAATCACGTTCTATCCTCCTTTGGTATTAAGTTTGATTTTTAAATTTTTCATTTTCTTTTTTTTTAATATGCAAACTTCCAAACTTTCCTAAGTTTAGTGATATTGCCCTCATATTTCTGAGCACTGACTCCTTCCCTCACATCACTTTTGTCTGTAGCACCATTAGAATTCTCCAAATTAGGAGAAGTGACATGTACAAAAGAAAAGCAATTATATTGAAAACTCAGCATCTGGGATAAAGCTGGGTGGAGGGATAAGGGAGGATTTTTAATGTCTATAAAGTAAAAATGCTATGAAACAAACGAGCAGCCAAAGTGATCACAAGAATTTATAATGAAACCCTTTGCTTCTGTTATTACCTATTTAGTTTCAGAAGTTTCCCTTGTTTAATCAGTTGACATATTTGTCTGCACATTTTTGGTTATTAGTTTTGTTTTTGGTTTTTCCAGGCAAAGCCTGAAAGCATCGAAGAAGTCATCCTTTTCTTTTGGGATCATTAAGAACTACTTAGAAAAATGTTTGCCTAAGACCATTGTATATTAATTGGTTCAAGAACTTGGAATAAATTAGGTGTATATTTTATAAATAACCATATGGATGTAGCTAATTGGCTGTTGCAAATTGGATAAGAAAGTTGACATTCCTACAATTATTTTTATATTTGAAAAGAAATTAATGAATATTTTCTATTTATATGCATGTACAAACTCAGATGTGTATGTGTGCACATGTGACACATCAGAAAAAGTTATCATCTGTAGTCAATAAAATAAAGAATATACTTCAAAAGTGGAATATAGTTAACTTAAATTATCATGATAATGGAAAATAATAAACTTTATTTTAATGCATACAGAGGAGTATACAGTAACTGATAGTTTGTGTTATGTTAATTAATTACTCACCACAGTTGAACAACTCTCATTGCCTTGCAGTATTATCCAATATATTAAAATAGCACTAATAGGTAAAAAAAATATGCATATAAGAAATATACAAAAACTACAACAATAATTTAAAAACTAATAAATACACACATAGAAATAAACTGAAATCCTCTTCTCTTTAGCAGTTTATGAAATGTTAATTAAATATGGGATAACTGTATTTTGAATAGACGTTTGCATCGCCTTATTTAACAGAAGAAACACTTTCAAAATTGCATGGTAGAGGTTGTTATATATACACGGACACTGTCAAAAATGATTTGTTACATGAATAGAAAAAGAATAAGAATGAATAAGAATAGAAATGGTTATGTTTATCTGTTCCATAATAGGCTGAACAGTGACAACTTTACTCCCCAACTGATCACAGAAAATTAGCACATAAAAATACAACTGGTATTTTGTTAGTGAAGATTCTTGTGGTGATGATGGTGCTCAGTTATTTAGAAACAGCTCTTTAGCATTCTTATTTTTTTCTGGAAGAGAATTCTTGAGCCAAACTATCCAGGTAGTAACAGTAAAAATACAAAGACTTCATGACTGTGCTGTGGGAGGAAACTTGCATTTGCATTGATAATGGCAGTATGGAGGCCTATAGTGCTCCTCATCAAGGCAAATAGCCAACATAATTTGCCTCAAGAAGGCCCCTGATTGGAAAAGTCAGAAGAGGCCCTTCTACATATGCAGAGCGCATGCAGGAGCCTCTTCTACCTGTGAACCCTATGAAGAGGCCTTAGTAGTGAGGTGAAGTGGAGTAAAAATAGGATGCTTTAATTTTAGAAATAGGGGATGAAGTGGGGGGAATGTTGCTGTTTGAACAGTGCTGTGCTTGAAATATCACTGAAGTGAAACATTCCTTTCAAGCCTTGCATAGTCTTAATAATTATGGATGAACTGAAAAATGGTATATATATATATATACAGTATGTGTGTGTGTACCAGTTTTCATTTAAAATATTGAATGTCACATTCATATATGCATGATTGCACCTTTCCATTTTATCTGTGCAGGAGAAATTGGAGATTATAATTAGCCCAAGTTCCCTGGGAATTTCATCCTATGTCATCTCAGTTTTGAAGGTGCCTATCTGACACTGTGAAACTCAAAATATTAACTAGTTGAATCATTGGTCCAACCCAGAACAGTTACACCTGCATTCTTAGGTTTTCATTTTAATCCAACACTTCAAACAATATACTATACTGATTGCAGATCTTGGTATTTCTCAGTTAGGAACCCTGAAACTTAATGCAAAATAGAATAATGCAATGTGAATAGTTGTTTCTGTTTTGAGTTCAACAATTTTGAAATAATTCTGCAATTATAATTAGGTATTATGTCTATCCCAATCCCTATTTGAAAGGGAATTATACGCAAGGCTATATTTTAGCCCCCATCTGATTTAAACTTCATAATAGCAATAGCACTTAGACTTATATACTGCTTCACAATGCCCTCTTTACAGCTCTCTATAAGCAGTTTACAGAGTCAGCATATTCCCCCCAACAATCTGGGTCCTCATTTTACTGACCTCGGAAGGATGGAAGGCTGAGTCAACCTTGAGCTGGTGAGATTCAAACTGTCGAACTGCTGGCTGCTGGCAGTCAGCAGAAGTAGCCTGCAGTCCTGCATCCTAACCACTGTGCCACCATAGTAGCACATTATTTGATCTCCTCACCCCACACTAAAGATTGCAGGGGTCAATATTTCATTTCTACATGCTAATGATTTGGCTATTCTTTCATTAACAGGCAAGCTGTCAAAGATTTTACTCATTTAAGAGACCTTTTAGTTTTCATTGAAGAGAAAACCAGAATGTGGGGGTTTTTTCCAGAAAATCCCAAGGATTTAAATTGATGAGGGTAGTGCCTGAAAGGTGCCATAGGTGCCTGAAAGATACATATTGATCATAAACACAGTAGTCATCACAAAGTTTACTCTGATAAAGGGTAGGGACAATACTTTATAGTACTCATTATGTATCACTTAAGGTATTCAAACACTCTTCCAAGTGCCTAGACATGTATTTAATGTCACTCTTAGAATGGAACTAGGACACAAAAAGGGAAGGGAGCATGATTATTAATAATGACCTATTGGCTTAAATTCTACTTTTCCTCATTGAAACTGAAGTCATTAATCTTGGCAGGCCAATTTCAATCTTTATGGTAACAAGCAGTTTTTGGGAAACTTACCCACTATCTTTTGACACTTGAACAACTGTTTCTTTTGGAATATACCCAAGCAAAAAGAATAGTAGCAAAATTGTCCTAGATTCTGATCTTCAGAATAAGGTTAACCATATTGCAGATTGTAGTACAATTCACATAACTTACTCTAGATGGGAACCAAGAAGATATTTAACTACCCTGATCTCTCCTGCCAACAAAGAGATTTTTGCTTAACTAGGCTCAATATTTTATCCTCCTGAGTTCCTAGTGTGAGAATTACTCAGGTCTTTTTAGTAAGAAAAAAGCATGTGTCCATTTAGCAAACTTGCCATAGGCCTTATCATACACATTCTTTTGCAGAGCTTTTACTACCAGGGCATCAACAAACCCTTAATATCTCTTTCCTGACTTGTATATCTATTGATTTTCTTTTCTCAGACAAGATACTTTACTACTACATTTCCCCCAAAATAAGACCAGTACCCTGAAAAATAATGCTAGGGCTTATTTTCCTGTTAGGTCTTATTTTCGTGGAAACAGGGTATGTATAACATTGCCAGTTGTGCATTGTGGCAATTAAAATTTTGAAAGTGATGGATATGGGGAAAACACACTGAAGGTTCCTTTCTTTTAATTGTTGACACACTTATATATATACTTTTTCAAGCTGAGGTCTATTTTCTTAATTTATTTACAACCAGTCAAATTTCACCAGTCAAATTTCATTGATTCTATGGAAGTTCAGTTGCTTTTCTTAAAATCTATTGGAAGGTTCTTGCTTTATAATTATTTCCTAAGCACATTAATGTTTTATTATGTTTTAATTTAGTTTTGAACAATTAAGTAAATTTAACTTTTATCATTATTTCAGTATATTCTTATCTGAATATTTTCATTATCATAATGTTTCATTATCATAATTATACCTTTGATCCATTTATGCATATACAGTAGTCCTCTTTCATAATTTATACTTTTTCTGTATTTTTTCATATATATTTTTCTATATTCTTGTATTTTAGGTTTTTGTTAATTAATTACTAATTAGTGATCATATTAAATTGATTGAGAAACCCAATGATTTATACTATAAATGAATGTAAAATATATGCACTGGGCTTCTAGCCGGCTGTAAGCATCAATATCCTAACCACATTACCTACTTCTCCTGCTCCTGTATGTAGAACAGGAAATACATTTTTCATGTTATTTTCCACATCATTTATTCCCAAGACCTAAGAAGGAAAAAAAGAATGTTCAACTGCGTTAAATGAAGCATAACAGCACCTCTCTGCATTTATTTTCTTTATTAGGAATAGATTATGTTCTTTTTGGTTTTGCTTTCATATTTTCAAGAAGCCTAGCAATAGACCATTCTAGAAAATGGCTGCCGATGCCTGACTGTCTGTCTCTCTCTGTGTGTCATTGTCTCTGTCCCTTCTTCTGTATCTATGGCTGCAGCATAAACTTGAATCATCATCATATTAAAAAGCTATTGTCAACATCTAATTGATATTTGTTCATTGACTGCATTGTGCTTATGTACTATCTTTGCTATATCATTCCTGACAATGAAAACAATATTGCTCCTTTTAGGGTCTCTCTCTCTCTCTCTCTCTCTCTCTCTCTGTGTGTGTGTGTGTGTGTTTATGCATGTGTGTGCACGCATGTGAAATAAAAGTGTATTTACATTAAATATATACCTATCAGAAGAAAAGTAAAAAAGCAAGACTTTGCACAGGTATGCTTGGAAACAAAGACAGAAGAAAGACCCAAAGACTAATAATCCCATAAACAGAAAAATGGTAGAGTCAAATACATAGAGGATAGAGAATACTGTAAATACCTATCTACCTATTGTATATACCTGAGTCCATTTGCTCAACCAGTTGTGGTGCAGAAGAATCAGTGCCATTCTAGACTCCAGTGCACACTGGAACAGGGTCTCAGCTGATGAGTCACTGGGATCTTTCTGAAGCAGATTTGATATGTCGCTTCCCCATTGAAGAAAATAGATTCATGTCTCTATTAAGAGTACTATGCAAATATTTCCAGCAGAGAAACTCTTCATATTGATGCAAATTGTACATTGTCCAGGATAATTTTTCCACTTTGGTCAGTGCAAGGTTGGAGACTTCAGGGTTAGATGTGGTGGACATTCATGGAGATGTCAGGGGAATAGCCTGCTCATTCATACCTTTGTCACATTTAGATTTAGTGTTTTTACTAATAAAATATTGGCTTTCCAGGATTCTTTTTTTTTCAAAAGCATAATAGATTTTTAATTGGTTATCCTGAATGGGGTCAATATAAAATTTAATGCGTGTAAGATAGATGCACACTTATAGTGAAGCTTTGAGGAACAGCCCAGATTCTGTTGATCTATAAATCATTTATGTAATGATATAATTATGCAAATTGTAGAAATTATGTCATTTTGTTATTTGTAGAGTAGTGTCATTATGGACACTACTATACAAATTGGAACACCACGCCATCTGCATTAGTTGATATTATTGCTATTCTTAATATTGTTATTACACAAAGAATATTATCATTTGTGTCATTTATACTACTCTGATGATATATTTTTCACTTTACTAGACCAACACTCCCTACTCACAATTACTCCATTAAAATGAAGCTTCTTTCTGTGTGTGAAAGAGAGAAAAAGAGAAAAACACAGGAAGTTTTTCTAGATCAATATGTCTCTGTAGCTATAGGTATTAATTTTTATCATTTTTTTGTTTTATAATAATAAAATTTATTATTTGCTTTGCCTAAGAAATTAAACATTTTGGATCAAATAAATTAACATTTTAGAACTATAAAAGTTATCATTGTGATAATATATCAAATATCAGTGATCAACCTATGTAAAACGAATTATAAACATTAACAAACTAAACTGTTAAAGCAGAAAATATTTGTCATAGAACATTGTCAAGCTATTAGAGCTTAATTAAGCTCTAAATTCAAATGTTCCTCATATTAGTTATGACTGAACAGTATTTTAGTACCTCGTTTGAGATTTCCAAGGATTTATTTGCTAGTGGAAAATTTGTATTTTCTTCCATGGTGCAATTGAAGCCATTTACAAGTTGGGGTGATATTAACTCAGAGCAATATGTGTGGTATGGCAGATAGAAAAATACATGATGTTGATTCAATGACATCTTCCATAGAAGGGAATATCTCCAATTCATAGTCCTTGGGTAAGAATAAAACTTCTTCCCTGAGGAACATAAAGAATGTGGTAGAAATAATTAGGAGTTTTAAAAGGCCTGCTCCCAAAGTCAATGTTACAGTAGTGAGAAATTATCCTTGTGTTCTCCTCTAATTTTAATTCCAAACTATCCTGTTTGATCTCTTGTGAGGTCCATTCAGATCCTGGTGTTATCAGTGTTTGAACAGAGAATCCACTATAGGCCAAGCCTGAAGTTATGCTTTTTGACAAGGATTAAATGGGACAAAGATCTCTCCCCCAAAATTATTTTTTACCACTATGTTAACTGGGAAATCTTCAAGCAGATTATGTAGATCTGCAACCTCCCTTTAGCCTTAAGCTTGCATTTGAAATGCAGTGAGAGAAACAAAGCAGTCCTCCTAAGAACATGGACTGAATTCCTCAAAATGTTTTCTAAGCATGATATTAGCTTCAGCACTTTGGCTCTGAAATGATGGCTGTAATGGGAACATAATTGTCTCCATGGTGGTTAGAAAATATAATTATTGTATGAGAAATATTTTGCGCACGAGATGAAATAGTTTTCTTTTGTTTTTTCCCCTATTAAAGGACTGAAAAACAATTCCTAAGTATTAAGACCTTTAAATTTGCTCAATCTGATTGCTGTTGATTTTCCATTTAGGAAGATATCAGCGCTTCATTTTGTGAAAACAAGTACTTTTGTTGTATCACCATTTACTACAATGTACTATAATTAATTTCTAATTTTTCTTCCCTATTATAAGCATCTAACATTTGTGAACTCTGCCCAATGTATGTCAAAGAATAGGTGACAGAATCATCCATGCAAAACAAACAAATAGTGACTTATTTGCTATCACTGGGGGAGGAAAATGTTTCCTAATAATCCAGCTTGGATTATCATGAGCCTTTGGGCATCTGGCCAGAGTGATCAATATGTGCTGAAAGGAGCCCACACAACATGGTATTTTTCTCTAGATATTTGGGTATATAGATACATTTAATTAATAAAATCCTCCCACTAGGTTTTATAAATGAAAAATATTATTTATATAATGAATGCCATAATAGGAGGGTTAACCACAGTTCCTGTTACAAAAGATGGAATATAAATTTGTTGTGTGCACTGCTTTTGCAAAGAGTCACTTTTGGTGAGAGGGGCAGCTATATTTGTGTAGTATAGTGTAGTAAATAAATACAAAGGATTGTTTTCTTTTGTCCACAATGTAAATGCAACATCTGGAAGCTATATATTTTAGTGCTGATTCTTCAAATTTCTTGCTACTTTAATACCTTTCTTATGCTGTTGAGTTCTGAAGTTTAAATTGATGGATTGAATTTTATTCCGGTTTATAATTACTTCAGAAGTCACCAAGGGTTATTGGTAGTGGGTAGCATATATTTTTATTAAAGTAACAGATGAATACAAATCATACACACGTATGATTAATATTTAGTGATGTATTCGAGACACTGCAATATTTACTCAGTTATTTTAGCTATTTTGTGACAGCCACCATTTTATTGTTTTGTCAAGCTGTCCCATACAATGCATGGATGGGATCCTAGAAATAACAAATGAATTTTGCAATAAATTTCTCAAACAGTACATTTGAAGTGATTTGATTTATCTTCAGCATGGAAAGATGGAGGCAAGGTGAAGTCCAGTTAACATTCATCCTTCCCTCAACAACTGAGTTGGAGATTATAGATATCTTTTAAAAGCATATGTTTAATGCTAAAATATAGCTTTTTAAAAACCTTACAGCTTGTTTAAACTTTTGAAAGCTTGGACACATTCAATAGTGCCAGATGCTTTCAGAGAAAATTCTTCTTATCCACCACTTCCTGGGCTGACTATGTGATGAAGTGCCATTTTGTGATTACATAGTCCTTTTCAGAAATACTATAAAGTGTTTCTTTTTGTGCAAAATGACCAGAAATACTATAAACACCTCAGGCTTTTAAAAATACAAACAAGCTGGGGAAAAAGCCTCATGCATTTTAATAGTAAATGCAATCTCTGTCTATGCTATCCTGTTTGAATATTTATTTATTTTTAATCCTCAAAAAAAATATCTAGACCTAGAATTCACTCTGACAAAATGAGCAATAGAATGAAGTAGATTTCCAATCTGTTTCACTCTTTATGTAAATGAAACACATAGACTCTCTTTCCTGTTTTTATGTCTACCTTTTTTGTGGTAACTAATAGCTTTTTTAGACTAAACATGTCTGATTCTTTTAGTATATCTTTCTATATATCTATCATTTTAGCTGTTCCATCTTGAACCATAGCCAATTTATTGGTTAGGTTAAAGTAATAAAATTCAATGGCACTCTGCCAGATGCCAGAAATTTACTTTAAAGGAGAAAAAAACATATCCAGTCCATGAAAATAAACTACAATAGCTTACTACATAAGAAATCCTTTGCATATGGAATTACTAACAAAAGCAGAAAGAAATTCTTTTTTTTTCTCTACCCTATTTCTTTCTCTTTTTCATCTAATAAAATTCGACATTGTCTAGGATGAAAATGGTAGAATTTTTATAGATGATAGAACTCTAGAACATTTAATTCTGGAGTTCTTTCAAATGAGTTCTTAAAAGCATAAATGGTACTTTTTGTTTCATATACAACAATTTTATTCAACTTTTAACATTCATTTGACGGGTCTTTGGTACTCTGTCTGAGCTTGGTTGTTTTCTTGCAGACATTTCATTACTGAAACTACTGGTAGGTAACAGCATCAAACTAGCACTGATGATGTTACCTAGTTTGTGTAATGAAACGTCTGCAAGAAAAAAAATCAAGCTCAGAGAGCCCCAAGGACCCCTCATTTCAACCCTGAGCCACAAATATTCTTTTTATTGGTAACATTAATTTCCTGGGTCTTTTGATGAACTACATAAATGCTGGAATAGAAAGTACCTGTTGCACGAACAGTATATTTGGGATTCGCAAAGATGGTATAGAGAATATTTGTATTTTTATGTTATATAGACCATTTGTGACATTTGAGTCATTGTTTCTAAAATATTTCAGAGAAAAACAGAGAAATAGAATGAATATGGGCAGGCAAAATAAAATCAGTGGGATTGGGATTAATTTCCAACTTCCTGTTGGTTTACCTACTGAATTGTGGAAAGCTGGTAGTGAGCATTGGAAGTCCTTCCTTCTTCCCTTCCTCCCTCCCTCCTCATTTCCTCTTCCTTCCCGCCTTCCCTCCCTTGTGCTCCCACAGACTTGAGGGAAGCTACCAGAGAATGTTGAACATGAGGATCACCTGACTGCAGCTGACTGTGGGAGCAGTGAAATAGCTACAACTTTCCCAAATTTTATTCCCTTAGGAGTCAAAAGTCCCAGAATTCTGCAATGTCATGCATTTGAGCTACCTTGGTTAAAAACATGCTGACCTATTATGTACCATTTTGCCTCTTTAAAGGCTACAGACATGAGAATGTTAATAGCATGTAAATATACAACTGATGTTAGTGGTGTTTCTTGATTTTTTTTAACCTTTTAATCCCTATAAACTTCCAAAGAGAGCCAAAATTCAACAAAACCTTAACCAGTTCCAACCAGTATAATTGGTACTACAAGTGTAAAATGCACACTTATTTTATTATGAATTAAAATCTTTATTATTTATATTGCAATTCTATACCCATTTACTTTAGAACATAAACCTGCTGGAACATTATAGAAATCTGTATAGTTGATATTCATATTTACCAATATTACTAATGTTATTATGTTATAAATATACTTTTCCCACTTATTTTAGAAAACAGAAATTAGACATTCGCTAACTATTAGACATATTGGCATTTTAGACATTTAATGTTTAGATCTGGAATTAGTAAGTAAGAAGTTCTGTTGATTTGATTGGTTTAAATAATCTTAAACTAATAATTGCTGCTGCATTGTTTGTTGATTACTTTACAGAAGGAGCTCTGAGATAATTTCTCTTTATCCCTCCTCTGAGGATTCAAGCCATATCTATTGCAATACATCAATGGCCATTGCCTTAATTATCAGTTAAGGTATAGCTACTTTAGAGTACTATGCATCAGTCTTTGAGGCAGAGAAAAATTGCTCTCCTATTGCTACATCTATTCTGCTACAATGAGGAGACCAGCAACTGGTCCTATCTTAACTTAATGGAGGACAAATTAAAATGATTGGTGAATCCACTCAGATTTGTTTGTCTTCCTATTAAGTATTCCCTGCCAGGAAAATAACTACCGTTCACTGTCCCTAATGTAGAGTGTGTCAGGGTTGTTGAGTATAAACAAGTGAATGCAATGACATTTTCGCCATGAGTAAAGTTGTTGGACTAACAACTCAGTTACAGAAGTGTTCCACTTGGTCTATTTCTAATCAAGGATCTAAGATACCTCTGAGATAATGAGTGAACTGTGGCATCAACTAATGTTCCAAGGATATAGCAGTATAGATAGCAAGCCCAGTGCTGTTATTGTGAAACCAGAACACAGCAAGCAAAATGGCAAATACTAACTCTCCACAGATAATAAAAAGAAAATAAATATGGTAGTGTGAAATATCTTGTTGACAGAACTAGAAGAAAAGTTGCAATATATTCAGTGGTGACAGAACCAGTGACTCACAGCTGATAGAACCTAGCTCAGTTTCCTGATTTAAAATGACTGTGTGTGCAGCTTAATTCTAATCCTACACACTTTCAAAAGAGTGCTAAACCATGACCATAAAGCACAAGACATGACAAATCATCATCAAAAAATGATGGTTAAGCATTAGTTAGGCAGATGCTTCAATGAAAACTACGCATTTGGACACTTTTTGTAAAGATTAAAAAGGACGACCTTGATGGAGATAGAGAAAATCCTTTACCAAAGCAACAATGAAAAAAATATGGTTTGAGTCTAAATGATGGAGGAGAAATACAAAAACATTTCTGACCAATATCCATTAATGCACATGAATATAAAAGAGGGAAGAGGGGCAGCATAATCAGTCTATAACAAAATCAAATAAAGAGACCTGGATTTTCCCTGAGGGCTAAAACTTTTATAACCTAAGCTAAAATACCATTGGAGGTCTTTAGTATGTCTTTAGTAGTCTAGAATGGTCTAAACAGCAGGTATTGGACAGATCCTATTCCTGATTATATTAACAATATGTCTAGGTTCCGACAGACAGAGACAGATAAAGCAGAACTCTGAGGCTTGCAAATTTCTCAAAGAACATGTTTATTAGTTACAAAGTATCGGCACATCAAAAGTGAAACCAAGTCTGAAGACACACATAACAATCCCCCAATATAAAGTTAAGAAATCCCACCCCTAAGGCTATGCAAGCAACTACGTTCCCCAATACATCTTCTTGGCTGGCTTTTTATGCAACGCCCAGCCTGCAGTCTCGGGAGCAGCTGATGACCTTGGTTCCCATGGGATAAAAGTTTATTTAGACTAGTGAAGCACCTGGCAATCCCTCCTCCCTCCTTTCTATGTGTCAACCGAAAATGAATAGGGAAGATGGCTACAGCCATGCTCATTTTTAAAGTTGACACAATACTTTGTTGATTAAATATGCTAGATCATATGCATGGCCAAATCTTTGGTAGAAGAAGATGGAAAACATTATTGCAGACTGAAACGCTAGAAGTGAATTTAAGCAGCCTCAACAATGTGATATGGACATGACATTAAAGAAACGTTTTTTGGAGGATGCTCATGCTGTAATTTAGGTGGATGTGATGAGTCTTTAGAAGCTAAGAATAGTACATTCATTTATTCAAAAACTCAAAAAACATATTGAAAGAAATGGCTTCATCAAAAACATAAGGATTCGAAAATGCTGTTTTATATCTATTTGGTTTATGTATTGCATAATGAAAAGGATTGCATTTCAAAAAGGATCACTTGGAAAACGACTCCTTTTTTGTGGGTGGGAAATGGTTTTGCCATTCACAAAGACTTTACATGAATCAAGTGCACCATATGTCCCACTAACTTCAGAGGACATAATAAGTCAAAGCTTGAACATTTATGAAAGTGAAAATTGTGGGCTTTAATGGATTTTTAAATATGCACACACTTTTAAAAGAGTTAGGTCATGAACATGCTGAAGCACTTAAAAAATAAAAACACACATCTAAAAATAGGTCAGAAATGCACCATACTGAACACAGCACTCCTTTTATTACATATTATTTTGCAGCTATTTTACTTCATTTTTTATTTACATGTTTATCCTTGTTGATCAAACCCAATGCTAAATATTTATATGTATAGTAAATGTGCAGATCATCACATGGTGATGTGCCTTTGATTAAGTAAGGAGTAGGTATCATTAGGAGTGTTCCTGTTTGATCTTCATTGTCAGTGGATCAAGACAATATTTTATCCTATTTAGTAATCTTTTTGTGTGTATTTGTATATGAGTTAATTCAATAATAACACTTAGGAACAAAAATTATAAATTTTATTTTAAACTATTTAAGAATTCTATCTACTGGGAAAAAATCTAACAATACAATCTACAAAGAAGGGGGGGGAAGTAAACAATAAAATTAATACTACTTATAAATATACCAATGATTGTTATCATGCCTTGTTGAGTTGTAACCAGCTGCTATTGACTCTGTGGATAAAACTATCCTGTCTCTCATTGCATTATTCAATTCTTGCAGGTACACTTTTGTTGCTTTCAGTATTCTGTCTCCCAGCTATATGCAGTGTTGACCTCTTCTCCTTCTGTTCACTAAGCCCAGTATTATAATTTTTTCTACAGATGCTTCAGCTCGCGTGATGTGTTAAAGTACTATAGTTTCTGCTTCATGATCCTTGCTTCCATGGGGGCTTTCTAGCTTGATTTCCTCTGCTACTGAAGAGTTGGTTCTCTTGGCTATCCTTTAAGTACCCTAGCTCAAAGGAATTAAGCTTTTCCTGATTGTCACAGATGCCATTCTTTGCATCAGTAACACTGAGTTGAACATTCTAGCTTTTGTCTTGATTGAATACTTCAACCTCAGTCTTTCATGAATCTGTCTAGGCCCCTAAATGCCTTTTATACTCATTGTTACTTTTCTCTGATTCTCTTTTGCACAACCACCATTTTTATCAATTCTAAGAGTCTGGAAAATTTTAACTGTCAACTTTGTCTTTCATCTCATTGTTTATTTTAAATTGACCCAATTATAGATTTCTGGACAGTCAAGGAAAGCCTTGCCTTTCACAATGATTGTTTTTAGACTTCTTCAGTTTTCTGTATCTAAGAGAGTGTTGCCTGCATGTCTCAGGTTGTTGACATTCTTTATGACATTAACCTTTAGATTTTTTCAGACCTAGAGCCCATATGATGTATACATTGTCTAGATGGAACAGATATGGTGATAGAATGCAGCCCTGCCTGATTCCTTTTCTGATGGTAAACTGTTCATGTTATCATATTCTGTTCCTAGGGTGGCTTCTTGATTATCATAGAGATGCCTTATCAAATAAATCAGATACTGGGATATGCTCATTGTTTTGAGAGACTTACAAAGCCTTGAATAATCAAAAGCTTTGGAGTAGTTTATAAATAAAAGTAGAGCTCTTTTTACATTTTTATGATGTTTCCAACCCACATAATAGTATTTTTCTTTGTTTTTCCTTAACCCTGCTTGTTCAGTTGCCATCTCTCTGTCAATATAGAGCTCTAACCTGTTCTTTGGAATTTTCAACAGTGTCTTAGCATGTGGTATTAGGGCTATTGGTAGTGCAGTGGTTAAGTGCAGTACTGCAAACTCTGCCCACGGCCTGGCGTTAGATCCTGATGAAGCTCAAGACTGAATCGGCCTTCCATCTTTCCAAGGTCAGTAAACTGAGAACCTAGATTGTTGGGAGCAATAAGCAAATAATACTTAACATTCTAAACCACTGAGAGAGTAGTGTAAAGCACTATGAGGCATTATATAAACCTAAACACTATTCCTATTGCTACTGTCTGTATATAGAACATTACTTCCAATGTTTTGGATTGAGCTATAGATATAATTTTTCCAGTCTTTGCACCATATTGCTTTTCCTGATATTTATGGCAGAGAGCTGTCATGATTGTTATAGATTCAGTGGCAGCTTCCTTTAAGAGTTCTATGGAGATTTCATTCTCCCATAAGGCTTTCCAATTTGTCAGTTGTTTTATAGCCCATATGACTATCTCCTCAAGCACCCTTGGTTCTCTCTCTCTCTCTCTCTCTCTCTCTGTGTGTGCATGTGTGTGTGTGTGTGTGTGTGTGCACGTGCACGCATGTGCATACACATCTTAAAGCCAGTTTTGCTTTCTGGCAACTGCCTGGATTAGTGTCTCCAGTTTTCTTAGGAAGATTTTTCTAAAGAGGCCAGCTATTTTTTTTCCTAACTATTAAAATGCATTTTCTCTTTTCTGATTTTTGTTGTTCATTTACTCAGATATTCTTTTTGGTGCTGGGGGATAGTGGAAATTATCTAGCTTTATGTGCTATTTTATACCCATTCAAAATCAACACTGATGGATTGATCCACAATCAGCACACAGCAGTGTTTTACAATTCAGCATAGGGCTTTTTCCTCTGTTGCTACATAAGATGCAACTATTTCATTGCAATATAATCCATCTGGAGACATCCAGATGTAGACATATCTTTTGTGATACTGAAATAATGTGCTAGCAACATACAGCCCATTTTCCATACAGAAATCTATCATTGTCCTGCATTTTTGCAAGGTCCTAGACTAAATTTTCCAACAATTTTCAGTACGGGTTTTGCTCTAATTTTTGCATTAAAGGCATCAATAATTATTAGAATAGGCTTCTTTGGTATTTGATCTGTTACTTGCTGTGTTCTTCCAAATTCATCAATTACTTCTTCAGTGTTGTTTGTACATCCACTGGTATAATCATGAAATTAAACGGCTATCCTTGAATCCTGAGGGAAATTGACTGGGTTATGTCCCACAACACACACAACAATGTGTGTTGGGTTGATAATTACTATTGCATTTTTTCTGTGAGTTTCATTTACAGAATAGAAAATTTTGAAGTTGTTTTACTGAAAATGTCCCATTTCTATCCATTCACTCACTTATAAAACTTCTGTACAAGGCTGTGTCATTTCCATTTTAACAATATTCAGTTTTCCTTAGCTCAAACTGTGGATGTTTCATGTTCTCACTCTAAATGCTTTCAACAAGCTCTGAGCTTGTATTTTTGGCTAATCAGCAAATAAAATTCCTGAAGGCATTTATCCAATCATGTCAGACTGCTTAAACTTATTTTACAAAGATCTGTGCTCTTCCTCAGTAGCAAAATAATAATTTTCAAATCTTGGGCTCTTATCTTTCCACCGTTTGACTTTTTTTTTAGTTGTTTTCCATGGCAGATATGTGGAAGTACAGGTAGTCCTCAAGTTAGAACAGTTCATTTAGTGACCGTTCAAAGTTACAACGGCACTGAATAAAGTGACCTATGACCATTTTTCACAGTTACAACCTTTGCAGTATTCCCATGGACATGTGATCAAAATTCAGATGCTTAGCAAATGGTTCGTATTTATGATCATTGCTGTGTCCCGGGGTCATGTGATCACTGTTTGTGATCTTCTGACAAGCAAAGTCAATGGGAAAGCCAGATTCACTTTACAATCAGGTTACTAACTTAACAACTTCAGTGATTCACTTAACAGTTGAGGCAAAAAATGTCATAAAATGGAGCAAAACTCACTTAACAAATGTCTCACTTAACAACAGAAATTTTGGATTCAGTTGTGATCGTAATTTGAGGACTACCTGTATTTTTCCACTGCTTTCTTTTCACCTGTAGCTTCCTGTCATAAGCCCTTCCGATGTATTTCACAGAAATCACTGCAGTGCTGCAAGAGATGGAGCTAAACTTTCTAGGTAGTCCATATTTATTCTGTCACAGTCCCCCAGAATTCAACATATCCAACTATTCATGGTCTACAACTGTTCATGAAAGTATGGCCTGCTTATATCACAGCCACTTGCATATCTCATATCGTTATCTGTGCATGCACTCTATGCATGCACTCTGGATCTTGAAGCTAGAGCATGGGACAATACATTAAAATGGATTACTTTTTCATGATATCAAAATAATAATAATAATAATATATTCATAGTGTTTTTTATGTTTAACAGCAAATTAAACCTAGAGCACATAGAATTAATATTTTCTCCTTGTTTATGCAAAGTCAATACAAAGATTGAGGACTGAAAAATCAGGTTTTCACTATTGATTTTGTCCTTTGAGGTAGACCATGGAAGGAAACAAACTCCACAAGTTTGACAGGAATTATATTTTATTTATACAGGTTATGCTGTAAGGACAGAATCTCAAATGATTGACTGTGTTTTCCCTTTTCTCCCTGTTATATCACTATAAATTAAGATTGAGCAGGTCTCAGATTCTTTTTCACTCTTTTTCTGCTTCCTGGGTTTAACACATGCTTTTGGGTTTTTAACTCTTTTTTTATATTTGCTCCAAGTTCCTCTCTGTGGCTTTCCACAGACATTAAAAGTCTAATACTTAAATGCAAAAATATTGCACTTTTGAAAAGTGATAAAAAAGCTAATACCAGAAAATCAACGTAACATCGATTTAGCCTTCTTTGACAAATAAGCAGTTGCTCTCTTGGATAGATGTCTACACAAAGAAGCTCCACAGTGGATGAAAATAATCATTTCATAAGAACTTATTTAAATTGCACATTTATTCATAAAAGAAATGGATTTGAAGTAGGAAAAGCAATATTGATAGATTCATCCATCCATCCGTGCATATTAAGCCCATTAAAGTCTGGGTTTAAAGCTATGCATTTAACCATGGTTATGCAGAATCCAGTTTGCCACTTCTTTTTTTCACTGACAGACTTCTCATCTTTAGCACCTAATGCTAGGCAAGAACATCTGCTGGTTTTGTCTTGTACTGTCTTGTACTGTTCTGCTTTGTTTTTAATTTTTTAAATGCAAATTAACATATTCACAACTAATTTCATCAACAAAGTGGAATGAATTTAAGACAGTTTTAAAAAGGAAGCAAAACTTTAATCCTAAGCAACCCTAAATTGACTGTTTAGATTTTACATAAAACTTATTCCTTGTAAATTTTGGCAGGAGAGTTTTTAGTTCTATATTTTTTAAAACAGGTTGTTCAACTTCAAAAAATATTTATCAGATCAAATGAATATAGGAATTATATTTACTTATTTACTTCTGTTGATATTCAACATGGATCCCTGGCAACTTAGTAAAAAAAATTTTTAAAGCTTATATTGCAATGATAGTCTCAACCTCTGTAAGAAACCTTTCTTTCTATTTCAAATGCTTATCTGAATGATTGTATGAGTACGGGAAGTCATTTAGTCTCCTTGTGCATGAAATGGAAGGATAGAATGTAATTTCTAAGACCATCTACAGTTCTTTTTGCAGAAATGGAGATTGAGATTTTTTTTGCAGAGTAGAAAGCAGAGACTTGTCTCAGAACCAAATTATTGTACACAGCAATAATATGAGCTTTCAAAAGACAAGACCAGGGAAAACAGGAGGGAGGGAGGGAAAGAAAGTTGTAGTTATTAATTATCAATTTGATTTTTAATCAAAACAGGGAAGGTGTTCACTTTTCTATTCTAGTGGAAAAGAGCTGAATCCAAAACATAACTTTTGTTAAATAAATTCATATATTATCAGAGCAAAATATTATTTCCCATTAGAAAGGATGGAAGTGAGATAATCCTTATCAGTATGGAGTGTTTGGGAAACAGTGGGAGGGACAATGTGATAAGTATTTGCAGAACTAATTTCCAAGAAAATCAGTATAAGACCTTAGTACTTCTTTAAATCTTGGTCTCAATCCATTTTTTTGCAGGAATATTGCAAAAGATCTTTTATCATAATCTGTAAGTAATTTATACATTTCAATATTGCCAGGATATATAAATTGTGAAACACTGCCAAGCTAAGGTCATGAAAAGTCTTCTTCAAGGTGTTTCCAAGTTTTTCATGAGTTCTCCACTCATTCTATGTCAGAAATAACTGCCAATATAAGGCCATTCACTATGAAGGCCAAACTCTCAATGTTCCACTTCTTTAAAACAATCATTTCAAGGATTTAACAATGAAAAGCATGCTTCTTCTACTTGTTCGAGAAGAATTGATCAGGCAAATGTAGAATAAGGCATGGATCATCAACTCCGCACTTCTTGTATGCACATTGTGCATCAGAGGCATCTCTAGGGAGGAGGAAAGGGAGGAGGTAGATTACCTAAGCAATCATGTCACAAGTGACAACCCTTTGTATGTGCATTATGATTTTTCACACATGTGTAAAAGGAATGGAGTTTGCAATGCACTGTCACAATACTGCTTATGTCATTTGACAAAAGCATCAGATTTTGCAGGGATCCCTGTTGCTACTGGATAAAGGAAAGGCTACATAGTAACTGACTCTGTTAACTTTAAAGTTAGTATATCTTACTGTTGAAGGAAAAGTGTTCATCAGGGTCCAGTCCAAGCCGGGAATAGACAACATGGAGACTGCTTTAGAAAGAAGGTTGTAGTTTATTGAAGAGGAGACCCAGACAGAAAGATGGCTTTGGAAAAACTGACCACATGGAGCAGAGTGGTGGGCTTTTATACCTTCTGGGGCTCTTGAGGTTGTTTCCTGTTCCTGTTTGAGGCTTTGTATTTCCTGTGTCATATACTTTGACCTGAGTCTGAGTGTGTCCTTTTGGTATTGGTGAGTTAATCCTATTATGTCTGCTGTCCTTAGAATTTGGGTGGGGGTATGTAGATTTTAGGTGTCTTTGTCTTCCTAATTTCTAGCTTCCTGGCTCCAACCTTCCTGAATGGTTTATTGAATTTGCATTTCTAAAAGCTAGCCTCTACCTAGGGGCTGGGGCTGATTTCTGGGGACTGGTTTCTGTCTTTTTTAAGATCTTCTTCATTATTCCTTTGGGGAAATATATTCTGCCTTTTTAATATTTCCCAAATATTTATTTCTCTGGATTCTTCCCACAGTACTGATACAACCTTTTGTGTCGTGATGCATTTTTCAACAACTGTATTCAAAGATATCCCATGGTTAGTGAGCTAAATACAGTCTTGAGATGTAAGGTTGCCTATCTTTACTATGCCATGGTACACCATTTACAAATTACAATGGCTAGATATGTGTATAATGTGAATCCAAAGCTGAACAAATCATGTTTTACCTTAGCACAATGTGAGATTCCAAAAAGCATTTTGTATTAGATCAGAACACAGATATTCCCTTGAGAAAAACTCAGTGTTGGAGATAGCCAGTGACTCAAATTACTGACCTGAGTTACCAAACCATACAATGAATTGCACATCTAGAGTTCTCTACTTCCCCCAAAAAAATATTCCAAAAAGTACATCAAAAGCTGCTGAGTAGCACAGTCTCTTCAATTTTGAATGACGGGTGAGGCAATTATGCCAATATAACAATTGGCTAATGTATCTGTTTATCTTAGATCAATTAACAGTATCAAGCTAAAGATACTAAATTTGGGCACTTTCAAAGATCCATCTTACCTATCAACTCTTCTGAACCCATTTGGATCCAATTGGAAATTATTTGCTTTGTTTTGACTATCTTCATATCTGTTTCACTATCTAGATACTAGTAATGAGGCATAATAATAATAATAATAATAAAGTTGGAAGGGACCTTGGAGGTCATCGAGTCCAACCCCCTGCTCAGGCAGGAAACCCTATACCATTTCGGACATGTGGCTGTCCAGTCTCTTCTTAAAAACTTCCAGTGTTGGAGCATTCACCGCTTCTGGAGGCAGGTTGTTCACTGGTTAATTGTTCTAACTGTCAGGAAGTTTCTCCTCAGTTCAGGTTGCTTCTCTCCTTGACTAGTTTCATCCATTACTTCTTGTCCTGCCCTCAGGCGCCTTGGAGAATAGCTGACTCCCTCTTCTTTGTGGCAACCCTGAGATATTGGAATACTGCTATCATGTCACCCCTAGTCCTCTTTTCATTAAACTAGACACCCAATTCAGCAAACGTTCCTGATATGCTTAGCCTCCAGTCCCTAATCATTTTGTTGCCCTCTCCTGCACTCTTTCTAGAGTCTCAACATCTTTTTTACATCATGGTGACCAAAACTGGATGCAGTATTCCAAGTGTGGCCTTACCAAGGCATTGTAAAGTGGTATTAATACTTCACGTGATCTTGATTCTATCCCTCTGTTAATGCAGCCCAGCACTGTGTTGGCTTTTTTGGCAGCTGCAGCACACTGCTGGCTCATATTTAAGTGATTGTCCACTAGGACTCCAAGATCCTAGTGGACAATCACTTAAATATGAGCCAGCAGTGTTAGCATGCTTTCAAGTCTAAAGTCTCACAGAGCCTAGACGGTTCCCATTTTGGCAAGCAATATTATATAAAGTGCGGGAAAGGGTTAATAGGTAATGAATAAAAATAAACTGAAGGCAGAGTAAAAGTAATCTAACTAATTTACATCAACATCAACCATTACACCTCTCCATATTTTAATATTTGCAAACTATCCCTGATTCTAATACATAACGATGCCAATTCATACTTTGCTTTTTATTCCTTAAGTGCATACCTTTCTTTCCAATAGCTGTATACAAAGAACTGACAGCAAATCAATGTTTTCTTGCAGGCCAGTAATCGAGTGACTCATCCTGCTTCAATCTGTCAAATTTGTCCCCATTTTTTAACTTTTTAAAAATTATTTTTAATAGTGCAATACAAACAACTGCAACATCAACAGGAAGAAATACAGTATTGATTATATAGTGAGAAAAGAATCTTCATACATTGGTGGTGGTTACAATGAACTAAATCCAACAAGGATGGAAGGAAGTATAATTAAAGTTTTAAAAAGATCCATATAAAATTTATGTAGTATCAACACATAATTAATTCAGTCCTTAAGCATCATTACATCTAGATCACATGGAAACAGTGCTTCAACTTCTCATTTTTAGTAGATAAAGGCTTTTCAACAGACTCATATCCTGAATCCATTCTTTGATATCAAAAGGGTAAATTTATTTTTATTTACATAAGATTATCCTCTTTGCCAGGCCCTCCTAGGCTCAACAGAGCCAAAACTATTCATAAAATAACAAATTCTAAATTTTAGGAATATAATTTAACATCATGTTTATATCTTTAACTCCTTCAGTTCAATATTGCTAAAGAAATTAATAATTTTTTAATTTAAAATTTAAATTTTTAAAAGAGATTTTTAAAAAGAGGTTAGACAGTCACTTGTCTGAGATGGTATAGGTTCTCCTGCTTGAGCAGGGGGCTGGACTAGAAGACCTCCAAGAGCTTCCAGCTCTATTCTATTCTATTTGCTGGTCAGTTACGGAATCACTAATTCATGTAACTGAATTATTATATTATAAAAAATAAAAATCTAATGATTAAGCTCCATATAGGTACATAACTGACCCTTGTTGGCCTGAATTCAAATATAACATTTTGTGGTTTTGTGGTTTTAACTGGTGAGGCAATAGCTTTTCAGCCTTCCCTCCAATAATTTTGATTAATGCCTTTGAAAAAATATTCAATTTCTTAAGAATATTTTCTCCCCAAGTTAATTGCAATATAAATACAGATATTATTCATCTGGGATAGCAATAGTGGATCCTGAAATAAATGCCTAAACACATTCCAGAACAGTTTTATTGATAGATTTTCTACCTACTTTTGAAAAGTGCATTTACTTTTTGTAAGAGTTATTCAGATACCGTCTAGAACTAGTTAATTTATAGTTCTTAAATTTCAGAATAAGAGTCACTGCAGTGGGACTTAGTAGTCCATCAATGCAGTAGAAAATAATAATATCATATGGTATCATATATCATATGATATCATATATGAAATGATACCATATCATATATAGTAAAGTAAATATAATCCAAATTTGATGTGCACCTCCAAGGTCTCTTCGAACTCTGTTATTTTTTTTTAAATGTCAAATGTCTACATAGTTAATTCCATTTTTATATTTGTAATACTGTTGGCTAGAAGACTGACTAGGTATGGAAATCCAGTGTAAAGAAATCAATGTCCACACAAGATCGAAGAAAGACAAACTCTTTTATTTCTGTATAGAAGCAGAAAAGAAATTGTCTAGATTTTCATCCAAGGAGCACACCAAAAAAATCAAGCACAATCATTTTTATACAATTTACCACAGGAAATAAAAGTAAGAGAATTGCTGCTTGGTTACAAAGCTTCATGACAGTTGCATAGATACACAAAACAAAGCCATCCATAATACTCTACTTATTATTTAATTGTACTTCATTATCATATAGGTTGACTACCTCTGGATATGTATTTTACCACGCTAATGATAAACTTTGCTTAACTCAGGACTCTTTTCCGGATGCCTCTAACCACTGCTTAAGCTAAATATCACATCACCTTCCTTATTCCAGTAATGGGTTTGCTTCCAAGGTATGCTAGCCACAACCTCTCAGTTAGTCTATATAGGAAACAGTTATGGTCAACCTATGGAGTGTTGTGGTTGACCCCTCTAGCTTTTGCTAACAGATGTAAAAGAAATGTTACTTGTAGTAGGCAAAGGTACAAATCAGCCAACAGCTCTAGCTAAACTTAATTCATAGCTTACAAAAGTCTCTAATTATTTATTAATAAACTGATAAGTCACCAGGCCATCAAGCTGGAGGTGTGTCATAGCTTTGAGGGTAAGCCAGGCAAATTTTTCACTTTCCAATTTTGAAATGACTTCGTCTTGAGTTTAGCTGTCTAGCTGAGATTCTTGATTAAGTTAAAATCTCTAACACAAATTACATGTTGGTAGTATGCAGAATATCATTGAGAAAAACTTCCATGAAGTACTTCAGAGTATTTTTGGTGGGATGGAAGAAAAGAGAGGAAGACGATGAACAACTACAAAGTGAATAGCACATAAACAATCAAGATCAATCATGGTAGTGCCATAAAATTTAATCAGAACAGTAGTGATAGTAGCTATCTGTATCATCAAGGGAAAAACGGGTCTTGGCACACTGCTTACCTTCACATCATCTTAGAATTGCTGTTAAATATTCCATCCTATGTGTTTTATTTGAGCACCCACTAATATATGGAAGCTTTTCCAATCCAGCTCCTCCTTTTTCTTAAGAAAGAAGTTGATCATTAGGTAAAATATATATTTCTTGCAACTTAATATCTGGCTATATTTTTTCTGGCTTATTACAAATGTATTCCCATTCTCCATCCCAACCTTTTGTTTAAAGACATCCATTTATGTTCCACCTGATTAATTCATGTATATAAAATATCTCTTACGGTTAATTTTTTAGCATCACAGACAGCCCACAGTGTTGTAATCTCAATAAGTATCAGATACATAATGAGAAAGCATTTACATAAGGACTGTGGCTAGAAAAAATGAAACAGAAAAAAGTGATTAAAAAAAGAAAATACATCAAGAGAATAGAGGACGGGAGGGGAGAAGGCTTATAGGCTTGAGTTATCTCTCCCACACACATACACATTCTCTTGCCTCCAACCCTAGGGATAAAATATAGTACTTTAATGGGTGGCAGTGACAGCTAAAGAAAACAAAAATAAGATTAAAAGATTGATACTCATCTGATAAGCACAAAATTATAAGAATTCCTGGACCTCATTCTGTAAATGAGTTTATAATTTTTTTCAAACCTTTCTTCAAAAACAAACATAACAAAATAAAACAGAAGATTGTTTCCTGGTTAATGTGCATGCCAAATCAATCTTTTCCCCTAAATTTAGTACTTGAGAAAGAAGATCTGGGTATATCTTTATTTTACTTCCATGAAATTTTTGACCTGCTAGTTCTCTTGAAACTTACTAAAGGTAGTCTCTGATGCTGGATTTCAAAACTTGATAACTATAAGGGAAGGTCATCAAAATTGCATCTTGCTCTTAATCTTTAAGCATTCAGTATCTCAGGTTTAAAATCAGTGAGCCATGAGATTTCATGAATACATTCTTCCATGTAAATTAAAAAAATGTCCTGCTGCTTTGCATCCAGAGATAAATTTATTATTTTAAAATTGCTTTTGGTAAGTTGCAAATGTTCTTGTAATAGTTTATTTTACAGATTAGTAATGAGTTTACTGTTATTTCTTTTTTTTCCCCTAAGATCATAATTCTGGTTTCATGAGAAATAATAATCTTCTTCAATGCTTCAAAATCTTTCTCAAATTTAAGAATATGAATTTTCATACTGTTAAGATTTACATGGATCCCAGAGAGACCATTTTCCAGATTCATAAATCTACTGTCCATCTCTGTAGAGTAGGGGTCTTCAAACTTGGCCCTTTTATGACTTGTGGACTTCAACTCCCAGAATTCCTCAGCCAGGCATGCTGGCTGAAGAATTCTGGGAGTTGAAGTCCACAAGTCATAAAAGGGCCAAGTTTGAAGACCCCTGCTGTAGAGATTGACTGAAGTTTCACTTTTAATTCAAAGGTGTAAAACTTTATCTTATTCAGCAGAAACAGGGGAGACAGCCATCCGCCCTTCTTCTCTATCTAGGATTTCTATTGTATACAAGGTTTTTATCCAGTTTTTCTCCCTCTCTATCATCTGAAATTCTTGGCTCAAAAACATTGTGAGAGAGTTGTCTTTCTCATTTTTAAGGCCTACTGTTAAGGTAATACTTTTTTCAGTTTTGAAAGCAACATGTGAGAGTTTATGACAAGGTCCCAGATGATGCAAGACAAGGCAAGCAAAGACCACTGTCTGATGAGATCATATAATTCTTTTTGAGGATAATAATGCATTTCTATTTCTGAAGCAACCCTGCCAAAGCGAATACAACACCTCTGGTTCAGGAATATATCAAAATTATAGCCTTCAATATAATGTAATGGGATCAATAGAAAAAATAATCTCACCTGAGTATTGAGCTTTACTTTATACCTTGAAGCTCTTCCTGATCTCTGCTGGAGATGGGGAAAAATAAGAAGACAGCTTAAAGTACTGTATAGTGAAGCCAGTCTGCCTTATTATTATTTTCCCCTCTACTTTCACATGGAATTTGTAACAAGGTTTTGGAAAACGCCTCCATTTCAACCTATTTATACAAAAAATTGGGATGCTTAGAAAGAAATGGAGCATATCATTTTTATTGCTTCCTTTCTGAACAAAATCATCACATTTTCTTCAATACACATTATCCCAGTTTTATGCTGGGACTGAAAGTCTCCATGGCAGAGATCCAAGGGCACAGCACTTGATAGACTAAGTTCCATTACAGACAATAGAAAAGCTGTTAATGAAGTGACCCTGCAAATTGCAATCAGCTAGCTATATAGACAAAATGGCAACCCAGTAACAGCAATCATCGCTAATCAAATGTCATGGGAGTGTGTCTGATGAGAGGTGGATTTTCCCATTTAGATGCAGGATGAATTTTAAAAAATGCATGACCTGGAAGGAGGATCCACAAAGAGGCCAGGTTGAACTAAGTGTCAAATACTTATTTTTCCATCTTCATTCTACTAGTATGATTTATTAGCTGGCTGTCTTTTATTGTTATTGCTCCACATGTGATTTTCCTTGCAAAGTTGCAAAGCAAATTAGAAATACACAGCTCCCCTGGTTGCTCTTTTCATTGGCCTTGGCAGACTGAATACAAAAGAAAAAATCCTGCTGAAATGTATTCATTTATTCATTTTTAGATTCTAGATTATTATAATTAAAATAAGCTTACTCAGCATGCAAAGTAAGACAAAGGTAAAACATGAATAAAACCATACAATAAACCCACTGCCAGTGCTGTATCAATAAATATTTATACAGCAACATTCAGGGAAAACCTGAGCAATGAAATGAAACATTACTTTAGCACGTGGGTACATAGGATAAAGAGTTGGAAGTCCATTCCTCTTCAGAAGTCCTCTAGAACTGACTTCCGGAGGAAGAAATGGCAAATATAAAAATATAAAGAAGCTTCCAATATTCTCCATAGTAGTTATAAATACAATTATATTTTAACCTCTCTCTCAAAGTTACATTATGATGCTCTTCTTTCAGTAATCTAAACATCAGAGCCATAAATCACAAGTTCATTACTTTTGTTCTTATGCAAAGATTCCAAAAGAGGTTTCCAGTCACCAATAGATATTGCAGATATTGCCTTTTCTCTAATCAAAGAAGTCAGTTTGTCCATCTCAGCAAGTTCTGTCATTTTCACTAACCATTCCTCCACAGTGAGTAGGGCTGAATCTTTCCATCTTTTTGCATGTAGTAATCTCACCACAGTAATCTGTGGTGAGATTACTATATACTGAATTTATATTCCATGGAGTTTTTTCTAACTTTTTATCCATTGACTCTAAAACAAAAAATTCTGGTTTCAAGTGAACATTAATCTTTAAAATTCTGCATCAGTGTACATATTTGAATCCAAATATTTTTAGCTTTTTTATGGGTCCACCAATCAGACTAAAATGTCTCTTCATCTTGAATGTCAAACCAAACTCTTCAAGAAAACGTTTCATTCTGTAACCCATTCCAGGTTCCCTTAGATTCACAAGCTTTTTCCAGAAGCTCCCAGTTCTTCCCTTTCCCCCAGCTTTCTGAGGTTTACATTAAATAATTTTCCTCCTTAGAAAGAAGAGGGGCTGAAGTGATCTCCATTTTCATCTGCAAAAAGGATTTATTTTCCTGCTTGAGATAAAGAACGTTGATTTGGGTCTGGCATAACAATAATTATACAGAGGGAGTTTCATGTAGGGCCTTCCATAAGGTTGACAATGACTGAAGGAGTTTGCTTCTGGGCTATTGCCATATGGCTGTCTACAAAATGTGGTGTCATCAGTACTATCTCCCTTCATAATGATCTAACAGACTTATAAATCAAACCAAAGGTCCAACTTTACTATAAAATGAATGGCCTGAACTTCTACTACACAGAGAAATGAAGCATAAAACAACATATTGAATTGTTTTATGAGCTGAGTTAGACTGCTTGCATTTTAATGAAAGTGAATAAATTATGATAAAAAGAATTATGAACTCCTCACTCTCCATTTTCTCAAAGTAGAAGGGAAAAAAATCTCTTTTTTTGATCTAGCATCCACTGTTAGGGAAGACTATTGAGGGTGATATGCTCTCTTGGTCTTTACATGCTATACACAAGGAGGTAGTGGCCACAACCAGACTGTGGGTGAAGCTCAAGAAATGGATTCAGTATGCATTCAGGTTCACACCAGCTCAGATATATCTATGCCTCATTATTTAAAAGATTAATTGTTTCTAATTAAAATGCAGCTTGTTTGTTGCATCTTAAATGGAAAAAATGATTGAATGAAGTGCTACTAGTTACATTCATTGAATATTCCTTTTGTATAGCTGAGAAATACTTTCTTAGCCAGGATTCACATTATAAAGGATGCAAACATAAGAAATGTGTTAGTCAAAAAGCATGCCTTGAATCAATTATACCTGGCATTATTTGCAATTACACGTTGCAGGAGATTACCCAAAGCAGGGATCATAAGTTGGCCATCTAGCATAAATGATATTCTAGTTTCAGAAATAAAATAATCTGTATAAGTTATCTTTGGATTGAATGTAAACAATCAATCCATGAAGGTAGGCAATTATATGGTTGAAACTAGCATTGCAAGTCCAAACAACATTATATCAGAGTATATACTGGTACAAGGCTTTGGAATAGTCTAAAGTCCCATGATTTTGTGTCCACTGAAATTAATGAAAAATATCTATCTCTATGAAAAAAAAGATGTTATCAGATCAAATTATTTTTTCTAGATACAGCAAGAACAAATTTAAAATCAGGTCCATTTAAAAAAAAACAAGAGGACAGTAGCAGCACACTAATTAGAAAAAGAAGCAAGGCTGCACATTTAAAAATCTGTTTTAGTTTCAGCTTCCAGTTCTTATTAATTTATTGTTTGCATTTTATATTTATACTATTAATATTATACAGAACTAGAATTAGGATCTGAAGAGGGGCTGGAATTCCCATTTGCTTAACCAGCTACAAAGTTTGTGGGCTGAAGCAAGCAAGAGTGGTAATCCAAGCTTGGAAAATAAGAAGCAAGTTTTGAAACTATAGTAGGACAAATAGAAATGGGACCTGGATAGGAAATATGGCTAGGTATTTCCAACTGCTGAGGTAATCATTCTAATGTTTTTCCACAGGCAGCCAGAATTTCACTGATAAATTCTCTATGCACAAAATAAAAAGGTCCATTTGTGATGAAAGTTCCCAGTAAGCTATTACTTATAATAATTACTTGAAGAAAAAGAAAGAAAGGAAAAACAAATTGAAGATACTGTCAAGGTTCTGACTGTCAAGGTTCCGGATCCCAATGAAGTAAGCACAGTTGAGACATTCAAATCTCTACTGCAAAACTTTATTGAGTACAGCATATCAGCACTGATGAATAAAAAACCAGCTCTGATTAAATTGGCACCAGAACAGTAAATTAAAAGTATAGAACCCCCCTTCCCCCCTGATAGTGCAGGTCACATTCCTCAATTAAGTGTCAGACATTTGCTTTGAGAAAAATCTTCAGTTCCCAGCCAACGGTTCTCTGATGACCTTGGTTCCCATGCTGGACCTCTTACACTGCGATGAGTATTCCAATGATCCCTCCTCCCTCCTGGGTCTGTAGACAAGCTAAGAAACAACAATGGCTGAAGCAGAATAAAGTTTCTTTGAAGCTTGACAGATACCTTATATCAGAGAAGAAGGCATCTTATCTTAAGACTAAAGAACTGGAATATTTCTGTTTTCATTGTTGTTTACTCACTTGTCATGTCTCTATGAATTTCAACATAATATTATTCTACATGACCAGTCAGACTCTGTCAGTTTTGGTGTCAGCCTAGAAGTGACATCTTTTTCAAGAAATAATTGGTTTTTATATATTCTTTTGAACCTTCTCATTTAAATATTATAAAGACAAAATGTAGGATATATGTGTTGAGCTGGGTCTTCGGGTTCTGTCTTATCCTTGGATTGTACTTAATTTTTTCTGTCTTCCTTGCCTTCTCATTGTGGCTTCATGTGACTATGGGATACCATTGTATTAATACCTGGTCTGTATAACTATGTGGCCCTATGGTACTTTCCCCTAATCACTCTTAACTAACTTCCCTCTCTTGACTATTATCCAGCCACACTTCTCCAATCTAAATGACCTTCCATTTGCCTTGTTAAGCTGGACAACATCCAAATTTATGCAACTCTTGGGGTGGGGTCTTGGAAGGGAGTCTGTCTAATCCATTAATGCCACTCCCCCATTGGGGCCTCAGACCAGCTGGCAGAGCCATTTAAACCCTTTTGGGAGGCCAAAAGGCTGGGTGTGGATCTCACCTTGGGGTGAAAGTAATACATTAGGGGGAGGGTTGTCCAATGACCCTTACTGGTAAGTCATTTGATTGATTTTCCATTGATTTAAACTTTGGTTTCCTGCATCAAAGGCAGTGCTCTAAACATTACACTATCCAGCCTGTCTGTCTGTCTGTCTGTCTGTCTCTCTCTCTCTAGTGTATATATATCTGTGCCTGACTGTTCTTGTGCAAAATAGCAAATCTGATTCAAACTTGGCTCTGTGAGCTATCAGTTCTTCTTTTCTTTAGATTTTTATAGAACTACAGAGGAAGTAGGAATGTAATAACAATCTGTTCCCCTGTTGTTTCATTGCTACACATCAGAGCAACAAAAGGTACCATAAGGGGGATTTTTTTTTTAAAAAAATGAAAGGATGTGTGTTAGTGTCAACAGAGACAAAGAAAGAAGGAACAGGGAAGGCATTTATGTTTGCAAACATCTGGTAAGTAAAAGGTATGAGGACTAATGGGAAAGAAACAATCCTTCAAGTGAAAGGGAAGGCTTTGGGAGATTAGTCCACACAGAAGCCAGACAGGGAATTTGCATAGGGCAAGAAGCAGGGGAAAAATTAGTCTTGCACAATGATGGGATTTAGCCGGTTTGCACCATTTCAGGAGAACCGGTAGCTACATTTTGCTGCATTCAGAGAACCGGCTGGCTTCCAGAAGTCCAGTCTAGGCCTCTGAGGCCTAGAATGGCCCACCGGAAGTGCATGGATGCCACTTCCAAAAGTCTGTTCTAGGCCTCTGCGGCCCAGGCCTGTATCGAATAAGAGAACCGGTTGTTCAGGTATTTGAATTCCACCATTGGTTTTGCAGTCTTGAAGGGATGGGCATGGGAGACCAGCAGAATAGGCTGCAGTGGAGAATTGCCCTTAGTTTCACAACATTGCATAAAAGGCTTCAGGCTAGCAAGATTGGAAAAGCTTCTTCCTGAAGCTCTGAGAGGCATGTACTGTAAGACAGCACCCACAGAAGTAGACAAATAAAGAAATGGTATAACCTAAAGGGAACTTCATCTTTTCTTATTTGTATGCGGTATTATTTTGAAAAACCTATGTAAAACTGGGAGTTTACCCAAAGTGCAGGCCTACTTATGCATCTATGCACTTTACAGGATATTGTTGTTGTTAGTTGCGAAGTCGTGTCCGACCCATCATGACACCATGGACAATGTTCCTCCAGGTCTTCCTGTCCTCTACTATCTTCTGGAGTCCATTTAAGCTCAGGAGGGGGGGAGAAAAAAAGAACATCCCACCCCCTCCCTAAGGATTTTCACCTAAACTGAAGATAAACAAGCCAAAAGAGAAAGTCACAATAACCCGGATGCTCGAGTTCCAACTGCTTATGTAGACAAAATAAAATAGTAAAAAAAACAATAATTGTTTTTCCAAAGCCCGTTTTCCCCAGTAATCAAACGCTGCTTTCTCAAAATAGGGAAATAGTTTTTAAAGCTGTTAGCAGGGAAAAAGGTAAATTAACAAGAGGGAAGGAAAGGTCTCACCCAGATCTTCCACGGTGGTTCTTTTTGCTTAGATGTTGCTGTGACTTTCGGCTGGAGTAGCTGAGTGATCGGCCATGTTACTGGCCGATCTTTTCCCCGTCGGCCCAAAGGTGGTTTTCTCGGACCGCAGAGGGAGCTGCCGCTCCCTCCGCGATCGACGAGTGCCCTCCTCTACGGTGGTCGCCCCTACAGGGCGACTTTCGACCCTATCCAGGGTCTACCGGCGGGGGGAAACCGGACGGCCAAGAGAACGAGTTCTCTGCACGTCCGCGGGCGCTGCGACCGGAACCGGAAGGGACTTGCAGGAGTCTTCTCCAGCACCATAGTTTAAAAGCCTCAATTCTTTTGCGCTCAGCCTTTCTTATGGTCCAACTTTCACAGCCATACATTGCAACTGGAAAAACAATGGCCTTGACTATACGCACTTTTGTTGGCAGGGTGATGTCTCTGCTTTTTAGTATGCTGTCTAGATTTGCCATAGCTTTCCTCCCCAGGAGCAAGCATCTTTTAATTTCTTGGCTGCATTCCCCATCTTGGAGCCTAGGAAAATAAAATCTGTCACTACCTCCATTTCTTCCCCATCTATTTGCCAGGAATTGAGAGGGCCGGATGCCATGATCTTGGTTTTATTAATGTTGAGTTTCAAGCCAACTTTTGCACTCTCCTTCTTCACCCACATCAAGAGGTTCTTTAGTTTCTCTTCACTTTCTGCCATTAGAGTGGTATCATCTGCATATCTTAGGTTGTTGATATTTCTCCCGGCAATCTTAATTCCAACTTTTGATTCATCTAGCCCTGCCTTTCTCATGATGTGCTCTGCATATAAGTTAAATAGGCAGGGCGACAGTATACAGCCTTGCCGGACTCCTTTCCCAATTTTAAACCAATCAGTGGTTCCGTGTCCAGTTCTCACTGTTGCTTCTTGACCCGCATATAGGTTTCTCAAGAGACAAATAAGATGGTCTATAACTCCCATCTCTTTAAGAACTTGCCACAATTTGTTGTGATCCACACAATCAAAGGCTTTAGCATAGTCAATGAAGCAGATGTTTTTCTGGAACTCCCTAGCTTTCTCCATGATCCAGCGTATGTTGGCAATTTGATCTCTAGTTCCTCTGCCTCTTTGAAATCTTGCCTGTACTTCTGGTAGTTCTCGATCCACATACTGCTGGAGTCTAGCTTGTAGGATTTTAAGCATAACTTTACTAGCATGTGAAATGAGTGCAATGGTGCGATAGTTTGAACATTCTTTGGCATTGCCTTTCTTTGGAATTGGAATGTAAACTGACCTTTTCCAATCCTGTGGCCACTGTTGAGTTTTCCAAATTTGCTGGCAAATTGAGTGTAGCACTTTTACTGCATCGTCTTTTAAGATTTTGAATAGCTCAGCTGGAATACTGTTACCTCCACTAGCTTTGTTGTTGCTCAGATTTCCTAAGGCCCATTTCACTTCACATTCTAGGATGTCTGGCTCAAGGTCAGTGACCACCCCATCGTGGTTATCTGGGACATTAAGCTCGTTCTTGTACACAGTTCTTCTGTGTAGTTTTGCCACCTCTTCTTAATCTCTTCTGCCTCTGTTAGGTCCTTGCCATTTTGGTCCTTTATCATGCCCATCTTTGCATGAAACGTTCCCTTCATATCTCCAATTTTCTTGAAGAGATCTCTGGTTCTCCCTATTCTATTGTTCTCTTCTATTTCTTTGCACTGTTCATTTAAGGAGGCATTCTTATCTCTTCTAGCTATTCGCTGGAATTCTGCATTCAATTGGGTGTATCTTTCTCTTTCTCCCTTGCCTTTCGCTTCCCTTCTTTCCTCAGCTATTTGCAAAGATTCCTCAGACAGCCATTTTGCTTTCTTGCATTTCTTTTTCTTTGGGATGGTTTTAGTTGCTACCTCTTGTACAATGTTGCAAACCTCCGTCCATAGTTCTTCGGGCACTCTGTCTATCAGATCTAATTCCTAAAATCTATTTGTCACCTCTATTGTATATTCATCAGAGAAACGATTTAGTTCATACCTGAGTGGCCTAGTGCTTTTCCCTACTTTCTTCAATTTAAGCCTAAATTTTGCAACAAGAAGCTCAAGATCTGAGCCACAGTCAGCTCCTGGTCTTGTTTTTACTGACTGTATAGAGCTTCTCCATCTTTGGCTGCAGAGCACATAGTCAATCTGATTTCTGTGTTGACCGTCTGGTGATGTCCATGTGTAGAGCCATCTCTTGGGTTGTTGGAAAAGACAACTATGACCATCGTATTCTCTTGACAAAATTCTATCAGCCTGTGCCCTGCTTCATTTTGTACTCCAAGGCCAAACTTGCCTGTTATTCCGGTTATCTTTTGGCTTCCTACTTTAGCATTCCAATCCCCCATGATGATAAGAACATCATTTTTTGGTGTTAATTCTATAAGGTGCTGTAGGGCTTCATAGAACCGGTCGATTTCATTCTCTTCAGCACCAGTGGTTGGGGCATAGACCTGGACTACTGTGATATTGAATGGTTTGCCTTGGATTCGCACTGAGATCATTCTGTCATTTTGGGGATTGTATCCCAGTATTGCTTTTCCTACTCTTTTATTGACTATGAAGCCTACTCCATTTCTTCTGAGGGATTCTTGCCCGCAGTAGTATACTTGATGGTCATCTGAGTTAAATTCACCCATTCCTGTCCATTTTAGTTCACTGATTCCTAAGATGTCGATGTTCAGTCTAGTCATCTCTTGTTTGACCACATCCAGCTTGCCTTGATTCATGGATCTTACATTCCAGGTTCCTATGGAAAAAAGATCTTTACAGCATCGGACTTTCCTTTCACCACCAGATGCATCCACAGCTGAGCGTCCTTTCGGCTTTGGCCCAGTCACTTCACTCTTTCTGGCACTACTAGTACTAGCCCTCTGCTCTTCCCCAGTAGCATATTGGACACCTTCCGACCTGAGGGGCTCATCTTCCAGAGTCATATCTTTTTGCCTTTTGGTACTGTCCATGGGGTTTTCATGGCAAAGATACTGGAGTGGGTTGCCATTTCCTTCTCCAGTGGATCACATTTTGTCAGAACTCTCTGCTGTGACCTGTCCATCTTGGGTGGTCCTGCACGGCATAGCTCATAGCTTCATTGAATTACGCAAGCCCCTTCGCCACGATAAGGCAGTAATTCATGAAGGAGTTACAGGATATAGATGAGGAATATTTTAATTCCAGAATATTACAGAATTATCCTAGTTTGCCGATTTGTTTTATGCTAGTTTCCATTAAAAATTTCAAGAAGAGAATAAATAATTAAACATCCTTTAATAAAGTATTTTTAAAGCTTTAACTTTTTGAATAATCAATATCTATTTTGTTATAGAAATTTAGTTCACTATAAAAAAGCTAATGTGCCATTTGTTTCATTTAAATCAGGGGGGTTTCCAAATTTGGCAATTTTAAGATTTGTGGACTTCAACTCTCAGAATTCCTCAGCCAGCCGTGCTGGCTGAAGAATTCTAGGAGTTGAAATCCATGAGTCTTAAAGTTGTCATGTTTTGAGACCCCTGATTCAGACAATATTCTATGCACTACATTTACTTTGTGGAAAGACATGTTGTCCCATAAATAGGAACTGTCTACATTTAGTTGTTATGGGTTTTCTATCAGTAGAGATTTTTTAAGAAGACGCTGAAAGATAGGTTAATTGGTTTTCATCCAGATTGCAATAAATCAAACTAGATGAGCATTGTGGTTGCTTCTAGGTCCACAATTCTATGATTCCATAAAAATTGCCATTCATACTTTTTAAACTAACCAGCATGCTGATGTACTTTCCCGTGAATAAACAGACATAAGTAAAACCATTAAATGATTCAAATATAATATTGCTGAGTCTTCTCTCTACTCATATTACTCAAACAGAAATCAGCTTAAATATCCACTGAACAAGTATAACTTAGCAATCACCACATTGGTGAAAATACTAATTACATTCATCCAAAATGGATAAACAAGATGTGGATTCTTCAGTTCTAACATATTTCTAATATGCTCTTCATGGCATTGGATTGATAATAGAGTAAATTAGAAAGCTTCAGAAAGTGCTTATGAAGTAATCAAGCCATCTCATTTGCACCAATCTACCATGGAAACAAATTCAGTTATGAAAAAGATTTTGGGAAAGCAAGCAATTAGAATGTCATGATAATTAGTATGAATGAAAGGAGAAGACTGTGAAATACACTGTGCATTAGAATTACTGAATAAATAATAATAACAAGAAACATGCTTGATAATTAAAGCATGTTGTCACATATACTATTTTTTTAATTTTTTAATTTACTTGCTTGCTTGCTTGCTTACTTACTATATCTTCCAACTCAAACAAGTGGCTTGGGTGGCTTACAATTCTAAAAATCTAAAACAATTTAAAAGACATTGAAACAATTAAAACATTCACAAAATAAATGAATATAAATATCAGCCGTGATAATTAATCAACTAATAGTAAAGCCAAGTAGCAGGGCCTTTCACACATTCCGAGACCTAGATTCAGGTACATAGCCAAGCTTTGCGAAAAGTCAACAGGATTGGGGCCATTCTCATCTCATTGGGGAGAATAGTCCATCAGGCAAAGGCTACAGCAAAAAAAATCCTTTTTTTCTAGTTCCACAACTATCTTCTTACTTTCTTTATTTACTGTTTCCTAATAGATTAGCTTGCAGTTTCAAGATTTGTTTCAAATTATCAATAAATCGAAACATGCATATTCTGATATGCTCAGAAGATGACCATTTGCCTTGGACATGAAGCAAGATAGAGTCCATTAACATTTCAGGTTTTGGTTGTTATTTTGCAATACTATATATTGCCTAGGTTCCCCCAACCATGTGCAAAAGAATTGTGAAGTGAACAAAGCTCTCAGATATTTTAGGTGATCCTGCATTCTAAAATTTCATGTAAGAGAACTGAAACCATGCGTGATATTTTACAAGTTCTTAAGATTTTATCAGTTTTTGGCATTTTGATGTGAGATAACAAGAGAAATTGTTTTGCAAGTTCTGGTGATCCTGGACTTTTTAATATGATTTTTTTATTGAAATGTTTGAAAAAAAGGTACAAACTAATGCAAACTAATATAAAGTAAGGAAGAAAAAAGAAATCAAAGAGAGGGCAAAAAGTGCAAGAAAATAAAAAAATTAAAAAGTAGAAAAGAAAAATACAGAAAAATATCATCCAATATTCTTCACAGCTGTTATAAGTACAATTATATTTTAATCTTCCTCTCTAATCTTCCTATCTCTCTCTCAGAGCTGAAGCTTCTTGGATGAGAAGCGAAACATCTTCAAAGAAAAACAAGAAAGTCCAGTTACCTCGTGAAAAAGCATCTTTGGGCTTCCTCTCTAAAGTTACATCTTCTTTCTATAATCGTTCCTATCTGATCATCAAAACCATTATCGCAAGTTCATTTTTCTCATTTTTGGCAAAGTCCATAAGAACTTTCCAGTCACCAGTAAATATAGATGTTCTTTTTTCTAATCAAAGAAGTTGATTTATCCATCTGAGCAAGATACGTCAGTTTCACCATCCATTGCTCCATAGTGGGTTCTGCTGAATCTTTCCATCTCTGTGCATATAATAATCTTGCTGCAGTAATCTTATATTGAAATAATTTCCCATGGCTATTTTCTAACTGATTATCCATTAGTCCTAAATGGAGAAGTTATGAATATTGATCTTTAAAATTCTCTGTATCAAAGTGTGCATTTGAATCCATTTTTTTAGCTTTTTTACATACCTACCAAAGTTCATAGAATCTCCCTTTATGTTGTTCACATTTCCAACATACATTTGAAGTGTTTTTATGCATTCTAGATAGTGTCTCTGGCTTTATATTCCAACAATAATCCTTTTGTAAAAATACTGTTTAAGATCATAACACTATAATTTTCAACTCTTTCAACCACATATTTTCCCATTGGCCCATCTTCATATTATAACCAAAATTCTTAGCCCATTTTGTCATACATTCTTTCATCTGTAATTCCTGTTTCAAATTTCAACAAAAGTTTATACATTTTAGCAATTACATGATCATCATCAGTGCACAACTGTACTTCAAATTCTGTCTTGCTTTGCTCTGTACCATAAATCTTTTTGTCCACTTTGAGTCTTTCTAATAATTGTAAGTGGAAAGTCATTGCCAACTATATCCTTCAGCTATTAATTGTTCTCTTGATTTAATTTTAAATTATCCTTGATGGTTTCCCAGTAATTCTTGATACGTCAATCATTTGTCCTTGTCTGCTTTTTTTTTTTATATGAGATGCTTCTTGAGTTGAAATCCATAAGAGTGTTTTTGGCCATATCCTTGATTTATATCTATTCCATATTCTCAATATGGCATATTTAATAAAATTATTTTTGAAATCCATACTAACTTTAACTTTATTGTAATATACATATCCATGCCATCTAAATCTCAGCTCATGATCTTCTAATTCTAAAACTCTCTTGTTTCTCAACAACATCCATTCTTCCATCCAGACCAGAATACTAATAACAAAATAACAGAATTGGAAGGGACCTTGGAGGTCTTCTAGTTCAACCCCCTGCTCAGGCAGGAGACGCTATACTGTTTCAGACAAATGGTTGTCCAATCTCTTCTTAAAAACTTCCAATGTTGGAGCTTCTAGAGGCAAGTCGTTCCACTGATTAATTGCTCTAACTCAGGAAATTTCTCCTTAGGTTGTTTCTCTCCTTGATTAGTTTCCATCCATTGCTTCTTGTCTTGCTTTGGAGAATAGATTGACCCCTTCTTCTTATATATTGGAAGACTTATATCATTTCAACTCTGGTCCTTCTTTTCATTAAACTACACCTACCCAATTCCTGCAGCCATCTTTCATATGTTTTAACCTCCAATCCCCTAATCATCTTTGTTGCTCTTCTCTGCACCCTTTCTAGAGTCTCAACATCTTTTTTAGCAGTCAGAATATGATAATTCTGTAACATTTTAGCCAGCTTTCTGGAAAGTATGCTTAAGGCAGCAGGTTATTTAAGATAGTGAGTATAGTAACAGAAACAGAAAGACTATGAAAATAAAATATATAAAAGTCTGTATCACAGAATAATGTGGACTTAAAATCAAAAGTTATAAAAGGTATGGCAGAAGAGGAATGTCTTAGTTTAAAACTATAAAGGTAATTTATGTGTTTCCCTGGAAATGATCTCCATAGCTGAGAAGTCTCTCTCAATTGTAATCTTTGCCCAGACTTGAATTAGTGGGTGCACCCACAAGACAATTTCCAAGAATGACTCAATGTCTTTCTTTAAGTTTAGTTTGTATTAGACTTTACTACTACAGTATAATCAAAATTATTAATAAAAATCACATACACACATAGACATGCAAGGAACCGATGGAAATTTACCTTCCACTCAAAAGAGAATTATTCCTAGTCCTTTAAATGGAACAGGTAGAAGAAGGAGACATGCCATTTCAAAACTGATCATCATAAGGCTCAAATTTGATATGTGAAAGTTGCTGGAATCCAATTGCAAAGGCTTCATGCATTTGCTACAATAAATCTACTTACCTGAATTTTCAGGTTCTGGCAACTTTAAGCCATGGTACCCATATCCATAAATGCCCAGATACATCTTTTTGCATTCATTTGTACAAAGAGAAACAAATAGTACTGACATTTCAAGAATAGCAGAACCTTATAATCATGAACAGTTGCTTCTTCGTGGAAATTTCCTGGAGGAAAGTCCTACTAGTTTTTCTGGTGTACAGATATATACATACATTTTGTATAATAGCTTTGTATGAATTTATTTGTATGCTGTTTATTTGCATTGCTTTTTATCGTGTGTGTTTGAATTTTATCTCTTATATCCACTGTAGCATTAAATTCTTGGAGTCTTTTGCTTACTATGGCAAGGCCATTCCTTATTTTGCAGAGATTGTTTCTGCAATATGTAATATAATAATAGAATGCTCTAAATTATTGTTCTTAATTTTCTATTCCCCTAAGACAAACAATGTTCCAGAGCATTATTTAACATTGTACTTTGGGACAATGCATTTGAATTAATGAAACATACATGCACATTTTATAATTCCATGCTCAGTGCATAAGTAATAACTTTAAATGATTGATTGAATGAAATTATCTGAATTCATTACAGAAAGGTTTTACAATGGTTTAATATGAAACATATAAGAAGTTTATTTCTTTTAGGGTCATTAATAGAAGATTGAGGCAGTTGTGTTAGTCCATGTGGGAGAAGACAAAAAGTCCTAAGTTTTATACTCAACCAGAATGTCACACAATTGTTGTAGTTATTATTACAGAGGTCATATGGTCAGCCAGACGTTTAGAGTGGATTTGGCACTTTTTTTCATTTATTGAGTCCTTATTATGGTGGTTGCATAGTCAACTAGATGTTTACACTGAATCTGGCATTTTTGTGCACCTCTAGTCCTACCCAAGGATCTGGGATAAGCAGATGTTATTTGATGGTGTTAAATGTATTGTCACAGAATGTAAGCTGTTCCAAATAAAATTGCCTTTTGATGAGGCAAAATGATTGTGTCAGTGCCAATGGTGTTTAAGTATAGCTCCAGATATTTTGGGATTTTATCCAAGGTGCCTATTACCACTAATACTATATTTGCTTTCTTTTGCCATGGTCATTTTACTTCTATTTGGAAGTCTTTGCATTTTGTAATGTTCTCTAGTTCTTTCTTTACTATTCTGCTGTCTCCAAGTGCTGCAACATCCACTATACGTAATCTTCAATTTACAACTGGTTGCTTAATGACCATTCAAAGTTACAATGGACCTCTCCAGAGCTACATATGACCTGTTTTCATATTTACAATGGCAACATGCACACCTGTGATTGTATGATCACAGTGTAGGCCAGGCATGTCAAACTGCCTGTCCGCGGGCCAGATGCATCATACTGAAACTGCCCCCACCTCATTGCCGGCAATGGGGAAAAAGTCATGATACGTTGCGCGAAGTTACGTGACATCGCGGGTTTGACATGCCTGGTATAGGCACTTGGCAATTGGCTCATCTTGATGTCCATTGCAGTGTCCTCTGGTCACATGACTCTAATTTCTGATGTTTTTGCTTATTCTTTGCTTTTACTTCCGGTTTCTGGCAAAAACACACATTAGGGAAAACAGATTCACTTAACGACTGCTGTATTTCCTTAATGACAACTGCATTCACTTAACAACTATTGTAAAAAACAGTTATAACTTTGAATATGGTCATGTAATATCTCAGCTTACAATTGCAATGACTTACGACCATAATTCTGGACTTAATTGTGGTTGTACGTTGAAGACTACCAGTATCCAGACATTTTTGTTTTTCATATCAACAATTGTTGATATGTGTTACATGGCAGGTGCTTAACTGAATTATAAATTCCCAGAACCCTTTAACTTTTTCATTTTTTATTCCTTTTCTATTTTATTCTCTGCAGGCAAATGGTACTTCTTGCAAATATGCCAATGCATTATTGTTGCTATTTCATTATGCCAATCTTCTTGCAGCAACTAACTAGGTACTCCGTGTTTCTTCAGCTTCTTTGCAGAGGTGGCATTTGCTGTCTGTTGCTATCTTCTCCATTCTGACCT
The DNA here is from genome assembly GCA_023970755.1 of Azemiops feae. Lineage (NCBI taxonomy): Eukaryota > Metazoa > Chordata > Lepidosauria > Squamata > Viperidae > Azemiops > Azemiops feae. The sequence continues at coordinate 540,287 of JALGBA010000699.1, read as the reverse complement.
TGTTCTTAAGGCTTGGTCTCGTACAGCCAAAATTAGTTCCTCTGTCTCTTTCTTCAACTTTCCTACTCTTAGCCATTGCCAAGTCCTGTTGTTATCTGCTGCTGGTTTGCCTGCTTTGTTTGTTTGTTTTTTTAAACATACTAGTTATGTAATACTTAAACTTGCCATGTCTCTTTTCTAGTCTTCATTTAGTCTTTCTTGTAGGCCAGTTTGATCTCTTTACTACTCAGTAAGCTTTTATAGTATACTAGCTTCAGTGGATCTTCTTCTTGAAATATTCTTCCTCTGCCTATTTTTCTTCTTCAGCTGTGTACTTGCAACATCCATGTGCACCTGTGCTCCTTGGTAAATAGAATCTGCTAACGTTGCTGTGTGGTGAAGGGAAAGATTCACTGAGATTATTTTTTTGGTCTTCCTATCCATTTTTTTAGTTCTGCTTGAGACAAGTCCATTATGCCCCCTTTGTATCTAATGACTGAAGTTGACGATGTGTTAATTGCCTTAATGATATTTCCTCCACTGAGCTTGGACTTTTAAGATCTTCACTCTCACAATATATTTACTTTAACCTTCTTTACTTCAGTGAGCTTGAGATTGTCAGCCTGAAGGATGTCCAGGTATTTGTAGTAATTGTCTTCTTCCAGAGTCTCATTGTTTAGATTGTTATTTTATTATTTCTTCTGTATCATTTACCAAGGCAATTTACCAATTAAAAAAACAGTCAGAACTGAAGAAGCTTCTTGGATGAGAAGTGGAACGTTTTCAAGGAAAAACAACTAAGAAAGTCAGTTGCCTTTTGGAAAAGCACGTTTGGGACACCCATGACTGAGATGACTGAGAATCTCCATAGACAATTAAAAAGTGAACAATTAGAAAATGTCATTGAATTTAATAACCAAATGAGTAAAAAAGTAATAACTGATATGCAAATGTTTACATTTTCCTGAACTCCTCATCAAATTAGGTGATGAGAAAATGAACAAAATTAGCAAAAATAGAGAAATACTATACAAAGGCAAGCTTTATAAAGTTAGCTTAAAAATACAGAGTTAACATAAAGTAATCCACAATTCATTGCTGCCATCATTGAGCATCTTCTGAAATGCTTTCTTGTGAAGTATTATTATCAGCGCTGTATTTCTAGTTTTAACTTATTTTCTTTCATTATCTCAATTCCTCACTCTTTTTGATGTAAGATAGCACATTCATGACAAGGACACTATCCTACACATTTTTCTTATATAGCTTATGTAACACAATTTACCCAGTTTAGGGCACCTGGGTTAATTGGCATGAATTGCTAATTACTGCAATGTTTCTCAACTATACTCCTTTTAAGATGTGCAGGTTTTATCTCCCAGAATTCCCCAGCCAGCATTATTGACTTTTTTTTCCAGAAAAATGAACACATTGCTGGAACATATTAAAACCAACTGGATAGTCAGTGATACTTCGGAAATTAACATATTGCTAACCATAGTGATTATGGTTATTCTCTGTAATTTTCACATACACCATTTCTGAATCTGGAAGTTCTATATGTACTAACTATAATTACTAGGAAGTTATAAAGTTAAATATGATAACATTAAATATTTTTATTTTAGTTTCTATGTAAAAAAAAAAAAGACCCACATTACGATTCTCTTTATCCTCTATGGTCAAAATGTTCAAGTTAAGATTATCTGCTGTATTTAGAAATACTTTCTTTTATAAAAAAAAATAAAGTGAAAAAAAATCACTTGACAGAAATAGAAAAAATAAACCATTAGTTTTCTTATGAAAATAAACCAATCGGATGTTGTGGTAGCATAAAAACTGTCCCTATCCATACATTATAATCTGATTCACATCACATCAGAACAATTATTTTAGATCATATTAGCTCTATTGATTCAGTCTAAATCATAATATATATGTCATTTTGTTATATATTATGTGCATGGTTTTCAAAGTCCCCTTGAATATCTGTGTTATTTCCTTCTCCTTTCCATCTACTCCACAGATTCATGGAGATCTAGAGTTTTACAAAATTCACCTAACTGGTCCTCATGCAACCCTTTTTCCAAGCATATTTGACTGTTTTTAAATAAATGGTTAGTCATGCCTATTTAAAACTCAAGTTGTAATTTCAACATCCTCATATGATGTGCAAGATTGAGCTTCATAGCTATACCTTGCGAAGTCATTTATGCTTTGTCCAACATTCACAGTGTGATTAACCAGAGTGCATTTTATATATTATTGACAGCTCACACATTTTTCTCTCTTTTTAACCTAAAACACAAAGTATTTTTCAGCAATCATCGGGAAACATCATAAAAGTATTATTTCTACAGAGTGAAAATCTTTAAACCTCCTTTTGCTTCAGTGACTTGTGTTTCTCATCTACTCATCTTTTCATAGACTCTGAGCCCAGCACATGTTTCTAAACTTATAGTTGGAGCCAGAAAGCATGGTTTTCCTACTAAATTTCTGATTACGGTTGCAATGCTTTTTGCCTGCTTTGGATACAGTCCTTGACTGTTTTGCATAACTTGTATGTTGTCATCACAATGGGCCAGGGATGGAGGGCAAATCATGCAGTTAAATATCAATGAAACGATTAAGATTAACATTCTCTAATATGATGACCCAAAATGTGTTGGCATAATTTCTGAGAAAGCTTCAACAATTCTAATGTCTTCTAGATAAATTGGGAATATCATTTGCACCATTCATTTCCATTGGGGATTAAGTTAAAATGCCTTACAGAAATCCAGATGATACTTTGTATCTTTCTGCCCACCTGTTCAGGCTTGTCCATAATTGTCAATTCAGACTTCAGAAATGTTATACAACAGTAAATCAGACAAGCTACCTGGACATAAGATCTTATACCGGCCATTCTTTCTTACCAGACAAAAGTACTTTACATCTTTGACTAAAGGTAGTATAAGTGCTGAAGCTATATTTATCCCAGTCTGATATCTGTCTCTTTACTGCCATCCACAATTTGTGTTTCAAGATGTCAGGATATATGTGGTATAATTAGAACTCACTCTATAAAGGTATCGATTTATTTTAAGAGAGACAGCCAAAGCTGCATTCATTGATTTGTAGTTTCACAGCTTATTGTGCTTATAACATATGAATAAATAATTTAAATTAATTTGTTTCATGCTGAGCAACTATGCTTATATGTAGCTTAAGTTTACAATGATAGTTCCAAGAAAATTATTCTTGTTTCCTAACAGAGTAATATATGAATTGGCAAGTTTTGAGAGACCTCAGGAATTGAAATAAACATCTGTATATGTCTGCTCACTATGGTCAGAAGGCAAACAGCTAGAATATGCTGGCTATACTGCTGCAACTACCCCCTTGAAGCATCCTGGGTATGCACGGAGGGGACATCAGGGGTCTTCAGGGAGTTATTCATACTGTCCACAAGACACACTGAAGTTGCACAACCTTGGAGACTCCTCACAATATTCTAGTAGGCTTTGGGGTCACTGTCTTTGGCATGACAACACTATCTACTGCTTACATTATGGCTGTCCAGTTTTGGCATACTAAGGAGGCCTCAGATTTTAGAATGGGCATATCAAATATATATTCCTAGTGGTTTATTTTTTGCAGCTGTGAAGCCACAGAGCCTATTTGGTACATGCCACATCTGTCCAATCTTGGAAAAATCTGATACTGAAGGAAACCCAGGAAAAAATTTCTAGAGTGTAAACCACTGCTCCTCTCTTGAAATCTACATGGCATGTGCAGGTTTTTCAGAATGGATATCTTCAGGGAACATTCCTCAAGACACTGCCTTGGAAGTACTTTGAGGAGCTTTTTTTTCTCAAATTGAACTGATTTGTTGAAAGAAACTTGTACCTCTTTGTACAGGTTTAATATATATTTGCCTAGGATTGGTTATGTATATTAAGTTGATCCAATTTAATCACTATGTTAAACTGCAAATAGCAAGGAACCCATATTTTCTTCCAGTAATATAATTAGGTTTACATTGTATAAACAGCTTGAACAGAACTGAATAAGTAAGCTAATTCAACAGTGATAAGTGTTGCTAGGTGATAAGAGATGGGTTTCTCATGGTCATAAAATTTTCTCTCTCTGTCCTTACCACTCAAACTGAACTGGATAGAAAAACCCGCAAACATTTTTTTCTGAATAAGAAAACAACATAACTTTTTACCAGTGCAGATATCAGAAAATCCTAGAAACAGAATTCAACCCAAACAGATGTAAGCAACTATCTAACTATTGATAGAGGGCAAGAAAAATGCAGACCTTGCAGGCAGACAGAATAGCAGTGCTTCAACCAACAGACACAAGAACATGCTCCTTTGAAAGGAGAACAAGAAAACCTGCCTTGTTCTGCTTTGCAGGGACAAATACCCATCACAGAATCCATTTTACAAGTGTTTGTCTTAGTATCCTGTTTGCAAAATTATTTTGGCAATATCAAATTATAAATGTAAAATTATTTTGGCAAAATCCCCCATTGGGATTGGCTTACCCCATTCACTCTAGCAAAAGGGGATTGCTATGAACCCCATCAATCAAGGAATTTCAGCTGGTGGGAACTAGAAGAAGAGATTTTTCTGCCATGGCCTCAGCTCTTCGGAACATTTGGTTGCCAGAGATGAGATCCATCCCCACTCTATTGCTTCCAGAAGGGCTTCAAAACCTGACTATTGATTGGCTTATGGCCCCAATTGGGGTGCTTTATGTTGGGGGGGGCTGGTGGAATAACAGAGAAGATCCCATTTCCTTATCACTTATATACTTGGTTCCTGTTAATATCAATGTTTTGTGCTTGTAAACTGCCCAGGATTGCTTCGAATAATGAGAAGGGTGACATATAAATTTAATAAGTAAAAAAATAGTGCTGAAGAGAAAAAAGTCACTTAGACCATGAATGATTTCATCCTAATAAATTAGGATTCTGCTGAAGAATAGAAATATTGATCTGATAATACAGTGTAGGTCCTATATGACACTATGGGCCAGATATTTATATTATAGTTAAACAATACTGAATATGTAAAGTTTGAGCTAATGTCAGTATTATTTTCTTAAAAATATATTTGTGTAGTCCAGTTCTATAAATTCTTTTGTGTCAAGTAATTCCTTCTGCTGGATTTGTGTATTCTTGGCAAAAATGATAATCTCTGTGTCATTTCATTGTGTGGCATCTAAAACAATAACATGAATGAATGATAAGGAAGTAAATGGTACAAATGATGCAAAAATACCTAATCCATAGAATTTCTGATCTGATAATATCTTTTGGAAATGCAACTCTAGAAGCAACTACTCTTTTTTTTCTGTATTTGCCATTGGAATATTAAAGTAGAAACAGCAAGCAAGGAACAAGCTATTTGTTCCTTCCTTCTCTCCTCTATTTCCCCCTGATTGAAGGAATGATGCTCTTAAGTTCTCCTGTTGTTTGTTTTCAGCAGGAAGAATAAAACACTGCATTTTTCCTTATCTTTACTTTATCCCCATCATGAGTGCAGGAAACTCAGAGGTACAGATTTCCTTGATAAATGTTGTCTTTTTGAATCTTAAGCATTTGTCTCTAGATATTCCTCATGTCTTGTTTCAGACTAAGTATACACATACCATCATGATTTATAAGTGGTTTACTGATGAGTAATACTGCAGTAGGTTACAAAGGAATCAGGGGCTGGATGTGCTAACAACACACAAATGCTCTGGAAAATACAAAGAAATGAAACCTTGCCTGGTAGCCAGGCAATTAGACAATTTATTTTTTATTTATGTATTTATTAATCATATTTATACACAGTCCATCTGTCAAGCATAAAGAATCAGGACCATATGTTAGATTCCAGTTAAGAAAATCTATTGCTTAAGTCTATACCCAAGAATCTAATCAACTAATGGTCAGCACTAAATTGGAATTCAGAGGGTGGGTGGTGGGTGGTGCTGGACTTGGAGAATTTGTGGACACATAATAATTTTAGATTGAGTCCTCTCTTGATTCCTCATCCAGGCTCTGCCTCTTCTTCTCCTTCACTATCTCATTATTAAAGTGACCCTGAGCAATTTGCAAGTAAAAACCACAAAATTGATACAAAAATGCACAAATTTAAAAAGACAAATTAAGTTAAAAAGATGGAGCACTCTCGAGTCACCAACCACCCCCAGAGCTGCACACCTGTATTGGATTCCCTGAGCCAAATGCAACATGGATTCAGGAAGCAAGCATAAACTAGGGCAGGGGTGTCAAACTGCCAGCCCGCAGGCCGGCTGCATCCTGCGGAGGTCCTGCCCACCCCAGCTTCAGCAATGCGAAAAAAGTCCAATACTTCATGACACATCATGTGATGCAGCGAGTTTGACATCCGTGATCTAGGATAATCCAAAAGTAAAATTCTGAGAAGTTAGTCAGCCAGGCCAAGTTAGTCAGAAGCAAAGCACAAAGAGGACATAAGCAGGCAGATCTGAAGTTGGTGGCTAATCCCAACAAAAGACTGGCAGCTAGCAGATGCTTCTATGTGGGCCAGACGAGCTGTGGCTTAATTATGATTAATTGGTGTCTTTGTTTTTTGAGAGCCAACTTGAATGTTTCTACAAAGCTGTTCGCATATCTTGGGTCTGGGCACTCTTCACCTGACTTCTGCATCAGCTATTTTAGTCTACTGATGCTAAAGTTCACCAGCACCTAGAATTGCAACAGTCCACTTCCACAGGACACTTGATTTTTTTCCTAGCACAAGCAAACTTAAAACAAAAAGGGAAAGGCTGGCATTGTTGTTAAGTATCAAAGCATAACTTTAACCAAGGTGATAATACATCATTAGGAATTGTAATTAAATACTACTACTTCCATGTTGGAAGCATTGAAATGCGTCTGTGCTGAAAGGATTTGCCAGTGATATCACCATTGCTGTTAAATGAAACATATCAGTGCAAACTATACAACTTTGAGGAAACCTATCATAACTCAGCAGCCATTTCACAAATTTTCACAGAATCTATCATAAGGATTTTCAGCATTCTCACCACCGAATAATAATGGATTCAGCCTATTTTTAAATTAACAAATAAATCTAGCCTGAATCAATGCACTAGATTGCAAGAATAGATGTAATCTCTGCGCTATAATAGTGGTTAAGATCATAATAGCCACATGTATTAAAGAAACAGATTTACCATTGACAGAAACTAGTACAAGACACATTCTCCATGTTCATAGTTGTAATCATACAGTAACTCCCTGAAGAGAAAGAAGTGAGATTAGTCACTTGGTTCTGTGATAGATAATAGTTTCACATTAAAAAAAAAACCCTTATCTCTGAATCAGAATTTGACCTTATAAAATTTAGAATACTTTTAAACCATTGATTGGTTAATCTGTTTCCTTGTCAAGGTTTTTCAGAAGTGTTTTGCCATTGCCTCCTTCCTAGGTCTGAGAGAAAGTGACTGGACCAAAGTCATCCAGCTGAGTGTTCCTAGGCACGGGTAGAACTCACAGTTTTCTGCTTTGTAGCCTGATGCTTGAACCACTATTGGCTCTCAAGGATGAATATCACTCTGTTAAATTGATGCATGTAATACTATGAAATCTTACAAATCCAAGAATATAATTTGAGAGGGTAGGTGATTTTATCATCTAAAAGGGGTCTAAAGTTAAATTAAGATCCACTCTAATCACATGATTCCCTGACTTAGTTGAAAACAATTAGGGTATGAGTAGTTATTGTAAATTATCCACACCCTCAGTCTAACAATTTTCTATCTTCATATGGTACTTTGGAAAATCTACTAATCAAAATTGTAATACATCTTACACATTTACAGTTGTGGCTTATATACCGTAGTCTCCTAGCCTAAGTTTTCTGCAAGCTGTTTATCCCTTAGAAGAATATGATCTCCTACCTAGAAGAATACTTATTTGTGCTTTTAAAGAGAATGCTACTGCTTAATATTTCATACAACAGAAGAAAATGTCATTAAACTGAATTGATATCAGAAACAGATAAGAAAAAGGCGATAATCAAATAAATCCAGAAGAAAAATTCCCACCGACAATATCCCAACTCAGCAACAAAATTTATTATTTTTTTAATGGTAAAAATAATGATATTTGCAATCCTGTCCTGGTAAATTCAGAAGGAACACCACTAGAAAAAGTTGAAAGGATCACGCACCTCGGTTCTAATTTACATGAAAGCTGGGACATGACCGCTGAAGTAAAGACAAGGATAGAGAAAGCTCGAACAGCATTCTTCAAAATGAGAAAGGTCTTCTGCAGTCACGACATAAGCCTAAGACTGAAAATCAGGCTTGTCAGATGCTATATTTTTTCTATCCTGCTCTATGGAGTAGAGAGTTGGTCTCTGACAGAAGGCCACCTGAAGAGACTAGAAGCATTTGAAATGTGGATTTACAGGCGGCTGTTATGTATAAGCTGAGTTGACAAAATCAGAAATGAGGAGGTGATAAACCACCTGGGAAAGCCAAGGGAAATCATCAAAACAATTAAAAAACGAAAGTTAGAATATTTCGGACATGTGATGCGTGTCAATGCTGTTAATATGGGATATTATTGCATTGACAAGATATGCAGAACTGTCTGGTATTTTTGGAGTTAAATCAGATGACAGATGAAGGGAGGAGAATTATGAAAAAAGCGGGAGACTGGGAAGGGAAGTGAATCTTTGGCCTCCAGCCTAATTGGAAGACGTAAATCATGACAGTAAAGTAAGGGAGGAGTTAGCAAAGATAAGACAAACGCAAGCCAGAGAATTCCAGATTCTGGCATCCGCTTTGTAATGTACCGAAGGGTTGTAGCAAAACTCCTGGCGAGGAATGCAAAATAAAGAAACTAAAACAGAGAATAATGTCTCTGTTTTCAAGGATTGTTTCCTCCTTCGGACCACAACATCATGCCAGAATCTAAAAAAAAAAAAAAAAAACTTTTCAAACAACAGAGAGGTGCATTACCCCACCTCTTTCTCCTAGCCTGGAGTGAGAATGACAGAATTCAGGAGCAGGCCAATCTATCATGAAATGGGAGTTTATTGAATACAGCCTGGCAGCGCCTGATATCCCAGAGGGGGAAGTAACAGACAGCATGCTGTGGGAAAATGAATTTTGGCCGACGAATGAGAACCGGTGGACAGACAATGGGCAAACTGCCACTCAAGACCTGGGTGAGTTACTGGAAATATCTCAAACCCCAGGGGAGAAAAGCAGAGAGCCACTCCTGCAAAAAGAAGCTTACAGCCCCTCCAATGCATATCAGACAGCCTTTCAGACCCTGTCTTCCTCTATCAGGGACCCCAGCCCTGAAGAGAGAGGGATTCCGTGTCTGAGGCCTCTGCAACAATGGGGAGTATGGCATTCGAAGCAGGCAGGGAGCAGACAGTTTTTGAGCTCACCACAGCTGATAGAGACCTTGCAACAGATTGGGATGGTGCAGGGCCCAGGAGATCAGCTGCTAGAGGGAGGACGGCCACAACAAGGAGATTGGCCCCAGCCCCCAAACGTGCAACCCCTGGGCATAAACCAGCAACCAGGATGGGGCCAGCAGCAGCAACAGCCACAGTGGGGGCCCCATTCTCCACCATTCAGAGCAACCTTTGATGGGGACCCAGAGAAACTGATTTTTTTTCCTCAACCAAGTACGCTCTCACTTGAATCGCTGGGCTTATCTCTACCCAGACCCAGGGGCTATGGTCGATGTGATTGCGTCCGGCCTAGAGGGAGAAGCATCCGAATGGCTGAACAATCTATATAATGAGCAAGCCCCAGAATTGGAAGACCCCCACCTCTTCCTCCTGCATCTGAAAGAAAGATTTGAGGACCCATCCCTTGGCTTAAAAGCAAGAGAACAAATCCACAAAATAAAACAAGCCGGCAGGCCTGCCCTGGAGTACGTGCGAGAGTTTCGCAAGATAGCAGGTCAGATAAAGGGGTGGCCAGAGCAGTCCCTAATCCATCACTTCATTGAGGGATTAGATGATCACCTCTCCCAGGCCTGCATTATTCGAGCAGTACCTGACCGACTGCACGAGTGGTACCAGATGACGGTGAAGCTAGATGTTCAGCTCGCCCGCTATAAAAAGCCTTCCCCACCTGAATCTGAGCAGCAACCAGAGCAATCCGAACAACAATCACCCCCACGAGACCCTCCGGCTACCACAATGACTGAAAGAACCGGGCCACCCGCAAGCGTGTCAATAAAGTGTTTCCGATGTGGAAATAAGGGACATCGAGCAACAAACTGTCCAGTCCCCTACCCCCAATTGCAGAGCAGTCCAGAACCAGCGATGAAAAGGAGGCCTTCGCAATTAGATGGGGGCTGTTAAACTGGCGACACTACCTGGAGGGGAGCAAGGTGCCATTTGAAGTATGGACAGATCACAAAAACCTAGAGGCACTGAAAAATCCTCACAAATTGTCCCCAAAGCAAGTACGGTGGGCACAGTACTTTAACCGCTTCAACTTTACTCTAAAGTACATACCAGGGGGAAAAAAACTTCCTAGTTGATGCGCTATCGAGATTGCCCCAATACAAAAGCGAACGTGAAGAAGTCAACGAGGCGATTATCTCCAATCCACAACCTGTTGCACAAATCACGCCTCGCAGGGTCCCAAATCCGGATGACCCTGGAGCAAAGAAAATAAAACGAGAGCTTCTCACCGATCAATGGTTCAAAGATAACCAAACCTCCTTGACGTGCCGGGATGGTTTGGCTTACAAAGGGGGGAAACTGTATTTGCCCGAATCCCTCCGTCTCAATGCTCTCAAGCACAGCCATGATGTAAAGCAGGCTGGACACTTTGGATATCTAAAAACACTACATCTCACCCGCCGGCAATTTTGGTGGCCAGGACTGAAACGAGATGTAGAAAACTATGTGAAGAGTTGTACCGTATGTGCTACAATGAAAAGAATACCAGGGAAAACCCCTGGATTACTGCAGCCGGTGGCAGACCCTTCCCAACCCTGGGAAGAAATAGCTATGGACTTTATCGTAGACCTACCTGAGAGTAGAGGAAATACTGTCATCTGGACTGTAATAGACCTGTTTTCGAAGCAGGGTCATTTCATCGCCTGCAAAGGACTCCCATCCGCTCAACGACTGACTAAATTGTTCCTGAAACATATCTACCGACTGCACGGTGCCCCTAAGCAAATAATCTCAGACAGGGGGGTGCAGTTCACAGCAAAGTTCTGGAGGAGTTTTCTTAAATTAATTGGATCATCTCAAGGCTTGTCATCTGCTTTTCATCCGGCCACCAACGGAGCTGCAGAAGCCGCTAACAAAATGGTGGAGCAATATCTCAGATGCTACGTGTCTTATCAACAGACGAACTGGACTGACCTCCTCCCCTTCGCAGAGGTGGTGTATAACAATTCTGTGCACAGCAGCACCAGCTACACACCTTTCAGAGTAGCCACAGGCAAAGAGTTCAGTCCAATTCCTGAATATCCCCAAGTGCCAACTGCTTCCCAGACACTTGACCAATGGGTAAGGGGATGGGAGGAAGTTTGGAGAAAAACAAAAACTGCTTTAAAAAAGACTTTTTCAACCTATAAAAAACAAGCTGACAAAAAGAGAGCTCCCCAAAGAATGTTCCAGGTTGGGGAAAAGTTTTATTTGTCAACCAAATATTAACGCCTCAAATTACCCAGCAAGAAGTTAGGACTGAAATTCTTAGGGCCTTTTCCTATCGTAAAGGTCATCAATCCAGTCACTGTAAAACTGAAACTCCCTAGACTTTTGGGTAAAATTCACCCTGTCTTCCACAGTAGCTTGTTAAAACCTTATCGGGGATCCACTTTAAGACCTCCCCCGAAGAAAGCACCTGGGCCCCTCGTAGTTGCGGGACAGACCCATTATGAAGTGAAACATATTCTTTTTTTTAAATAACAAGTTTTATTGAAATTTTTTTTTTAATTTTACAGCCAAGTGCTTAGGACTCATCGTGGAGATAGGGCACTCCATAAAACAAAATAAAACATATAGTTATACATAAACAATTTAGGTTACTTTTTAAAATTTCCCTCTCTATTTTATCAATCAAAAAAACAAACAAAAAACAAACAAAAAAAACTATCAATAGTATTTCCACCTGTCGAGCTTAATTAACTATTAACATATTCCAATTGGCATAACATAGACATATAGTATACAATTCGGGTATCCATATAATACAGACCATATTACTCCAAATATTCACTTTATATTTCTCAATTAGATTCTATCTCTTATTCTATTTCACATACATATTTTATAAACAAATATAACTTTACGTTTTTAAACCATTTTACATTAACTTAAGTTATTTCTAATTATTTCTAAGCTAAACATATAGCTATTGTATATATGTATATTTTAAAATTTCTCCACTATATTCTATTTCCTATACTCTATCAAACATTTTTATAAATCAATCCATTCTTCAATCATTGCAAGTAAAAATATCATTAATATTTCACCAATCTCAATACAACTCCTTTAGTTTTAACTTTTCCAGTTTTCCATAGTTGCCATTCCAAGCCATAATCAAATCCATAATTCAGATCAATATTAATCAGACTAAAATCTTAAGCCTTAAAAATCTCAAAAATATTAGCTCACTTAAAGTCTCTAAAAACCATTTTACCCATCAAATAAATTTTTAACACTCATTTTTAAACCTAATTCTAGCTTTCTTTTTATGCCAAGCAGGTTTCCACAATAGGGCCTTTAGCTCCTCCCATCTTAATATTTGATTATACACATTTTCCCACAGTTGCGTCTGATCATAGTCTTCTTCTCTTTTTCCCAATATTGTCTGCACTATGTAATCAGTCTTAGTCAGTATGGTGATTATTCATTGTTTGTATGTATTGTCAGCATTTTTAATGTCTCGTATTAGAGAGTCCATTTCTGTTGTTTTTAAATCTATAGATGTTTCAATTAAGTTCTGCCTTTGGTCCTCAGAAATCTCCATCCTTTGTATATTAGATGTAACATCTTCCTCTTCAGTAAATTGTAAATGTAAATCCTCCATCTCATTAAGTTGTAAATCCAATTGTGTATCATGATCAGTTGGAGTTTGAAACTCAGTTTTTAACTCTGAACCATTCTCATTCCTAAGTGTCCTGAAATGTTCACTTAATTCTTCTCTCGTTTCCAAGATTTTTGCTAGTATGAGTCTATAATTAAGCTGTGGATAAGCTTCCATTTTTCTTCTCTCTCTTTTTTTTTTCCTATAAGAATGGTAAAGCAATGTCTGGGCGTAGCGCCAAGTTCAGCAGTTCCGCTACCATGGTTACAATGTTACGATAAGGCTTTCTGGGCTTCACGCAAATTTCCTGGATACATTGTAACCCTCCAATCCACATAATTCCACCCAGTAGCCAGGATAGTTTTTTTTCCTTTTTAAAGTGGATAAAAATGTTCAGAAGGGGGGGGAGGAAAGAAAAACACTCCACCCCCCTCCCTAAAAATTTCCACTTAAGTTGAAAACAAGCAAACAGCGAGAAAGAGTCCCAGTAAGGCTTTTTTTTCTTTTTTTCAGGATCCCCCGAATTCCAGCAATTCAAATACACAATAAAGATTAGTTACTTTTTTCCCAAGTATTCGAACGCTGCTTTTTCAAGGGAGGGAATAGTTTCTAGAGGCTTTTCATAGGGAAGTAAAGAAAATAACAAGAGGGAAGGAAAGGTCTCACCCAGATCTTCCACGGTGGTTCTTTTTGCTTAGATGTTGCTGTGACTTTCGGCTGGAGCAGCTAAGTGATCGGCCATGTTACTGGCCAATCTTTTCCCCGTCGGCCCAAAGGTGATTTCTCGGACCGCAGAGGGAGCTGCCGCTCCCTCCGCGATCGACGAGTGCCCTCCTCTACGGTGGTCGCCCCTCCAGGGCGAAGTTCGACCCTGTCCAGGGTCTACCGGCGGGGGGAAACCGGACGGCAAAGAGAACAAGTTCTTTGCACGTCCGCTGGCGCTGCAACCGGATCTGGAAGTCAAACATATTCTTGATTCTAGATTTTTTAAAGGGAAATTGCAGTACCTAGTACAATGGAAGGGATACCCGATGTCTGAAGCTACTTGGGTGAAATCCAGTGAGGTGAAAGCTGACAGGCTCGTCAAAAGGTTTCATACGAAATACCCCAACAAACCGAACACTAGTCATTAATATATGCTTTTGTTTACATTACAGGATCTGTCCTTTTTGTAAGGGGGGCCGGATGTCAATGCTGGTTAATATGGGATATTATTGCATTGACAAGATATGCAGAACTGTCTGGTATTTTTGGAGTTAAATCAGATGACAGATGAAGGGAGGAGAATTATGAAAAAAGCGGGAGACTGGGAAGGGAAGTGAATCTTTGGCCTCCAGCCTAATTGGAAGACGTAAATCATGACAGTAAAGTAAGGGAGGAGTTAGCAAAGATAAGACAAACGCAAGCCAGAGAATTCCAGATTCTGGCATCCGCTTTGTAATGTACCGAAGGATTGTAGCAAAACTCCTGGCGAGGAATGCAAAATAAAGAAACTAAAACAGAGAATAATGTCTCTGTTTTCAAGGATTGTTTCCTCCTTCGGACCACAACAATGTGACACCCAGAAAAATACGACATACTCCATTTAATCCTCCAAGGAAAGATTGAAGGCAAACGAGGTCCAGGCAGAAGAAGAACATCATGGCTTCAAAATCTAAGGGACTGGTTTGGACAAAACTCAGCAGCACTTTTTCATGCGGCTGCTGATAAAAACAGGATCGCCAACATGATCGCCAATGTCCGATAACGGATATGGCAGAAGAAGAAGAAGAAGTCCTGGAAAAGTTACAATTATGTAGAGCATATTTTAATTGTTCCCTACACAGTTCATCATAACTGATGGTAGCATTAATGTTATATGAAATAACAGGGAGTAGGGGTGAAAAAAAAGAGTACCATAGGTCTTATTTTTGCTAAATGAGCTGTTTAAATACATTTATCCTTTCTAAGTCCAGATAAAAAGAAGAAAAGAGAATAGGAGAAAGGGGAAGGGCTAATCATAATTGTAAAAGGGAGTTTGTATGAAATTAACTGTCTAATTAAAATCTGAATACAGATTAGCAAATTGTTTTATTGGTAAGAACAATAGCAAAACAAGGACATTTTTCAATCCCCTGAAAAGATTTCTGCAGGATTGGACATAATAAGAAGGCTCTCCCCCGTTACGATTTTCCCATTCTAAGTGATTATGTATATATTCCAAATAACTTTGTCTGACCCCAAATTCTAAGTTGAAGGACATTCTTGAGGACAAAGGCTAATGCCACTAATGCTCCTCATGACATAAAGTTGTCACTCTCATCTTCCTTTTTAAAAAAGAAAATTCCCATTTGTAAATTTAATGATATTGTCATACTAACGGTAAATCAACATAGAATAAATTGATTAAATACATAAATAGTCTCATGAATTGCAGTGCCCCAAATTCAGTGCTATATTGTGGCTGACATGAACATTTATCAGGAATGTCCAGTCAAAATGAAATAACTTTATTATCTAATTATTTAAGTGCTAGTGATTTAAGCACATGGATATAGTTCCTGCTGGCATCATTATTAATGCAGCACTTAAAAGGAAATTTTGGCTGGGTCATACTTATTGTTTTAGAAGGTTTTATTTAGTCTGGCAGATAAAATTCAAGCTGCATTTTATCACATACACACATTCATTCTTGACTTAACAATTTTTTCTATTATTTGTAAATGAAACTAGACAACCCGTGACCGGTTGGGTCATCCTTTCAGAGATATTTCCTTACTTAAACAGAGAAACCAAGTGACCATGGGTGGATTGCTATTTTTTTTGGTTTTAAAATTACAGAAGGAAACATAATTTTATTAAAGAAAGATCCATAGCAAGACAAATATCTATGGCGAAAGGACGGTTTTGATTACAACACTTGTATTGATTGTCATTTTTTAAGAAAACATTTTTACTTTTTTCCACCAGCTTAAAGCGATATACAGCTGACCTTGCTTTAATACATTCTCCGTGATTTGTCCTCACTATACACTTTATGTATAGTGAGAGCAAAGCGTGACTGTATTGAGAACTGTGTCCACTGAAGAGGGACATCTTCATTTTCTGATAAATGTGTAATTCTTAGAATTGTGACAATGTCATTTTTGAACACACCAATGTTTATCATCCATCTACTCCTGGTGCCCCACAGTCAGCCCTATCTTGTCAGAAGGCATCCCAATTGCATTCTTCTCCTTCTTGTCTATGAAGATTCTCAGTCATCCAGGTCATGATTGTCCCAAATGTGCTTTTTTCACAAGGCAACTGAACTTTCTTGTTTTTCTTGAAGACGTTTCGCTTCCCATCGAAGAAGCTGAAGAAGCTCCTTGGATGAGAAGCAAAACATCTTCAAGAAAAACAATAAAGTCCAGTTGCTTCATGAAAAAAAAGCACCTTTGGACCTTCTCCTTCTTCTTTCCACATATAATAGCAATAGCAATAGCACTTAAACTTATCTACTGCTTCACAGTGCTCTTTCTCTAAGTGGTTTACAGAGTCAGCATATTGCCCCCAACAATCTGGGTCCTCATTTTCCTGACCTCAGATGGATGGAAGGCTGAGTCAACCTTGAGCCAGTGAGAATCGAACTGCCGAACTGCTGGCATCTGGCAGTCAGCAGAAGTACCCTGCAGTACTGCATTCTAACCACTGTGCCACCACGGCTCATATAATATAAGCATGCACCATTTTCTTTCCCCTCATAACCCTCAGGAAGTGAAATGAAGCCTCCTCCTCCTTCTCTTCCTCCTCCTCCTCCTCTGCTGACCTAGGGAACTGCCTGCCACTTTGTTGGGCCAAGAGGGAATAAAGGGAACCATGAACCAGTAGGAAAACTGGACTTCCACTTCCGATTCTGGCAAAGGGTCTTTCCCTCCAGGGAGGAAGAGAGCTTAGCTATTGACTGCTCCATCCAATTCTACCTTGCCAGCAGGTATTCAAGTTGCTCATCATCCTTTGCTCTCTTGCCCCCACCATTAAGAGATTTTAAATTTTGGTCTTTGGTCCAATGCAACCAATGGCCTTTTGCTTGTCAGGCCTTGCTGCCTGCTGACTGGGCACAAGGGACAGTGGGAGGCCAGAAAGAGAGTAGGGATGCACCCCTCTCATCTTCCCTAATTTATTTATTTATTTATCACAGTGTTGTATATTGTCACTCATACATTTAGTTTACAGTTGTAGGAAGCTATCAGAGAAAGTTTAAAAATAGGGTCATGTGACCTGAGGACGGGCCCTGTGTACCTAATCTCCAGAGGCTGAAGGAGAGGCTGAACTATACTGTTTCAGAGTAGGAAGCAGTTGGAAAATGAAACAGGAAAATGAAGCAGGATGGGCAAGGACTAAGGTATAATATATTTGCCTGATCCCAGGGAGATTCAATTTCTACTCCATCTACAGCCACAGCAGCTCGTTTGGTGACTTTCAGCCCAACCTACTTCACAGGCTTATTGTAAAAAAAAAAGTGTAGGAGAGTGGAGCACTATGTACGTGCCTTGAGTTCCTGAACAAAGATGAATATAGATGCACGGTGTGCCAGAGAAGGGACACATAAAACCCGTTAACTTACCACCAGTAAATTCAGAAGGAACACCATAGAAAAAGTTGAACGGATCACGCACCTCGGTTCTAATTTACATGAAAGCTGGGACATGACCGCTGAAGTAAAGACAAGGATAGAGAAAGCTCAAACAGCATTCTTCAAAATGAAAAAGGTCTTCTGCAGTCACGACATAAGCCTAAGACTGAAAATCAGGCTTGTCAGATGCTATATTTTTTCTATCCTGTTCTATGGAGTAGAGAGTTGGTCTCTGACAGAAGGCCACCTGAAGAGACTAGAAGCATTTGAAATCTGGATTTACAGGCAGCTGTTACGTATAAGCTGGGTTGACAAAATCAGAAATGAGGAGGTGATAAGCCTCCTGGGAAAGCCAAGGGAAATCATCAAAACAATTAAAAAACGAAAGTTAGAATATTTCGGACATGTGATGTGACACCCAGAAAAATACGGCATACTCCATTTAATCCTCCAAGAAAAGATTGAAGGCAAACGAGGTCCAGGCAGAAGAAGAACATCATGGCTTCAAAATCTAAGGGACTGGTTTGGACAAAACTCAGCAGCACTTTTTCGTGCAGCTGCTGATAAAAACAGGATCGCCAACATGATCGCCAACGTCCGATAACGGATATGGCAGAAGAAGAAGAAGAAGAAGAAGATATATGTATCATGCCATGAAAAAGAATGGAAATGAACATCACAAATGTTCTTTTGATGGATCACTAGTAGTTCTAACTTTACCCATCTCTAGATCTTTATTAGTTAAAAAGAAAGCATTCCTTCTAATGCTTTACTTTCTACATACATTTGAACAGACCAATGCTACTTACTTACATTATTCACTGATCAATCAAAAGAAGGGGGGGGAAACCCTTACCTTTGACTCAGTACACTGAAGGAAACAACAAGCATTTTTAACAATTGTTTTCATACTTATTCTTAATATCTTCTTTGATTTCATTCCACAGTTGCTCTGGTTTGGGAGTTGACTCTTTTATTTCTTTCACTTGACTTGGAACTTGCACATGAGCAGTTCATGATCTTGGCCCTAGTCAGCTCTTAGCCATTTGTTGCTGTTAAAACTTAGTTTTTCTACCTCCTTATGCCAATAGTATAGTCTATTTGGTTTTTGTATACTCTGTCTAGTGATGTCTATGCATACAGGCATTGTTTTCTTTGTTGGAAGTCTATATTAGCAATGAATTGCTGATTGTGTGGGATTTGCAGAAATAGATATATTGTTTTCCTGCTTCATTTCAATTTCCTAGGCTATATAGTCCAACTATGTTTCCCTCCTTAATATTTCCAACATTGTCATCCAATCCTCTAAGATGATACATAACTTCTAGGCAGCTCATCTTGCTTGCATATTCTATTAATTTCATATTAAACTTCACCAAAATGCCCTTCTTCTGTATCTATGGCTGCAGCATAAACTTGAATCATCATCATATTAAAAAGCTATTGTCAACATCTAATTGATATTTGTTCATTGACTGCATTGTGCTTATGTACTATCTTTGCTATATCATTCCTGACAATGAAAACAATATTGCTCCTTTTAGGGTCTCTCTCTCTCTCTCTCTCTCTCTCTCTCTCTCTCTCTCTCTCTCTCTCTCTCTCTCTCTCTCTCTCTCTCTCTCTCTCTCTGTGTGTGTGTGTAAGAGAGAGTGTGTGTGCAATGTATAGTATGTTATTTTTTGGCTGAAAGTTTCCAATACCAGCCCATTTTATTTTTATTTTTTAGATACCTCAGATGTCAATGTACAGTTGTACAGTTTTCACAATGTACAGCTTTCCCATTTTCATGTTTTTTATGTTCCATTTTCCCACCATAATTCTATCTTTGCAGCTTATATCCTGAAGGCTTTAACTTAGCCATATAATAATAAGCACCATTAGTACTCTGAAAGATTCTCATTTGTGCTCAACAGCATGTTGTGTGTCATCCAACCTGAGGAGGTTTGACACTTTTAATCACTTTATCTTGTCTGTCTGTCTGGTTTTCTTGCTAAAATACTGGAATAGATCACCATTGTCTTCTCCATTCAGTATAAAATGATGCCTTTATTGTTGTTACTAAAGTGATCATCCATCTCCAGCATCTTTCTACAGCACTGCTGCTAGACAGAGATGGCTGTTTGCCTTTACTAGACAGCTGAGATGAGCTTCACATCTTAGGTTACTCTGCGGAGAGCATGGACTCCTAGTGTCCCTCTGCATTCTTTATTCATCCTTCCCAGGAACATACACAAACATACACAAACACAGACATGCCACAATGAGACAACACAATGTTTAAACTCAGCCTAGGAAATAGTCATAATAAGCAAACTAAACAAATGTTCAATAGAATAGAATAGAATAGAATAGAATAGAATAGAATAGAATAGAATAGAATAGAATAGAATAGAATAGAATAGAATAGAATAGGGCTGGAAGGGATCTTGGAGGTCTTCTAGTCCAGCCCCTTGCTTAAGCAGGAGAACCTATACTATCTCAGACAAGTGACTGTCTAGCCTCTTCTTTAAAATCTCCAGTGATGGAGCGCCCATGATTTCTGGAGGCAAGCTGTTCCACTGGTTAATTGTCCTCACTGTCAGGAAGTTTCTCCTTAAGTCCATGTTGCTTCTCTTTGATCAGTTTCCAACCTTTGTTTCTTGTCCTGCCCTCTTTGGAGAATAATTTGACCCCCTCTTCTTTGTGGCAACCTCTTAAATACTGGAACATTGCTATCATGTCTCCTCTATTTCTTCTTTTTTTTTTTTACAACCTGGTCTTCCCTGGATTTATTAGACTTCAACTGGATCAGTCATCAATTATGGGAATCCATCTGGGACAATTGGAAAAGTCCAGTTTTTGTAAAAGTAAATCGAGTTAATTTAATTTGCACATTTACTGTCTCCAGTGGTACCAGTTATATACAAGGTTGTCATGTATAAAATTTGGTTAGGCCATAGCCTGTCTCTTAGTTGAATTGAAAATGGAATTGAGACAGATTCAGCCATTTAAGCTGAGGAAAAACAATGTGAAGCAATTAAGTGTTAAACCTTTTCAGAACCTCACTTAGGAGAAAGTGTTGTATAGGTCTATGGTCTAAAAACTGGCAGACTTTCAGTTGTAAAAATGTAGCTCTGCCACAACATATTTTCCCCTCATGATTGTTCCACTGAAAGGGCCAGTACTACAGTCAAAACAGCACTGTGTCCAAACTGACACTTTGCCACGGCCACAATATTTACAGGAAATTTGTAGCCAGTTTCCATTATTGCTGCCCAAAGAGCAAACAGAACTTGAAAACTATGAAGTTTCTCTGTCATGTATCTTATTGGTTTGGCTGTAAATTCTTGTAGTTTTTCATGTTGAGCTCACAGCTGTTCACAAGCTAATTACCGTCTCAATTCTTTTATAAGGAAACTAGGAAAATAGTAGAGGCCAACTGAAGATTCAGCATCTGAGCAACCAAAGATAAAAATAATGCTTGGAATACAATAGGAAAGAGAAACAGTAGTCCTCACTTGCTGACTGTTTTGTTAACCACTGTTCAAAGTTGCAGTGGTACAATCAGTTGTGTTGATTTCAGTCAATTTGCATTGTCCTCTCCTGACCTAGTGTCCTTCCCCCCACTACAAAGCAGAGACATTGAAGAGGAAAATATTATAAGAAAGTAAGCAGGCACACAATGGGGATTACACATTGAAAGCAGTGCACTGGCGCTGCCAAACAACCTCTGTAGGAAATCTCTCCTGTGCTTGATCTGTTCCATCCTCAGAGCAGAGATATTGGAAAAGAAAGGACTACAAGAGAGTAATAGGCAAACAATGTTGAAATATACCTGCAATTTGCTGAGCTCGTGGCTGCTGGCACAACTGCATAGCTTTCTATATCTATTGCCCATTGTATTCCTGCTCACTCTCTTGTAATTCCTTCCTTGTATGAATGAGTGAGTGAGTAAATGAATATAAATATAAACTTCATTCTCTTCTTGTTAATTATCCAAAATCTCTTGCCTTTAGACACCCTTGCTATTTCTGGGGTGTTCTTGGTTCTTTCAGTATCTTTTCAAGACAGTTATGTGAATATTTCACTCCTGCTGCCCTCAGAATGTTGACTGCAAATAGGGAACAGAACAAGCTAATCAACATTCCCATCAATTGACTAATAGAAATGTGCAAGATTCTTCTTTCAAACAATGGCCCATCCACAGAGAAAGGGAGAAAAATAAACTGCTATCCTGATCCCTGCCTTTTCACAAATCAGAGTGATTGTTATCTATGAAAAAGCTGCTGACTATGGCTTCTGCATGTAAATTCCCATTGCAGGTGTAACACTGCTTAAAGTAGTCTGGAACCTTTCTCAAGAACTGTGGGAAATATGCTGCTTATACAAGCAGGAATAGTTAAGAAGGAATAATTTTGTTAATTTGGCTAGCATCTAACTGGAAGAATTATATTTGGGCTTGCTAATAAAAGTTGCTAATATAGTGAAGAAAACAAGCCAGTGAAGTTGATTAGCAACTGAGCAGAATTAAGATGCAGTTTGCTGATAAGATTTACTTGTAAAATCCACCAGAATCCATTTCAGGTGATAACAAAAGCAGAGTAAGATAGTAGAGAAATAAACTTTCCTCACAAAGTCCTGGAAAACTGACAGCCCAGGTTCGAGACCCAAATACCGCACAATGGGGGGAGCTCCCATTCCTCTTCCACCGCATGCCCACCAATAGTTTGAAAGCATGCAAATGTGAGTAGATTAATAGGTACCACTTCAGTGGGAAGGTAACAGCATTCAGTGTACCTTTGGTGTATAGCCATACTGGCCACATGACCACAGAAAATGTCTTTCAATGGATTGTGCATCCGTATGAGGGGAGGCTGAATCTAAATCTTTTGTGATGGTTGACTGAAATATCATTGTGATATTTACACAGTATAATGATAATTACACTGCTATACCTAAAGAGCTCCATAAATCTCCAATAAGCCTATGGAAATGCCATGGGGTAGAAATGCCAGTGGAGGTATTTTCATTATTAGTATGACCTTAAATAGGGTGTTCTGGGATCAAATAGGATTGCCATTTCAAGAAAGCTTTGGGCCATCATGATCCAAAACATTATTTCCTCTACATGATCAAGAGTCCAAACTTAGATAGTCAGGAGTACAATTATTTAAGTTCCTGTTTGTGATGAATGTTGGACAGTTTGGAAATGAAATCTTTGACTGTCAAGCAAAGATAAAACACAGTGCTTAAGAAGTGATGCTTTATCCACAGAAGAAATGTCTTCCTTCCTATAACATGGCAATGATGTGAGCCTAAAGAAATATGATCTTTTAAAACTTCCTTTCCTAATCTAAAGCCAACATTTCTCCTTACTTCTCTAAGGAGCAATGACTCATAATGGTATATTTATGAATTCCTGATTCTAAATTGGTTTATTCATTTTATGAATACATGGAGAACCCAGGCATTATAGTCAGATTTTTAAGGTCTCAGGCCAATAGCAACACATATCTTTGTACTTAGCTAGTTTAGCTAGCTAGTTTTCTTTCCCTTGTAATTTTTTTTTGGGGGGTTGGCCTTATTTCTTTCTCTTTTGGCTAATAATTTTCATATATATATGGTAGATTATTAGAAAAAGGAAAATTATTAGACAAAATTGAAAATAATGAAGCTAAAGAAAGTCATACACACACACACACACACACACACACGTCGTCAGAGTAAAATGCCAGCATTTCGGGAGCTTGCTTATAAGGCTGGCCGTTTTTGCGTTCTGCTCATAGAGCGAGTTACCGGTCTACCCGCCCCAATTGGCCATATTGTTTCTAACTGTCTCACATCAGTCTGTGTGTTCCTAGACTCGGGAATCATTTCTTTCCTCATGGTTGCTCTCCTTGTCTGCCTGGTTTGTGTCCGAGTGCCTGTTGCTGTAGGTTGGTTCCCTAATGCCTCTTGTCCTACAGCAGGATCAGAACTGCTGGCTCATGCGACAAAGAACTACAACCGCCGAAAGGGAGGAATCCCCAGAGCATCCCGTACAAGAACTAAAGAGGGGGGCCAGGGCACAGTAAAAAGGAGGGGTGACCGTAGGACAAGAGGCGTTATGAGCAGAGCGCAAAAATGGCCGGCCTTATAAGCAAGCTCCCGAAATGCCGGCATTTTACTCTGACGACGTTTGTATTTTATCCTGGTGTTCGGTTGTTTTGTTTGTATTTTATCCTGGTGTTCGATTGTTTCTTTTAAGTATATATACATACATACATACATACATACATACATACATACATACACACACACACACACACACACACACACACACACATCTATATCTAGAACTAGCCTTTTGTCTGAAACTCTGAAACTCCCTGGAACTTGTGGTCAGTCCTTTCCTCATTTGCCACAACTCCTCGTTGTGGTCTACAGCCACCCTACAAGATATTTTGGGGAAAGTTTTGCAGCTTCTCCTCTCAGCAGTTGCTTAGATTGTTTTAAAGGCAAATTCACACAGTATGAAGTAAGAATGGGTAAGGCAGAAGCATTTAATTGTCCTTTTTGGATGGAATGGGGAAATAAAAGAAAGTTTATTATCTCATCTCTGCAACAGCCCACAACAATGTTCAGTATTGAGAGGTTGTAGAAGAGAAAACAATAATGGAGAATCTTCAGACTGCTTTTCTGGAATTCAGCATTGAAAAGTGACCAAATTCTCAAACTCCAGATCTGTCTTTCATTCTTTCTTTACTAAGAAAGAAAATGTTGTAACCTAGCTTTTATTTATTTTTCTATTTTTTATGTTGTTGGTTTAATTTCAATTTTGTATAACTTTATGGTCATAATTTTCTTGGAACCAATGAATTGAATGCCACATTTTGTTGGAGTACAGTGCATCATCCATTGAGTCAGGGATCTTCAAACTTGGCCCTTTTATGACTTGTGGACTTCAACTCCCAGAATTCCTCAGCCAGGCTTGAAGTCCACAAATCATAAAAGTTTGAAGACCCCTGCATTGAGTGCTTACAAGTCACTTCTTTGCCTGATTGTATGCAACTTGTTCATGTATAAACATTACTTCCTTCACAGCACATCTCCAGAAGGTTTTAGCCCAATAAATGTTTTTGCTGAGCTTTTAAACATCTGACAGTCTTTAGATTTTAGTCTGAAGGCATTGAAGTAGTTTTTATGAAGATGCTTCTTTCACATGCTACTTATTTTGCATGCAAGCAGTACAGCATAGTAGTAGTACATAGTAATATAACATATGCAAATAGTAAAGCACTGCAGCTGCATTATTTTCAATATGAAAAGAAAAGATTAGCACAGACAAATTGAAGGTCCAGACAACAACTACATGTGGATCCTGGCAGAAGTTAATGAAAGGAAATAAATTGGCAGATAACTTTAAACAAAAGTGACAGGCTATTGTAATAGATGTATTGATTCAGGACTGGCAAGATCTTCATTATGTACCTATTTAGAACAAAAGGCAACACTGTTTTTTTAAGTGAATGGAAAAGATCACCCATGTTCAGAAAATTAAACAGTTATATTAGATTTCTCTATAATAGTTCAGCTAAATTCTTTTTATTCCTTCTGAGGAGCAAAAAGAAGTACCTGAAGAATAATGCTGTACTAATGGATTCTTCTTTGGTTTTGCTTTTTGTTTTTAGTTCATTTTCACTTCTAGATAAAACTTGATTTTTTTTCAAAACAAAAATTTAAAAATGGATGGACCACGGGTTTCTTGCACATGCCTTAGTTAGAAGGCATGTGCCTAGATCTGACTGGCCTTCTTTTTGATGCTTCATTTCTCTACAGTGCTTGCAATATCTCTGGCTTCTGATATTTCAGTTAAATCCCAAGGAAAGTCTTTGTGGCAACCCCTCAAATACTGGAACACTGCTATCATGTCTCCCCTATTTCTTCCTTTCTTTCAAACCCAAGTCCTGCAGCCGTTCTTTGTATGTTTTAGTCTCCAGCCTTTGATCATCTTAGTTGCTTAGATTAATATGTTAAGTTCTAGCATAAAGGATGGCATTGCCTTTTTTTATGCAGTTGGGTATTTTTGATAAACAAGTGCCAGAATTGTTTTCTTCTAATTTGATATTTTTACAGTCTGTGGGTAACTACAGTTAAATTCACAGTCTAAGAGTCATGGAAGTAATTAATAATTTAAGTCCTAACCAAGGATCTAAGAATTATTAAGACAGTGTATAAAACTATAGGCAGTTCCAAGCAAGGCTGAACAAGAAGTCCTGGATAGGAAGACCAGAAAAATAATGACAGTGAATCATGCCCTCATCCATGCACTGATGTTGACACTACTTACCTAGGAAAATGAGTGGGTGTGGAATGTTGCAAGTATACCAGAAGAAGAAAACAATGGCATTGGAAGAATATCTGAAGGATAATGAAAAAGGTTGCTTACTGAGAATTGGAGAGATCAAATTGTCTACAGAGAGACTGAATGAAGAATAGAAAAGAGACATGACAAGACAAAGTATAGCATGGACAATACATAAAGAAAAAACAGCAGGCAAAGCAGACAAAGACCTGGCAATAGCTATGAATAGGAAAGTTGAAGACAAAGACAAAGCAGCGAATTTTGGCTGCACAAGACCAATCCTTAAAAACAAATGCATAAAGCCAAAATTGAGAAGATAACAACATACAGCAAATTCCATCTCAGCAAAGAAGCTGAAGAAACAGTGGGCAACCTATTGGCTGCTGCACAAAGATTGCACAGACAGATTACAAACAATGGCATGAAAAGTAGCAACAATAGTAGATTGGAGTAGCAAGAAATACTAGCAGGTACTGGTGTGACTACAGATGTACTAAAAATGAAAATGCTAAAGTGCTCTGGAATTTTAGAATTCAAACAGGGAAGCATCTGCCATACAACATTCCAGAGTTAACAATTGTTGATAAGAAAGACAAAAAAGTCTGGATAATGGGCATTGGCAATATCTGGAGATGGCAGAATAGACGATAACAAGCTGAACAAAATCACAAAATACAAAGACCTACAAATAGAAGTAGAATATCTGTGGCAAACAAAAACAAATGTAGGACCAAGAGTTATAAGCACGTTGGATGCAACCCCAAGACATCTGGCGCATCCTTTGAATATCATCGGCATTGACAAAATCACTATCAGTCATTTGAAAAAGGCAGCTTTACTTGGAACAGCTTATATCCTGCAATGATACCTTAACACCCTAAAGCAACAGATTCCTTGGGAAGAACTCGATAAGTGGACAAAACTGAAATCCAGTCTAAACATCTGGCTGGCTGTGTAATTAACCATAACAAACTAAAATAAGAAAAAAATAGTTACAAAATAATCACAAGATGGCAATACAGCAACAAGGCAAATGCAAAGCATCACAAACAGGGAATTGCATCCACTTTACCACATGTCCTAGGTAAATAGCTAGTTCTTTAAGTCTTTGGGGAACATAATCAGAGCCATATAGATCTTAGAGAGGATCTGAGAGATTAAATCTGTATCCTGGAGTAAACAATATTGCTGGTTAGAACAAAGTGTGATGGTTAATCATTTAATAGTGTCAAATTTCAATTAGTATTAAGGTAAAATGCTACCCACACCAGATTCTAGTGGCATATTTAAAAATCTTAAATTGTCACAAACCCAAAAGATCCAGAGATTAAAATTAGGGCATGTAAATTCACATTTGCATCCAAATGGCTGAACAAAGTTTAAGATTACATTTAGCGATAATTCTCAAGAGACATGCACACTGTATGGCTGCAATCTTAAATATACCTCATTCATTAGAGAGTAAATCCCATTTAATTCAGTGAGAATTATTTTCCTTAGGGATATTTAAATAGGATTATTCCTGTAAGTTACATTGGGACAAAGGCAATTATTGCTCTATATGTTCATCCATTGCTGACTGGATTCTACATGAAGTAAGAAATGCTTACTTTACATCTTTATCATAACAACACAACTGCATTATGAAATAGTGTTTTTTGCACAACAATTGTTTCAAAATATAACTGTAGAATCAAAGGCAACAAAAGAAAGATCGTGTCATTATCCTCACATAATATGAATAAAAAGTAATAGCTCCTGCTTGGCATGTGGTAGGACTTTATAAGGAAGTGAAATATCCTAAATAATAAACTAAACAATTGTTTATTTTATCTGAATTTACCATTTTATCTTTTTTTGTGTTCTGCCAAATAAAAGTTATTATTGTATCAGTGAAAAACTGATTTTAAATGCTCTCATTTCTACAGTATTTGTTTATTTTATATATATATATATTAGATTTATGCCCCTCTTTTTGTCAAATCCCCTTGATGTTTGGTTAAGACATATTAACCCATAATAAACAAATAGAAATGAGAGCATTTAAAATCAGTTTTTCACTGATATATAGATTCCATGTTACATTGTTGTGGAGTGCTTTGCCCAGTTCACGATACTATTTTAAAATAAAATTATAAAGTAAAGTGAGTTTAAAAAAATCTGAGAAGGATAGACAATTCCATCAAGAATTGTTGAAATAACTCTCTTCTTGCAAGTTGGAGTACCTAAGAGAGAGATGATAGTTGTTATGGCCCTGCTGGAGTTGTCTTCTGAATGAGGAGGAGGTCCAGCTAGAGCTTCTAGAGATAATAGTCCTGGAGAGGGTGATTCCAGCAGTGTAAAAGCCAATTAACTCCTCTCTGGCTGAGGCAGATCTAGTAAGCCACCAGGACTCCTGCCTGCACTTACTGACAATCTCTCAGACTCTGAAGTTCACCCACCCAGTTCTAAACAGAAATATGCTCAGCATGGCTTATTTATTTGCCTCATTCCCTGAGTGAAAATGCTGAGAACAACTTTTGAAGTCTTGATTCTGTTATGTTTACCTTGTCATGCCATGCTGTCAGTTCTGGAGTCCACCTCCCCATGTCTCTGATCTTTCCCCTTGGATTTATGATTTGTTTATTGGATTCCTGGTCTCAACCTGGGCCAAACCTTGATTATATTACAGTGGCTGTCTTCAGTTCCAGGTAAAAAGAATTCTTTGCTTCTAAAAGTTCTTTTGAGTTTGCCTATCTTTGGAATGTGACAGGCATCCAGTTTGCTATCTTGCTGGCTGGCCCAGTAAAGTAACTGTATTCAAATATGGAAAGGGCTCTCATGCTGAAACAGTAGAGTCTATCTCTATTGGTCAGAAAGTAAACTATACAAGGAATGGATGGAAATGGCATAGAAGCAAATGTTTCAGGACAGAAAATTTTCTCAACACAAAAGAGTTGAGACAAGCAGTAGAAAAGTTAGTCTTCAAGAACTCTACAGGGATTGAACAACCATCTGTCATGTGCAATGTTATTATTGTTCAATTGTCCCATCACTTCTGATTCTTTATGACCTGATGAACTTCACCAGAACTACCTGACAGCAAATGCTTGGGGTTTTATGAACTCATGCTTATATAACCAGTGATTATATCTAACCACGTTTCTCTTCAGTCAGCAAGTTTTTCAATTGCTTTTGATTTTTTCCAAGCATCACCCTCCAACGATTCTTGCTTTTGGGTAATGTGTCCAAAATATTTTAGTTTAATTATCAGTGCTGACAGTAAGAAATATGGTTCACCTAATAGCTGAATTATTTGTGTTTTTCCTAGTCCAAAGTATTTTCAAGAATTTCTATGGAATCATAGTTCAAAAGGATTGATTTTTCTTTATTCAATCTTTTTGATGGGTCAGCTTTTCCAGCCAAATGCTACAGGTTGGCAAATCATGGCCTTGACACTATGTCAATGTGATGTCTCTGCACTTCAATATTTTGTCTAGATTTGACATAGTCTTTGTCCTAAGTACAAGATGTCTCTTTGTTCCATGAAAGCAGGCTTCTCCACTTTATATTTGTTGATGCAACCTTAGTCTATATATGTATGTGTATATAAAATAGCAGATCAAATTTTCATTGTTTTCTTTCATTCCAGTAATAGGTTCCTTAAGTCTTCTTACTGTTAGTCATCAGTATATATATCATCAACATATCTGAAGTAGCTGATGTTTCATCTAGCAGTTTTAATTTGATCTTTTTCTTTTATTTTCAATTCCAGAATTTCTCATGATATAGTGAATAAATAAAGGAAAAATAATATTCTGCATGAAAGCTAAACATTCAGTATTCCATATATTGTCCTATATTGAGCAGATATTGGGCAGGCTAATTTCCAAATTATGATTTTCTAATATAAAAACATCAATTAACTTCATGAATGACACATGTACACAGATAAACATATGTATTAGTTGAAATATAAGAAAGAGAATTTTCCACTGGAATAGCATATCCTTCACACTGAAGTGGTCCTCTGTTTCATCAATTGTAATATTTTGTATGGTATGAAACACCCTGGATTCTAAAATAAATATAAAAAAGCAAATTAGTAATTTTACATAAATATTAGCTAGGATGAGGGAAACACATGCTTAATTCTCACAAGGGGAAATATATCTTTTAAAAAGTTTGGGAAAGTATTTTTCTAAATCTACTGGTACATTTTCAAAAAATCTATTTTTCCAAGTATTACTTGTGGAGATATTAAAGGAGAGAATGATTTGTCTGTTATGAAAGTAAAGAAAACATTTTCAACATATAGATTTTTTTCTTTTTTCAAAATGGAAAGGACCATTTCAAGTAGAGCTAAATATCTATAAGTTTAACATGATAAAAGACAGTAAACAACATTTATCAGGTTGAATTTATTTATTAGATTTCTCTCCCAATTTTATTTTGTAAAGCTCAAAGCAGCATACATGGTCTCTCCTGTGAGTTGGTTGTGCTGAAAGTAACTTGCCCAAAGTCACCCAGCTGATACGCATTAAGCAAGAAGTAGAAATCATAATATTCTGGTTTATAATTCAGCACTCTAACCACTTTGCCAAACTTGTTCACAGCTTGGGATAATTAAGCAGAATTAAATGGTTAGTGCTATTTAAAATATGTGTCAGAGCATGCACAGTCTTATTGAGTAAATCCAGTAAACCGTGGTTTGTATTAAATGGTGGTTTATATTACACTATCTACAAATAAAGACTAGAAACAAGATACATACACGTGGTCATTCAGCAAACTCCAATATACAGCAATTACAGCAGGAAATGGATGAGAGAAAGACTCCAGCAAGGCCTTCTCTTTTATACTCAAGCTCTTAAAGCAGGGGTGTCAAACTGCCAGCCCACGGGCTGGACACATCATCCGGAAGCCGCGCCCACCCCATTGCCAGCAATGGCAAAACCGGCCCGATACATTGCGCGACATCACGTGACGTCGCGAGTTTGACACCCTGTCTTAAAGGGTTACAGACTCCTGCTCAGTCATTTCTAACATTGCATCATTCATCTCACATTATACAAGCTGGTTAGCTTCTAAATCATTACCTTGACAATATGATTGTTTGGTTTGATTTTCAATTATTCTCAATCATTAAAATTGATCCCCAAAGTGACTAGCAGAAACAGATATTTTGTGTGAAATTGGGAATGGATCCTGAAACATAGGGGGTTAATTTACTATCTCACCATTAATAAGTCTGTGGGGTCCTTGGTGCTTTCTGAGATTGATTCAGTTCAAAGAGCACCAAAGACCATATAGTTCAACCCGAGTTACAAACATTTTCTTCCATTGGTTCTAACATGTCTGCCTGGAACACTGAAACATGAGGTGTATGATGCCTTTTCTTCTTTGGTGACAGATGGAACAAATGGTTCCACCTGTCACTAAACAGCTTAATCTATTCTTCATGGTCCAATCCACTTATTGCTATTTTGGCATATATTTCATTGAAACTAAAAAGAAAGGAGATCCATATTTAGATGATCTGGCCATGCTCACTTAATTCCAATTAAACTTAATGGGACATTTCCAGTCCCTTAATGGTTAGAGCACATTATCTTGGTGTAGTTTTATTAGATGGGCAACATTTACCTTTGTGGAATCTTTAGGGCTTTCAACCTTATAAAACATAAAAATAAAACATGTTGTACATATAAAAATATAAATTAAAATAAAAGCCATAGGGAAATACTGCAATTGCTTTACAGTATAAATCATAACTCTAAGATTTTCAGATAATTAGTGGGAAAAATTAACTGTTCTCCTGTTGGCAAATTTTTGGTGTCATAACCATACTTACATTAGGTGAGAGCTGAGGTCTCCAACCAGTAAGGTAAGGATGCAATGTTGTGTGTCTGAGATTATGAGATTATGAGATTTTTCATCTTGTCCCCTTTTTTTGCAAACTTTCTGTTAAGATGCTGAGGCTAGCCTAAGGCTTATAGTACAGTTTTCACATTTCCTGCCTCAAAATGACTGTAATGTTATTTTTTTAATAGTTTTATTGTATCAGAGTTCAGTGACATGATCAAGAGAGATCTCTTAGAGGTATGAAAAACAGGCCTGGAGGCTGCATGTTTGGGAAGCAAACTACTCCTTCGCTTTAAAATAAACTTATCAACAACGCATGGAAATCTCAGAAAATATTCTCTCACATTCCACAGCTCCTGCATTTTTTCATATATTAGAGCGTAAACAAGAAAATACACGGGAATTCTAATGAACAAAAGAGAGAGACTCCTTGGGCAAGAATATTACAAGTTCCTAAAAGACTTGGGAACTGCAGTTATTTTGTGTTTATTCTTTTTTTAAAAAAAATGTTCAAGGAATTTAGGGTGGTAAAAGCAATCACAAAAAGGTGGGAAAATAATTGTAATTACTTCATCACATTGAAATACTGACCTTCTCAGTAAGAAACATAAAAGGCCATTACAGGTAGTCCTCAACTTACAACAATTTGTTTAGTGACCGACGGCACTAAAAAAAGTGACTTATGACATATAATAATAATAATAATAAAGTTGGAAGGGACCTTGGAGGTCATCGAGTCCAACCCCCTGACCATTTTTCACACTTCTGACCGTTGTAGCATCCACATGGTCACATGATTTACATTTGGCTGCTTGACAACTGACTCACATTCATGACGGTCGCAGTGTTCCAGAGTCATGTGGATCCCCTTTTGAGACCTTTTGACAAGCAAAGTCAATAGGGAAGCCAGATTCACTTAACAACTGTGTGACTAATTTAACAGCTGCAGTGATTCACTTAACAAATGTAGTAACAAAGTCATAAAATGGGACAAAACTCACTTAATATTTAACAACATAAATTTTGGGCTCAATTGTGGTCGTATGTTGAGGACTAGTTGTAGTTGCAGGAATAAAATCCCTGATAGAGTGAACAAGGAGTCCTTATAGGGGTTTAGCAGTAGAATTCGTGGAAGAGTGGAGGGTTAACCTTAATCCTAATACCTTTCTCCTCTAAATTGACAATATATGCTCATCTAACCTGAAAGCCTGAGGTAAGACAAAGTAATAAATATTATTATATTGGATAATGTTTTTTGAAACAAAAATGAAGATGAATGAACAGGATTGGCATTGAGACCACGGTGCTTGTGGCCTGTTTGTGTTTCTACCTGGGAAAAAAATATGGCTTATATTTGTAGACTCTAACAGTTACTGAAGAAAATGTCAGATGTTTGCAACATTTCAGAACATCAGACAGAACACGTCACAAAGGACATGTTACAACAGGAACAGACAGAGGATACAAATCTCCCTAAGGAAATTTTTTTTATATATAAAAGGAAAAGCTCAGTGATTGTGACAGCCAGAAATAATAATGAAGAGTGTTCTGTATACCTTGAATTAAGTCCTCTTATCCTGTTAGCAATGAAAGTGCAACTTCCTTGTTTTCTCTTTCACTTGTAGATGATATAGCTTGAGCATTAAGCCTTTAGTGCAGTCTAAAAAAAAAAAAACCTGCTCAAATGTCCAGGAGGCACTAATATAAAATAAGTATCCATTCTTGAGGACAGGAACACAATATAAATCAACAGAAACACGATTAAATCCTATTTAGCTGAAAATGTCCTTAGCTGAGAAGAACAGCCAAAGCAATTATAAAGTACAAGTACAAAAAGAACAAGTGGTTAGTCACTAGGCATTTAGGAACTTAAAACACAAAAACTGATTACCAGTACCACAATTATTTTGCTCCATTCTTTCTCCAACTTTACAAGCCAGCATAAATTATTTTTCATTGCATGGGACTCCTCCACCTGACATTTTCTTTTCATTTCAGAAACACATCCTTACTCTGCCTACTATTGGCCAGAATATCCCCATACTTTCTTCCAAGAGATTCCCTAAAAATATGCCTCCAATTCAGATGCTAATTGTGATAGTGAATGAAGGCAATCACTCCTCATAATTAACAGAATATAATATGGGTCACTTGAAAGAATGGAATCTGACTTCAGTTGTTGAATTTTCAAGGCAAACATCATTGCTTGAGGACACAACTGTTTTTTTTTTGTATGTTAGTGCAAACACACTTGAGTGCACAAATGGTTGGCACTCACCCCACTCACACTCTATTGCAAATGTAACTCCCATATATTGTATATGTGGAAGCTCTGTTTCAAAACTGTTCGGTTTCATCCTAAGGTATTTTAAGTCCTGTAAGAGGATTTGTAGTATTTCCCTCTATTGTCAGGCTCAACTTCAACTGGCTATAGCTCCTGGCACCACCATTACTCTCACCTTAGGCAGCTGCCCTTTTTCTATTATCTTGTGGTTCATTCAACTGTGACCCATTAATAAACTTTCTTCCTTATGAGTTTTCTTCTTCCTTCTAAGAAATCATGATTCCATTCAACCTCTGAGTTTCTTCCCAGGCCGGGTGAATCACCCACTGTCCACAGTACTGCAAATTTTCTTTTTCCTCCTTCTCCCCCCCCCCCCATTCCAAATCTTTAAATTACGACATAGGCAAAGTTTCAGTGAATGCTATTTTGCTTCATCAGGTCTTCCTTGCTACAAAGTTTCAATGGAGTAACATTGGAATGTAGGTGTGAAGGAAAAAACCCGTTTTCTTTGCTTTGATCATGATCATTTTGGGATCAAAGGAAAATTGGTTTAATAAGGGCTGGAGAGGAATGTTTGCTTTAGCGTCAAAGGGGAGAATATGGGAAGGGAAGGTGACAGGAAATAAGTGTGCAGACCTCAGGGAAAACAAAGTAAAAGAATTAGGACTAGTGAGAAAGAAACAATACCTAACATGAAAAGGCAAATACTAGAAGATCCACCACCTAGGGGCCAATTAATAAAACTTTCCTTCCCTATATACATGGGAAGGGCAAGAAGTAGGGAATGACCAATAAGGGCCTATGATGAATGTAGCCCAATTTGAGCACCAACCAGGCCCTAGTCAACTCACTACAAACAAACTAGAAGTTTTTAAAGTCAGATTCAAAAACAGCTGATAGCAGCATAAGCAAGAAGCAGCTCAGGTTATCATGCAGAATTGCTCTGAGCTGGGGATTTTTTCCCCCTCTCAATCAAAAGAACTGAGATAAATAGTGCTGACAAGAAAGGGAGTTCAAGATCTTATTGATTAAGTGAAGATAAATAACTCAGCCAAGCCCAATGGTATGAATGTGTATGATATATAGTATATTGTTAAACTTCTATTACAATTATGCAATATCCCAAACCAGAAACAGAAAATGGCCAAATGTCATTCTTAGTCCCAATTCTCTTAATATCTGCTCCTGGTGAAAAACATTACTTAGGCTTCGATTGTCAAGAATGCAAAGGGGAAATCTTGTTGAAAGAAAATCATTATATCATCTGTAAGGTAAGCCTTGTATCTCTTTGAGAATCTCAACAGGCATATTGATAAGGGTGACTGAATAATTAATCTTTCCTTGGATTTTTAAAAGGTCTTGACAAAGTTCTATCACTCGAACTGCTGAGCAGAGCTGAAAGTTAAGGGGCAGCCTATTCAGTAAGCATTTGAAAGACAAACAAAAATTGTAGGATTAAAATCTTAAAAATTCTCAATGGAAAAATAGGAAGAATGTGCTTCTTCCATAATACTACTAAAGGATTTTAAAACTAACTCATTCTAGTTTTCAAGTCTGTTGATTCTGAGCAAAAGAGAATAGAATAACAGAGTTGGAAGGGACATGGGAGGTCTTCTAGTCCAACCTCCTGCACAAGCAGGAGACCCTATATTATTTCAGACAATTGGCTGTCCAGTCTATTCTTAATACTAAAATATTCCAGGGATGGACCACCCACAACTTCTGAAGGCAAGTTGTTCCACTCATTGTCAGGAAATTTATCCTTAGTTCTATGTTGCTTCTCTCCTTGATTAGTTTCCATCCATTGCTTCTTGTCCTGCTTTCTGGTGGTTTGGAGAATAGCTTGACTCCCTCTTCTTTGTGGCAGTCCATGAGATATTGGAACATTGCTGTCATGTCACTCCTAGTCCTTCTTTTCTGAAAGATTGAGAAGAAGAAGCAGAAATCCCTGCTTACACAAATAGCAGCCCCATGCGACACCAAGGAAAAGTTAGCACTTTGCAAGTGATTCATCCCCTATAGAAAAGAAGTGGGAAACTGACAGAATTGTGCCAATTTCACCTAGTAAAATCAGCCAATATCATGATAGGGCTGCTAAAAAAGCAAATGCTCTTGTAGGATGTATTAAAAGGACTGTGAAATCTAGATCACAGGAAATAATTGTCCCATTCTATGTTGTTTTGGTCAGACTTTACCTAGACTTCTGTGTCCATTTATGACCATCCAGCATAAAGTATAAAAACCCAAAACTATTGGTGAACTGGAGCAAGTTTAGTGAAGGGCAGAGAGTTGATGAAGGGATTAAAAAAATAAGACCTATGGAGTAGAATTAGAGGAATGTTGTATGTTTAGAGAAAAAGATTGAGGAGAGATACAATATTAGTCTTCAGATATATAGGGGGCCACCATAAAGCATAGAATGGAATTGTTCTCTATCATCCTGAAGTACAGGATCAGATTTAATGGGTTGAAAGTTGAGGGAAGTAGATTCAAGTTAGCTATTGAGAGAAATTTTCTGATGGCCTTCAGTGGAATATATAGTGTGCCCTTTCACTTAAGATCTTTAAACTGAAGCTGGATATCTATCTCCCTAAAATGCTTCAGCAAAGCTTGAACTGAACAGAGGGTTGGACTATATGACCTCTGAGATCACTATCTACACTATGATTATATGGACATTATTTTTAAGGAGAATTTTATTTTCCATAGATGGCAAATATCTGCATAAGTCAGTGAAAGAAATACAACACATTTGAGTTTCCAGTTATACTTTGTCTCCTTCCCACTTGGTTAATTCATTTTCCTTCCTAAAATGTCTCAAACAAGTATTTAATTTTCATCTTAAAAAGCAGCTTTATTGTACACTAATTAAATATTGATCAGTAAAAAGCCCTTAGTGAGATTTAGAATAAATTAAAAAAATAAGCAAGTCACTAAGTCAAATTATCAATACAACCATAATTATAATCTGAATGCATCAGTAGTTTCCACATTTTCTTGAAGATATTATTTGGACTTCAGAATTGCATTATATTTATTATTTGGACTTTAGAATTGCCTTATATTATTCCACATAATTAGAATTGTTAGATGGAATTGAAATAATTATTCCATACAACTGGAATAATATCCAGGCATTTGATTAGACAAAGTTTTCTTTGCTTTGGTTCATGAGAAAATGAGTGGACACAATATCATTTTATTGTATGATCTGTCCTCATGAAAAGCTATCTATTGGAGGTTTGGGGAATATGAGAAATGTTCTTTTGGACTGTAGGTTATAAATAGAACATCATAAATGGAGCAATGGTGCTTGGAGCTCGTCTCACTGAACTGAATTCAGCAACTATTCAACTCTATTCAGAAACTAAACTGCAACTCAAGTCTCTTTCACATCTTTACTTGAAAACTTTGGAGAAGAACCTCTACTCAGTAAATGTAGTTTACTTTAAAGATTCTATCAATCCTTGAAACAAACTTTCTGTTTCCTTTACAATATGGTGTAATGAAATGGTTGTTTTTAGACTTTCCTCAGTTTTCCTTAGAAACAAGGTAACAAACAGGGAACTTTGTTGCCCTGATGGATCTACTAAGGAACACCATTTCATCTCTTGTGCAAGGCTGCTGATCTGATTCAGTTCTTTGGAAATAGTATAATTTGACAGTAACCAGTTCAGACACCATATCGTTTTACAATGTCAAATCCAAAACTTTAGGTATCCCAGTTACTATGTTGGGAGATCCACAAATAAATATAACTTGTTTGAATTTTACAGTAATTACATGAATGTTTCATACAGAGCAGAATAATCTGCCAAGCATCAGATAAACAGAAGAGAAGATTTGAGGATAAGTTTAAACATCTATAAACATCTCTAAACTTAATTTTTCCATA
This sequence comes from Azemiops feae, assembly GCA_023970755.1. Lineage (NCBI taxonomy): Eukaryota > Metazoa > Chordata > Lepidosauria > Squamata > Viperidae > Azemiops > Azemiops feae. Next base: position 502,312 of record JALGBA010000699.1, on the reverse strand, counting down.
GGAAAAATACCGAAAACATTTATTTGTTTGTTTGTTTTTCTCTCTTTTTGTCAGAATGAAGTGACATTTGCAGATTAATTTTATTTGGTGGTGATAAAACATGTGAAAAATATACAGTCAGGGAAGGAGAGAGGGAAAGAAGGAAAGGAAGGAAAGAAGAAAGAGAGAGAGGTGAAGGCAAGCTGCATATACTATATCATTTAATCTAAAGTGTATACAAAAGCAATAGACATTATAGAAATAAACAAGAACATTGCCAAATGGTCAAGCTATAGACACACCTACTTCTCTTGGCTTTTATATGAATAATTTCCATGACAGGCTGAGGAGAAATTGAGAGAACAGCAATAGTGGTGAGAATGCCCTGCCTTTGCCCTTCAGTACATTTCTAGGTGCTTCATCATCTTACAAAGAAGCAGCACTTTTAAAAAGTAGCTCGGAACTTCGAAGAGCGCAAAGGTACTGAAGAAGCAAACAGAAGGCCTGAAGGAGTGAAAGAAAGAGAAAAGTGAAAGAACAAAGAGCAAAGGAAATACTCAGAAGAAGACGTTCCAGAACAGGCTGAGGTAATGGCAATGTACAAATGGCCTTGACACTCACAAGCCACAGCAGCAACGAGGAAAGCTTCTGAAAGAAGAATGGCAATTGTTGCTGAACAGAAGGAAAAGATGGAGAATTCTATCTTCAGTGCAGAAGTGGGCCAGGGCCAACCAGGCACTAGAAGGCCCAATAGCATGCACCAAATCAAAGGGATCCAGTTCACTGACTGAAAGAACAGGGCAGACAAAGGACCTAGCACCTGGCCTGAGGCAGTTGTGAATAATCAGAAGGATGATCTCATATGGCCAAGGAAGTCTGAATGCTTGTTAATCATGATTACAGGAGGACATACATCTCTATAACCAGCAGCGCAAGTTCTGTGCCATTCACAAAAAAAGGCACATCTCCAATATCCCACCAGATGACAACATTTAAGAAAGGGAGGACACCTGGCTTATCTAATCTGGGGGTCCTACAAATAATCTGCCCCCCCTGCCATTTAGGTCTTTAAAGGTGATAACCAGTACTTTGAACTGCACCCAAGAAGCAACTTCAGAAAATTAGTAGAAATTTGGATGTTTTATCAAGCAATGGGGGATGGTTCATTATCAACATCCTTGCTGATATTAAATTAGTTTTATTCTGATAATATGTTTTTTAATAATAGTACAGTTATTTTTTTGTTTGTTTGCAAAATGTTTTCAAGGGAAAAAACCCAAGAAAGTCCACTTGCCTTTTGAAAAACACCTTTGGAACAATACGTATCCATGTTTTCTCTGAACTTTTAAAAATAGGCAATACAAAATTATTTTTGAGAAATAATGTTATTTATTTATTTGTTGGTTGGTTTATATCCCAACTTTATTTTTTATAAATACAGAGTGGCAAACATATCTAATATTCTTTCTTCTTCCTATTTTTCCCACCATAACAACCCGTGAGATGAGTGAAGCTGAGAGAGAGTGACTGGCCCAAAGTCACCCAGTTACTTCCATTCTCCTGATTTCTAGCCTGGTGCTTAACCACTGTTATATGTTGCAACTGATGCACAAATATTATATATTTCAAGATGGTTCTATGTAGCTTTTATGCCTTTTCTCCAGAAATGTAGAGGAAATAAATGAGTGCAGATTTTTACAATATATTAAAGACTGTCTGTAAAAATATTTTAATTTATTCATTCTTGACTGAACAAAACAAATGATATCTATTGGATGAAGCAAGACAGGCCAATAAGTCTCTGTACTTGTATGTATGTTTCAATGAAAGTCTGACAGTCTTACACCCCAAATGTGGATGTAATATTCCAATTTCATTTTCCTCAAGTACTCTTAGTAAAATCACTAATCATGAAAGTTTAGCTTCATTAGCTTTGCTTATTCATAACAACATTTACCAACTTGCCTAACATATCCCACTTTACGAAAAACTTAGCAAAACAAAACCTCTGTTTGAAACTCTATTTTCCATTTTACTGGTGCCTATAAAATGAAATTCTGCAGATAAATAAACAATCATATAGGCCTTCCCAGATATGAGTTAAAACTACAAAACTCACGTTGTCTCTTGTAATATCAATATTATTCCATATTTGGTCTGGTTCTATAGATTTAGATATTAGTACCAAAGGGTGATATGGCCCATTTGTAACAAAAATGTATGTATGTTTTTCTACATTCCTTCAACCAAGGAGGGCTAAATTGGGGGGGGGGAGAGGCTAGAGACTGAGCTCAGCAATTTTGTTTTCTGAGTCTGCATTATGCTGTGTGCTGCAAAATAAACACTGATTTGTTCTATAAACAGAGATGCTTAGGAAGGAATTAGCACCTTTCATAAATCACCTTTTAAAGGTATACACCCTCCCACAAGTTTGGAAAAGTTAGTTGCAGCCAATTACTTTGAGGTCTCTCCCTATTCAATTAATGTAGCAGGGCTAGGTGCTTCAATAGGCTCTGTATTTTAGCTAAATGTTTCTTTCTTCTTATTTTAGTGTTCTTCTAGAGAAGGTCAGCTAGTGCTCTACCCATCAGCACTTCTCATAAATGGAGCTTGTTTACACAAATCCTTTCAGCAACCAGGGCAAATTATTGTCTGCCAGTGCAAAAAGAATCTTTTGATACACAAGTCAACACAACAGCAGAACTGTTTTATTTTTATTTTATTTTTTTATTACCAGACAGTAGTAATTTATCACAATTGTGGCACTTTCAAGGTCATATACTGGGTAAATCACAAACAAACATCACTGGGTTTCTGTTGCTTTCTTCTAAGTACTTTAAATGCTCTTTGCCTCTTTTTTTAATCTCACCTTCCTAAAAGAAATTATACTTTTTCCACTCTAGTGATAAATCACAAAGCCCAAATATTGGCCATCTATGAGTAAAACAATCAGTCATCATGACTTTCATTATTGCTTATCCAAGTACTTAGCTACTGTATAAACTGAAGGAGCATACTGTATATGATTTTCGCAAATATTCTGCATATATATGGCAGTAGGGGGTGATGTGGGTGTGTATTATGTATGTGGAGAAAATGCACTAATTGATAAATGTTCTTTCCTTTATCTCATGAAAACTAAAGGAAATATTGACCTAATAGTTCTACCAATGGGATGACAAACTCCTTTTCCTTTGTACCTTAACAACACAACTATATCCTTGTTACTATGTAAAAAAGAACAGATGAAACTCCATAAGAATATATTTAATCCACTTGTTTGGGTCTAATATATATTCGATATTAATATTTTGCTGGTTTAAATTAATTTTCAATTAATATATTTGTTGTAAAGTGTCTTAGTGGTTTGGTTATTTGAGGAAAGTGAAGTATAAGTATAAATATTTTGCAGAGATCTGCCATATCACCAGCCTTTCCTTTGCAATGGAATGTATAATGCACTTTAGAACCAAGCTGAGATGCCTCCCACTGTCTTCTTTTCACACAAATTGTAAATGTTTTTAGGAAGTTGTCAATCTGATTATGATTCAGAGCTTACAAAGAATATCTTCAGCCACTCATGGCTTGTACTTTTTACTCTAAATGACCTAATATCTGAAGAATAATCATTGTGTTACAAACTGACTAATCACTGAATATATTTCCCCAGAGGTTCCAATAGTCCATTAATTTACCATATATTAATTTTTTATTTCATAACAAGCAAATCAAATAAATGTCTAGTGTCTGTCCATTTGTCACCATGTAGCCTGCTATGGTGGTAATTATAGCAGCCATTTGAATTTACAATGGCACTGAAAAATGTGACTTACAACTGGTCCTCGCATTAAAACCATTGCAGCATCCTCTTGTCATATGATCAAAATTCAGGCGCTTGGCAGCTGGCATGTATTTATGACAGTTGTAGCATCCTGGGATCATGTGATACCCATTTGCAACCTGCTCTGCCACTTCTGACAAGCAACGTCAATGGGGGGAGCCAGGTTCCCTTACAGACTGCATGATTCCGTAATTGTAGTGATTGCTTAACAACTATGGCAAAAAAAGGTTATAAATCAGAGGCAACTCACTTATCAGCTACTTGCTTAGCAATGGAAATTGTGAAACTTAAAGACTGTGTTAAGATTCCGAGTAACAAACCCAATCAATCAGGACTCCGAGGCTCAATATTTCCTCAAATATTTCCTTTATTGGGTACATCATATCGGCATGCTCAGTTCAACTCTAAACCAACTCTAAACAAATTCCCTTACATAGAATAATTAAAAGAATAATTGCTTCCCTTCCCCCCAAGTGTCATAGATCATTTTGGCCAATTAATGCAATTGGAGGGCTCCTGAGGCATTGCCTCTGTTGTCATCCAACACCTGTGGGAGATTACCTTGGTTCCCATGAGAGCCATCTTCTGTTGTGTCTGGTACAGTGTAGCTAAACCAAACCTCCCCCCACTCCCCCCACCCCATTTGTGTGGAACTGAGAAAAGAAAGTGAATGGCTGCAGGCGGGGTCATTTAGAAGTTGACAGTCGGACCCCCCTTAGAAAGGAAGGAACACCTGAAAAACACCAAACACAAGCATCGGTTAATTTTCCATTAACCACCCCGACCTTCAATTTGTGAATCCTTTGGCTTCTGAGGATTTCTGTCATGAAATTTCTTAACTAGCCTGTCTGCCCTTACATCCCAGGCTCTCACCCATGTAGCATCTGACAGTGGATATCCCTTCCACTGAACTAAGTACTGTAATTTATATCAGGGGTGTCAAACTGCCAGCCCGTGGGCCAGATGCATCATAGTGAAACCGCGCCCATCCCATTGCCGGCAATGGCAAAAAAAGTCACGATACGTCGCAACACGTCACATGACGTTGCGAGTGTGACACCCCTGCTTTATATAGTCTCGAATCCAGGATCCGTTTAATTTCATAGTGGGTTTCACCTCCTACTATTATAGGTCCTGGTGCCGAGAGAGCCTCTGGCCTGAAGCTCAACCTTGTTACCCATTTCAACAAGCTGCTGTGGAAAACCGATTATACTTTGCCCAATAGATGGGGAAGTTTTAGTTGCACTGTGATGGGATTTATAATCTTCTCAAATGGGAATGGACCTATGAACTTCGGTCCTAGCTTTTTACATGACAACCTCAGTTTTAAATATTTTGTGGAGAGATAGACCTTTTCCCCTATGTGAATGGTATCTGAGGGGATCATTTCCTGTCTGCTTGCTCCAATTGATGGGCTCCTCAGGCATTGTCTCTGTTGTCATCCAACACCTGTGGGAAATTACCTTGGTTTCCATGAGAGCCAACTTCTGTTATCTCTTGTACAGTGTAGCTAAACCAAACCTCTCCTCACCGCCTGTTTGTCTGGCAACTGAGAAAAGAAAGTGAATGGCTTCAGGCAGGGTCATTTAGAAGTTGACAGACTGCTTGTAAAAAAGATCAATTTATAAAACTATTCTAAATATACCAATAAGGGGGGGAAATCTGTTGGTGCTCTTTGAGCTTGCTTGTTTTCTTGCAGATGTTTCATTACCCAAACTAGGTAATATCATATAGTGCTAGTGACATCACTGTAGCACTGATAATATTACCTAGTTTAGGTAATGAAACATCTGCAAGAAAAGAAGCAAGCTCAGAGAGCACCAAGGACACCTCATTTCAACCCTGAGCTAGAAATATTTGCCTTTATCAGATATACCAATCGAAGAAAATATTTGTAACTCAGGGTTGAATTACACTAATGTACTGATGAAGGTACCTAGTTGGGTGATGAAATTTCTACAAGAAAGCAACCAAGCTCAGAGAGTAACAATGACCCTCATTTTTTTAAAATTAAGATGTCTCAAAAGCTTTCTGTTCACTGTGGCATCAAATCTGTGTAGTAGAGACAACCTTCTACCAAGCCCTGTGAAAGGTTGTAACCCAGCAAATCCTGTAAAGTAACATATTATCAAACTGCATATTAATGAATTTTCCTTACATCAACAGTCATGGTGGCATGTTCCAGATTAGAACTAAGCTAAATTGTCAAGTAAGGGAAACCAATGGAAAGACATGTTCACAAACCCTATGAGATCATCTATTTCAGGGTTGTCAAACTCGCGACAAACGTTCCTGATATGCTTTAACCTCCAGTCCCCTAATCATCTTTGTTGCCCTTCTCTGCACTCTTTCTAGAGTCTCAACATCTTTTTTACATCGTGCTGACCAAAACTGGATGCAGTATTCCAAGTGTGGCCTTACCAATGCATTGTAAAGTGGTATTAATACTTCGCGTGATCTTGATTCTATCCCTCTGTTAATGCAGCCCAGCACTGTGTTGGCTTTTTTGGCAGCTGCAGCACACTGCTGGCTCATATTTAAGTGATTGTCCACTAGGACTCCGAGATCCCTCTCACAGTTACTACTATTGAGCAAGGTACCCCCTATACTATACCTGTACATTTGGTTTTTCTTGCCTAAATGTAGAACCTTACTTTTTTCACCATTGAATTTCATTTTGTTAGATAGCGCCCAGTGTTCAAGTCTGTCCAGGTCCTCCTGTATCTTAAGCCTGTCTTCTGGAGTGTTGGCTATTCCTGCCAGCTTGGTGTCATCCGCAAATTTGATGAGTTCCCCATGTATCCCCTCGTCCAAATCGTTGATGAAGATGTTGAAGAGCACTGGGCCCAGAACAGAGCCCGGGGCACCCCACTGCACACTTCCCTCCATGTAGATGCGGTTCCATTGAGGACCACACGCTGAGTACGGCCGGTCAGCCAGCTACGAATCCATCTGGTGGTGATGCTGTATAACCCACATTTTTCTATCTTATCAAGTAGTAGGTTGTGATCTACTTTATCAAATGCCTTACTGAAGTCCAAGTAAATTATATCCACAGCATTCATCTGATCCACTAATTTTGTCACTTGGTCAAAGAATGCAATAAGGTTTGTCTGGCATGATCTGTTTTTGACAAACCCATGTTGGCTTTTAGTAGTGATTTTGTTTGCTTCTAAGTGTTCGCTGATTCGTTGTTTGATTATCTTTTCCAGAATCTTCCCAGGTATTGAGGTCAGGCTGGTCAGGCTGATTTGTAATTTCCTGGATCCATTTTTTTTCCTTTTTTGAAGATGGGAACTATATCAGCTCTTTTCCAGTCCTCTGGTAGTTCCCCAGTGCTCCAGGATCTTTGAAAAATATAGTTCAGTGGTTCTGAGATCACATCTGCCAGTTCCTTGAGAACCTTGGGGTGTAATCCATCTGGTCCTGGTGATTTGAACTCATCTAGGCTGGACAGGTGCTCACTTACCATTTTCTTGCCTATCTTAACTTGTGTTTCTATTCTGTTTTTTATGGCACTATTTTTGATAGGTTGGTCTGTTTTTTCCCTTTGTGTAAAGACAGATGCAAAAAATGAGTTAAATAGTTCTGCTTTCTCACTATTGCTTGTCACCTTCTTGCCACTTTCACCCACTAATGGACCAATCATTTCCTTCACTTTTTTCTTATTTTTTACATGTTGAAAGAAGCTTTTTTTTTGTTATTTTTGACTTTGGTCGCAAGCCTTAGTTCATTATGAGCCTTAGCTTTCCTCACTTCATCTTTGCAGGCTCGGGCTATTTGCTGATATTCTGACTTTGTTATGTGCCCCTCTTTCCACTTTCTATACTTGTCCTTTTTATCTTTCAATTTATCAGAGAGTTCTTTATGCAGCCATGCTGGTCTCTTTTGAGAGCTGTTATTTTTCCTCTTTGTTGGTATTGTGCTAGACTGGGCTTTTATTATCTCGCTTTTCAAAATTTCCCAAGCTTCTTGAGTTGTTTTCCCCTTGAGGATTCTCATCCATAGAATCCTTCCCAAGCCCTCTCTAAGTTTATTGAAATTAGCTCTCTTGAAGTCCAAGACTCTAGTTTGACTGTGTTCTATTGTTTGTGCTTCCATAATGTTGAATTCCAATATTACATGATCACTACCTCCCAAGGTTCCTGTGGCTTCAACACCTTCTATCATTTCATCTCTGTTAGTGAGAATTATTTGGAAATTATTTTACAGCTATGCATTTTCAAAGACAATATGCAAACATTTTAGTTTATATCATTGTTGCAAAGGACAATAGTCAGATCTAAGACATAGTTCATCTATCATTTTCTAGGCAGTTAGTCTGCTCAAGGATAACAAATATGTGACATTAATTTTGAAGTTCATTGTAAAAAGGTGAATAAAGTAAAAGTCATTGACCAGAAAACTAAAATCAATGCAATTCATGTCATCTAGCAGTAAGATGCTATTTCTGATTTTTTTTTTTTACGGCTTCAGTGAGCTATGAACTATGACCATTACAACTATGTAAATTCTTCAAAAGACAAGTGCCACATCTTTTTCCAGGCTCATGCATGCATATAGAGACAAATGAGACCAGCATCCAAAGCAGTTGTGTGTGAACCTGGAAAATGCACTTTAATGAAAGAAAAAGTTATTTTAGATTTCCCACTTACTCCAAAGTGGCTCTTTCAAAGGATTTGCACAGCCTTAATGAATTTGAATATGATGGCATGTTGCAGAAGGTCTTATGTACTAGTAATAGTTCTTCATTAAGAACCTCATTAAAGTACTTTGATTTGTCCTCTAGACTAATATAATCACAATATTTCCAACCTACAAAGTGAGATCAAAGAACCACAAAGTTTGAAGGAACCATGTAGGTTAATTCCTATTCAGTCCAAAAATTCAGTCCAGAGAGCTGTCTAGAGACACCTGAATGCATCTAATGAATGCATCTAACTTCTCTTTTAGAAATTTTCCATTCAATTAAGCTTACCTTTTGTTAATTTAAATATATTTTATTGTGTACTGCACCTTGGAGCGAAGGCAAAGGTCATGACCTCCTTCTAAATGTCATATTTTCAGACATTTGAAAAGTGCTAAATTATCCCAAATTCATTTGTCTTGTATCAAAGCTAAATATGTCTATCTCCAATTTCTCTTCAAGGGATTTGGTTTTGTTGCCTTTCTCTTTATCTGTCCAAGTTTCTCTGAAGTCTCCTTAAACTGAAGTGCCAGACCTGGAGATAGTCTGACTGAAGCAGAATAGAGTGGAATAAATGATGTTCTGTATTTTGGAAATTATACTTCTGTTGATGCATCCTCAAATAGCACTTACCTTCCTTGCAATAACATGACTTAGCTGGCTCCTTTTCAGCTTGCATACAATTATTATTCCAAATTTCTTTGGAAATACTTTTATAAACCTGGTATCCTTAGCTGCATCTGTGAATTTGACATTTGTTTGCTATGAGAAGAATTTTGTATTTATTTCCATTAAATTACATTCTAATACAGTACATATATCCCATTTCTTCAATTTAACAAGTTTTTAATTTAATTTCTGTCTTATAGTTTTCCCACCACGGAGTACATGGGGCGATAAGGGGAGCAAATGATGTCATTTAAGTATGTCATTGCACAAATTATACAAATTATGTACTGTATGCTAATTCAAATTATAGGATTTGTCTCATTTATACAGTGAAGTTATGAGAAATGTGATGGCTTATACAGATGCCTATATATTACCCTCAATGTTGCATCATCTATAAATTTTATAAGCATTTTTTTCCACCTCATGATCCAGTCATTAACAAACAGAGGATGACTGAGCTTTGTAAAACCTCATTTGACTCCTCTTTCTGGTATGACCTTTGATGAGGACTCTTGAATATGACTTCTAGTTATATATCTACTTATTGTAATATCATACCATCCAGCCAATATTTAACTAAGTTGCAAATCAGCATATCACGGTGTACTTTGTTAAATGCATTGCTAATGTAAAGATGCATTATCTCACAATGTATGAGAATTTTGCAGGAAGAAACTTAGTTCAAGTTGAGAAATTTGGATTCCCAGAATCCTTAGCAACAATTCATGCTTAGTACAATATGTCATTTTATAAATAGGAAACCCTTTGCTCTTACAAAAATGCCCTTTCGGATGCCAAATCATTGATAACAATCTAGCTTGGCAGCAAAAAGAATGCTAGCACTAAAACTGGCTTAATGTGATCTGTGTTTTGGTATACCTCAATACAGCTTAAAATGTGCTAAATTCAGTGGTGGGATTCAGCTGGTTTGCACCGGTTCAATAGAACCGGTAGCTAAATTTTGCTGCATTCAGAGAACCGTCTGGCTTCCAGAAGTCCAGTCTAGGCCTTGGAGGCCTCCCAGGCCTAGAACGGCCTGCCAGAAGTGCATGGATGCTGTTATGTCCTGGGCCTTGCTGAGTCATTCAGCAAGGCTCAGGAAGGCTGCAGGAAGGCTGCAGAGACCCGGAAAGACCACGTGTCTGCCCGGGACCCAGACAGGCTGTCTCCGGCCTTGCGTACATGCGCAAGGCAGGAGAACGGCCTGCAATGATTGGATGTGCATCCCCTTGCAAGGGGATATAAAAGGCCAGTGGCCATTGTTGTTCTTGCTTCTGTTCTGTAAATGTGCTTTAATAAAGAGATCCTTGTGTGAACCAGCCTTGTCTCGATGTCTTCATCAGAAGAACAGAACAGATGCCACTTCCAGAAGTCCATTCTAGGCCTCGGAGGCCTAGGCCTGCATCGAATAAGAGAACTGGTTGTTCAGGTATTTGAATTCCACCACTAGTTAAATTCCCAATTTTCCACTATCATTAATACCAACAAAATAATTCATTACCAAAAATATGCTCCTATCTTGATTTTTTTTTTATTTCTGAAGAGCTACTTCAGGAACCTGTATGTGAATTGTGTACTTGCATATGAAACAAACTTTTGACTGCTACAGCAACAAACAAGCCATATGAAAACCTAGTAAATCAAATATGTTATATTTATAAAGGAAAAGGAACCCATATCATTTTGTAAAGAGCCTTAAAAGCAAGCCTAAGGAATACTTTCATTCTTTTATAAATGTGCTAAAGATAATTGATATTTCAAATTCTGATGTCACAATATGTTGTTATGGGGAAAATCCTAAAGCCATATCAATTTGAAATGGTAAGTAGCACACAAAGATGTTCATGAAAAGGCCTCCAAGTAGTGTGTGGTCATTCAGGTATTGTTCAGACATGAAGGTCCAGGGCTGAAAAATAATTTTGCCACAATTGAGCTGTTTCTGTACTGTACTATGCTGCTTAACAAAACAGTCTGTGATCTTTGAAGAAAACATGAAAAAGGATTTTGTTTGCTTTCTATGTGAAATGCAAATACTAAATAAGAACCAAATAAATCTCTACATCTTTTTTTTAAAAAGGGTCTCTAATCCAGAATCATGATTATAAATTTTATATATTAATAGAGTAAGAGGCTTTCCCCAGATGTATGGAAATATTGCACTAACTTTTACTTCAAGTATAATTAATGTCTGGTAGCATTCATTGACAGCTGGGTCCTTATTCTGCATCCAAGACAACTATATTATGAACATTTTAAAAAATGGGTCATTCTACTACTTAATTATTCAACAATTAATTATTGCTGAAAGGGTCCTGCTGAATTCAATTCTCAGCTGGATGAAATTGGACAAATCAATGTTCCCCAATTTAATCAACTTCACTGGTAGTTGTAAGTATAAAATAGAGATATGGGATGTATGTCACCAAAATTGCTTTGAACGAGAAAAGGAAATAAAACACAAATAAGCATTTATGTTATTTTATTATGTAATTTATTCCTACCTCAACCAGAGGGACACAATGCAGTTTTCAAAACCTGAGTGTTGTAGTTCCTTCTGCAATTCCTGAAATCCCCCTAGCTAATTAACCATTTTAGATAGCCAACTATGGATTTGGAATTCTCATAGCATATTATGGATACTTCCATAAAATTGTTAACAGGATAGACAAGGCCAGTCATAACCCATCCCTATTTATTTCTTTTTCATTATCTCTTTTTTCTCTCTGAAAGGTAGGCACCCTTCAAGATAAGCCGAAGGACTAAAGGACTATCGTTTTTTTAATTAAAAAGTTCAAAACCATTTTATAAATAAAGATTATACGAGAGACTGACATGTTAGTTTCCATACATCCAGTAGACATAAGATATATGGCTATAGATAGCATGCTGGAGATCCAGAATACAGATGTTTAAGACCACTATTTTATTGGAAATCGGTGTCTTATTTTTGGGTTGCCAGGGAATGAAATATTTAACTGAAAACAGTCCTGCAGTTCGGAATCATTATTATTTAGTTCATACTATTTCTTATTGCAGTAATTCCATCTGTTGTTGCTATATGTCTAACCTAGGACATTATGCTGCCTGAGCTGAAATCAAAATAACCCTCGGCCTGTGTGCTGATATAAATAAGATAAAAATTGCTACCCTTCAAGTAAAAGGAATTGCAGCTGCTCAGAAAAGTTTTTTAAAAGCCCCCCCTCTCTCCCCCCCTCTCTCTCACATGCACACACGTCCACATCCATAGCTGTATCATCTTTCTAAATGGATATATTAATTTCACCATTGTCATAGAAATGGTGATTGAAGGTATTTGACTAGTAACCTGTTCCCAATGCTGCTATCTGTCAGATTGTAAAGGCATCTGCACTTTATAACTTCAGTGGGTTTTTCTTTTTTTTACTTTAAGATACTGTAACACTGATGTCAGCTTAGCTAATAAGAGAACATGCCACCTGTTCAGATATTCTAACACAGGTTGGTCTCTACTACAAATAACATATCCCAGGAATTGTCACAGTATTCAAATTCACACTATTCAAAGTGATGTTTCTATGAAAAATATGGTAATTGGTTCCAGCTCAATAGAAATGGGCAATGAAGATTTTTAAACATAAATTTCTATACCTACAGGTAGTTCATGATCACAATTAGGATCAAACTTTCCATTGCTTGTAATCCCTTCCCTAAACATTGCCATCTTGTGGAATCTAAGAAGTGTGCCTTTTCTATGGCAGCCCTTGTCCGATTGAGCATCCTTCCCCTTGAAATTTGGCAGGTCTCTACCCTCCTAGCCTTTCGAAAAACAATTAATACCTAGCACTTCCCCCAAACACTGAGATAGACTGAGCTAAGAGGATTTAATAAGATGTTGGAAGTTTAACTTTGGTGTCAGGTGTTTAATGTTTATAGTGTTAATAAATTTATGTTATGTTGTTTTTACTGATGCTGTTTTAATTGTTGATTGGGAGCTGCACAGAGAGCGACATAAGATGGGCAGCTATATAAATGTTTTAAATAAAGGAATAAAATAAACAGAAGTGTTTGGAAATGAGAAATGAAGGAAATATTCAAATATACAATATTTATTTTACATGACATTTATGTATACTCAAAACTGATAAAACCATAGCCCTAAATAATATCTCTTTAAGTGGAATGGTCACAAAATCCTGGCGGTGCTGAATGTCATTGCAAATGATTACATTCTTATCAATTTGATAAACAATTGGGTAAAGTTAAAAAAAATGAATTGTCATTTTCTCCAATTTGTGCAAAAACAAGACATCAGGATGTGGAAAAAGTATCAAGTGAAAGTATGTCTTACAAAAATGTTAACAGGAATTTAGCAAGGACGTGGGTGTTATATTTTTTACCTCTGTCTTTTTAATGCAAATACAGCTTCCCTTTCATCACACCTTTTCATTTTCCACCTGTTTTTTATATGTATATCTGCACCCAGGTGGTCATATGAAAAGCAGACACTCTTCTTAGCTTCATAGCATTAGTTCTTATAATATCGGACACTTTGAAAAAATAAAAATACTAGAGAGATCATTTCTCCAAGCAACAAAACACTATTGGGATGATAACTAATAAATAATTGATATTCCTATTGTTATCATCTTTGGCTCTGCAGAATGATTGAAAATAAAGATATCTGCATGCAAATCAGCAAGTAGGAAAATTTGGAATAAACAGATGTTATTATACTATAAAGAATAAGAATAGGAGGGATACGTTCTCTTGAGTCATCCAAGCAACAGTTGCTCTCAGGACAGTACTGCAGCAGTCAAAGGATTCTAGAAAGGCGCCCCAGCTAACATTAAGTTGTGCAAGTTCTATATTTTCCATTTCTCAAATGCACAAGAAGAGCCCATCTATACTTAAGAGTTTTCACATTCATCCTGGTCTCCAAGGTACATCAACATATACACCAAAACAGAAATGGTGGAAGTCTCTATGCCTTCTGCAACATTCACAATAGTTGGGCAGTGAAAGTGTCAACCTGCTTCATATCTGTGCATTTTTCAAAAAACCAACAACACAGCAATGATAAATTTGGTTAAGTGCAAGAATCCTATCCCAGTCCTAAACAACAATGGAATGGATGGGGGCTTTTTCCTAATTCTTAAAAAAAAAAAGTATTATTTTTCAGTGGTTTTAATGGTAGCAGCAGGTCTTTAGAATAGCGATTACAAGATTAGGTTCTTGGAGTAACACCCAGAATTGATTTAACATGGCTATTATATTAAATAAGGCTCTGGAATAAACCAAATGATTATAATCATGTTAATTATATGTTGTTTGATTTATTTGTCACTCATTTGACAGGAGGTGACATTGATGCTAACACTAACCCAAAACTCAAGAAGTTAAAATAGCTAGTATGATATTCAGATACCTTGGTATGAAAAAGAACAACAGCTATACTTTCCTTCTTCATTATGATATTTGTTTATTTGGATGATTTATATGGCTGCCCACTCACTTTCAGTGACTCTAGGATGCTTACAATTTATTTATACAAGTAATTTCAATTGTTATAATTTGTACTGCTTAGTATACAAGCAACACCAAGAGTATGAGCAAAATATTTTATGGTTTCTGTATTCAAAACTTCACAGTTCCCTAGACTTACTACAGGTAGTCCTCAACTTACTACAGTTCATTTAGTGACCGCTCAAAGTTACAATGATGCTGAAAAAAATAAGTTATGACTGTATTTCACACTTACAACCATTGCAGCTTCCCCAAGGTCAAAATTTGGACCCTTGGCAACTGGCTCATATTTATGACAGTTGCAATGTGCCAGGGTCATGTGATCATCTTTTGCAAACTTCTGACAAGTAAAGTCAATGGGGAAGCCAGATTCACTTAACATCTGGGTCACTAACTTAACAACTGCAGTGATTCACTTAACACCTATGACAAGAAAGGTTGTAAAATTGGGCAAAATTCACTTAATAAACGTCTCACTTAGCAACAGAAATTTTGGGCTCAATTGTGGTTGTAAGTCGAGGAATAGCTGTACTTACTACTATTTTGAGCTAAGCTCAAAGGCAAAGTACATGGGAAGTTAACTTAGAACACACTCTGCTAATGTAAAGTGTATGTGTGATTGTCTTATCACTGGACAAATGGAAGATTTGCCAGCTTTAATTCACTTCAAGCTATATTACCAAGAATTTCTAATGTTAAATAAAACTGGTAAATCAGGGGAAATAAATGAAGTATATTATAAACGTCTGAATTATGAAATATAGATTTATATGTGCAAATTCTAGGGATGCCCAATGTGGAATGGAATAGGAGGTGGGTCTGCTTTTGTTATAAAAGCTGTGATTAAAGCAAGCACTCAAGAATGGGTTTTATTTGTATTTTACAAAGTGGGGTACTTGGACCCAGGGGTTTCAACCATTTATTCCATGTTTATTAAAAGAAACTATGGACAAAGGGGATAAATACTGATAATATTAATAAATAACACTCTCATTTTTTTTTCAACAGGAGGGTTCCAAAAGTTAACTTCTGGAGGAACAAATATTAAATTGCTACATAGAAAGAGCAGCTAAAAATTCTCCCCTCCCCCCCCTTTTTTTTGTTCAGTGAAAATTAAATTGGCTGAAGAGGAGTGAAACCAATTTAGCTTGCAGGCTAGATCTGGACCCCAAATGGCCATGCATGCTTTTAGTAACACCTGCTCTGGCGTATTATTTCCTAAGCATGACTATAAAGAGACAGAAAAGGAGAAGCATGTGGTATTCAGAATTGTCATCTCTTTACTATCATGAACTGCCATTACCAGGATAAAGCAAATGTTTTGTAGGATGTGTTTTGCATATAATTGAGAGTCAGATTTAGAAATGAAACAGACTAAGAAAGGTTCTGGGAAGCGTAGACATAAAAGCAGGTCCTCTTAACTAATTCTGAATCCTCTTAAGGAGGTTCAGAGATTTATAACAATATAGATTTTAGAGATCTTCCAAAGCAGCAAAACAGTTCCAATATTAAGGTAACATGAGATCATCATTTATCCCTTGTATTTTTTTTTAACAGCTGACCATCCCATCATACAGCTTGCCCTTGCAGAGGGGCAGATGTACACAAATGCATATGAAGAAATACTACCATGTTTTCCAGAAAGTAAGACCCAACTGGAAAATAAGCCCTAGCATGATTTTTCAGGACGCTCGTAATATAAGCCCCACTCCCAAAATAAGGCCCAGTTAAGATCGTCAGACAGACAGACGCATTTAGAACTGTATTTCCCAGAAAATAAGACCTAGCCGGAAAATAAGCCCTAATGCGTCTTGGAGCAAAAATTAATATAAGACCTGGTCTTATTTTCGGGGAAACAAGGTAGAATGTAGGGCAATAGCAATTTTGTGGTAAGGGAGAAGGAATGTTTACTTAGAGACAAGTCCAGGGAATCCTAAATTGTCTGTCCAACTCTAGAGTTCTTTGGAGTTGCATGGCAAATAAACTTATATAAATAAATAATAAAGGGCAAGATTAAAGCCTTTGGGTATTGGCCAATTTGAAATAATAGGGAAAAATTGATTGGCTGACAGTTATTTATGCTTATTTATTAGCTGCAAACTGGAACACTTATTATTTAATGATTCTCTATGAGCTTTAAGCTTGCTTATAGATATACCTATAGAATCTTGGAATTTGTATATACATGCAAATAATTCTTTGATTACATATTAAACTGTGTTGATTGGGTGATGTAGGGCTCGCTCATCTGGAAGAACTCATACATTTGCAAAAACTGGGTACATTTATTCCTAAACTATCTATGTAAGAAAATGCTAGGAACATGAAGTAGGGATTGTAGTTTTATAACTGACAAAACCATTTTTTTTTTGTTGCAGCATATAATTTCACCTGGTCTTTCAATCACAAAGAAAGAAGATGGTTGTAATACTCTGAAAATTGGGCTGTTTTCTGACATAACAAGAACAAACTCTGAATCTAGTCAGTGATGGACATCCCTAATTTTAAAGAAGGCTCTCCTTGTTCTTAGGGCTCGAGAACCATTTCTAACTGAATGGCTTCAAATTTCATAATATAAAGGGACAACATCAATTGAAAATCAATATATGTATTTCTCATGATATAATTTGGCTTGAAAGTTTAAAAATATTATAATGTCAGTAACAGGTTTGTCCAATTTTTACAAGTAAAATTAAACTTTCAATTGTCATATCCTATTATTCAAAATGTAAACATCAATGTATAAAATTCTAATATCTGGGATTTTTTTCTGCTATACCATGATTTACCAACATTAGGGATACAGAAGTAGCCAGAGTAAGTGTGCAAGCTTACACATGTCATCTGAAAAGTAAAAAATTTCTTACTGGACTTTTGCTGATTAATATACATTTTTGTATTAAGTTGTTACATTAGTTTTGCTTGTTTAATATAATCCTTAGTAAAATTCTTCAAAAAAGAAACCAAGTAAAATTCCTAATTAAGTATGTAAGGAATACAAATGCCATTTTAATGGCACTTATGCACAATCTAATATCACTAATACTTCAAAAGAGAAGAGACTGTTTCACAGAATCCTCATTCCATGAAAAATTAGTTTGGTGCCACTCGATTGCAATTGAAAGCTGGAATGAAAGTACAAAAATTCAACTAATGGAACAAAAAAAGCCAACAGACTCATAAATGCTAAACCACAATAATTGTAATTGCTGAAGTGAAATTGTGTGCAAATAATAGAGTGGCAATTTTAATGGCAAAAAAGGGAATAGTGTTAGAAAATTATCCTTTTCTAAATTACAGTAACAAATCAGGGGGAAAACCCCTTCTAAAGAACATCCATTAAAACAATTTGCTTTTAGGAGTGCAGTGCAGCAAACTTGACTTTCCCATTGCTAAATTAACTATAACAGTGAATGTGTAAAAGCCATTGAAAACGTTTTACCTTATGTCACAATTGGTTTAAATCTCCTCTTATCAGTTTCACAGTTACATCTCTAATTGGACACTAAGCATAGACACATGTCTAGACACAATTACTTGAGTTGGATGGCCAACCGCTCCCTGAAAACTACTAGGAAGAGTTGACCTCTGTACGATGCTCTCTACTTTGCTTTCCATCTGAGACTGGGAAGCAATGTTCTCCACAAGCTTGGGATTAGCACAAAATGGGTTAAGGTCTCATAAATAGTAAGTGCTATGAAGTTGGGATAGCCCTATTGCTAGGCAGATTTGAGATGCTGTCAAGGCAGTGTGGAACTGGTGCCCAGAGGCAACCAATTCTGTATGCTGCAAAAGAGTGGCCAATGATTAGTTATGTAATTTATTACTATGAGTCTTTATTGTCAGATGACTTTGGTAGTTTCCTGCCTCCAGTATTGAAACAACCTGATTGATTTTATCCACTTTGATTGGGGGCGGGGGGGGGCAGGAAAAGGACCATTTCCTGGATTGCCTCTGGCCACAAACTGGGCCTGCTCCTTTATGTACTTGGAGGTGCTCCACATTTAAGAATAATTGCTTTGCTGTTTACCTCCAAGCAGCTTAATTCAGCTGAACATAACAATAAAATATAAGCCATTTTGTGCCATTTGAAAACTTTCTGCTTTCTCTTTCATGGTTTTGAAGACTTCTGCTTTGGGACATTGCATTTCTTTTTTTCATATTTTATGAAGGCACTTGCAAAGAATTCTGATTTATTATATAATACCACATCAAAAGAAACTGTGAGGAGTCACAATTTATGGGCATAAAAATATGATACTAGGGAAGAAAAGAAGGCAGAGAAGCATATTCATAAGCTAAAATGGGATGAAAAGAATATGTAGAATTTTTTATAAAAATGAAAATGAAAATTATATGAACTTGACTGTTACCTAATAACTTATAAGATGGTCCAAAATAGAAAAAAAATGTCTAGAAACTGATTAGAAAGATTGCATTTGGAACTTTCCCAATACATTTGCCAGACAAGGAACAAAAAACAAATATGGAAATAGAAAAAATATTGCAGTTCAGCAATTCATGTTTAATTTAGTAGAAGAAAATCCCATTAACAATGAAGTCCAATCATATCAATATTGCTGATCTATTTTTTTTAAAAAAATTATAGCTCAGTGTGTATACTCTCTTCTGATGAAGCAGTTGTAGTAAAATAATGGGACTCTTTTCTCTGTGCATTAATTTGATTTAGGTGGAAACCAAAATAATATTTCTGCAGATAATTTAAGTTCACGTTGGGAACAAATACCTATAAATCATAAGCTACTCATAATCAGTTCAGCTCAGAAATGTAATGCATTTCTATATATGAATATTTAATGTCTGTGTTTCTATCTATACATTAATATCAAGTCATTAAATAAATATAAAAATTCTTATTTTATAAAAAATGGGTATTTGCATGAAATGATATTAATTTTCTAACCTGCAGATTTATTCATTTAGTTTCTTCCTCTCCAAGATACTGGAGAGAGGATTACATGGTGAAGACAAGAAGGCACTCATTCAACCTTTGACCATCTCAGACTAAATGAAGATCACACATCATACGAAGAGGAAACTTAGCCACAAGTTATAGCCAGAAATAGTCCCAGGCTTTCTCA
Source organism: Azemiops feae (assembly GCA_023970755.1). NCBI lineage: Eukaryota > Metazoa > Chordata > Lepidosauria > Squamata > Viperidae > Azemiops > Azemiops feae. The sequence continues at coordinate 482,529 of JALGBA010000699.1, read as the reverse complement.
ATATACTTGAATAGCTGTGCCCAATATACTTAGATTCATGACTGAGGATAATGTTATATTATGGTAGCTGACTCTTTTGCCTTCCATAACAAGGGCAAAGTTCTCAGAGGCTCCACAAAAACAGAGCTATTTTAGTATTTTAACCTGTTTCAGTTTTCACCAGGAAGCCAATGGAAGGGATATATGTCAGCAAATCCTACCATAGATTTCAGGAATATTGCACTTATAAACAGAAGAACACTAACACTAACATCCGCTAAACTCCGCTGAAGATGTTACCTAGCCTGGTAACGAAACATTCGGAAACCAACCCACAAGTTCGGAGAACGAACCTTCACCCTCATTCTATACCGGAACTACAGATATTCGCCACTATTGCATATTGCATTTTCTCCATGAACAGTTCGTTGAAATGTTTTGAAGGAAATTTCAGAATAAAGCCTCTTTCATCAAATGGAATGAGAACAGGTAGAAAAAATGCAGGATGATTTTGAAAGTTACTCTGATGCTTTTGAGGCTTAAATCACCTGTTTTGACATACCAGGTGCACAGGTGTGGGATGGGAGAGATAAAACTAAATGTCGCAAACTAAATGTCTTAAGAACTTCATCGTATTCACAAACCCAATTCACTCTTAATGGCTAACATGTCAACACATGTTAATGGGAGATAAATCATGGTTAGTTTATAATGTTAAATAACAGGTTATTACATTCTTTCCCAGTCATTTTGCCTTGGAAATTCTGAGAGCTATTTGGAGGAATTAAGTTGGAAATATCAGAACTGTAAGCTTGTTTTTATTCTAAAGCTAAAATCAGGAAAATTGTAGTTGCTAAATACATTTCTGTTTATGCAAGTGCATGTTCATATATATGCATGAGTAATGTGTGGATATACAGGTAGTCCTTGACTTATGACTACAGATGGGACCAGAATTTTGGATGCTATGTAAGGTGGTTGTTAAGTGAGGCATTCCTGATTTTATGATCTTTTTCACATGGTTGTTAAGCGAATCACTGCAATGGTTAAGTGAATCATGAGGTTGTTAAGTGAATCTGGCTTGCTCCATTGACTTTGCTTGTCAAAAGAAAAATGGGAAGGTATCAAATGGCAAACACATGACTCCGGGATCAGTGGTGGGTTTCAAATACCTGAACAACCGGTTCTCTATATGGATGCAGGGCTGGGCCTCTGAGGCTTAGAACGGACTTCCAGAAGTGGCATCCATGCACTTCTGGTGAGCCGTTCTAAGCCTGGGAGGCCTCCTCCAGGCCTCTGAGGCCTAGAACGGACTTCTGGAAGTGGCATCCATGCACTTCTGATGAGCCGTTCTAGGCCTGGGAGGCCTCCTCCAGGCCTCGGAGGCCTAGAACGGGCTTGCAGGAGCAGTGCATTCAGCCATTCTCCGAACTCAACAAAATTTAACTACCGGTTCTTCCGAACTGGTGCGAACCGGCTGAATCCCACCACTGTCCAGGATACTGCAACTGTTATAAATACAGTTTCCAAGTACCTGAATCTTGATCACATGACCATAGGGATGCTTAGTCAGGTGAGTATCAGTCGTTGGTCACTCTTTTAGTGCTGTTGTAATTTCAAACACTCACTAAATGGTTGTAAATTGAGGAGTACCTGTACACATATATAGGTATATGCATACCACAAATACTTTACAATCAAAGATATATTTAAAGCATAACTGAAAACTCAAATAGTTTTCCATCAAGGAATCATTTTAGCTTATTGGCTACAATAAATGAATAGTTCATTCTTCTTTAGCTTTCTGAGAACATCAATTATTTCAATAACATACAGACTATTAAAGTACTTGGATGTATTTTATTAGAACATGTTGGCTCATAGTTACCTAACAGAAAAATTCAGTTCCAGATATTTGATGCTGTTAGTTTTTCATAACTAATCCAGAAAATCAAATACTTCTTATTCAGTTTAAAGCCATGCTGTTTTAATCTAACAAGAGAATTGAATACATTTCTTAATATAACAATGCTTGTTGCAGACAATATTTTAGAAATTTGTATCTGTACTCATTCATTAGTGTTTCAAATGACTATATAATTTGGAATCACATCCTAGAAAATTATAGTTCCTCATAATTCATCTGTATTTTAATGAATGTATTGAGAAATACATTTAACATCAGGAAAGCAAAGCTCATGTCCAATGTAATAAAAAATCATACACAGAAGATTGTTCACACTAAAAATTAATCATGCTTAGGGTTATTGCCTGAATAGTTCAGAAGCAGAAATATATTTGCAGTTCAAAGTAACTGAACTGTTTTCTTGAGTTCCTTATTAGATTCAGGTCACTTACTTTCTGTAGGGCAATATGATATTTTTTAGGAAAATATCAGTGGCATCTACTTCAATACACAACGTAATGCACTGAACTTCAAACAATTCAAACAATGGACCGGCACATTAGTTTATAAGCTCATAATAGACCTGAAAATGTACTATTATATATTATAGTAAAAATAAACAGTGCCTATTATTTCATGAATAAAGATAAGTAAATTCCTGCAGTTTTCCAGGATGCCTTCACCATCATCTTGTGATTATTGTAGTAATATTCATTTGCTACAGCATTTGCCATCATGAACATTTTATTCCAGTCATGGGATCTAAAATGCCGAGAGCAGTATATTGTAAGAAGCAGCTTTAAATTGCACTTCAAAGGCATTTGAAAGATTAGAAGTCTCAAACACTGGCAGAAACTGAATATGAGTTTAGGAATTCCCCCAATGCACCACTTTCAGAAATATCAGTATTTATCTGGTGTTATATTTTCAGTGAGTCGTGGTGGCGCACTGGTTAGAATGCAGTATTGCAAGCTAACTCTGCTCACACTGCCAGGAGTTCAATTCCTTCAATCCTGGCTGGCTCAAGGGTGATTCAGCCTTCCATTCTTCCGAGGTCGGTAAAATGAGGACCCAGCTTGTTGGGAGCAATATGCTCACTCTGTAAACCACTTAGAGAAGACTGTAAAGCACTGTGAAGCAATATATAAATCTAAGTGCTGTTGCTATAGAACAGCAAGGAATAGCCTGGTCTAACAGAATCTATGCCAGGGTCTTCAAACTTGGCCCTTTTATGACTTGTGGACTTCAACTCCCAGAATTCTATGCTAATACAAAAATAGTCTATTTTTTCCTGAATTTATAATGGCAGAACAGTATTCCAGTGGATGATCTGTATTTGTCACTTCAAAAAAAAAGGTGGGGTATTATTCTCAGTAAATTTGCTTAGCAGGAGAATGATAAGGGATTATTAAATAAAATAAATTTTAAAGAGTTGCTGAAGTGAGTAAGCTCCTAGTGTCTAATCAGAATTGTAGTAAAACAGGTTGGGAAAGGGCCTGCAATAACACCCTCTGACATTATTAGTAAGGCTTTTCACACTGCATTACACATTTCACTGTCTTTCCAAGACTTGTTACATGTCTCTCAGCCAAGTTCATCTTGACTTCCCATCCTAACAGATGACAAACAGCTCTTTATCTGCATGGAAAAGATCTAATATGTAGAGATGGCATATGAAAAGTAAGGTTAAAAAAAACCCCTATATATCTTCATCTGAATACTGAGAATATGATTCTTACCAATGCTACTTAGAATTAAAATCAGTGAAAGGAACTTTTCATAATAAGATGTTTTTAAAAGGAAAAATGCAAAAAGGAACAACCTTTGGGCAGGACTCCCATCCTAGATATGGCTGTAATCTATTTTAACCTGGGCAACTGTGATGTCACCAGCTAATCCTTTCAACCTAGAAGCGCCTTAAACTGGGCCTCCAACATGAACAGGACAGGATCTGTTTTACAGGGCAAATTATCAGAGCTAAATCAGTCATCAGTTGTGACTTGAATGGATAGAATGGATGGAATGGGAAAACATAATAAACATAAACAAAAAAGAACAAAAAATGGCACTAAATGAAGAGGTCTAATAAAAATGATCTCTTTTGTCTATAAGTCTATATTAAGTCTACAAATACAGAATACAAATACAAATACTTCCCTTACTCTTGCATCAGTATCCTTAGTAAACAGAAAAGTCTAATAGAAAAAATTCACAGGATATTAAATTAAAGTACAGGCAAGTAGCCCTGTAGATATTTGTTATACATTACAGGCAAAAGATATCACTTTAGATCTTTTGCCAGTGTTAGATAATTAATTAATTCTTCAATAAACCATTTTAGGAGATTTAAATTAGGCTAAAATGTTTGTTGCAAAACTCTAGAGGAAGACTAGAAGACAAAACCATTTGCTGTCATTTCACAGTTGAATGTTTTGCAGGTTAAATCTGCAGGTTAAATTAAGCTCTTCTTAATAAATGATATGTCTTCCATGTGTAGAAATGTTAGGGAAAAAGTGTAAACAGATAGTTAAAATTTTCTGTTTCTTTAATGCCATCCAAAGGTTATCTGGATTTCTGCATCCAAATGTGACAGTCCTAAGTTTAAGTAAATATTTATATAAAATGCAAATGTAAGTATTAATATGGAACATATAAAATCTAGTAACACCGAGATCAGAGTCAGAAAATTGCTATTATCCCAAGCTAGGCATATAAATTCCAACTTCTCCTCTTGGATGTAGACCCAGGGAGTTTCAAAATGACTTTTTGACCTGCTTTGCTTTCTTGCCATTTAATTCAGAAAGTTCTGTCCACATTGGAGGAATCATCCAAGTTTGCAACACATTACCTTCAAGTGTATTTTTCTAGTCCATAATCTAGACAGCCATAAAACTGTTCTCAGCAATTCTACATTATCTACAGTCTGCATTTTTTGCTAGTTAGGATATGTCAGACTGAAAACCAATACTTTCAGACTGATCTTGCTTAGCAGATGGAAACTGATTTCAGCTTAAATTTTTTGACTGATTTTTCCCAAGCTCCGACTTTACTCATCACTTTCAAAACTATAACAGACTTGTATCTGTATTTAATCAGGCAACAAGAGTAAATCATGACTTTAAGTTCTCTTTTGTTTTGTGTGAAATGTTTTGAATTTGAAAAGTTCTGTTTTGAATTTAAGATGGTTTTTTTTTCAACCTACAGTATAAAACAACTCTTTCACCTTTAAAATTGGTGCTTCAATTATTTACAAAGTGTTTCCCTCCTGCCACTCAAAACAGTTTAAAAATTATAAAATAGCCCATTTCAAACATGAGCATATGTTTCACGATCAGAGCAATTGCTTCAAATTTGAAGGAGGTTACTATGAATTCAAAAAAGTTTTAATTTGAAAGGTTTCATATGCCGATACCACTACTTTTTCCATAGACAGGTCAAGAAAGATGTTCTTTTCTATATATTTATTTGAGGATGCCTTATTAAGCAAGCAGCAGTGATTCCTTGCTTCCCATTTAAAATATCTCTCTGAAAATACCAGGTATTTTAGTATAACAAACTTTTCCTTAGATCATAATAGAGAAATAGATTATTGTGGATGAAATAATTGTTTCTTTATGGTTCAATATCAGATGATAAATATTCCTAATAATATTTGTATGATTGTAATTAATTGTGTGTGTAAATGAAATTACAATTTGCCTTTAGAAATGAACTGCCCTTTGTATCTAACTATGCTGAAAAAATATATTAGTTTGCAAAGAGCCATTGATGTATTGATCATTTGATTTTATATGGAGAAATATAATGAGGTGATACAGTTCGATACTCTGATCCAAAGAGCCTACATCAGAGTCAAAATTCCTCTGTAGGCTGATCTGCCTCCTCAAAAATTGTACCTTCAATGGACTCAACATTTGTAAAAGCTTCAATATTTTGGCCAAGTCTGAGAAAAATGATATTAAAAGAGAATGATTAAAAATAATATTAAAAGTATAATCTTTTCAACTAGACATAATCTTAAGTTTTCCAAACTTCTTCCCCCTCCCAGCATGGCTGATTTTAGAAATATCTTATTATATATTTTAATTACTTATAATATTCATATAGTTACCCATCCCACAGAATGTGACTGGATGGCATTCAATAAACCACATCATAAAAAATAATATTTAAAAAAAATCTGAAAAAGAGCACCATTTGGGATTGCTAGTAGCAGAGAGAGTGTTCAGTATAGACATCTTACTAATTCAACACTTCCTTGAGATTCTCAAGCCTGATGACAGAACCACGTTTTAATGGACATTTAATGGCTGTCAGAGATGGGGCCAGTCTGACCTGCCAAGGCAAAAAAGCCCTGCCTCTTGAGTCCTGCCAGAAGTAACTCCTTAGTGGATGGGACCCATGGCATGCCCTTCAGTTGGACCTAACAGGATAGGCAGATATAAGATAATGGCAAACTTAGTGGAAAGATCAAATATATGCATGTTAACCAAATGATATACTTTTCTAAATTAATCATCTATCTGTCTGTCTGTCTGTCTGTCTGTCTGTCTGTCTGTTTATCTATCTATCTATCTATCTATCTATCTATCTATCTATCTATCTATCTATCTATCTATCATCTATCTTCTTGTAGCTTCTATATTTTGAGCTTTTAAAAAATATATGCTTTTTTACATTAATCGCCATTTTTATTTTATTTTTATGTTTGGACCACTTTCTAAATACAGCATTCCTGTAATTTTCCAATGTTTAGTACATTTCATTTGTCTTTCTCAACCTTTCTTACAGCAAAACTTTCTTAAAGATTAGGAAGTGAGACAGCAGGAGACATTGATTATGCTAATCAAATACTAATCAATCATATTCTAACTCAAATAGATCTCTTCTGATCCCTTGTGGTGGAAAATATTTGTCTATAGCACTTTACCCCAGTCTATAGCACTTTACCCAACATGTAAGAGAGACTGGGAGGACACTACAAAAGAGATGGGAGAATTTCTGGACACAAACAATCCACAGATGGGAGAGTTTGTTACAGTATTGGCTTATATAATACATACAGTTAAGACTACACTTATTCGGTTCAGATGGCAGAAAGAAGAAGAGGTTCAAAACTTTAAAAGTGATTCTGTGCTAAAGAACTCATTAATAAAAGAGGATTGAAGGTTCCTACTGCAGTTTCAAGATTCTGTATTTTACTCCTAATTCTTGAGTTTAAACTTGTTTTTGCTGCTTTCTTGACAGTGTTCTGTTGCAAGTGACTTAATCCCTTTTCCAGACTCAACTCTAAAACCCTTCTTCTTCCTTCCTCTCACACATGAGAGCTCAGAAGAAAATGTATCAGTATTTGCAGGCACTGTCTCTATGTAGCTGCACATTTTCAAATTAACTTTTAAGACAGATTCATAAGAGACTCAGTTCAATTCAGATATTTCCTAAATATGACAAAAAAAATCCATATCTGAAATACTGAAACAAAAATGTTAATTATTTAGAAATAAGTGCCATAAGATAACAATAATATCTATCATCCATCCATTCATTCAGCTAGTATTTTTTCCAAGAGATATTTTTCCCAGTATTCATTTATTTGTTTGATTTATTCAGCTTGAGCACACAAGTGTTGAGTGTGCAATTCTAGGAACCAGTAAACATCATTTTTCTTAAAAGAGAATGATCACAAAATGTAACTCAGTCTGCTTTTAGGGTTGTTCAGCTCCCAGTGCAGTCATTTCTATAATAAATATAACATTGGTTTCCAACATAGTTTAAATTCATAGAAAATTGAACATGTTTCTTGTACCTCTCAAACTGACAAAATGGTATAATAGCTGGATTGGCAGAATCTAACATTTGCTTTCCACCTGAGAACCATGCCAAATTTGTATATTGGGTTTGTACCAGTTTATTCCACCAGACCAGATTTTGCACCCCCACAATTAAAAGCTATGGAGATTTCAAATTTGAATTCAGATTTCAATATTGCTATAGTTAAATAAAAGCAGTGCCAAAGACTTGAACTCTTTTATTCTACCAGATTGTATTTTGTAGTGTTCCCATCCAAGAAGTGAGTTACTAACATAGCTTATAGAGGAGCTAGAGTTCTTCAAAACAACATGACCCTATCAATTCCAAACCAACATTTTCAGCCATTTATTTTCATCAAGGCCTTCACTTGCATCTTTATAGTTAAACAGGTAAAGATATTTCAAATGAGGCTTCAGAAAACCACTGGAAAAAAAATCAACATTGCTGTATGCCTGATTATTACACTAAGGATATTTACCAGTTACCCATTACTACTAATATTCAAACACATCTCAAGTTATCTACTATTTTGTTCTTCCAGGCTTGCATTATTTATCTCCCCTAACATGATAACTTAGCTATGTTCTACATATAATTCCAGAATCAAATGCACCATTGACACTAAATCAATGCACATTTTATTCCACTGATTGTGTGTTTTATATCTGGTTCAATCATACACACACAAACTGCACTAATTTAGAAATAACCTGACATTGAATAACCGACTTGAATAGTTACTTGTCATTTATTTTTTTAGCAACTCAAGTAGTAAGAAAATTAGTATTGACTCCTGGTGACTACCTTGACTAGTTTTCTTGTTAAAGTTTTTCAGAAGTGGATTGCCATTGTCTGTTTCCTAGGGCTGAGAGAGATTGACCAGCCCAAGCTCTCTCACTGGCTTTGTGCTTATGGCAGGACTAGAACTCCTTTATTCTCTCTACCCAAAAGAAAACGGTGCTCCAAAGGGAAGACAAAGAACAAAGAAAATACATAGCATATATGTAATATAGTAAAGCAAAGGCAACCAATCAAATTTAACACATTCCTTATGTTATCTTGTGGTTGAGATCAGTTTGTGCTTCCACTTTTCTTCTAAATTTGCCCAGATTGTGTATAGGAAAATTATGTTTATATGGACTTTTGATTTCTAATATTCCTTTCTATTATAACAATACAATCTTTTTTTGGAAAAAGACTAAGATAATACAATTATTTTTCAAAATAGTTTTAATAAGGAATATAATCCCTTAAGAGTTAGAAAATATATGCAAGTTAATTTTATTAAAAACATTTGTCTTCACCTCTTATACTGGACTGTAAACACACAGGGGCATTCCATTCTGTGTATGGAAACAAGTCTCTTCTAATCTAACCATTCTAATTTTAGGCCATAAAGCATGACCATTTGTTTTTAAAAGAAACAAGATGTGACAATAATCAAGAAGGGCTACAAAACAAAGGATTATTATTGTCAGGTTCTATTATTTCTAAGGCTTTCCAGAGAGTTCCTACTATTTCTGATGGACTGTCCTGTCATTTATAAGGACATCCAAGAGGGAGAAATAGAAAGGCAAGACTAACAGAACAAACATAATAAATTTACATACATATATCTTTCAGAAAGGAAGATCCAGTCAATATGAAATTATACACTTTTGGAAGAACAAGGAGTTAGAAAAATAGAAAATATAAAAATCAATGATTTTTAATTTATTTTTTATCTGTAAGTGCTAGGTAAAAGGATTGGTTGAACAAAATGATACAAATGTTTGGCATTGATTTAGAGTCAAGTGGACCAGGTGGTTTTAGAATGCTCCATTACTTCCAATAAGAGAAGTGCTTGGTACAAAAAATTGGCACATGGGTTTTGTATAGAAAATGTAGAAAGCAAATGTAGAGGTTCAAAAATAATGAATTTAAAGCTATATTTTAATCCTTCTAGTAGTTTCCAGAATTTAAAAAAATAGCTTATCACATGCTAAACTTTTCCATTTTTTCCCTAAAGCTACTATTGTAAACATAGTAGTACTTTTTCATATTCTTGATCAATTGGTCAAATGATGAAGAAAGTCTTCTAAAGCAAAAGAAGTATGGCCTGGGCAAAAAGGAACTCTTAAGAACAGGAAGGAAGGAAGGAAGGGAGGGAGGGAGGGAGGGAGGGAGGGACTGAGGTTTATGACAGCTTATTATATTGCATCTGAGAACTGCAGGATAGACCAAGTAGTAGGGGGTTTTTTTTCAGAGAAGAAGCCCTTTTTCTCTCCTGCCTTGGGTTTGAAAGTGTTTCAAAATGTGTAGGCAGTCCTTTACGGTGCATCCAGAAAAACTGGCTATGAAAATAAAAATTAACAGCAAAGTAACCTGTTTAGTATTGGGAACAAAGGCTTTCATCTATGAAAGACTGAGTGAATTCATGTAAAAATAGCAGCTGATTAACATAGAGAAAATTAGATTCTTCCAGGGCAATTCTTGGGCTTCAGAACTTTTTTTTTTTTTTTTACCTCAAAGACAAAACATGAAAGAATCAGATCTCAGTGATTTGGTATATTTAGTTCTGGACATAATACTTTAAGAAGGATTTGAGCAACTAAATTCCTTTGAAGGTAGTTGTGAAAATTTAACATTATGAATACACTAAAGCAGGATGATTCTTTCCAATATAGAATATCACTCTATCAATTCAGAGTAAATATCACTCTATCAATCCAGAGTAAACAATACAAAATAATGGACTTAAGTTACAAGGAGGAGATTCCAAATGAATGTTAGAAAATTTGCTAATAAGAAGAACAGTGGAGACAATTACGCAAGGAAGTGGTGGACTTCTTCCCTGGATGAGTTCAAACACAGATTATCTGTGTTGCTTCAATGTGGATTTCTGCACTAAGCGGAGAGTTGGACTCCATGGTCTCTTGAAACTCAATAATTCTATGATCCCAAATTTAGGAAATATGTCTTTGGAGTGTCATGAGAATATTGTGAAAAGAAAAATAATTTCTTAGCCATTTCAGTTAAGGAGTTGGTCAGTCATTTTTAGAAAAGCAATAAAGGTTTCCTTAATCCTTATTCTGGGCAGGATGATTCCAAGATAAAGGTAGGAACATGAAAATTAATGATGGATTATTTTTACTGGCATATTTGACTCTTCCAGCAAGTCAAATTTTGGGAAATATTAATTTTACTACAAGGATAACTTGTCAAATCTCATTCCATTTTCTTGTGTTAATATCCTATAGTTAACTGAAATGTTTGTCATTTTAGCTTACATTAAATTAAAATTGTGACACTTCCTTCTATTTTGCTGGAAAGAATTCAATATGTCTTTTTAATGTTGGAATAGTCATTGCCCTTCCCTAAATACATGTTTCCTGCCTAGCAGATATAAAATTGCTGAGGAGGAATATATATTTTTGCCGTGAGATTATACTGAAACAGTCTTCTGTAGATAGTGTTATATTCATCCCATTGTAACATATGAAAATACATGATATTGTGAGTCTGTTATGACATTCATTATTGTAGCATGTGACATGTTTCATTTCATAGTACACTATTAATATTAATATAACTGTTTATAGAAAACCGAGATACATGGTGCTAAATCATATAGAGATTTTCACTGTAATTTCTAGTTCAAATAAATAAGCACAGTAGCATTTATTTATAGAAGAAATTTTAGAGTATCAGAAAAAAGTTGCTGGGTCAAAAAAGGCTCCATTATTCTCTATTGCACTTGCAATAAAGTTAATGATGATCTGGGCACTGAGATTTTTAAAGATATACCAACTGAAAAGAAGCAATGAAGTTCATGTTCATTATAACTGTTATCCTTAACTAAACATCTGCTAAATCAGATCCATTCATCTCTGCTGGAGAGAGAGAAAGTGTATCCCTGTAATTCTTGTGTGCCAAGCAGAACATTTCTTTTCCTCTTATATTTTATATAACAGCAAGCTGTTATAGGTGGCCCCTACTTAAATAAGTTGCTTAAGTTACAAATAAGTGCTGAGATTGATTGCAAATATTAATAACAGTAGCAATATATTTAATTCTTGAAGAATTAGTCTTCATATTTGAAAGATTTAATGACTATACTTGCTGCCCATCACATTGAGTAAGCTCTAACTTTCAATCCCATGACATACTGATGGGTCATTTGTCCTTCAATGACTGATGAAACTTGTTCATTCTGACACAGACTGTAAGTGGCAAATGCCAAACAATATGTCACTGGAATTTGATGTTCAATTATACCAAGCCCCTGAAGGCCTTGGCTCCCTATGAACTCATGTTATGTCCAGAGTCAGGTTCTGTTCTGCATTTTTCTCAGCCAAAATCAATGCTGACACTCTTCATTTATCTCTACATAAACTGTCTGTCAGGGGGAGGGAAAGACAAAAACTGTTTGAAGCAATCAAAATAAAGTTGTGTGAGGTTGCCCCTGTCATCTAAAGTAGCCTTTAGCATTCAATTATTTTGAAATGGGGATTTGAAAATTAGTTGCTAATTATAAAGCCATATAACCCTTGACTTACAACAATATATTCATCCCATTTTGCTCCTAACCTTTTTTCATGAGTAGAAGATTAGGAATGTAAATGACATCCAGTAGAGAATTCAGTAGGAACAAAATAGTACAATGCGCTAAGACGATTTCATTATGGCTCAGGAAAGCAGCAGTAACAGTAATCTTCTAGCAAAAGATTATTGCTTAAAAATTATGCTTAAAAAAAAGTATTCTCAGTCAGAAATACAAATCTGGGAAAGATGTATCCCCCAAAGGACATACATACATACATACAGTATATTAAAAGGTGCAACTCATATATAAAAGTGACAATATAAGTGACTGAAGAGATTGTCCATTCATTTTTTTTTAAAAAAAATCTAAAAACAAAGGATTGCACTAATAAATAAAACCTTTCATACCGAGACTAAGATTAGGCTGATCTGTACATTTTTAATGGGCAAAATATGTGAGGACATCCATTGGAAAGTATCAAAAAGCCAAGACAATGTCCACAACTGTGCAACCAAAACTATCTTGCCTTTTTTATCATGAATTCTCCCATGAACACACTTCCTTTGACCCCACAAAGTGGAGTCTAAATGGTACTGACTCAAGCTAAGCTTCAAACTCACATCTCTGTTTCAAACATTCAACTTCCTTGGGAGCAGTGACAGTTTTTTTTTATCAGTCTGCATTTTGTTTATTTTTGGCTTAATCTCTGGCCTACAGGTTGCATGCAATTCCAAGATCCCTGTAAGGGATCTTGTAAGATCATACAGAGTCAGTATGCTTTTTCTGAGACAGCATTCCCTCTCTTCTAAAGATTTGAATGGACCATACTGTATTGTCTTTTAAGTAGGCTTCAAAGGCTTGGCTCTTTTCCAGGCTTTGAGCTACAACAGGTGGGATTCTTTTGTGAACGGTTCTTATGCTTGATCTACTAGGCTGACTATCTTTCTTTTCAGTTGTCATTCCATTTTTGTCTCTGTTTTGGTGAATTTTCAATCCAATTTTTAATAAAAGTCACTTATGAGCACAACCTGAAAAATCTTGTTCCGTAAGAAAGCCGAGAAGATCCAATTATATATATATATGTATATGTGTGTATGTGTGTGTGTGTGTGTGTGTGTGTGTGTATGTGTATATATATAAACATTAACATAATTTGTATTTGTCTTTGATTCATTAGTGCAGGAATTGGCAATGTGTGGCCCTAATCCAACCTGCATACAATTTTTAATCTAATTACAAAGCTTTTTGAAACAATCCTTTAGGATCATGACAAGAACAGTCTGCACACCAGGGTTTACATATAGCAAGGGTGTCAAACTGCTGGCCCACAGGCCAGATGCGTCATGGCGAAACCGCGCCCACCCCATTGCCGGCAATGGGAAAAAAGTTGTGATACATCACGACACGTCACGTGATGTCGTGAGTTTGACACCCATGACATAGAGTGAAGTGGTTGTAGCCATTTGAAACAGCAGCAAGGTGGATCTCTGAAAGAGTCACTTTAAGGGAATGTTCCTTAAAAATAATTTGCCTGTCATTGCATTATTTCAATTCTGAATGCTATTTTCATTGCTTTCATTTAGAAATCGTACCTCAAATATCATCATAAGAATTCTGTGTGTGTGTGTATAAAATCTCCAAAGAGTGAAATTATATGTGTCAGATCAAAATTTAAAAAGAAAAGGAAAAAAAATACCAGATAGAATATTTTCTTTATTGTCCACCTATTCACAAAATATATTCACAAGTAAGCTATAGTCACCTCCACACTTTTCCTTCTTGCTGCACTAGTAATACATCATCAAAATACAGATTATGCTGTCAGTAAAATCTAGTGGTTCTTGAAACCCTGATCTGCTCACCTCCATTAGATAAATAGGAGTGCTTCAGGAACAATAAAATATTTGTGCTTAAATACAATGGATCATTTATATCCTGTGGAGCTGAGAAAAATAAACAATATGGAATAAGGAGAAAATGAATCACTTTCTATGGAAATCTCAAATAGAATAGCAGTTTGTTCCAAATGAATACTAGTAATACTATAGGATGTCAGTTCTCCAAACTTCATCACGGAAGTAATTGTTTGGCAATTTTGTTTTCATGAGTTTAAAATAAGCTCACTATAAGCAAAATTTACATTTTGAAAGTTTGCACTTTCATAAAACTAACTAAAATGAATGGGCTATGTGCAAAATAAATATTTATATTCGTTATCATTCTAACAAACACCCAAAAAATTTTGTCTCCTGTAATTTGAGCCAGTACCCATTAAAAGCATCTCCAAGGAAATCCTGTACTATTGGTGGGAAAGACAGAGAAATTTTTGTGACATAATTTTTTAGAGATTTTCATGGATAAAAATCGCTGGCTGAAATTACATATAATTTGATTATACCAGGATTTGTTTAAATCATGGATGCTTCAACATGCCAGATCAGTCTTGTCCATAGAACAAATAAAGAAGCTAAGACTAAACTTTTCTAATGAGAAGCCAGTTTCAGTGTAAAAGCCAGGTCTGATTCAAACAAACAACATGCCTTAGAGCCTTTACAAATGATCTCTCCATAACTAGAACATATTGTATGTTTGATTTTTGAGATATAAAACTTTTATAAAAGCATTTTAGACATGTGTGACTAGAATAGCTAGTGAATATTATACAGTAATCTTAAATATTTTAAGAAATATATGAGTGCCATTTCTTTGAGCAGCATCGTGGTTTAGTAGAAAACATGCTTCTTACTCGGAAGGTTGAGCGTTCAATCTTAGGTAGCAGCAGCTGAGAGTTCAATCCTAGGTAGTGGCAGCTGTTTGTCTCCTGGGGAGCACAGAAAAAATATCTGCTGCGAACTTGCATGGCATCAGGAAGGCCAGTAAATGCTCATCTCCATCCAGTCACCATGACTCTACTCCAAATTAAGGGATTACAGGGTCATACAAAAGGGAGAGAGGTTTTTATGAGTGCTATTTATTTGAATTCAATTTACCATGGATAAATGGGAATATGAAAGTAACCTTTGTTGTAAGAAAACAGTTTCTCAAACTATTTGATTAATTTAAATTTCCTAGTTTAAATCAGATCCCTAAAGCTCCCCTGTGATATGGGTGCCATAGAAACCACAGTCCATATTCCTCTGTGTCACCAGTTCTACAGGAACATTCACCACCAGTTGATTTTACCTCTTTTATTACCATATCCAGGAAACTCTGATAGCTTTTATCTGCACTATCCACTAAATAATCAAGATAAATTTATTTCTCTAAAGTAGGAAAATGTTGCTACATTGTGTGAAAATTTCACCCACAAATGGTTGCTGATAGTTCTTGTTGTTAGGGAATAGTTTTGTGATGTTCATTATATTGATTGTATTTTTATTGGTCAATAACCAAAATAAAGATCCCTAAAGCATCTTATGAATAATGCATACCAAAATACTCCCACAAAGGCTACTATCTCTCATTGCTTTTACATATTATGCCATATTTTTTGGTTTCTCTCATTTGAGTTCCTTGAAGGACATGCTTAAAATTTAGCCCATTGGTAGTGCAAATGTGTCCACTGTCAATCAATGGCATTTGCTGTTCACTGGTGATGCAAAGAAAGTTGTCAAGCTTTAGTAAAGGTTTGTTTATCTTCATTCGCCTCTGAAGAAAAACCTCTTGTGAATGTATAAACACTATCACTCTTAATTGTCAAATGGATGGGTGCTTCGAAAGACTCATTGAACTGCTTCCTGTTAACTGTTTTTTCAACTGAAATAGTTTTTTGCCAACTGAAATTCATTTTCCCCCAGAGTTACATGTTGATACGGAAAGCTTTCAAGTTATTCCAAGACATCAATTCTTTCTGAAGTTAGTGTCATCTGCAAATGTTCGTAATCTGTGATTTTACAGCAAGTACAGAACACACATACACAAAATGGAAGTTGAAAGTCATGTGTTCCTAATATGTCTTCAAAACATTTTATTTGACAAAGAGTAATAGCCCTTCCCTTCTCTCCCTTATTTTTCCATTATTTTCTTTTTTCCCCTTTGTATTTCTGTATTTTATATTTTGATAAACTAATAATAATTTGAAATCTCAATAAAGAATAATAACCTAATAGGTCTAAATATATAAAACAATTTAATAAACTAATTATTTAAATAATAAGAGACTGATTACAATTTATATATGCATATACAATTTATATATGCATATACACACACACACATATATATGTATGTATGTACATAAGTATATACTGTATATAACAAATTCCAAGTCAACGATAGGTCCCACCAGTTCCAGTGGCATTCTATATTCCCACTCTACCTTATAGGAATTTAGAAATGGTCTAGAATCATCTCTTTTTAATGTACATTCTATTAATTCTATTTTATATTTTTATTTGCTTGTGTTATGTTTATAATATGTGAATCTTATCAAGAGTTCAGATATCTTAACAGAAGGAAATCCTAGAATGATATCTACAAGCTTGACTGGTTCTAACAGTGAGCTATAATAGCAATGGCTGAATGATGCGAAAGAAGATCTATAGCACATTAATTCTAATAGTATGGATTTGATTGAGATAGTGTTTGGGACATTTGGAGGAGCTACTGGATGCTTAGTAGCTAGGAAATACACTCTTTAAAATTAGGAATGATAAGCAGACTTTTTTATGCATGGTTAAGCTCATCGGCAATCATTCCTAACCAGAATGGCACCAACATGACGTTGCAAGTACATAAGGGCAGCGTTTGCATTGTGGTGCTACAGGTACACTTACGATCACAGTTTGGACTAGAATTTCTGTTGTAAGTCATTGCTATCGTAAGTTGAATCAGACCTGATTTTACAACAATTTTTATGGCAGTCATTATTTTACGGTGAATCAAATTGTCATTACGTGACTCCAGCTTCCTCAATTTTTTGCCATATTTGCCAGCAAACCCCCCCCCCACAAATCATAATTCCATGTCTGCAAAACACTGTAACCCATTGTAAATGCAAGTTGGTTGTCAAACGTCCAAATAATGTAACTATGGGGGTGGTGTGATGGTCATAAGGGCAAGTACAGGCTGTAAATCACTTTTTCCAAGGCTGTCATATCTTTGAATCATCATTAAACAATGGTAAGTCAAGGACTATCTATATGATGGACGTTTCCTTTTCTTTCCTTCCTATGATTACCTGTATTTAGCGTAATACCGGTTGATATGTTGGAGAAGTATAAGCTGAATAAAGTCACATAATTCTGTAGACTGAACAAATTTCTCTCCTACCTTACAACCTTAAATGTATAAAGAGTATATTAAGCCTTAAAATGTTTCTTAACTAAAAATAATATAGAAAAGCCTTAGTTATGATAGTAAAGGAAATTGAAAATATATCAACTACCTTGATCTGCCATTTAATCAATATAAGATACAAGTTAATATTTATTAAATATCAGCAATTAGGTGTTGCAGGTACTTCCCTTGAAATTTGTCCTAAATTAAACTTACAACAGCTGTGCTAAGGTCATCCCAGACTGTTGGGGGGTTTTTTGGGTGGGGGTAGGTGGCTTCCATTATTTTGCAGTCTTCAAAAGTGGTTCTCAGGCAACCTTCATTCATGAGCAAAGTCCCAGTTTAATTATTTGCATGGGTCTTCATTAACATCAAAGGAAAAGAATTATGACACCAATCATAGCTATGACACCATCATAACTATTTCTTATGAATCTTATCAAGCTACTGGACCTATCTGATTTTAATTTTTAAAAAGATTTTTAATTAAAAAGGGGCGCAAAGCAGTTCAGTCTGGTTCCTGCAAACTTGTTAAAATTTCTAAGCATTTCCTAGGCTTTTTCCTGAAAGTTGTCATGTTGGGTCCTGGCACTGAGCCCGTGTGCCACTTTACCTCCTTCTTCTCTGCTTCTTGCAGATGGATGACTAATTATCATGCATCTTGGAGTCTTCTGGGCATCTTGCAGTCTTCAATTATCTTGCAGTCTTCTGAGCTTGGGGACAGGGGAGGAGAGAAGGTGGAAATGGTTGGCTAATTATCATTGGAACCAGTTCTTCCTAATTTGGGTAACACCTTTGCTTCCATGGTACTGTATTATTCTGAGAAAATGACAATTACCTATTTACTATCTTCACTGTATTTCTGATTTTAAGAATGTCTGTAATGTCAAACTTAATAGAGACAAATTATAGCTGAATTCTTACTGAAGTACAGTTATTTAGTAATCAGCAATAAAGAAATTCATTAGAATAATTAAACAGAATGATCCATTAACCCAAGTTGATGGACTGTGAATGAACATAATAGGACTGAGGTTGATGCAGAAGGTTAGTTTATATTGGATTTTTTTAAGAGGATGATAACAAATCAGAGCTGCACATCTTGAAGAGATGCTGGAAGCTTAATATTACTCAACAAAATGCATTTACAATGTGACTATTAAATAAACCAAAAACATCCAACACCAAAAATATCCATAGATTGTAATTAATTGTGAGAGATTGTGAGTTGAATTAAAAATAATTGTTTATTACATCTTCAATCTGATTTTGTAGACTATATTTAAAAACACATTACAAACCTGTGGCTAATATTAGAATTTCACCCTGATGCTAACTGTACATTAGAAATGAATAAAATGTAAAATACAATACAATAAAATTATGTAAGCTTGTATCATGGACTTTCATATATCTCCAGTCTTACCTGATCAATCTGAAAATAGTATCTATTCTTCTATTTCAGCCTTTCAAATGATTGGAAAGAATGGATCAATTCCACTACTATTAAGCAACAGTCACAAATCAGATAAAATAAATAATCACAAGGACACAGTAATAAGTTCAATTAAAATTAAAAGATATACATTATGTGGAAAAACTAAAATTATAATTGAGCTATGGATAGGCAGCCAAAATGTTCATAAATAGTTAGCATGGCCTTGGAGTGACTGAGATGAAATTAAGTTGAATTCTTTTGTTGACAGAATTGGATTTCAGCCAAAAGAAGCTGACTTCAGCTGGACCATTTTTTAAAGCAGAATTTTCAAGTATATTTTTTTGCCCTTCAGTCTACTACTGTCTTTCTTAGATAAATGTGTGCATTTCTTTTTTGTGGCAATGATAACTTTGGCAATATATTAAGTTCTTCCACAGATACAGTGACATCTTTTTCCCTTAGGTCATGCAGAAAAGTAGATAAGAAATATATTAAATAGCTCTGCTCTCACAGTTTCAAAAATAAACATTCAGAAAAGTTAAAGAACACCCCCATTGATGTCTGCTAAAGTGATTGCTGTATGAAAAGTCCCTTGTTTCTATAACAGCTGGATATTTTAAAGCTTAAAGAGAAAAACTGAAGACACCTCTCCACCACCACTTAATACTCTTGACATTAAAAATCTGCATAACATTTAAAAAGCCTGATTTGGTGAACAATGAAAATATAATTTATAAGTCAAAATTCTTAAACAATATTGTTCATTAAGCTACCATTTTGCCAAAGAGTGCTGAGGCCAATTGGCAATTTAGCCACAGCATATGCTAACATAAGGATGTTTAACAAAAGGATTGATTGGCATCACAAAAGAAATAGGAGATAGATAGATAGATAGATAGATAGATAGATAGATAGATAGATAGATAGATAGATAGATAGATAGATAGATAGATAGATAGATAGATAGATAGATAGATAGATAGATAGATAGATAGATAGATAGATAGATAGATAGATGGAGGAGAGGAGAGGAGGAGGAGGAAGAGGAAGAGGAGGAGGAGGACCCAACTGATGCCAAACTCAAAATTCAGATGGACAGATTTCCAAGAGGGGAACACACACACACACTCCTCCCTCCTCCAAGTTTTTGGTGACTCAGGCTATCTCTGTATTCCCATATACAATAAAATCAGGAAAAAGAGTGTTTCAGAGTGTGTGTTGGCACATATATAACACCAGCAGCATGCGTAGGTGAGTTAAAAAAAACAGAATCTACTTTTAGCTGGACTCCTGCTGAATTGACTGAAGCACAGTCTAACTTAGTTAATTAAGAAGAATTTGAGCCTGTTGGGTCTGGACAGAGTCCTCAGATACTATGAGTGCAGTCACTTATGTATTATATCAATATACCATCTGATTGGTTAAATCTGCCCAGCGAATGACATGTAGTTAGGATCAAGTGATGATGAATTCATTCCTGAGTGAAGGAATAGTTCTGCCCTCCTCAAGAAGTTGTTGCTGGATAATTTTTGATGTGTTTCCAACCCTTTCTTTATGAGTAAGGTTGTTGAAAAAGTGGTTGGGCTTCTGTTTCAGAGGAAGTAGATTATGTGGATCCCTCAGAACATACTGAGATGACATTGATCATTCCTTAATGATTTATAGTGGAACAAGGATGGAGGTTGTGCATTCATCCTGGTTCTCCTTTACCTTTTTGTGAGTTTTGATATCATTGACCATGGTATCCTTCAGGAATGACTCAGGGGCTTAAGAATGGGAGTGTCGGCCTTATGAGGTAAATCAGAGAAGAAGGATAATTAGATGAGCTAATTTTACTTCGTGGCAAAGCTATATTAAGAGAATCATGTAAGTCTCAAAGTACATTTCCCCCCCCCCCATTTCTTTACAGCCCAAGAAAGTAGGAAAGGTCTCTTCTGAATCTCTTCCCCTGCCCACATTCCTGTTGCAGGCTTAGCTGCCTTTTATCTGATGTTTCCTTTGGCTGGTGTAATGTACTGGGCTTGTGTTAAGACAGCAGGTGCAGGGCGGGAACCAGGCGAAGCTAGCGGCCACGTGGCTGCTGTGGAGACTGGATGTCTGGAGACCCGGGCATGCTTGCTCTTTTAGTGCGGGAGAAACCCCATGCAATGATTGGTTAAGATTACCCAGAGCTCCTTGTATAAAAGGGTGGAGCCAGTTTCGTTTTCTGTTCTCTTCTGTTTCTGTGTGCAATGATTAAACCTTGTTGTTGTTTTACCTCGTCTCTTCAATGTCTACCACCCTAAAGACAGAACAATTGGCGACGAAGGTGGGAAACTGCTGCCACCTTAACGAAGGGCCCGAATCACCGTGAAGGAAGGTCAGACCACGCTGAGGGGCGGCGTTCCCATTTCGGCTCACTCACCTGCCAGTACACAAATGCTGGGGGAGAGTGCTGTGAGGAACTGCCCGGGAAACCCTCTAATAGAGTGGCAGCACGTGGTAGAGGAGAGACCCTATAATGGCAAAACTGGGTCAGCTCACGGAATTCAACGTTGCTCACCTGGAGAGGTGGAGCTCGTACGTTGCCCGGGCTGAGAATTACTTCCGAGTAAACAGAATTGTAGAGGAAAAGTTGAAGGCTGCAACGCTGCTAGGTGTGTGTGGCCAAGCCATCTTTGACATTGCAGAAAACCTCGTGTCCCCAGTGCCATTGGAGACCGTGACATACGGAGAACTAAAAAAGATGCTCAAGGAGCACTTCGAGCCGAAGCTGTCGGTCATTGCATGGCGGCACGCTTTTGAGCAGCGGGACCAGTGTCCAGGAGAGTCCGTCACAGAATTCATCGCCGCCCTCCAACAGGCAGCGAGGCCATGTGAATTCAAGGACTTAGAGGAACGGTTACGAGACCGTTTGGTTTGTGGACTATGGAGCAGAGATCTTCAGCAGAAGATCTTCGCGAAGGAGACCGTCTCATTCCAAGACACATTGCAAGAGATCACTGCAGAAGAAGCAGCCGGCGGAGCTGTAAGGGCCTTGCGGCTCTCAAAGAACCCTCAGCTATCGCAAACCGTCCACCATGAGGATGTCGAACCAGAGGAAGAGGCCGAGTCGGACCAGAAAGTTGACCTGGTGCGACAACCCCCGGCGAAAGGACTTCCTAGACTTCTTGAGAATGCAGATCCCTTCCCTAGGTGCATGGGGTGCGGGGACGGCACAAATGAGCCGACTGCGGGTTCCGAATAACCAATTGCCAAGCATGTGGCAAGCAAGGCCACATCGCTGCTGTTTGTTTAGGTCATGGAAAAGAAATTTCCAAGAAAGAGTTGCCTCGGAAAGGTACCGGGGTACCCAGCCAAAACAGGGTGGGGTTCTGTGCCAGCAGGCACGGTGTCCATAGAACCGGGGGACATAGGCCCTAAAAGAAAAAGTTGCAACTCGAAATCAGGTTGCAAGGGGTTCCATTGAGGATGGAACTGGACATGGGGTCCGCCCTGTCCATCATTTCCCAGAGCACTCTTAACAGGATTTGTGGCCGAAGCGGCCAACGGGTAAAACTTAGGCCATCGAATTTAATATTGACCGATTTTCAGAATTCCCCAGTCAGAGTTAAGGGGGAGGCCACTCTAAGGGTGCAATTCTGGAAATTCATGGGAATGTTGAACATCGTTGTGGTCGATGGGAACAGGACAAGCCTAATAGGGCTTGATTGGTTCGAGGCCCTGGGAATTCAGGTAACGGGGCTGAACAGTTTAAAAATGGCCAGCCTGGACCAAGTCTACAAAGAATTCACAGACATGTTCACTACTGAACTGGGGGAATATAAGGGCCCCCCAATTGCCTTGAAGTTAGATCCTTCTGTCGCACCAATTAGGATCAAGCCTCATCGGGTGCCATTCGCTCTCAAGCACAAAATTAATGCGGAATTAGATAAACTTTTGCAGCAGGGCATCTTAGAGCCTGTGGACAGCAGTCCATGGGAAACCCCCATAGTGACGCCACTTAAGGCCAATGGAGAAGTCAGAATCTGTGCTGACTATAAATGCATGCTGAATAAAGCTCTGCAGCAACACTCCTATCACGTGCCAGTAGTCAGCCATATTATGGCATCTCTACAAGGGGGTTGTATTTTTGCAAAACTTGATTTGGCCCAGGCCTACCAACAGCTGCCGGTGGATGATGCCACGGCAGAGGCACAAACCATTGTGATCCATCGGGGGGCTTTCAAGGTGCGGAGGCTACAGTTTGGCATTAATGTAGCGCCAGGTATTTTCCAGAGTGTCATGGAGTGAATGCTCAGAGACCTTCCGGGCGTATGCCCGTACTTCGATGATGTCCTCATCGCAGGGGAATCAGTGGAAAATTTAGCTGAGAGACTCAGAGCTGTGTTGCTGCAGTTTCGCAAAGTGGGCCTGAAACACAGGAAAGACAAGTGTAAGATTGGGGTCACGTCCACAGAGTTTCTGGGGTTTCACATAGACACGGAAGGCATACACCCTGCTCAGTCCAAGCTGGAAGCGATCCAGCAGGCACCCAGTCCCAAAACAAAAGCAGAACTTCAAGCGTTCTTGGGACTGCTAAATTTCTATCATGCCTTTCTTCCCCATAAGGCAGCCGTGGTGGAGCCGTTACACCGGCTCCTAGACAAACAGGCTATATGGGCGTGGACACATGTCCACGAGAAGAGTTTTGCTGCAGTTAAAGCATTACTTTCCTCAAATGTGGTATTGGCTCATTTTAATGAGCAACTTCCTGTTAGCATAGCGTGCGATGCTTCCCCTTACAGGATCGGAGCTATTTTAAGTCACCTTAAAACAGATGGGACTCAGGTCCCTATAGCATATTATTCCAGAACCCTGTCTGCCGCGGAGCGTAATTACACGCAGATAGATCGAGAAGCATTGGCAATCGTAGCGGGCATCAAGAAGTTCCATGACTTGGCTTCCGGTTCCGGATCGCGGCACACGCAGTCGCACAGAGAGCTCTGTCTCTCTACCGGCTGTTTTCCCTCCACCGGTAGACCCTTAATCGGGTCGAAAGTCGCCCTGGAGGGGCAACCACCATTGAGGAGGCCCTCGTCGACAGGGGAAGGGTGGCAGCTCTTTCCTCGGTCCGAGCTAGCTCCTTAGGGCCGTCGGAGAAAAGATCGCCCAGTAAAATGGACGATCACTTCACTGCGCCAGCCGAAAGCCAGAAGAACAACTAAGCATAAAGAACCCCCGTGGAGAATCCAGGTGAGACCTTTCCTTCCCCTTCTTTCCCTAATTACTCTCCTGTAAAAAGCTTTTGAATTTGAATTACTTCCCTGCTGTGAGAGAGCAGCGTTTGGGCACTTGGGAAAAACAGCTTTAGGAATTGAAAAAAATAAAACAGCTAATTTTTTATTGACAATTCAACTCCTGGAATACTGAGGGAGCCTGAAAATATTTCTACTTTTGATTATTACTATTATAACTACGCTATTTACTATCCTGGAGAGGCCTTTCTTCTTTATTTTTTTAATGTGAAAAACAAAAAATCTATTAACTTGGAAAGAAAGACCTTATAGCCTACTGAGGACATCTTGTGATGAAAAGTGTTACTGCAACTGTATAATTTTTTTGCTGGAGGATGACTCTGACCTTCAAAGGATGATAAGGGTAAAGATAACTTGAAACAGCTGGGTGGTGATTTCATCTACTAAGAATTGGAGGTGAATATTTGTTGACTTTTACTAAATATAGCCTTCACTAAAAGATTAAAAGATCCTTTCACCACTGAGATGGAGGTATTTAACACACAGCTTGATTATGAGCTTATACTGGAAAAAATTTTGGAAGCCACGGAGTATACGAACTCTTACTTTCAAACTTTGATGGATCAAGTTATAGGTCGAAGAACAGTGGAGAAGGAGCAGAGTGGCTCCAAAGAGACCAGTGAGCAATATATACAACCTAAAGAGAAACCATACTTACAACTCAACTATGAACTTATACCGGGAGAAATTGTGGAAACTATGGAACAAATCAACTTTACACAACCCCAAATACAATTTATGGAGAAGCTTGATGATCAAAGAATAACTTTAACTGAGATGCCTGAAGTGTCAAAACCAATAGAGACTGACACCCAGATACAAGTTACTGAAAATTGTGATAACGTGGATAATCAACTAGTAATTACAACATGGAATAAAATGGCTTCCACCATTCAAAGGCTACTAGAAGAAAGGGAAGAGAACTTTGACCAATCTGAAGCGCTGAGAAATACTGATTTTCAAATATTGTGGTTTGATGACGCAGGAACTTTATTATGGAAACCGGTGTGGCACAGAAAGAAACCTAGAGTTAGATTTAAAAATGTGTTTTAAAATTTCATTTAATGGGTTAAAAAGGCTTTTGAGATTTTGACTGATTTAATAACTAACGGAGTACGTGAATTCTGTAAGAGGATATCCTTTGTAATAATATTTTGTTTCAGATATGATAATTATTTGGAGAGGTAAACTTTACCTACTGGGCTAAAAAGACTTTTTATAGACATAGATTGATTGACAGAATATATATTTAAAATAGACAGAAATGTATCTTTTGGACTGATATTTTTATTTCAAATAAGATAATTATTTTGTAATAGAAGGAGAATAAGAGGGATTGGTGACAAGAGAAGAAATGGTATTAGTGAATAAAACATAAGAATGTTATTGTGGGAATAATATATTCATTTCAGATATAATTATTATGTTAAAAAGGGAAATGAAGGATACCCAAAGTGTTAATAATATGTTTATTTAAGGCTAATTGGAATATGGTAACTGTAAATTAGTAAAGTCTAAAAACAGGATTTGGATCTTTATAATTGAAATGTGATTGATGTTTGATAGGATTGTTTGAAGTCTATTTAGAAATGTATTAATTTGAATATGTAATACTATATGAGGGAAATAGAAAGGGAATTTTCAATGAATCAATTTGAGCTATATATCTGTGATTTTTCTTTTGGATGTTTGATGTACTCATCTCCACGTTGTTTCCTAAGCACCTTGATGTAACCTTCCCACCCCTATAAAAATCCAATAATATACGGACATGCAGACACCCCACATAATCTCTCCTAGAATGTTGAGATGGTCAATATTTCTCTCTGCGTATGATTTTTGCATGATTCACAAGCCGAGCAAAGAGATGGGCCATGCAGACGGCCTCAGTAGATTGCCCTTAAGGAACATAGAGCCTGATCCTGCACCGGCAAACCACATCCTCTCCATTCAGGATTTGCCTGAGTCCCCTCTCCACGCTGGGTATGTAGCCGCTGAGACAGCTGCCGACAACACGTTGACATGCGTGTTGAACTGAGTGTTATTGGGATGGCCGGACACGTGTCCGGGCACAGAATTTCAGGGGTTTTGGAAGCGAAAGTCAGAGCTATCCACCTTCAAGGGGTGTATACTGTGGGGCAGTCGGGTAGTCATCCCGACCTCACTGAGGACTAGAGTCCTTGCCTCTCTGCATGAGGGACATAGTCCGCATGAAGGCGCTTATGCGCAGTCACCTGTGGTGGCCAGGGATCAATAAAGAGATCGAAGCCCAGGTCCAAGGGTGCCACATTTGCCAGCAGTCCAGGCCAGAAATGCCCCAAGCTCCCATCCATAGGTGGGAAACAACACAGGATCCTTGGTCGAGGATCCATATCTACTACGCTGGCCCCTTTCAGGGGCAACTCTTTCTTATTGTCGTGGACAGTCACTCTAAGCGGCTGGAAGTAGTTCCAGTGTCCGCTGCAACTTCCACTATCATCATCAGGGTTCTTTGCAGCATTTTTGCCACTCATGGACTTCTGGACGTAATTGTCTCTGACAACGGAACTCAATTTACTTCCTCGGAGTTCCAATCTTTTCTGCGGGCAAACTTAATCCACCACGCTACATCGGCGCCATTCCACCTGGCGTCAAATGGTCAAGCGGAACGCATGGTGCGAACTACGAAAGATTCTTTGAAATGAATCACGCACGGCAACTGGCATCACCGGTTGGCTAACTTTCTTCTGTGCCACCGCACCACTCTGTACACTGCTACGGGCAAGAGCCCCGCCGAGCTCCGATGGGGTCGCCGGCTTATCACTAAGCTAGATAGGTTACATCCGGACCGGATTGCATCGCAAGTGTCTCAACCATGGGCACTGAGGCGGCTGAACTTGGGCGATCCGGTTTGGGCCCGCAACTATGGCCCTGGCAACTTGTGGGTGGTAGCTGTGGTTTGTAGGGTCACCGGCTCCCTTTCCTATGAAGTGGCTCCTGGCCCTGCTCTCAGGGGGGAGGAAGCTCCCGAGATTGATCGGGACAGTCAACAAGGCCCTGACTACAGCTCATCGCAACTAGCAAAATAGGGGGTTGCCATCGAGGCGGCTCCTGACTCTGGCACTACACCCATGGGACATTGCGGGAGATCGGCTTTTCAAGCCTCTCCAAGGGGGGGTTCGCCCATCCAGGATATTGCTCCCAACCATCTGCTCATGCAGACCAGGGGAATACCACCCCTCAAGGGAATTCCACCCCACAGAGGACCACTAGCTAGGGGAATATCACCCCTCAGGGGAATACCACCCCTTCGGGGAACACCACCCCTCAGGGGAATTTCACCCCAAATCGGCATGCAGAGCTGGACCAGCAGGGCAGCCTGCAGGCCCCAATCCCAACAGCTTTAAGCGGGTCCCCAAGTCCTGGTCTGCCGAGCCCAGTGGGCAAGCTTGCAGACCAGGCAACTGCGGCACTTCCGTGGAGATCAGAGCGGGTCCGAGGGCCACCGAAGTTCTTATGGGACTACGTGAGGGTTCTGTCGGTGCTAGCCTAGAATTTGGAGTTCATGCTAGCCGAGCATTCAAGCGTGCTCAAAAGTACAACCTTGCTTTTTTTTCAAAAGCTGCCACTACCTTGCTCTTTTTCAAAAGCTGCAATGTGCAAAGGCAGATGACACGTCCTAAGAGGTCGCAGGTCGGGGCCAAGGTTAGTGGGAGTGATTGGATAGCCTTCACACGGAGGCAACATTACTAAAGCAAACAAAAAGGTGCATTATGCTTCTAACCCAGGGGGGAGGGGTGTAATGTACTGGGCCGGTGTTAAGACAGCAGGTGCAGGGCGGGAACCAGGCGAAGCTAGCAGCCATGTGGCTGCTGTGGAGACTGGATGTCTGGAGACCCGGGCATGCTTGCTCTTTTAGCGCGGGAGAAACCCCGTGCAATGATTGGTTAAGATTACCCAGAGCTCCTTGTATAAAAGGGCGGAGCCAGTTTCGTTTTCTGTTCTCTTCTGTTTCTGTGTGCAATGAATAAGCCTTGTTGTTGTTTTACCTCGTCTCTTCAGTGTCTACCACCCTAAAGACAGAACAGCTGGTTTCTTTGCCCTGTCTCCCAAGGTTATTCTCACATGCCATTACAAAAAGACATAGTGTTGTGATGGTTCTTCTAATTCCTTTATGGTCAATTCCTGTTGGTTTTCAGAAGAAAAGATCCATATGTGCCTCTCTCCCCATTCCCTATTAAAATTTACATAAAGCCTGTTGGCCTTACCCATCAGCATGGGGATAAGTATTAGCAGTATGCAGATAATGCCCAAATTATATAGCCCAGCTCTAGTTTGACCAAATAATGCATTACAGTTCTGTCTGAGTGTTTGAGGATGTGGTGGGGTCTAGATGAGGAAGAATGACTTAGAATCCACTCTAACAAGATCAAGAAGCTATGGACTTTGGGGGGTCATCTAGATCTGGAGATTTTCCTTCTTTAGAGCTGGATAGGATCACACTGCCCCAGATAGAACCAGTGCCAATTTAGAGGTTCCCCCCCAAAACTCATGGATCCTGCTGGTCTCAGAAGGCCTTTGAATTGTATCTAGTATAAAATTGCTCCCATTCCTGAATCAGGAGGACTGATTGATTATGCTCTAGAGTCTAGAACCTTGTGTCTGTATTACTGCAGTGCACTATACATGGGGCTGCCCTTGAAGAGCACTTAGAAGCTACAACTGATCCAGAATGCAGCAGCATAAGTAATTATAGACAGCCCTCAGTAAGCCTGTGTAACACAACTGTTTTCTGACTTGCGCTGGTTACCACTGAATTTTCACTGTAATTCAATGGCAATCACCTATAAAGCCACAGTCTGGCTATTTGCAGAATTACATATCTCTGATTGTGCATCTGATAAGATCTGACAGAATTGGCATGACCTGGGTATTCAAGCAATGTCATTGTGGGATCCAGGAGGCATGTCTTCTCTGTTGCCATACCTGCCCTTTGCCACACCATTGCCCTTCCTGCCTTTTGAGAGGCTTGAGAAGCAGGCTTTTTTTTCTCAGCTATTGGGTTAAGAGCGTATGTGAAGCCATTTTAATTGTTTGAATGCACACGAATTGTCTTTGGTTTTGATGTATTCTCATTTTTTTCTTCATTATTTGCTCTTTCTAATTCTTTGGTTAGCTACCCTGAGTGACATGGAAAGTGAGCAGCCATATAAACCTAAATAAATAAATAATTCAGGATGGTGTTCTTGGTAGAACAACCAAAGTCCTGTCTCTCTTCTACATCCAAATATATACATCCACAAAAGACTTTGACCACCCTGCCATCATAAACACCCTCTATTACTTTTTTTTACCCTTCTGTGTAGTATTTATCTGCAAGTTCTTAAATTAACTGAGCCAAAGGAAAAGAAGGAGCTGCTTTATTGTTCAGAAATTCTACCTAAGGATCCCTATGTGTTCTGAAACATCATTTTCATTTCAGAACCAAAGCCTTACAGTCCTAATAATAAGTTTATGAAAAAGAACAACTTTAGAACACTTTCTTCTTTGGCTAGAATTCATGCTCTATTGGTGTATCTCTATAATAATGGTATTACAATGGTCAAGAAAATATGGATTATAAGATTGAAAATAATAAAAACAACTATAGTATATCCTAAGCAATGTTTGAAGGCCCAATTTTTCTTTATGGCATTATGGTAATAATAAATATTTTCCCATACGTTGCATTATGAATTTTGACCTACAGTGCTAAATAGAGCTGCTTGTTATTCCATAGTTCAGAATTGTTTTCTTTGACATTTAAAGAAATGTATTTCAAATGTACGCTCCCATCATTTTCCTTATATTTATGCAGTCTATGACATCTTTATCCACGTTTATTTTGATTTTATTCCATTTACATCTACATACTATTGACTAAGAGCAGGTATGGATGAATAGCTGCTATTAATATTGTTGCTAACAGCTCAAGAATTTTAGATAAAAACAGTTAAGCAGCTAAATCCATTTATATATATTATGCTTCTTTGAGCAGGCGGCCTCCCTTGGTGACATCACGGGATAAAGTCTCCGCGTTGGCGAGGTCGAACTCATGGCCATAGTTGGCCATGTGAGTCCACACCTGCGAGTGCTGTTCCTTCCTCTTAATCGCCAGTTCATGTTCGTGGACCCTGGTTATAAGTCTCTTGGAGGTTTCTCCAACATAGTTACAGGGGCAGTTTTTGCACCTAATCCTGTATATCACTGAGGACTGGTCCCCAGTGGGGAGTGGATCTTTTGGGCGCATAATCCTGGTGCGTAGGGTCTGGTCAGGTTTGTGGGCCACCCTCACATTAAAGGGGGCCAACAGTCTGGCCGTGGCCTCTGACACGCCATTGATATATGGCAAGGTTGTCCGTGTCGGTTGGGTTAGTGTCCCGTCGGCTTGTGCGCTCGTGCGAGGTCTGTATGGTCTGCTGTGACGCCTAACAAAATCCACTGGGTAACCATTGCGTCTGCACACATATATATACGTAGGTCTTTGGTAATTCGGGTTTTCTCCCGCGTAAAATTGGAAGTGTCTTGGCGACGTTTCGACGAAGTCCCACTCGTCATCTTCAGGCTGGCGTCTTCAGCTTCGTGCTTCTAGGAGCAATGTGTGATCGCAGATGTTTCTTCCTTTTAACTGCCAGCGGGGGTATGAACTGATTGGGTGGGAGCTTGGCTGTGTTCTGATTGGGTGGAGGTGTGTTCTGATTGGTTAGGGGCTTGGCTGTGCTCTGATTGGATGGGGGGTTGGCTGTGCTCTGATTGGATGGGGGTGTGTTCTGTTTGGGTGGGGGCTTTGTTGTGCTCGGATTAGTCTGAGTTGCAGGGGGATTTGAGATGGAGAGCTGCGTTGCTGTTGTTTGGCTTCGCGTTCGTGGTCGTGCCATATCATCAAGGTGGGTGTCAGTTTGCTTCATGTATGGATTGGAGGGGTTTAAAATGGCTAATGATGCAGCTGTGGTCTGGTTTCTGGTTTGTGGTCGTGCCTCATCATCGGTGTGGGTTTGGGTTTGCTTTTTGCGTGGATGTGTGGTGGTGACATCCTGTGTGGTTTTCGTGAGTGTGGGTCTAGTGTCATTCTTTGTGTTAGGGACTCGTTTGTCAATAAGGGTGGGTTTCCAAATGGCTGGTAGGCGGGAGGTATCATCTCGTTTATTCATGCTGTGTGGGCGTTTTTCTATCTCGATGGCTTCTCTGATTATTCTGTTGTTAAAGTGTTCAGTTTTGGCGATAGTTCTGGTATTTTTAAAGTCAATTTTATGTCCTGTGGCTTTAAGGTGTTGGACCAGGGAAGAAGTTGGTTCCTCTTTTCTGACTGAGTTCTTGTGTTCTTCAATGCGTGCACTTATTCTTCTGTTGGTTTGTCCGATGTATGTGGTGGGGCAGGCGGTGCATGGGATTTCATATACTCCTTGATTTTCTAACTCAATTTTGTCTTTGGGGTTTCTTAGGATGGTGGATATTTTTCGGTTTGTGCAGAATGCTGTCCTGATGTTGTGTTTGTGGATTTCTTTTTGGATTCTCCACCCAATCAGAACACAGCCAAGCTCCCACCCAATCAGTTCATACCCCCACTGGCAGTTAAAAGGAAGAAACAGCTGCGATCACACATTGCTCCTAGAAGCACGAAGCCGAAGACGCCAGCCTGAAGATGACGAATGGGACTTCGTCGAAACGTTGCCAAGACACTTCCAATTTTACGCGGGAGAAAACCCGAATTACCAAAGACCTACATACAAACACCCGTGAAAACCTCAGAAAACATATATATATACATACACACACACACACACACACACACACACATACACTACATCCAAGCAAAAGCAGCTTCATCTAACATCTATACATAATTGATACAAAGCAATAAACTCAAAAAAATTAAATGGAAGAACTAGCATGATAAACCTGAAAAAAGATAGTTATTGTATGTATAATGCAGTGTTTCTCGGCAACTTTAAGATGTGTGGACTTCAATTCCCAGAATTCTCTAGGATGCCGACTAGGGTATTCTGGGAATTGAAATCCACACATCTTAAAGTTGTCAAGGCTAAGAAACAGTGGTGTAATATACCGGTAACATTATTGTCAGGGGGGAAAATCAAATTGTTTTTATGCCTATCCTGTCAAAGGAGGTAATAACTTGGGAGCTATTACATAACCAATATTTCACCAATCCCTATGCGCATTAGGTTCAAGGATTTTGAACCTGGAAGTAGGCAGACCAAGAAAACATCTTGCTCATTAGCTTAAGAGAAAGGTTTCATGTTTGACTGCATTAGATTTCACAGTACAAAAGAGAAAACACTCAAGTGTATCAAAATGTAAGCAACTTAAGTGGTAGAGATAACAAATAATTCTGCTGAGATTTATGACTCAAGACAAGCAATGTACTGTTAAGAATATTAAAAGGTCATTTAGAGAAAAGCAAAACCTCAGAACAAAGTCCATTAGGTTGCATAGTGCACATATATCTGAAACACTTCAGTTAAATTCTGTATCCAACATTTTTATGATTTTGTCAAACCAAAATACATAATAACTTTAAATGGCTTAATATATATAAAATGTGCATTGCTGCTATTAATCAAATGATATTTATAATAATGTTATAAGCCACTCAGAGTTGCTGTGCAGTGAAATGGGCAGCAAATAAATATAATAAATAAATAAGTTTTTCTTAAAATCCATTTCAGAGCTTGTGGACCCATCATAGCTTGAAAAGTATATTATAGATTTCAAAGTCCCATTGAATTTAGTGGATTTACTTCTAAATAGACCTGGCCAAGGAAAATAAGCAAGGGGAAAGAAGAAAATAAAAGAAAAACATTTGTATTTTCCTCCTGTTTATTCATTTAGGAACTTGACTTACATTTTTTTTCTTTTCTGTCTGGGGTTGTTGTGCCTGAAAACAACTTTTAAAATTTTCTTCCATAATGTAAAAATCACAGCAATTTTTGGGCTAAATGTAAACAACTTTTATTTCATGCCAAGTTGCTTCTCAGAAAGAAAAGTTTTGCCAGAGTTTAATTATAATCTTTTGTTTGATAGAATACATGAAATATATGAAGAACATACCAGACAATGATAACTAATGATCTGACAGTTAGCAATTAAAACTACTAACGATGGTGAAGCATATTTTGTTTGAAGAAGTAACAGCAGCATAAGAACCAGGCTAGAATTGAATAAAATATTGTATAGCCTATTAAGAATTAATTTATTTCCATGCCAATCCTTTTAGGCATGAATTCTCAAATATGTGTAAAAAAAAAAAGGATATAAATGAAAAGGGCAGGAAATGAGACATCTAGATGGCTTACCTTTTTTCCTTTAGAAAGGTGACTTAATTCTTCTGAAATTTCCCCAACTAGAATGTGAGTTCTTTCATCTCATAGGAGAGATTTTACAGATGTACATATGTTTGTGTGTGCCTTAAAGTCAGTGAAGGTCACTCCTCTATTCTCCTTATGGGAGGAACTCAGACTGGGTTCATATTATCATTCTTTAATTTCATTTACAGATTTATAAATCAATGTTTTTAAAAGCCCAATTACTTTTGGCCTATGCAGCACGAAGAATAATTTATCTCTTAGAGCTATGCTAGCAAAAACAAAGGAAGAAAGAAAAAGAAGAGAATAAGATCCCTTGTAAATTAGAGATTCAGGATTCACCTCCTAGGGGTGTCCAAGTGTTTTTCAACTGTGGAAGAAAATATAGTTCCATGTTTTGCAGAAACTCTAAATAGAGGAATGTTAACTGACTTACAAATAAGCCCAAAGTAGTGCCATACTAATCAAACAGATTACTCATCTTATTTAGCACTTCTCATTTGTGATTTTTTTTTAAAATAATAAAAACTATTATTGAGAGCCAAAAATTAATAATACGAGGAAGACCTGGCTAAATCCAGACACAGCAGCTGACAGCTCTGCATTGCAAGGGTTTAAGACTCAATCTCTCCTCTCACACCAACACTAATTGAAACTGGCCTCAGAGGAAGGTAGAGAACCATCATAACACAGCGCCTCCCATTCCCAATTCACACAGCCGATCCAGAAGGCTACCATGGTCAGTGATGTCAAAAGCTACTGAGAAATCCAGAAGGACCAGAGTGGTTGCCCCACCTCCATCCCAAGCCCTCCAAAGATAATTAGACAAGTGCAACCAAGGCCCTTTCAGTGCTGTGTCCTGGCTTGAACCCAGACTAAAAGAGTCCAGATAATCCAGTGATGGTCCATAGTCTGCAATAAATAAATTAGTGTGTTGACTAATTGCTTCAGACTGATAACTATATGTATTTTACATACAGACACAGATACATACACCCCAAACATATCACCATCTTTTTTCTTCTTTTTATATTAGATCTTCCTTAGCAGATGACAGCATTTAGCCCACTGTGATAGGTCTCAAAAAGCTAAGCAGGATGAGATCTGTCACACTCTCTCAGCTCAATATGCTTAACAGAATTGTTATTGTGAGAATAAAATGAAAAAAGAATCCTATGTAATCCAGCTTGAGCTCCGGAAAGGAAAGGTGAAATATAAAGCAAATAAATAATTTTTTTGTAATTCCCTCTAAGAGCATCTCTGTTTTCTCTGAGAAAAGCAATACTACTTCTAGTCCTCCTTCCTTCCTTCCTTCCTTCCTTCCTTCCTTCCTTCCTTCCTTCCTTCCTTCCTTCCTTCCTTCCTTCCTTCCTTCCTTCCTTCCTTCCTTCCTTTCCTTCCTTCCTTCCTTCCTTTCTTCCACCCTCCCTCCCTCCCTCCCTCCCTCCTCCTCCTCCTCCTCCTCCTTTCTGAAACAACATTATTGAAGTATGAAAAGTACATTCATTTGGCTGCTGGACCATTTTCCAAACGAGGGTAATTTCTATAGAACAAGGCAGCTAGACTCTGCAGCTAGTCTCAACTAAGTTCCAGACAGGTTTTCCCTGAGTACTTTTGGAGCAAAATATATATGTATATAAATAAGTAAATACTCATAATAACACTGTAAAAACACTATTTACAAGTCTTAAAAAGAAAATATACTATTCCCACAAAATTGCCTTGTGCCACCTAATGATAGGGTAGCTCTGAATGCTATGGTAGGAGCAGGTTAAATAAATGTGGACTCAGAGAAGGCATAACTAATATTAGATGTCCCTGTAAAATGTGGAGCTGGTATGTGGTTCACCACACCATCTTTCAGCAATGGAAACAGGAACTTAAACAAAAAGAATTTATCTCTGGATTAGGTGGAATGAATGATGAAGTAGTTTTTGAACGTATTTAGCCTTAAATTACAGCTTATACCTGCTGCGGCAATAAGCCTGCACATTTTTTATTTATTATTCAATAAAGTCCTCCCAGCACTGTATCACCAAATACATTTTACACATAATTGAAAAGGCTAAAAACAAACAAACAAAGAACCTAATCCTTATGGTATGCATTCACTTCTGAACAGTGCAATTTTCAACATTTCCAGAAACAAATTCTATCTCATTTTTGGCCTCTGGGTAGAATTGGAATCTTTCCGTGCCTGTGGTACTAAGATATGAATTATTACAATATGACCTTTGGAGGTATAAATAATGATGCATCACGCATTGACATTTTGTCAAACCCAAGGGATTTAGAAATGTACACTTAAAAAAAGAGTTATTGTAAAATAAGCAGGATTGATTGGACAGACAATGCTGCCTTAACGGTGCACAAAATAATGTTCAGACTCTGTATAAATCTACAGAAATTACTGCATAACATGTATTGGTGACAGTCTGGCACTGAGCCTGATAACTGAGAGATTAAACTGTTTGTTATTATTTATTACCTGGATCAAAAATATTCCTAGAACTGATAGCTTCTTATTAGCCCTTATTCAAATAAACATCAGAATAAAAAACACTTGAAACTGAAGTCCAGTTTATTTAGAAGGGCCAAACTAGATTTCTATGTTAAATATTACTTTATTATTTAATACTCATCTTTTTAAAGGAAAACAGCTGAAGCAGGGTATGTCATAAATATTTTGGAAAGGAGGGATAAATTGGCAAAACGGTCAAAAACCAGTTAATTTACATGTGTTTTCTGATTACTGAAAGTGGCCAATAACTGTATTTAAGCTACATGGTAGAAATTGAAATGTTCAGCCTCAGTAAGTGTTCTTTGTTTTTTATAATGACATAGGAAAAAGATTTTTCTCCAAGGCCTCTGGAGTGGCTTTGTTGCCCCTTTGACATCCTGTCCAGGCTTCTAATGATCAAGCAACCAACAACAACGAAAAATACGATAAAGATGGTTAAGAGAAAAGTAGAGGATCCCTCTCATAATGACCACAATCCTGCTCAAGTGTTCATTAAGCCACATGACTTTTAGCCTCTGGAAAACTGTTAACTTTCCCTCGCACCTTTAATTATCTATCTTGGCATACAATTGAAGCTGCTGTCTTTCTGCTGGCACTCCATTTTCTTAATGGCAGACAAGAAAGGGGTGTACATGAAACTAAATGAAAGAAAATCAAAGAAAAGGAAGGGGAAAATCAAAGAAAAATATTATCTTTCTATTCCAGGAGATGTGAAGAAAACTGAAGACAATGAGAGAAAAATATGATAAACTAAAACCATTCACATATTATTATAGTTAGATGACCAGATTTCTACAAGTACAGAAAAGAGAAGGTAAATGCTAACATTATAGTGATTGGGAGGGGGGAGCATGGAACGCAGCAACGGAACTATCTCCTGATAAAGGAACTAGTCCGGATTAAGGGGTCTTATTGCATGATTCCCAAAGCTAATTGTGTCTTCTTCTTCAAAAAAAAATATTAAATTATTTAAACCTGTTAATGTCTATTCAGCTCCACCGTTATATTAGTGCTTTGGGTTACAAATGTGATTTGTCACTATTTTATTTGTAGCAAACACAGATGCCAATGTTGCCCAAGGGGATAGATATATTAAACCTTTGTTGGAGCTGTGGGAGAAAATTCTAGTGGCATTTAAAAGATAAACAAATAGATTATTATAGGTTTTTTCATGGATCTTAATTCATTTCATCAGTTATTTTTGGATGTAGTAGTATTAGGACACAGCCACATAGCTTTCTTTACTAGGCTCTGAGATGACATTCAAGCCATTCCACGTGGCATGCCACATGCCACACTTTCCTCTTTCTTATCACTAATAATCAAATTGTTCCTGATCGGTCATTCCCTATACCCTAACACTTCCTCCCTCCCCCAACATACACTCAAAATATCTCTGAGGAGCTAAAAAGTACTGTAGAAATTAAGAAAAGCTGCTATAATAAATGGTATTGCTCCTAAGGCTTATAGTAATGTGATTCTAGGCTTCAAGGAATATGTGGTATGTGTTGCAAAATATTGCAGAATTAATTCTCTTTGTCTGAGTTCTCTTTCTTATCCAGTGACCAGACATAAAGGACAGTCTTAGTACACAGCTTCTGAAATTATTTTTCTAACGCAACTACAACAGGTGTACGATTCCTGTCTTATTTTGTATCTTTCCCTACCTGGGTTGGTCAGTTCATCTACTGAATGGCATATGGATAGTTACTATTTAAGATAGTACCTCCTCCCCATCCCTTGACCAGCACTTTCCTACTATAGGCATAACTGTTTAGGATCCTCTACTTAAGAGAATATAACAGCTCAGAGGACTCAGAATCTAACCAATAATTCAATCTAAGGGAAGCCACCATAATTTGGATGGTGTGTTTACCTCATTCTGCCTAATGACATATTTGCCCTGGCATATGAGTCCATAACAATACATATTGTTGTTTAAAGTGAATTTAAAAAGAATTCCAGATGAACTCCTTCCAATATATTGAAACTCAGACCATAGCCCCAAACTAGATTTTTCCGGTTTTCCTATTCCTCTTGGGAGTAATGTCTGCCAAAGTATTTTTTGCTTACATTTACAAATTGAATCCCAGCAAGTATATTATAACACATGTAAAAAAAACTTTATCCTATCTACAATTAGATATTGTTCTTGAAATATATCAGTAGCCCACAGGTTTTGCTAATTAGCAGAAACATGTTTTTTTTTAAAACAAAACTGTTCAAATCTGTATGGTTTAGCATTGAAGGAAGTATACAAAGAGCAAGCTATCCAAAACAAGAAGATATGTACCCACCCAAAATAGATCAATCAATCAATCAGAATAGAGCATCAAGAGACCTTGGAGGTCTTCTAGTCCAACCCTCAGCACAAGCAGGAGATCCTATACCATTTCAGACAAGTGACTGTCAAGTCTCTTCTTAAAAACCTCCAGTGATGAAGTACCCACAACTTCTTCTTTTTTTTTCCCATAACAAGTTTTATTAGTTTTTTTTGTTTGTTTTACAGCCAAGTGCTTATAACACATCGTGGAG
Organism: Azemiops feae; assembly: GCA_023970755.1. Taxonomy (NCBI): domain Eukaryota; kingdom Metazoa; phylum Chordata; class Lepidosauria; order Squamata; family Viperidae; genus Azemiops; species Azemiops feae. Next base: position 443,920 of record JALGBA010000699.1, on the reverse strand, counting down.
ATAGGGCACTCCATAGAACACAACAAAAAATACAGTCATACATATACAATTTAAACTGCTTCTTTAAAGGTTCCCTCTCTATTTTATCAATAAAAAAAGAAGAGAGAGAAAAAAAGAAAAGAAAAAAGAAAAAAAACCACACAAAAACAAAAAACAAAAGTTATCAAAGATATTTTCACCCGTTTTCAGGCTTAACCAACTTTCAATTAATCTATTTCAATTTAGTCTTGCATAAACATATAGTATACAATTCGAGCATTCCTAAAATATGAATTGTTTCTCACTTATATCTATTATTCCAATTTCAATTTATACTTCTCAATCAAATTATATCTCTTATTCTATTCTATTTCACATACATATTTTGTAAATAAACATAAATTTATATATTTTAAAACCATTACATAAGACAAAATAATATAATAATGTTATAATAATAATAATAATAGGACAATAATTATTTCTATCATAAACTAATAATATAACTATTATATCTTAATATTTCTCAACTATATTCTATTTCATATACTCTATCCAATATTTTTATAAATCAGTCCAAGTCCCTAAAAATTCCTCAATTGTTTCAATTTAGTCCATTTAATACATCACTAATTACCATTCAATTCTTGTAAGTAAAAATATCAATAATACTTCACCAGTCTCAATCTCAATCTAACTCCTTTAATTTTAAGTTTTCCAATTTTTCCTATTCCAAACCATAATCAAATCCATAATTTAGATCTAATGTTGACTCAAACCAGAGTAACCTTAAAAATCTCAAAAATATTAGCTCATTCAACGTTGAAAAGCCCTTTTTACCCATCAGATAAAATTTTAACTCTCATTTTTAAATCTAATTCTAGCTTTCTTTTTGTGCCAAGTAGGTTTCCACAGCAGGGCCTCTAAATCCTCCCATCTTAGTGACTGGCTAAAGGCCTTTTCCCACCATTGAGTCCAATCATATTCTTTTTCTCTTTTATCCAGTGTTGTCTGTACTGTCATGTTGTCAACATTTTTGGTGCCTCGTATTTGGAAGTCCAATCCTGTTGCTTTTAAAGTTGTAAATGTTTTAGTTGAGTTCTGCCTTTGATCATCAAAGATGTCCATCATGTGGGATGTGTCCTCTTCCTCTTCAATAGATTCAATAGGTTCAATAGATTGTAAATGTATTTCATCCATCTCATTAAGTTGTAAATCTGATTGTGTATCATAGTCAATCAAAGGTTGAGCTTCAATTTTTAATTCTAAGTCCTCCTTTTTGCTAAGCATTCTGATATGTTCTTTATATTCCATTCTCATTTCCAAAAAAATTTCTAATATAAGTCCATAATTAATCTGTGAGTAGGATTCCATCCTCTTTTTTTTTTTAGAAGTTCAGCTTAAAGAATAGATTGCAGCGTTATAAAATATAGAGTCCAAACAGAGATATATTTCCAATCAAAGATAGCAAAAAGCCAATAGTCAAGTCCAGCACAGAAATAAAGAAAACAACAAGAGTCCCAAGTAGCAGTCAGTTGTTATGTTGTAATCCAGTCTGGGCATCACGCCAGAATCAGGAAGTGGGAGTTCAACTGGAGAAAGTTACATTGTATCAGTCATAGTTTCTGGGCTTCATGCCAAGTCCCAGGTTGCATTGTATCCAAAACAATCTACATAAGTCCGCCCAGAAAGCAGAAAGTTTTTTAGGCAATACTATTCAGGAGGGGGGGAGGAAAAAAAACATTCCACCCCCTCCCTTAGGATTTTCACCTAAACTGGAAATAAACAAGCCAAAAGAGAGAGTTACAGTAAGGGTTTGTTTTTGTTTTTTCCCCCAGGATGCCCGAATTCCAACTGCTTATATAAACAAAGTAAAATAATAAAAAACTATAATTATTTTTCCAAAGCCCGTTTTCCCCAGTGATCAAACGCTGCTTTCTCAAAGTAGGGAAATAGTTCTTAAAGCTGTTGACAGGGAAATAGGTAAAGTAACAAGAGGGAAGGAAAGGTCTCACCCGGATCTTCCACGGTGGTTCTTTTTGCTTAGATGTTGCTGTGACTTTCGGCTGGAGCAGCTGAGTGATCGGCCATGTTACTGGCCGATCTTTTCCCCGTCGGCCCAAAGGTGATTTTCTCGGACCGCAGAGGGAGCCGCCGCTCCCTCCGCGATCGACGAGTGCCCTCCTCTACGGTGGTCGCCCCTACAGGGCAACCTTCGACCCTGTCCAGGGTCTACCGGCGGGGGGAAACCGGACGGCAAAGAGAGCGAGTTCTTTGCACGTCCGCGGGTGCTGCCACCGGATCCGGAAGTCCAAGTACCCACAACTTCTGATGGCAAGCTGTTCACTGGTTAATTGTTCTCACTGTTAGGAAGTTTCTGCTTAATTCCAGATTGCTTCTCTCCTTGATTAGTTTCCATCATTTCTTGTCCTGCCCCTCTAGTGGTTTGGAAAATAAGTTGATCCCCTCCTCTTTGTGGCAACCTCTTAAATACTGGAATACTGCAATCATGTACTCCCTAGTCCTTCTTTTCTCTAGATTGGCCATACCCAAATCCTGCAACCGTTGTTCATATGTTTTAGTCTCCAGGCTTTTAATCATCTTAGTTGCTCTTCTTTGCACTTTTTTTCCAAAGTTTTGACATCTTTTTTGTAATGTAGTGACCAAAACTGAATGCAGTATTCAGGTATGACCCTACTAAAACTTTATAAAGTGGTACTAATACTTCATGTGATTTTGATTCCATACCTCCATTTATACAACCAAGGATTGTATTAGCTTTTTTGGCAGCAGCTGCACACTGTTGGCTCATATTTAAGTGATTGTCCACTAGTACTCCAAGATCCCTCTGTTTTTAGCAGGTTTCACCTAATCTGTATTTATAACTTTGGTTTTTCCTGCCTAAGTGTAAAACTTTGCTTTTCTCCACATTAAATTTCATGCTGTTGGATAGGGCCCATTGTTCAAGTTTGTCAAGATCTTTTTGGATCCTGAGCTTGTCTTCTGGGGTGTTAGCTATTCCTGCCAGCTTAGTGTCATCTGCCAGTTTAATCCCTTTCTATTCCCTCATCTAAGTCATTTATGAAGATATTGAAGAGTACTGAGCCTAAGACGGAACTCTGTGCTATCCCACTGCTTATTATTCCATTATTATTATTATTATTATTATTATTATTATTATTATTATTATTATTATTATTATTATTATTATTATTATTATTATTATTATTATTATTATTATTATTATTATTATTCCATGGGAAACTAAATGTCCATTGATTTATATATACATCTGAAAAAAAATACTGTATACCATATTCAATGGCACCTTTTAGAGTGACCAAGAATCTTACAAACACAGGATTTCTGGCCACATGTAGGAGGACATGTGTGCCTAAGTTTATTTGAGATATCAAAATTTAAACTGCTTGTGAGAATGAAAATGATGTAATGCATTCTTTCACCAGTAGAAAATCATTTTTTGAAAGAAATGCTACTAATAAAATCTGAAACAAAACGATGGCTATAATACTTAAAAGCAAGTTCTATTATTTTCAATAGTGCAGCTTACTATAGACAGTATTATGACTATACTGTAAGAGCATCAGATTTGTATAATATATTACATTGCAAAATGAAGCAGATCAGGGACAGATTTTCAGGGACAGTTTTAAAGCTTTTGGATGTGAGAAGAAAGAAAAGGGTGAAAATCATTTTCTAAAGGAGCTTATCTAAGGATTCCGAAGCAGGAATCATTGGTATTCATGTTCTAATCAGTGTATAGTCCTAAATAGTGTATAAATAATGACATATATTGTTAACCTGCCATGTAAGTTCTTGCAAGAGGATTAGTTCTCGTATTCAAGTGCCATTTGTGTAGGCATAGGGAATTAAACTTTAATGTCAAAATACAAGGGAGGGAAAATGAAGTATTAAAGCATGCTGCAGGCATTATCCCAACAAGTCTCCATGCAGCAAGATAAGAGGCAAATAAATTTAACAATAAATAAATAAATACAAGACCATTATGACTCCAGTAAATGCAAGTAAAAGTATTCATGCTTTATTAAGGTAGAGACCATCCATGTCAGCAATAACTGCAATCTTTTTTTTAAAAAATAGCTAAGTGTTTTGCTACAAATTTTAGAAATGCTTGGGCCTTCTTATTTCTTCTAGATACGGCAGGACTCTAGGTGTCTCATATATGCGTGCATGATTATAAGTAAGTATAAAATAGCAGATATTTCGTGTAGCATACAATGCATTGGAAGTTGAACAATATTCCTTCCTTCATTAGCAGGAACCTGGCAGAATTTCATCTTCATTGCAGTTGAATGTTCTTTTCTGTGAAATCAGGTTTATGGAATGTTCATATTTGCCTCTGAAAAAGCACAGTTTGCATTTTATCAAATGCAGATTTGATCAATCAGCCAATAATAAAGCTTCCTTTAACTAAGTCAACTAATAATAACATAGTCAGCTTTCTGCATACTAAGTAATTATTGTTTTCTGTTCCATGATTATTTAGCCAGTTAGCAATTACAAATAATTCATGCATAACAAGGATCTGAAATAAAATTCATGCATAACAAGGATCTGAAATAAAAGAAGCCTGAGTTCATATGTACAGTAAACCCAGATGAGATCAAAGGAGAATACAGGGAAGGGAGGAAGGGAGGAAGGGGGGAAGGGAGGGAGGGAGGGAGGGAGGGAGGGAGGGAGGGAGGAAGGAAGGAAGGAAGGAAGGAAGGAAGGAAGGAAGGAAGGAAGGAAGGAAGGAAGGAAGGAAGGAAGGAAGGAAGGAAGGAAGGAAGGATTGTAGATATTTTAGTTACAATAGCTGATCACCCAAAATATATACTGTATATCCAGAAATGCTTTCATGACTTCTAAGGCACTTAGTTACAACTGGAGCTTCCATTTCATTCTCAGGATACAAGATTCTATTATAGCCAACCCCAATAAATATAGTTTTAGTTTTCTTATTGAGTCGATTTCTTGATCTGATCTATTTAGTGGGACTGACATGAATCTTGCAAGTCTTTTTGGCTGTACCTCCTCCCCATTCTTATACTTCAGTGAATTAGGGAGGTGTCTGTCTGAGCTACAACTTGGCTGTTGTACACTTAAAATACAGATATTTCCCTCAAGGTCATCATCCTTACTTTCAACACTACTTTTCTTAGATAGTGCAAAATATCCAAGAGCAATACAAAATAAAGACTTTTGATCCATCACATAATACTCCTTTAAAAAAAAAAAGAATGGAATATAGCAAGGAATTATGTATGGTATTATTATTGCCCTGCTATGTTAGGAAAAGGTTGGTTGTGTTTCTGAATTATATTTTGCATATACAGATAAAGAAATGCTTAAAGAAAAATTTATATGCAGCTTTTAAAACACAAATCACCAATTGTCTTCTTACAACCCTGAGAAACGAAACATCTGTATAGCTTATAGTTCATTTTGGGGTCAGAAACAGTAATGTATCTGTTATACTCAGTTTAATATGTTTTGGATTTTCACAGTCTTATCTAAATCCTGTAGTCTCAAGAGGAAAAGCCCTGTACCTTGTCCAAAAATTCTGAAATGATTAATAATTATTTCTATAGCATATTTCAGTATATGAAAATAGTTCATTTGTCCCCTTAAAAACCTTAGAGATGGGTTAGACTGAGATAACTTGGCCAAGGAAATCCAGTAAGCTGAAAATAATCTTCTTTTATATTCAAATACATTTCACCAGGCATTGCTCCAATCAGATCATCACAGAAGGTGGGAGCAGGGATTTTCCACCCTCTTTTCTCTACCTTTTGCCCATACCATGCAGAATTAACAAGCTCACTGGAACATTTTATGTTCTTATTTCCTTTATTAATTTTATGAGCATTATTCTCAATAATACGGTTTCATTGTTTCAATAATAGTTTACTTCATATCCCAAAATTTGCTTCTTTGGTGTTTTATAGTACAGTCCTAACCCACTTCAATAGTCCTGGCAATGTTATTGTTTTTTATTTTTATTCTTTTAGAGTGGGGTATGTTCAAACTTTGAAAATGATTTCCCTATTTGTGAAAAACCAGATAGAAAAAAAATCATGGCTAGATGGATGGCAATATAAATTGGGAAATAAATAAACAAACAAATATGAACAATGTTTCATATCCTACAGACAAACTTGAATATTTGTGAGCTAGATTTATTTGCTGATTGTAGAGGCACACAACCCCAAATTATTAGCTTGTAGGTGAGATACTGAAAATGTCCTTCCAGGCCAGTGTTTCTCAAACTCATCACCTTTAAGTTGTGTGGATTTGAACTCCCAGAATTCTCCAGTCATCATATCAATCAAAAGCCATTGCAACTTTTGGTTAAATGAAGATTGTATCCCTATGATTAAGGATTCCCTCTCCCACCCAAGTGACAAACATCAAGTGTGTAAAATTCTTTGCATGCTTTGTGAAGCATGGTAGGGCAAGTGAAACCATCCTCACTGAAGTACCCCAGTTCTTTTAGTACACGGGTGTCAAACTCTCCACATCACATGATGTGTCACAATGTATCACAACTTTTTTTGCATTGCCAGACCTGGGGTGGGCATGGCTTCCGTATGATGCAACCAGCCTGCAAGCCGGCAGTTTGACACCCCTGTCTTACAAGCCATGTGCATTCAGATATTTGTGGGCTGTTTTCAAAACATATCAACAATCCTTACTCATGCAGACAGCTAGGGACAGCATTTTAAATACTAGCATCAGCTCTGTAAAGAATGCAGATTTTCAAGGAACTTTAATGCTTTAGGATATGATGCTTTGTTCAAATTAATTACTTTGTGAAAGAATTCTTCACAAGCTTAGGATAAGCCAGATTGTGCTCTTCTTGTTCGCACATTGACTACATATCATTGTAATATAAATATGAAGATACTTTCTAATTGAAGAAATTGTACTCAAGAGCACTTAATCCAATATCTGGTTGTACAAAAGTCACTTTTTCTTTGGATGAGAATTTATGGCTTTTTCTTAGATAATTGCCTCATCTTAATTTATCAATAATCTTGAAGAGAAATCTTAATATATCTAAATGCCCTTGCATCATTAACATTATCTTCAATAGGAAATGCAGTCTTAAGTGTTTTAATGATATAAGAAATATCAACATATTTTCAGGCTTGGGAATCTTTGATTAAAAAGAATGACTAATAGAAAAATTATTGGAGAAATAGGTTATGATCTTTTTACAGGGCAATAATTAAAATGTTCACTTTTAAGCAAGTGTTTGTATATAAAACACCAGCATACATCTTAAATAAACAAAAAAATGGAATTCAGTACTCTAAAGCTCAACTACATGATAATAAAAAATGAGCCCCATTGAATATAATTGGGTTCATTTCCATTTAACAGATTTGTTCTGGTGTCAGGCAGTCACCAAATCAGACAGACAGACAGACAGACAGACAGACAGACAGATAGAGAATAAAAGACAAATAGCAAGATTGAAATCAATTTGGGTCTGCAGGTAAAATGAGAAATTATCTACTTTAGTTTTTTGTTTGTTTTGCATTTTTGTTTGTGTTACGTTATTTTTCCAGAATTTCTACAGTGAAATCTATGAGGGCTAAATTGCCTGTGCCATTTCCAAACTCACTAAGCTAAAGGTCTCGTCCTAAGATTTCTTAGATGAATGGTGTTATGTCCTGGGCCTTGCTGAGTCATTCAGCAAGGCTCAGGAAGGCTGCAGAAAGGTTGTAGAGACCCGGACAGACCACGTGTCTGCCCGGGACCCAGACAGGCTGTATCCAGCCTTGCGCGCATGCGCAGGGCGGGAGAATGGCCTGCAATGATTGGCTGTGCATCCCCTTGCACCGGGAGTATAAAAGGGCCTGTTGCCATTGTGTGCTTGCTTCTGTTCTGTGAATGTAATCAATAAAAGATCCTTTGCTGTGAACCTGCCTCGTCTTGATGTCTGTCTTGTGAGAACAGAACATTGGCAACGAAGGTGGGATTCGCCGCATAGGAAGCCTACTACGAAGAAGCTAGGCCTACTCACCTGAAGGCCTGAAGAGAAGAGAAGCGCGGCGTCCAGAAGGAGCAACCGCCTGCCAGTACGAATACGCTGGAGGTGGGCTTGGCTTCGTGGGACCCCTTCTCCTTCCCTGCAGCGAGAGACGTCAACGAGGCTAGTGGTCACAATGATGTCCAAGCTGGGCCGTCTTGTCGAGTTCGACACTTCACACCCGGAACACTGGAGCTCTTACGCAGCTCGCGTTGAGAACTATTTTCGGGTGAACAAGATCCAAGAAGACGGACTGAAAGCTGTTACCTTGCTGTGTGTCTGTGGGCAAGAGACTTTTGACATTGCCGAGAATCTTGTTGCCCCAGCACCTTTGGAATCGATCGCATATGCCGATCTTAAGAAAATGCTGCATGAGCATTTTGAGCCCAAGCTATCTGTAATAGCTGGGAGGCACCAATTTGAGCAGCAGGATCAGCAGCCGGGAGAATCAGCTGCAGAATTCATCACAGCTCTGAGGCAGGCAGCGAGGCCGTGCGCATTCCAAGACTTGGAGGAGAGACTCCAAGATCGCCTCGTCTGCGAATTGCAAAGCCGTGAAATGCAACAGAAGTTGTTTGCTAGAGCTGATCTCTCCTTCCAAGATGCCCTGAGAGAAGTTGCAGCTGAAGAAGCAGCCGGCGGTGCGGTGAAGGCCTTGCGGTCGAGCAAGAACCCTCCAGCAGCAGCCCCCGTCCATCAGGAAGTCGTGCGAGAGGCCTCTGGAGAAGAATCCGAGGAAGAAGAGGTGGACAGACTTCAACTGTCGGCGGAGAGAAGACTGCAAGAACGAGGAGGACAGACGCCTGCATCCCTTTGGTGTTTCGGCTGTGGGGGTCGCCACAGGAGAGCCGACTGCCGTTTTCGTTCTGCTGTTTGCCGGGCATGTGGCAGGCAAGGCCACATCGCATCAGCCTGCATGGGTCGCCAGAAAAACAGGTCCCCTGAAGAGTTGCTTCTGAAAGGTACCAAGGTCCCCAGCCAACACAGGGTGGGTTTCTGCGCGTCCCGTAGGGGGGTATTCAAAACCGGGGCTCACCGGCCCCTTAAGAAAAAGCTGCACATTGAGGTAAAGTTGCAGTTCCCCTGGCCATGGAGCTGGACACAGGGTCCGCTCTTTCTATTATTTCTGCAGACACCTTTAAAAGGGTTTGTTCCAGGAGTGGCCCACGAGTAAAGCTCAGGCCCTCCAATCTCATCCTCACTGACTTTCAGAATTCACGAGTCAGTGTGAAGGGGGAGGCCATGCTTAGAGTACAGCGTAAGGAATTTGATGGGTTGTTAGATGTAGTGGTAGTTGGGGGTGATTGCACGAGTCTTATAGGATTCGATTGGTTCGAGGCACTTGGGATCCAAGTGACTGGTCTGAACCATCTGCAAACTGCCAGCCTTGCAGGAGTCTGTAAGGAGTTTGCTGATGTTTTCAGCTCAGAGCTTGGCTCATACAAGGGACCTCCCATTGCTTTAAAATTAAATCCAGCCATCACACCCATCAGGGTCAAACCAAGGAGGGTGCCTTTTGCCCTCAAAAGTAAAATAGATGCTGAGTTGGACAAATTGCTCCAACAAGGCATTCTTGAACCTGTGGATTCTAGTCCATGGGAAACCCCCATAGTGACACCATTAAAATCAAATGGTGAAGTCCGAATCTGTGCAGACTATAAATGCACTCTAAACAAAGCCTTGCAGCAACATGCATATCCAGTGCCTGTGGTGAGCCACATTCTGGCCTCACTGAAAGGGGGAAAACTCTTTGCTAAGCTCGATTTAGCTCAGGCCTATCAACAGCTACCTGTTGATGAGGCAACAGCTGGGGCACAAACTATAGTTACTCACAGAGGGGCTTTCAAAGTAAAAAGGCTGCAGTTTGGGGTCAATGTAGCCCCTGGCATCTTCCAAGGGGTGATGGAGCGAACGCTCCGTGGTATTCCTGGGGTCTGCCCCTATTTTGATGACGTCCTCATTGCAGGAGAGTCATCGGGAAACTTGGCTGAAAGGCTGAGAGCTGTCTTGCTGCATTTCTGCCAAGCTGGGCTGAAGCTACAGCAAGACAAATGTAAAATTGGTGTAACATCCACCAAATTTCTAGGATTTCGTATTGATGCTGAAGGCATCCACCCTGCAGAGTCTAAATTCCAGGCCATTCAACTGGCCCCTAGTCCCCAGTCAAAAGCTGAACTCCAGGCTTTTCTGGGTCTACTTAATTTTTATCATTCATTTCTCCCCCACAAGGCTGCTGTGGCTGAGCCGTTACACCGGCTCTTGGACAAGCAGACTGCATGGACATGGACAAAGGTCCATGAAAAGGCTTTTAAAGAAGTCAAGGCTTTGCTATCCTCCAATGCTGTACTGGCTCACTTCAATGAGAAATTGCCTGTGTGCATCGCATGTGATGCCTCCCCTTATGGGGTAGGAGCAGTGTTAAGTCATCTCAAGGCAGATGGGACCAGGTCCCTGTGGCCTATTATTCTAGAACCCTCTCATCTGCAGAGCGTAATTACACGCAGATTGACAGGGAAGCCTTGGCAATAATCTCAGGCATCAAGAAATTTCATGATTTCTTGTATGACCGCCATTTCACGGTCTACACTGACCACAAGCCTTTGCTGGGGTTGTTTACAACCAATAAACAAACCCCTCATATAATATCTCCTAGAATGCTGAGATGGTCAATTTTCTTGGCAGCTTATGATTACACCCTGGTTCACAAACCAGGCACAGAGATGGGCCACGCTGATGGCCTAAGTAGGTTACCTCTTAAGCAAATAGAGGCAGACCCTGCTCCTGCTGTACACATTCTTTCTATTCAGGACTTACCTGAATCTCCCCTCAATGCTAGGGATGTGGCTGCTGAAACTGCCACTGATCACACCCTTGCACACGTGCTGACATGCGTGTTGTCAGGATGGCCTGACACGTGTCCTGGTATCGAGTTCCAAAGTTTCCGGCGTAGGAAACATGAATTGTCTACATTCAAAGGTTGTATCCTGTGGGGAAGCAGAGTAGTCATCCCGGCCTCATTGAGGACTAGAGTCTTGCTCTCTGTCCATGAGGGACATCCGGGAATAGTGAGGATGAAGGTGCTTGCATGCAGCCATCTTTGGTGGCCTGGACTCGATGAGGACATCGAGGCCCAGGTTAAGGGGTGCCAAGTGTGCCAACAATCACGGCCTGAGATGCCCCAGGCACCTGTACATAGGTGGGAGGAGACACTCACTCCATGGTCACATGTACACATTGACTATGCTGGGCCCTTTCAGGGGCATTCTTCCTCCTCCTTGTGGATAGCCATTCCAAGTGGCTAGAGGTCGTTCCTGTATCCTCCGCTACTACTGCCAGGACCATCCAGGTGCTCAGAGGAATCTTCGCTTCCCATGGTCTTCCTGATGTCCTAGTATCAGACAATGGTCCCCAATTTACCTCTTCTGAGTTTCAGGCGTTTCTTCAAGCCAATTTGATCCGGCACGCCACGTCTGCTCCTTTTCACCCTGCCACCAACGGTCAGGCTGAACGCATGGTGCGTACCACCAAGGATGCATTAAAGAGAATCACTCAAGGACCCTGGCATCACAGGTTAGCTGATTTTCTCCTTGCACACCGCACCACACCCTGCACAGCTACAGGAAAGAGCCCAGCTGAATTCCGCTGGGGTCGCACCCAGACTGGGTGGCTTCACAGGTGTCACAACTGCAGGCACCTAGGAGACTCCAAGTGGGGGACCCGGTTTGGGCCAGAAACTATGGGCATGGGCATCTCTGGATACCTGCTGTTGTATGTAAGGTCTCTGGGCCACTGTCCTACAAAGTGACCTTGGAGGATGGTTGTGTGCTTAGACACCACATAGACCAATTGCGCTGGAGGCTTCCTGGCCACGTTTCCACCCCTGGCTCTGCTCTCAGGGGGGAGGGGGACCCCAATTATGATTGTGGACCACAGTCTCTCCACGAGGGTGCTTATCCAAATGTTCCAAATGGGGGTCTTGCCATGGAGGCGGCTCCTGACTCTGGCTTAGACTCTGGGGGTCTTGCCATGGAGGCGGCTCCTGACTCTGGCAGAGGTCCCTGGCTAGGGGCAAATGGCCGTAAATTGGCTACTCAGGGTACTCCTGCTGCTGGCCTTGGGCTCGAGGGACAGTGCTCCCAAGAGGAGTCCCATGGAATTCCGGGGAACTCCACCCCACCAAGGGACTCGGGGAACTCGACCCCACCAAGGAACTCTGGTTTGGGTCTAGTGGATCCAGCCAGTCAGCAATCAGGGTGAACCCCTGAGTCTTCTGGGCAACAAAGTCCTGGTTTGTTTTGCGCAAACCGGGAGCAGGCATCCAGGCACCTATTACAAATCCCACACCCAAAAGTACACCTGCACATAATCTGGCTCCACGGAGATCAGAGCAGGTCAGGGGTCCTCCTAAGTATTTAAATGAATATGTAAGGTCCCTGTCCATTACAAAGGAGGGTTATTAGCCTGCACCATCTGAGAAAGTAAACAACTATCAGAGTGCTGCGGTGCAAATATTGTCAAAGAGTGAAAGAACGTGGATACCACGGAACCGGAAGGGAAATAGGTTGCCAGGAGTAAGGTTGACCGCATAATATGCCAAACGGCCAACCATGTGTGTGTATGATGTTAAACAATATGCATAGTATTGTTTAATCCAGGAGGGGAGGGGTGTTATGTCCTGGGCCTTGCTGAGTCATTCAGCAAGGCTCAGGAAGGCTGCAGAAAGGTTGTAGAGACCCAGACAGACCACGTGTCTGCCCGGGACCCAGACAGGCTGTCTCCAGCCTTGCGCACATGCGCAGGGCGGGAGAATGGCCTGCAATGATTGGCTGTGCATCCCCTTGCACGGGGAGTATAAAAGGGCCTGTTGCCATTGTGTGCTTGCTTCTGTTCTGTGAATGTAATCAATAAAAGATCTTTTGTTGTGAACCTGCCGCGTCTTGATGTCTGTCTTGCGAGAACAGAACAAATGGTAACCCTTTAGATAAATGAGCATTCATTTATTTATTTTATTGCTGACACTCCACTCCAAATGGCTCTAAGCAGAATCCAGAAAAAATAAGAACTAAAAACAATAGAATGAACAGAAAACTGTATAAACCATAATAGCATAATCCATCTTACATTATGGTGTAAGTTTATAGCCTCCGTTCCTTTTATATATATATATTGTCTTTTAATGGCACAGAGATTTTGTCAGAGATTTTCATGTAGCTCTGCACAAAATATATTTCCATGCCTAGATCTTGACATCCAAGTGAGGAATTTTAGCAGTGCTACTAGTGCTTCCCCAGTAAGATGTCAGAGGAAATTGTGTTCCTATTGCATAAGATTTATTTACACATACAGTATGTGTGCAAAACAAAGATTTCATAGGGTTAATGCTCTAGAAAAACACAATTTCAGCTCTCTCTCTCACCATTCCAGAACAGATTGATTTTACTTTTTTATTAATAAATGAATGAATGAATGAAGGAAGGAAGGAAGGAAGGAAGGAAGGAAGGAAGGAAGGAAGGAAGGAAGGAAGGAAGGAAGGAAGGAAGGAAGGAAGGAAGGAACGAACGAACAAACAAACAAACAAACAAATAAATAAATAAATAAATAAATAAATCTGGTCTATTTTCTCTTTCCTTGGTAAAATTAATTTCTATGCAAGTAACTTAGAGAACATTTTTGGGCAAAATCAGGCTAAATGTCACCTTTCTTTTCTTGAAACGTATGCTCTCATCTGCCTCATTGCCAGTTCTCCATGACAAATGTCCTTGAATTTGATACCTATATAATAGATGTGTGCTATGCACTAATTAAAATGTTTTTTGAAAAACCAATTTGTTGAAAAGGGCAGGTAGACTTTTACTAATGCACTTCCTTAGTTAAGTAATCTGTTGAGTTTTGAAGTCCTCGTACAAATCCTGACACAGAGAGAAAGGAAACTGATTTCACTTCAGAATTACCATTTGCTAAATACATTCATTTTTTTTGTAACAAGCTCAGTAATCTGCAGATAGTAAGAAAATAGTGTGAAAACTTCTAAAAAGCAGGTGTGTTTCCAACCATTTTCTGTGCCATCAACAGTGTTGAAATTTTTATGAATGAAAAAGATTTGTTTAACATCTATAACTCTCTTAGTAATGTGCACATGACTAGCACAATGAATATGGAACTGATCCAATTAAATTCCATCATATAATTCAGCTGCAATTGACATTTCTTCTGCTGAATGACACCAAGAATGCTCATCTATGAACTGCCATGCTGAGCAAGCTGTAGCAGAATAGCTTGGGGGCGACTACAGATTCAGTTAGGGAATTAAGCATTTACACAACTTAGGAAGGAAAAAAGAGTTATCGTTGAAGCTGAGGGTGATGTGCAGTTGATATAATATGTGATACCAGTGTGGGAAGAAAAGTCTTCATCCTGGTTCATCCAAGCCGGGGATAAATAAAACAACATGGCGACTGCTTTGGGAAGAAGGTTACAGTTTATTGAAGAGCCAGAAAGATGGTTCTTGCAGGAAGGAGGAGAAATCAAGGAGAAGGGCTGAGCACATGTGGAGTAGGTTTTTATACCCTCTGAAAGCCTTTTGTTTGGAAGTTTCCTGTTCCTGTGGCATGAACTTGGAGGCTATTTCCTGTGTCACGTATTCTGACCTCCTGAGTTCAGGTGTGCCTCTCTGGTATTCTTGATGGTAATGGGTTAGTCCTATTATGTCCCATCTCAGGTGGGGTATGCAGATTTTTAGGTCTTTTGTCTTCTTGATTTCCTAGCTGGCTCCAGCTTTCTGATGGTTACATCTGCATTTGTATAGGGCTGGCTCCTGCTTTGGGGCAGAGAGACTTGCAGGCAGGGTTGGCTTCTGCTTTTAAAAATCCTTTTGAGGAAATATATTTTTCTGCCCTTTTAATATTTCCGTCTGAGGGGCTGACTTCCCACAATATCCCCGCTTTGTGCCTTAAGTGCCTTAACTTATTGGCACAAGATTAAAATTGATCTGGTCAGGGAGACTTGGTAAACAAGCTTTTAAACTGTTAAGCCAAAAAAATAAGACACTAATAGAGGCAGCAGGAAAAAAAAAAATCCCTGCTCCCAAAAGGGGAGCTTCCAACCCATAAAGTTCTAAAAGTCAGGGCAAAAATTTTGTTAGGTGGAAAAGAAATTTATAGTGTCCAATATTCTGTGCCAATCATTTTCAAATGTTGGATGTCACCTTTAGCTTCCAGTCAGGTTTGCATATCCCTCCCAAAATTCTTCACAGCCATGGTTTGCCTCAGTACATAACCACTGGCCGCCCATTTTCAGGGTTTGGTTCCTGCCTTAGCTCTCAGTTCAGTGCATCCAGGTTTGTAATGTCCAATTGAGGCTAGCCATGCAAGCCAGGCTATTAATTTTTTCTTAAATTGCACATAGTGAGCTCTAGGACTCCCAATCTGAGTCCACCAGTGCAAGATATTCAGGGCTATGGTTTGGAGATCTCTTTCCTGCTACTTCCTTAGGGCATATGAATTGCAAATTACCTGAGGGGGCCTGGTTCCCTCCCCCTTGGAATTTGTTGAAAGTTGTTCCTACAAAGCTTTTGGTGCAATAGAGCAAAAAGCAGCCTGGGGAACTTTACTAAGGTAGGTGAAAGAGACTCAATGTGATTCTGAATGTTGTGTGCACGTGTGTGTGTATGTGTGTGCAGCTACTAATACAAACAGGCAATACAAACATTCTGGATAAATTTTCCCTCCCACCAGATAGAAGTCCAAGGTGTTCAGTACTTGCTGTGCCAACTATTCCCAAATGCCATCTCTCCATGAATACATTCAACTGGCTTGTTACAATACAAATGGGGCAAGAAAGAAAAACTTTACAATGAGTTTCCACCCTCCCCCATAGTCTTCTTCTGAGGCTTCACATGGGGACCAATGGATCCAGGATTCCTTCTTTCTGCAGCTCTTACAGGCATCTGGGGGAATGGTAGGACTTGGGAAGATGTTCCACTCAGGTTGCATGGTGGCTTTTTAGTGGATGGCTGGATTCAAAACTCAATTCCATGGCTCAAATGGATGGAGGCAACATCTGGGCCAGTATACTCTGCTTCCAAAGGTTGGGGGGGTCATCTATGCAAGGCTGAAAGACATGAGAATAAGATTCTGCCCCCCCCTTTCTGGGTGGATTCTCCCTGGAGAGGCAGACAAAAGGGTATGGAGAACAAAGGACAAGAAAGGGAGATGTACATGAGGGGGGGTAGCTTGCAGGCAGTTTGAAAAGGCATTAATATTGCAGTGGTCAAAGAAACAGATAGGCAGACAAATGAGGACAATCACAGATGAGGAAAGAGAAAAACCTGGATTCTGGTAAGAGAACAACAAAATGAAATGTTTCACTTTTGAACTTGAACATTTGCAACATGTTAAAGACAAGAACTTCAACTTGAAAAAAGAATGCTAGGCAGCTTGAGAATGCTGAAAGCTCCAAATAATTTTAAAAGCCTAATATTTTAAGGTGTGCAACTTTCCAGTGGCAGGAGAATCTACCTTTAACATTTATTCTAAAATAGACCACATTATTTTAGAGATTGAGAAATGCTTATATGTTTCAGGATTAGTTTCATAGTAGTTTCACCAATTAGCGATAGGATAAGAAAAGTAACTTAAGAAAATTATTTCCTCACACAAGCAGACTTGAGCTTCAAAAGGCTCTTGTAGCTAGACACACATTTTTCTTTCAGGAAAAAGATAGATAGATAAAACCCATTTAGAACACATTGCAGAATGATTTCCAGAGCTTTGGGGCAGGAACCCAGCAGGCAAGACACCCACTCCTCACCCCAAAGAGAAAATACCTTGGAAAATACAGGAAGAACCCAATACAAACTAGTCTGACCCAACAGCAGCCTGAGGCTAAATAAACAAACACTTAACACACACTGGCTATAAGGAGTGCAGAATTGGCTAACAGCAATTGGCTAACAGAATAGAAACACCAAAAGGTACACAACAATAAAATAATTTAACACTGGATTCCCCCCTGGAATTAAAATTAACACCTTTTAGACAGAATTGAGAAGGAAATTAACCCAACAACAGACACTGACCAAAAAATCAGAAATGACAATTTTGGAAACCATGAACTCATGTTTGAGGACCATTCTGTTTAGCTAGCAGGGGATTCATGCTGAATGGTCATAATGTCTGTAGCTGGTCCAATGAAACAATGTACAATAGAAATTGTTTGCATCCATCAAAGAAAGGGACTGAGTTACTTGGCAATAAACTCACAGATTTTCTGGAGGAATATTTAAACTAAACAAGGGACAGTGAGTTAATTGATACAGAACATCCCTGTCCCCAGCAATAAAAAAAATTACAGGGTTAGCAGTGCAAGTAACATACATGTGGGTGTGTACAAGAATATCAACCTTGCTATCAAGCAAAATCAAGCTTTTAATAGTGAGCGTCACACAAAGTGCACTAACCAAACAGGTGGTAAGAAAATAGGGGAACTCCGGCACCACATAGGTGTCAGTCATAAAGGACTCAAATGTCTATACACCAATGCACAGAGTATGAACAGTAAACAAGATGAACTAGAAATTCAGGTAAATGAGGGCAGATATGATATAGTTGCCATTATGGAAACATGGTGGGATAAAACCCACAAATGGAACACTCAGATAGAGGGATTTCAATTGTTTAAAAGAAACAGACCAAATAAAAGAGGAGGCGGAGTTTCTCTCTATATAAGAAATAACTACATCTCTACAGAAATAGGGCACAACAGTGATGAAAACTGTCTTGAATGCATTTGGGTCAATATAAAAGGGGAAAAAATGACATTGCCATAGGTGTATACTATAGGCCACCCATCCAAACAGGGTAAATAGATGAACTTTTTGCTAGTCAGCTAACTAAGGTATGTAGGAAGCATATGACAATAGTAATGAGGGACTTTAATTACCCTGACATCAACTGGGAGACAAACTCTGCACCAAATGGAAGATCAAATAGATTCCTGACAAACCTAGCAGACAACTTTGTCTCCCAAAAGTAGAGAAGGGAACGAGGGGATTAGCCATATTGGATCTAATTCTCACTAACAAAGGCAAAATGATAGAAGGTGTGGAAGCCACAGGAACCTTGGGGGTTGGGTGATCATGCAATATTGGAATTCAACATTATGGAAGCACAAGCAATAGAACAGTCAAACTAGAGTCTTGGACTTTAAGAGAGCTAATTTCAATAAACTTAGAGAGGGCTTGGGAAGGATTCCATGGATGAGAATCCTCAAAGGGAAACAACTCAAGAACCTGGGGAAATTTTGAAAAGTGAGATAATAAAAATCCAGTCTAGCACAATACCAACAAAGAAGAAAAATAATAGCTCTCAGAAGAAACCAGCATGGCTGCATAAAGAACACTCTGATAAATTGAAAGATAAAAAGGACAAGTTTAAAAGGTGGAAAGAGGGGCACATAACTAAAGCAGAATATTAGCAAATAGTCCGAGCCTGCAAAGATGAGGTGAGGAAAGCTAAGGCTCAAAATGAACTAAGCTTGTGACCAAAGTCAAAAATAATAAAAAAGCTTCTTTCAACATGTAAAAAACAAGAAAAAAGTTAAGGAAATGATTGGTCCATTAGGGGGGGAAAGTGGCAAGAAGGTGACAAGCAACAAGGAGAAAGCAGAACTATTTAATTCAATATTTTTTTATGCATCTGTCTTTACAAAAAGGGGGGGGGAAACAGTCCAACTTATCAAAAACAGTACCATAAAAATAGATTAGAAACACAAGTTAAGATAGGCAAGAAAATGATAAGTGAGCACCTGTCCAGCCTAGACAAGTTCAAATCACCAGGACCAGATGGATTACACCCCAAGGTTCTCAAGGAACTGGCAGATGTGATCTCAGAACCACTGAACTATATTTTTCAAAGATCCTGGAGCACAGGGGAACTACCAGAGGACTGGGAAAGAGCTGATGTAGTTCCCCTCTTCAAAAAAAAAGAAAAAGAAAAAAAAATAGATCCAGGAAACTACAAACCCATCAGCCTGACCTCAATATCTGGGAAGATTCTGGAAAAGATAATCAAACAGGAATCAGCAAACACCTAGAGGCAAACAAAGTCATTGCTAAAAGCCAACATGGGTTTGTCAAAACAGATCATGCTAGACACATCTTACTGCATTCTTTGATCAAGTGACAAAATTAGTGGACCAGAGGAATGCTGTGGATATAATTTTCTTGGACTTCAGTAAGGCATTTGATAAAGTTTGTATAGGGTTTCCTGCCTGGGCAGGGGGTTGGACTAGATGACCTCCATGATCCCTTCCAACTTTATTATATATTATTAAATGCAAGAGTGAAACCTTTCTAGCAGATGGACTTAGAACATTCCCTCCTGCTAACTTTGGGCTGTTCTTAAGAGTACACAGAGAGAAAGGGGAAAAGAAAAAACAAACAAACACATTTTTCTTCACTCTGTTTGTTGGCCAGACAAACAGAGTGAGGGTATTTTCTTTTTGTGGCTTATTTTAAGCAAAATTTCTAGCAGAATTTAAAATTCTTTTCTCTTTGGATTTGAAACAGTTAAGAGTCACATTTACCTCACACACAAAGACTTTGACAAACATATATACACAAAGACAAGAGAACAGAAAAGGAAACAGAAGTCTTAGTTTTACACATCCTAGTCATTCCCACCATAAATTTCAACTCAAGTTAGGGAAGGCACAGATCTTAAACATACCACGTGGTTGCATAGAGAGAGAGAGAAAGAAAGAAAAAAGAGAATCACTATTTCTTATACTTTAATTTCCTTTTAAGTACCTTTATTTAGCCAAATTGGTTTCCCAGCAAAGCCCTAGCAAAGCCCATTCTTCACAAATTTGTCTTGCTCGCTTCTTTTTCATTCCATCCAGGACAGGCACTCGCCTCTTGTCCCACACCTCGAGCAAATCTCCAATAAGTGTCCTAATTCCAACCCTCGAACTGCAGCTACCCATGTTCCCCTTCCGATGTGGGGTTCAATCTGGCTCAGTAGGGTTCTTTCTTTTCCCTCTAGCAGCACTTCCCAGCTGCTCTCAGCGACAACAACCCTGCCGCTCCGCCTCAGTTTTTGGGCACTAAAAAATTGCCCAGGAAGACTCCGTTTCCCTACACAGAGTAAAGGCCTTCCTATTTAGGGAACTCTCTGCCGTCACTTTGCGGACCTCAAAAATAAATTGTCCGAGGAGGACCTGCCGCACAGGTACCCGGCCTCCGTTTACACACCCGCCTGTCAGTTTTCAGACTTAGGAGAAGTCTGGGAGGACCTGTGCTTTGTGCACTAGTACGGGCCCCTCCTACAGTTGGGCTTTGCTTACAGGGCCTTACCAGCTAGTTGCCCAAATCCAATTCTCTCATTCACTCATTCCATTCCATTTTCACACAGCCTCTCCCTTTTCCCTAACAAAAGGTCCTGCACTCTGACCAAACCCCCATGCTTTCTAGGGTCTGCCACTTAAACAGAAGTGATTGGGAAAAAAGGGTCTTCCCACTCACACACACAGACATACACACATTTCCTTTGTTCCCCTGGGCTTTAAACTTAAAATTTAGAGGTACTCACCTTCACCTTCTTTCCAAAGCAGTCCTTGAGTTCAAACCCAAAACTCCCTTTACTACCCTGGCTCCACATGGGCAAGGCCTGGGAAACCCATCTACAGACACAAGGGGTCTGCTGCCGGCTAGATGGGGCTTACCAGTCTCAGTCCATTGGAGAGGTTAGCTTGGAGTCCCATCTGGGGTGCCAAATTGTGGGAAGAAAAGTCTTCATCCTGGTTCATCCAAGCCGGGGATAAATAAAACAACATGGCGACTGCTTTGGGAAGAAGGTTACAGTTTATTGAAGAGCCAGAAAGATGGTTCTTGCAGGAAGGAGGAGAAATCAAGGAAGAAGGGCTGAGCACATGTGGAGTAGGTTTTTATACCCTCTGAAAGCCTTTTGTTTGGAAGTTTCCTGTTCCTGTGGCATGAACTTGGAGGCTATTTCCTGTGTCACGTATTCTGACCTCCTGAGTTCAGGTGTGCCTCTCTGGTATTCTTGATGGTAATGGGTTAGTCCTATTATGTCCCATCTCAGGTGGGGTATGCAGATTTTTAGGTCTTTTGTCTTCTTGATTTCCTAGCTGGCTCCAGCTTTCTGATGGTTACATCTGCATTTGTATAGGGCTGGCTCCTGCTTTGGGGCAGAGAGACTTGCAGGCAGGGTTGGCTTCTGCTTTTAAAAATCCTTTTGAGGAAATATATTTTTCTGCCCTTTTAATATTTCCGTCTGAGGGGCTGACTTCCCACACCAGATTCAGAAATATCCAATAACATTAATTTTTAAAAAATCTCACTTCAGGCGTCATATGATGCCCAGAAGAAAGGATAAACCTGTGTCGTATATGCTTTCACATTTTCTGCTTATAAGAGATAACTGGAATCATCAGCAGGATCCAATCTGGGTCAGTCACCGAGACCAGAGGTTTAATCTTCCGAGCTTTTGGACTTCTGCTGGAGCCCATCCTCAGGGAACTTCCCGGTAGACACATTCTGGTAGACAGAAGTTTCCTGAGGATGGGCTCCAGCACAAGACCAAAAGCTCGGAAGACTAAACCTCTGGTCCCAAAGACCAACCCAAATTGGATCCTGCAACATTATCCACAGACACGTATATATTCGCTTTCATATTCATGAGTATCCTCAGCCTTGCTTCTAATAAGGCAGCATGCTGCATCTGATCTGTACCTTAATCTGCAACAGCCAAGAGCTTCGAAAGAGCTGCCAGAACCCACTACAAATAAAAAAACAACAACTCACAAACCAACTCCACTAGTTCTGCTAGTCTTCTTCAGCTCATTTATATATGAAACCCAACATTTCACAACATTGTTATTTTAGAGCAACACTTGAGATGTTTCAGTTCCCTAAAGGCAGAATGAGACAAAGACCATGATAGAGGAAAATCAAGTACACTTTTGCCATCACACCTCCCTTTAGTGCAGGGGTCCCCACATTTCAGCACCTCAAACCCTTCATGAAGTTTCAAAATGTTCATTGACCCCCCAAAAAAATATTTATTATATAAAAATAATTTAATAATAAATACTACTTTAATAGTACTACAAATAATAATAACAGCAATAAGTCCTTAGTTAGGACTTGAATTAGGTTTAGACTGTGAATATAACTGTAGATTACCACACACAATAACACATAACAACAACAATGGGTTGTCCCATCAATTCTTGGAGGTCAGTACTGACCACTTTGTGAAAAATGTCTTTAGTGCAATCTTAATTTATACACCTCCAAAGTCCAAACCCCAAAATAGACATAAATGAACAAGAAAACAACAACACTACAATGAAACTTTGGGAAAGGTGGATTTATTGTAACAATGGAACTAAACCATTCTTCGTCTCCCCTGGAGTCTGTTTGAACCTCCCCAAGAAAGGTGCACCTCATAGTTTGGGAAAGCCTGATGCATAAGATTCTCAGTCCTATTTGGTCAGAGAAATTATGGAATTATTCCACTGAATTTCTCTCTTTCTAAGAGAGAGAAAACATCTAATTCTTTGTTCATTTGTCTTTTGCTTTTGGCAACAACAGCTGACATTGTTCTCTCAAAAAGTCCAGATCTAACCCTTGTTTGGGGCATTATGAAAATTTGGTGTATTATATGTTGAAAATTGCAGCTGCTCCACCCCAAACAGAAGAGTTGGAGACAAGGTTGCAAAGTTAATTCTCTGTAAGAAGCTAAAGGGAGAGGGGAAATCAACTGTTTCCATTTAAATCACTAAGTTTATTAAAGAGGCACTGCACAAAGGGACACAATAAATTTATATGCAAATGTAAATTAATAGAAAATCATCTTTCCTTGTAAATATTTATTATTTTATTATTAATTTTCCTCTTGACTGGGAAAGAGTCAGTCTTGGCAGAAAAACACAACACTTGGTTAAATAGAATTAATATAGTAGGTTCAGCATGTTAGATTTATTTCAGGAGAAATGCTCCAGTTTTCTTGTGAAAATGACAGAAATCTATCCAGCACCATTCACCTTACCTTCTAAACCAGGGAACTTGTCCAAAAAAAACAACAACGTCAATGTCAAGCATAACATAACATACGTGCGAGAGTTTCGTTTTTGGCTTCACTTTATTCGTACTGAAGTAATGTTGCATAAATAAAGAGTTTTCTAGGCAAAAATGCCTCAGATTTCCTTGAATTTGCATCTTCCCTTCGGAACCTTACATCCAACACCTTATTCACCATAAACTGTTACAGTTACTTTCTGAAAAGAGAACCCACTGACCAACACACATTTTGCCTTTCAGGTATTTCAGGAAGAACAATTGTAACTTACCTGTGCAGCAACAAATAACAACATGTCATTTGTTGTGACCAGTGTGGTAAACATCAAATGCTCTAACCTGGAGCCTTTTTTTTTTTACAAGAAGAGAAGCTGACAGAAAATGAATTATTCTTGAAGGGACATAAAGAAAACTGCAAAAAATCTCAGCTTCTTTTGTGGTCCCCTTTAGAAACTTTTAATGAATTGGTTCACAAATGGCACAAAGCAATAATTGGCAGCAGTAGTGGGGGGAAGTTGATTGGTTTGGCTTAGTGTATTGTGTGCACATAACTACCATGGCTTATTCCACAAAAAATGGCAACAGCTAACCAGGGCTTATATCATGTGAATCCAGTCCTTAGTTGCATTTCAGATTTGGGGTCTCAAAGAAATTTTCTGTGATTTCATAAAGCTAAAGCAATTCTACAGATGTTTATTTAGAAGTAATTCCCCACAGTCAACAGATTTGATCTGAAATAAATAGTTGCATGGATGCAGCATAAATTATCTTTGCAAAGAAAGAAAAAATTATCTGAATTATCTGAAAGGAAACAATCTCTTAAAGCCATTAGACATGTCAGATATATTCCATGTTACAATGACAGCAAAAGGAAGCCAAGAAAGACCAATTGTTACTGAATAAAATAGCTGCAGTAATTAGGTGGTGCAAATAAGGTAAAATAAGTATTAGGAAGTTGATAACATGTTAAATATACAGAGCTGGAAAGAGTGAAACTGACTAGAATAAATTAAATACCCTGTTGAGATGCTTCCTTCCCTTTCTGTATTATACTGAAGTGACAAAATAATGATATAACTACTGTGAAGTTGTATATCTGTTTCCTGAATTTCAGTCAAAGCTTGAGAAATACAACAGAATTTGTTTCTGGGTATGTAGTCATAGGAATGCATATTGATTGTGAATCTATGTTGAGGACAGATAAGGGGGAGGAACAGAAACACTTGGCTATATGTGGAGAGAAAGCACATCTAGGGAGAATCAATAGTAGGTGAAGTGTAAAATACAGCTAAATTTCTCACTATGTAACAGGGTCCTGTAGCTAGAATTTTCAGTCTTGTAAATACAGTTACGTTTCTTTAGGGAAGGGATGAATTGTACCAGTAGCCTTTTGTCAGTTTATTTTTTTATCTAAGATACTGCTAGTATAAAATGAGGTTAGCTACATTAGGCACAAAGATTGCAGTGACACCCATTCCCCATTCAGCAGGGGAATTTGATTCATAGAGACTAAACTAGACTTTAGTAGACTTACTCTTCAGCTTGTCTGTTCAGAAGTAATGTTCCCCTGCAATCTGCTGTCCTGTTGTGCATTCTTTGAGTCTGATCTTCAACAATAGTTTGCTCTGAAAGCCAGAAAAATATATGAAGACCATCTTCACAAACACTATTTTTGGAATTGTTTCCATTTGTTCTTTTGATATCTTCCTTTTTTCAGCAACTGGCTCTAACTTAAGTTTCCTTTTATATTATATTCTCCTGGCACTAGACTCTTACTTATCATTGCTGAATTTATTAAAATCTACCCTCTTGAAGTTCAGTGTATGTCCTCAGCTATACTCAACCTTACTTTTTCTTAATATCAAGAAATCCAATATTGCATGATTACTTTCCCTTCCAAAATCCCCATTGTTTTTACCCTGTCTAATAAGTCTTCTTTATTAATATAGATAATATCAAGGGTGACTTATTCTCCTTTGATTTACTCCATCAGCTTTTGGATATATAGACGAACATACCTGTCCTCTTATATCTTACAGAAGTAAATTATCATTAAGATAGATATGGCATTTCTGGAAGGATTATACTATACACAAGTTGTCTCCCAATGGACAAAGTTATTAAACTCTCATGTCATTATTACTATTTCTTACTTCTTTAGTGGCTAGTAGTGGTGCTTTTTCTGTAACTCACATTTATTTTAACTCAGATGCTCTCATTGATATCACTCAGTACAGTCTTGGGGGTGTCTATATAAATGCAAATAGTTCTAAACACAATAAACTTTCTCCTCCCATTTTTTTTTGCTTCTGTTTCTTTGGAATAAACAGTATCTTTCAATTACTCTACGCCCAGTAAGAGAATCCCCCTCATGAGGTCTCATTTATATTGTCAAATACTATTTTCCTTCCTGTAATGAAAATTCAGGTTCATTTTGTTTATTTCCTTTTTATTATATTAACATTCTGACTTTCTTCAAGGAATTCACAGGAAGAATCTCTTCTTTTATTCTCAAAACAGCATGAGGATAAGTTGGTTGAAAGTGGTTGGCTCAAAATCATACAGCGAGAAGAAGGACCAGGCCATTCCATTCTGATACTTCAATCTGCAATACTGAATTCAGCATTTCGCTTCAGAGAAGTGCTTCAGTCAAAGCCTGTTCAGATTAAAGCATTTTTCAGCAAGCTTCGCAATTCTACTTGTGTCTCCCTGCTTTTAATTTAATTAACCACTGTCCCTTAGCGGTCTATGGTTATCATTATTGGGTCACCCAAAATTCATCTCCATCAAAGCTGTGAGCAAATATTAAGTAGAGCTATACTAACACCACAAGGTTGCTCTGTTGTACACTCCTTTTATCTCAGAGCTGTCAGGAAATCATGCTGCCGTAAATTGTCATCATTGTTCACCTAAAAAGGTCCTATTTTGTAGTCATACATGCTTCCTATCCTGATCAAAGGCGGTCATAGATGTTACCAAACTTTTACGGCTAGTATACAGCACCCTTTCTGGATAGGTCTAGACCAGGAGTTTCCAACTGGGAGTGTAAGACGATATTCCAGGGGGTGCGGAAACTTGGGTTTTCAAAATTATAGTTTATATGCATAATTCATTGCTGTTATTTCGAACTTTTGTAAGGGGTGCGAGAATATATCAGAAGCATTCTAGGGGTGCAGGGTATAGAAAAGGTTGGGTCTAGACCAAGGTTCACCCAAGTGGGTTTTCTGAAAGCTTACATAATATTCGGTTACAATTACTCTTTGTATATATTTATTGCTAACATTTCTGTAATAGCATTGCAGCATTAACAGTAAACGTGAGATAGATACAGTACAGTAAATAATATATGACTCAACTTCGTTGATCATCATGTTCATCCAGATAGTGTTGATATCCAAACCAACAATGTCAAGAGATGCTTATATATTGCTTGGTCTTGTTGTGGTGCTCCAGTTGGTATTGCAATCTTCTGAAAGTCCATTTTTTACTCTTAACCATCTCTTTATCTTCAACAGGTGGCAACACCTGGATAACTTAATCTGAGATCAGAAGCAAAACTTAGTTAATCATGGTTAGCAACTGGATGGGAGTTCCCTGGGAAATTCCTACACTGAGAAATAATTAATATGTACCTTTAGGCAAACAGATTATTTTGCCTGTAGAATTGTGCTTTTGCCAATAGGAAGTTGTTAAATCAACTAACAGGAGATCAGGAAAGGAGTAATCCTGGCCTCCCAACAGTGAAGTGATTAATTAATGACTTTCAGCCTCAGTGGATGGCAGCTTCTGGCTGGCTTTATCTGTACTTGAAAGCTCAGATGGTGGGCCCAAGCTATGCACAGTTAGAACTATTATTTCTCTGCTATTCATTCGAGCAATCCTGAAGCAATCCATTCAAGCATTCCATGCAATCCTGAAAAAAGATGCAACTAATTTAATGGGTCAGCATTAAAGAACCATGAAGCTTTCTTTCATGAATATCAGAGAGATGTTGTATTCATGTTTGCATGAAGTCCAAAACACTTCTTCTAAGTAATTTTCAATCTATGCACAGCTGCACTGGTTATCCTTTTGACAGATTGCAATGAATGCCACAGCTGAAAAATCTGCCAGGAGAATAGAGGTAAATTATGAATAAACTTATACTGTAACAATAAAGGAAGTTTCTGACACTATAAAAAACATTAAATTAGGAAAGATTCCTGTATCAGATGAATTATCAGGTGTTTATTATAAATGTTTTGGGATAAACTTTTGCAACCTTTATAAAACATAATAAATTCTATCTTACAGGGAGGTAGGAAAGATTCCAAGCAGTTGGAAAGGGAACCAATATAGCAGTAATAACCAAAGGGAGACAACAGACTGTAGACTTTTGTGTGATGTTATTGAATAATAACTAAGAGTTGTTCACAATGATTTTAGCTAATAGAATGAATATAATTTTGCAAGAATTTATTCATGAGGAGCAATGTGGGTTTTTAACCTAAAAGACAAAGGATAATATTAGAAATGTATTGGACACTTTGGAATATTTGGAGCCACTAAATGAAAAACAAGCTGCACTGAACTTCTTAAGGGAGAAGTAGAAAAGTAGAAAAGCCCTTTGACCATTTGAAATGGGCTTTTTTGTTTAAGGCAGAAGCCCCCAACCTTTGCAGCTTGGCTGGGGGGAGGGAGAAGGGAAATGGGCTGCATGAGCAGCCACCAGGCGCATGCACTCTGGCCAGCCACCCGCATGGTCCAATTCTGAATAGATCATGGCCCGGTAGTGGCCACTGCCTGGGGGGTTGTGGACCCCTGGTTTAAAGATACAAATTTTGAAGAGAACATAAATTAAATACTTCATAGAAAGCACAAATAATTGTTAATGGAGATTTAACAAAACCTTCTGAGATACAAAATGGAACAAAATAGGGATGTCCTCTTTTGTTTATTTTAGTTTTGGAAATATTGAACAGAGATATAAGACAAGATGAGAAGATTATTGATGGACAAATAGTTGGGAAAAAGCCATAGAACTGTGTTTTGGTATGACAACTACAGCAACATTATTGGATGCACAAAAATGGAAAGATTCAACATTATCTACAATAGAGGAATGGTTGGTAAATAATATTGCTGAGATGGCTGAATTTATTTCTTTGATTACAGAAAAGACAGTATCGACATTTATTGCAGACTAGAAACTTCTTACAGATTTTTGTGTGAAACAGAAACAAATGAACATGACTTATGGTTTTAATGATTAAATAGACTAAATTATAGAAAGAAGAGAGATGTTGTAACAATAGAGTAAGTGGTAAATTTATAATTGTATTTATAACTACTGTAAAGAAAATCAGAAGCCACTTCTTTTCAGTTTTTCCTTTACTTTCTTCTTTCTACTGCTTTTATTTATTTCTTTTTTCTTACTTTGTATTAGTTTGTATATACACACATGCACACACAAACACACACAGACACACACACACCATATGTAAATCTGAAACTTTACCTGAAAATAAAAACAACCTGGAATACCCTATAAAAACTTAAATATCCAGACACATACACTCAATCAGCAGCCAAAAACTGCTTCATTTATTACGGCATTAGGTGACAATGTTCAAAAGGTAGCAAAGAACCCTCACTTCTGTAACTGAAGCAGTCAAAAAAACCTGATTCATCACCAACAGAAAAGTCTGGGACTCCACCAGAAAGTAGTACACTAGTGAGATTGATGTCAGAAGTGACGTGATGGCTTGAATTATGTCTTGCCCCTAATAGAGAATTTATTATTTTATCATTTTGTTTGCTAAATTATCCAAAAAATTAATTATGCTTCTTCATATTAATAGCTAAATATATATTAAGAAGAAAATAAATAAATAAATAAATAAATGATTGCAATTGTTCACAGCCCAGCCTGAAAAATATACTATTTCAAATTTCAAAGTTGAGGGGCAAGTTAAAATGAGAAATACACGGAGATAAGAATTTCATTTCCTGTGTAGGTCCCTTTCTTCTCTGTCTCAAGACTAAATGAGTTCTAGGAATGATATGGCACTTGTTTCCAGTGATAGGAACTTGAAAAATATTCAGGAAGAGTGAATGATAAATATCTCTCCTATACAGTGACATGCATATTTCTTTTCACCGTTATTCAGAATGTCAAGAGAGTATGTGGGGCAATACTATCTTAACAGCTTTGTATTAGGCAAGAAGCCAAGTAGGTTTATTATCCAGGGAAGAAATTTAGAAGGATCATGCTGAAAATGGATAATTACTTCAAGCCTTTATTTTGGGAAGCTGATGAACCACAAGTCCAGGTTTAAAGCATCAGCGGATGCACGATTTCATGCCCAGAAAAAAAAGAGGCTGACATTCCATCAAGCCTATTCAAATGCAAGCATTTGCCAGTTTAAACAAATTACACAATCAAAATCAAGTTTTTCAGGATTAAGGGCTTATTCTGAAGTTGGATATATCTTGTGAGAATATTTTTTTTCTAAAAAACACTGGTGGAACAAGGTCCAGTAATTCTGATTTTAAGGTGTTACAGATTGTCTTCCCAGCATATACTGTACCCTTGGTAGTAGCAGTACTTACATTTGTTTTTTGCAGTCTTGGCTCTTGAATGTTCAACGTATACCAGGGCTACCATATTTAAGAGGCAAACATCTAGCAAAGAGATAAAGAAAATTTTCTTGGGACCCAGATATGCTGGTACTATGGATTTCAATGCCTCATCATCTGTTTGTTCCTCATAAAGTTTATTTGGCTTCTGACTGCATTCTGTTTACACAACTCTTTGTTACTGCCAAAGGCCAAAAATAAAAGATGTAACTGAAAGCAGCTAAAAATAAATAAATAAATAAAAACAAATACAGACAATTATAATACAGTAGTTGGTATTATCCCCATCCTGTTTGTGTCAGAAGCATTTTTTAAGGCGCATCCGAGTTGAAGGGATTAGCTGGTGGCATCACTGTTGCCCAGTTGGGGGCTCCTTTAAAGTAGTTGGTATAACAATATATTACCATTGTGGAGAACTTTTTCATGGCTGCTGCATAGCATTTTGTTATGATCCAAGTTATAAATGTTTTACTATCTGCAATAAATATATATAAGTATTGTCAGATCATCCAGGGAACTCCTATTTCTCTGTTACAAATTTGATTATTGGCTTACATGTTCAACATACTGCTATGTTTCAAACAGAAAAAGTTGAAAATTCAACTAATCCAAATGCATAAACATTGTAAGGAATGGGGTCCTTGATGCTCTCTGAGCTTGGTTTCCTTGCAGACATTTCATTGCCCAACTAGCAGTAACAATAGCACTTAGACTTATATACTGTCCCATAGTGCTTTATACACTAGCTGGATAGTTTACAACATCATCATATTACCCCCAACAATCTGGATCCTCATTTTACTGACCTTGGGAGGATGAAAGGCTGAGTCAAGCCCATCAGGATCAAACACCAGCCTGCAATAATGCATTCTAACTACTAACCAATATAGTGAATGTGTACAGCTCAGGGTTGGCATGTTTTATTGTTGGTATTCTCCAAGTGTCATTAGGGGTTTTGTTTTTCCAATCTAAAAACCAAGCTGGGAGAACTCCAACAACACAATACAATTCAATTGTAATTTCTATGCTTTTCAAGAATGTAAGCAATCTTACCTTTTACTTGCAAATTCAGTGGGACCTATTCCAAAGAAAATGAGATAGTTTCAGTGTAAAACCTTTTAAAAAACTTTGGAAGTAGGGAAAAAATGATAGAATATCCTTTATTATTATTATTTTTTAAAAGGGCAATAAATAACATAGAAGTACAAATATTAACTTCATTACAGATCTGTGTAGCTGGTATTTGTACTATTTTTACAAATATTTCACATTCATTATTTTAGAAATCTTCATAACAATCCTATTAGGTTACCGTATTTTTCCATGTATAAGACGCACCCTTGTATAAGACGCTCTGGCATGCGAGTTCCAAGCTTACAGCAAACAAAGTCAGCACTGGGAGCAAACGCCTCCCAGCACTCTAAATAGACACCTCCTGGCCGGCCCCACCCCCCACCCACCTAACCAGCATCCAGCACGATGAGCATGCACAGTCAATTCACAGCAGCAGCCTTCCGACCCTGGTAAACAAACCGGCGTGAGCACCAGCATGACAGCAAGGCAAGGGAAGTGAAGGCAGGTTTTAAACTCCCTGCCGGCGGAGCATCGAACAACTGAGCCAGCAAATCCGGAAGTTCGGCCGGCTGCTATTATCGAGCAGGACAGCCTCGCAGCTGCGTTCCACAGGGTCCCTGGCCAGCATACAGGCATGAGGGAGGGAAAGGGCTGTCGCTGCCATCCATGCTGCTGGTCCCATCCGCTGCCTCCGGATGCCGCCATCCGACAATCTTGCCCCCTCCCCCCTCCCTTTAGTGGCAAGCCCCTGCACCAGGCGGCATGGCAGCGGCATGTAAAGAACCCACACAGGCATGCCCTGGGCTGCGGAGGTTACCATTATTTTTTCGTGTATAAGACGCTGCACTTGTATAAGACGCACCTGATTTTTGAACAGGGTGTTTGCAGGGAAAAATAGTGTCTTACACACGGAAAAATACGGTATCTAGTTGAAGAAACATATTAGGCGGATAGTGAGATCTTTATCATTAATGCCAGATTGAATAAATCTAAAGCAGAATGGTGTCATAATTCCTTGGGATATACTGTCATGGAAATCAAGAAAACCTGAGAAAGATTTCAAAAATACCAAGCCAAGCATTTTAAGACCTGCCTGCTTGTAATTGGAGGTTAAGCAACTTCAGTGCTTATGAATAATCAATGGGAGAATCTCCTGTGTGGTGAAATGATATGGGACAGTTGAGCTGTAACTTTAACTGCTCCTTTAACTCTTGCTTAATTCAGCAATGTTTCATAGAAATAGGTTATTTATCTTCTCCCTTACTAGGTTTATAGTAAAGGAGACTTTAAGAAAATATAAATTACCATTTCATTCCCGCCCAGAATAAATGCATTTCCCTTTTTCACATGCTTAATGGGTATGCAATGCTTTGAAAATCATTTGGAGAGGTCTTGGCGGTTTTGTTGTTTTTTTTTGCAGGATTGAGAACACAGCACGTATCTGCATTTTTTTTAAGGCAAATGCATCTTTTCCTGGGATCACCCAGTTGCCTTATGCAGCTATCCTGCAACGCTGAGAAAAGAGAAGGAAGGAGAAAGAGTCAGGCAAACTGTATCTGAAGCATTGTGAAGTTCTAAAGCTTCATAGTCTATGCATGCGCCACAATCCTCTTGGTTATTTCATCAAATGCACACACTATCACTGGCTTCATCCTGCTGCCTCCTTTACATGTAGTCTGACAGGGTATCTGTATCTGCGTGCAAAGTACACAGGTCCTGTGTTTACATTTGTAGAGCTAAATCTCTATGAAAATAAATGAATAAATAATAAAATGAATAAATAAATACATAACATATAAATAAAATGTAAATACTTCTGTAAGCTTGTGTTTATATGTAAAATTCTTACATCTGTACATTGCAACTTATTATGCTGCACTGAACATTACAACTCTGTAACATGCAAATTTAGCAAGCTGTTCCTTTTTTCAATTATTTAAGTTCTGGTGCAAAAGACAGAATTTTTAAAAAGTACCAAGGTAATTCACAGATGAACTAGGAAAATTATGACAGACTACCCAAAATGAATCGGTGTGGATGTCCTTTCTTTTTAACTAGTAAAATAATTTATTACAATTCATATGCTGACAAGAACATATGGACAAATCTGTGTGACACAAAAATTTAAAATGAACATAAAAATCAGCATGTTTTATAATTTCAAGTACTCCAAAGCTAAGAATTTCAAGTTTTGATTTGCATATTAGTAATGTTATAAAATTAACAAATACATTTAATTGACCAACAAGTAAGGAAGGACACTCTTAAGTTTTTAACCTCCGTTATGAGGTTAAAAAAAGAACTACCTACCTCTTCTGTCTTGGTTATAGCTTTCTTTTGATTTCAAATTACTTTCATGTGGCTTTTTAAAGATTCCTGCCAACCAAAGCATTCTACAAAGAATGCTTTAAATCAAAACTTCTCATTAATAAAGGTGGAAAAATTATGCAGCTTCACATCTGAGAAGCCACAGAAGCCACATCTCTGATCTTGGAAAGGGAAATCTGACATCAGTTGCCCCATTGCTTGTTTCTGCAGAAGCAGCCATTCCTCTTTTCTTACTGAGGTTAGACCATCAGTACAAAAGGGTAAAGAGGAGAGTTGCAGAATCCAATCTGGGTCCGTCACTGGAACCAGAGGTTTAATTTTCTGAGCTTCCGGACTCCTGCTGGGACCCCATCTTCAGAGAACTTTTCTTTCACCAGAATCTCTCATTGTATATTCTGGTGAGAGAGAAATTCCCTGAGGATGGGCTCCAGAATGAATCCAAAAGCTAGGAAGACTAAACTTCTGGTCCCAATGACCGACCCAGATTGGATCCTGAAACATTATCCTGGCATACGTGTATTTGCCTTCATTCGTGAAAAAAGGAGAATCTTCATATATTTGCACATACAGTAAGAGATTCTTTGGATTCTGATCTCCAGTCTATCATCATTTTATATAGGCTGTGGGTGAAATTTAGCCAGCCCTAAACCTAGTTTCAAGCTCATTTGAATTCATGATTTCTTTATGCTTTCAATAACAGCCAGTTTTGGGTTGTAGTTAAGGCACCAGGTTAAGACCATGAGTTCTAATCCTACCTTAGGCATGAACCCAGCTGGATGACCTTGAGCCAGTCACTCACTTTTAACTGGAGAAAGAAAGCAATGGCAAACCACTTCTGCAAATTTTGTCAAGAAAACTGCAGGGAATATATTTTTAATATGTTTGGGAAGAGAAGGAATAAATATTTTTCTTCACTTCTGCACTGCTGCACTGATTCCTCAGAGTCTCCAGCATTGAAAGAGAAGAATAGAATAGCCTTAAAAGTAAAACAGCAAAAGCTATATTGTTAATACTTTTGTTTTAGAAAATATACTTGTGCATGTTTTGAAAATGATTTGGAAGAAGTGCTTTAAGAACTTGTGCAAATTGGCACAACACCTTTCTGCTGTTAATTAGAATTAATGTCTTTTTTTTCCAGGCCAGCCACAGTTATCGTTGCTTTAAATATTGTACGAACTTTACTAGTGACTCAAAAAAGCAGCTGCATCTGTTTTCAGGTTTATAGGGGAATATGAAAAGAGATGGGCTGCTTCAATAAATAGCATAGTTTGAAAAACAGTCAGTGTTTTGTCATTGTTTAATGGGAAACAGATATATTGAATCAGAACACCTAGAAATTAATGTTATATGTCTCCTGTGAAACCAGCAATTTGGTTAGTGAATGTGAGCTTTCCGAAAGCTTTTAAAATCATTTTGATTTTGAGTATTTGAGTAGAGTTGACCTAAGAAACTGAAAGCTAAGATCAAAGGGCAACCCAGCATAAAATGGAGTGCTAGGAGGCAAGTAACAAGACAGCCATAAACAGTCTAAGCAAACTAATAGCTTTCGGGGAGATTGTTATATGTAGCAGCCTAAGACTGTAACTTTATGCTGACTTATATAACAGTTGGGTATCATTTTCAGTAAATATGCATAGGACTGCACTCAAAAGAACAGAGAATCAAGAAGAAAAACTAAAATTATTCCACAAATACAAATCAAATCACAAGAAATGCAATTAATACTGAACAGCCCACGCCTAATGTTTATTTTCCTAAAATCACCCAGAGGTCCTACCACCTCTTCCATAATTAAAAGGAGTTGATTGCAATGTTAAGGTTATTGACACTTATTCAATCAGCAGCGTATTTGTATGCACAATCCAGACACAGCCAAGTAGTGGGCTCCTCCAACTAGTGCAATTTCCATCTTTTTTAAATAAACCATATAAAGTAAGAGTTCAGAACTTGTATTGACTTGAATGTTACATCAGCTTTAAGGAAAGGGGGGCACATTCCTTATTATTTTTAATCATTTTCATTTTCTCTCAGTAAAAGAAAATATGGATAAGTGTTCAAAGATTTAGATTATTTATTTCCTCCATTCATACTTTCCTGATGTAGTAAAATTATACAAGCAAACCAAATTAAGGCAGAGTGGAGAGGGAGACAAGGGAAGAGATGATTAATGGGTTGTGCACTTATGGTCTACAGCTACTTCCAGATGTGTGAACTTTATCTCAGCAATGGCTGTGCTGGCTGGAGATGGGATACGATGCCTTACAATTATCAAAGCTGTCATATAGATCAGGGGTCCCCAACCTCCAGTCTATGGACTGGCACCAGTCTGGCACCAGTCTGCAGCATGCCAGAAACTGCTCCGCACAAACAAGCGAAGCCCCATCTGCATGCGAAACCACGCCCCCTCCTGTCTGTGGGAAAACCTCTTCTCCACGGAACCGGTCCCTGGTGCCCAAAGGTTTTGGGGCCACTGATATAGACTTTAAACTATATGAAATGTATATAGACACCTTACTTTTCTAGAAGTCCATTCAGCATTTAAACTCTTCTACTGCAGTCTCAGTAGTACTTACGAAGTAGGAAGAAGAATTTTACTCCTCTTAGGTCTTTGAAGTTCCTTCTCACAGTCTTAGGAAAGCATAATCTCAAAGAATGAAGAATTGTAATAGTTCTCAGTATGTACATCAACTTCTGCCTTGCACTTAGGGTATGTGCAAGAAAAATAATTTGGATCTTCTTGTAAAGACAGTTGTTAAGATTCATTAGAAGGACAACTTTCAATATTTCCTATTGCAAGACCCACCAGTTACTTTATCAAAGAAATTGGGTCACATCAAGGCAGAAATAAAAAGGCCCTTTTCTCCAGAGAGTCATACATATGTTTATAGATATTTTGCTATTACATTTATCAATTATGGTAAGTTTTAAGGACATTGAAATGATATTAATAGTGTTGGCAGCAATTGTTACTACTATTACCATCACATAATGGCAGATAACTGGGACTGAAACAAAGTTTGCTACTAAAGGGTACAATCTTCCCCAAAGGCCTCAAAATGCACTTCAATAATGAGAGAGCAAGCTAAATTAGTGCAAAATGTTATTTTCAATTCAAAGGCACAGGAGCACGATGGCTCGAGTGGTTAGGATGCTGGCTTGCAAGAAGCAAGCCCACGTTTGAGACCTGAGTGCTATCAAGGGGCGGGGTGAGATCCTGTCCTTCACTCCAGCTCCTGCCATGAACATGAAAGACACTCCCAACTGGGTGTTACCCAGGCAATGGTGATGTCACCGGCTAATCCTTCGGTGCTTCCAACATGAGTGCAATGTGATTTCAAAGGCAAACCCTCTCAGAGCCTGCTCTAGTCCTGGATTCTGAGAAATACTGTTCTAAGATGTTCATCCCACTTGCCTCAATGGACAGCTGGATACTGGTGGTTATGCCTTCTTCTATTTGTTTTCTCTGCCAGTCTGGGGAAGCGAATCATACCAAAGTGATGCCATTGCTTGAAACTGATGTGTTTTCTCCCAGTGCAAAGTTATAGCCATGCTCATCGTAAAACATGTTTCTCAATGGTTAAAATGAAAAGCTCACTGAAAATATGAAGAGGGCAGAATTGAGAACATTCCAGCCAGCTATACTAGTGTTGTCTTATTGTTTTGCCTACCATGGCTTTATTTTTCCCCACCAACATCCCCCCTAAGTTAAATCAATATCCTGTCCCCTAAAATGTTAGAGAAACCCATCGTTTTCACCTACACAGCATGAATACCTGAGCAGACCAGCTGCCGGCTTATTTGTTATTCAGTAAGAAACATATGCAAGTTATCATCTGACCCAAATGAATCATCTCTAAAGCACAACGGTTATTAATCTTTCTCTTTTGTATAATCCAATTTACAAATAAGAAAAGTGTAAGATAAGTGAGATAACGGTGGTATGTCAGACAGTGAACCAAAAGGGTTAGCACGGAATTATTAATCATTTTGATGGTGTTTTCAAAGTGCATCTATTTAACATTACAATATCTACCCATTGTGCATTAAAATAAAAGAGCTTCTGATGTCATCACACGCTCTGCATTGCACTATCAATAGTCAAAGAATGTCAGTCCCAAGCAGTGGTGGGATTCAGCCGGTCTGCACTAGTTTGGGAGAACTGGTAGCTAAATTTTGCTGAGTTCAGAGAACCGACTCAATGCACACTGCTTCTGGAAGTCCAGTCTAGGCCTGGGAGGCCTGGAGGAGGCCTCCCAGGCCTAGAACGGCCCACCAGAAGTGCATGGATGCCACTTCCGGAAGTCCGTTCTAGGCCTCGAAGGCCCAGGCCTGTATCCAATAAGAGAACCGGTTGTTCAAGTATTTGAATCTCTCCACGGGCCCAAGCACAAGGACAACCCAACAAAATCCAACTGAGTCCAATTTACCATTGACAGGCAGCCCTCAACTTACAACAGTTCATTTAGTGACCATTCAAAGTTACAACAGCACTGAAAAAGTGACATACAACCATTGTTCACACTTACAACTATTGCAGCATCCCCATGGTCACATGATCAAAATTCAGACCCTTGGCAACTGATTCATATTTATGACAGTTGCAGTGTCCCAGGTTCATGTCATTACCTTTTCTGACCTTCTGACAAGTAAAATCAATGGGGACTCCAGATTCAATTAACAACAGTGTTACTAACTTAACAGCATCAGTGATTCACTTAACAACTGTGGCAAGAAAATGGGGCAAAACTCACTTAATAACTGTCTTGCTTAGCAACAGAAATTTTTGGTTGATTTCGGTCGCAAGTCGAGGACTACCTTTATTTGCCTAATGGACAAAATCTTGTCAAACTGAAACTATAACTTTCTAATCTACTAGATATGTAATATCCTGAGAAATTCTAGGGTGTAGCTATCCTGCACCTCTCCCCTCTCCCCTAATCAACTCTGGATTGCACAGCCTTTTAATTTGAGCCTGTCTCTGATTGAATTTATCACCTCCTCTATAGGAAAGCCAAACTCCTGTCTCCACGGTCCATCTCATAGAAGTGTAAAATCATGAATAGATCATCTAAATTAGATAATCCAATCCAATACCAAAGGGGGAATTATAGTGCTAGAAACCTTACTCATGCTTTGCATATATTAGGATTATCACATCTGAGCTGCAAAAATCCAGGAAGCTACAAGGTGGCAGTAATAAAAGTTTAGAAAATTCTGGTTCTTTGCTGTCCTCTAATGGTCATTTAGATTTTAGGCATTCTTATTAAAAATCTGAAACAAAAGAAAGCTCATAAATTTAATTGCACTTATTAATTTTAAGAAAAGTATTTAACTTGTCTTCTTAATAAAAAAAATCTACAGGTACAAATGCAAACTGAAAGATTAACCCCAAATCAAAGCAACATTCAGACACTTCACTGTCAAATAATTGTTACAGTACATTGGGATTGTACTTTAATTGAAATCTATTGCCCTGTAATTTTCATTCATTATTTTGGATCTTTTCCACTAGAAGAACTCCACATGTGTCTCATTTCTGCATAATCATATCTCTGTGCCTCTAGACTAAACATGCTAATCTCTTTCAATCTTCCTCATGGAATTTAGTTTCTATGGAAACCTTTCTTGGACCCATTCTAATTTTGACAGTGCACCTCCTCAGACATTCAATTTACTTTTCATTATGATGAAAAATGTGATGGGACAACAGTATTTGCCTCACGATCCTCAGAATTTCAATGTTCCTTTAGAACTTATGCAATGAGGACAAAGACTTACAAGACGGGAGTTTGCAAGTGTATTTGACTGAATACCCTACACAGGAACACTCTTAGAACAGAGTTACCAGTAAGAAGGAAGTTTATTTACTTCTTCAGGTATCAGCCCTTACAGCTATGCTATTCAATTTGCAGAAATGCCAGGCGAGATAAGACAGTTCTTGTTTTTTAACTGTCATATTAAAAGATTTAATATTCTTCTCAAATATAACTGAAGTTCCCATTTCTTCATTAAGGATTTGGCAAACAAAGGAATATTCATGCCTTTTGAGAGTGAATGAGGAGAGTTATTTATATAATTTTTAATTTAACTAGTGTTTGGTCTTATTGTAGCAATAATGTCCACTCTTTTCTGTTCCAGTCCTTTTTCTTAAAGCAAACATATATGTGATCAGATATATAAATAGGTTTTGAAACAGGCAGGGCCCCGTGGTTCCAATTATGCTTTCTCCCCCCACCCATTTCCTGTTTTTTAATTGGAGGACAATGTATGGTGCTAATTATGAAATCTTTTCAGTAAATTATTATTAATCTTATATTTTATTCACCTAGGTTTAAGGAAATGATTTACAGGTGGGATGGCAGTTTACCATCCTTCAGAATCCACAGAGCTGACAAGTAAGCCTTTAATCTTCTTTTCTTCTGTCAGTTTTCTATAACCAAAATAGTGCTTTTCTGCTTTGTGATTTTTGTCCTCCCCCTCTTCCCGCAACAAATATTCTAGTCTCACCCAGTATCCAATAAATCCTTATTAGTGTCAACTGCTCAGTCCGCTTTTAGCTGCCTGCAATATCTACCATTCCTCGGCCTCTTATTTATCTGATTGTTTGATTTATTAATTGATTGGTACCCCATTTGTTTACTTTATACAACTCTCTTTTCTGATGTTTTACTCTACCTTTGTCAGCGTGGCCTCTGGTACCACTGGCCTACATGCAGTTCTTCTTTTTCTTATACGAATCTAAATTAATCTTTACTGACAAGAAAATACTATAAACCATTTTATTTGGTTGCATGGTGCTTGCATGGATACATGTAGAGCCAGTGAAATGTTATGGCAGATAGCAGGGTCATTGTGTATTGTCTCTCTGTTTGGAAAGTACTGGGTAAGTGTCAATAGTATCAAATCTTCTATAACTTTTATAAACATCATTGGTATTTGCTCTTCAGATAGCAATTTACAGACCAGTTCCATTTGTAGGCAGAAAGTAACAACTTGGTGTAACATTCCTGCTTGATGCTGAACTACTGTACAAATTTGTCGATAAGATATTCATGCAATTTGTATTGTAATATTCTTTGTAAATAGTATTATTAATTTGATTTGTTTGGATTTATATTTTTTCTTTTTAATTTATTGCGTTCTGTCTAGAGACGAGTAGGTTACATATTACATAAATCTCTCTAAAGGCTAGAGATGTGTTCCTGTTGTTCTTTGTGTTATTCCCGTCATATTGTGTGGTCTGCAGCTTTGCATTTTGTCCATCACTTCGTCTGGTCTGCAGCATCAGTGGGGCATAAGTCTAGGCAATCCATCCCTCATTGTCCTGGGGGCTGCAAGCTAGACTAGAGATGTATATTGATAATATATACAGATAATATTACAAAACAAACAATAAAACCAGAAACGTTACTAATGTATTGACCTATACCTGATTTCATGGAATTCTGTAATAAATACATACTGCACTAATACATGCCATTAAAAAGATTGCATGCTGATTCCCATTTAGAAACAGTTTTGCTCTTCTTGCCTGCACCAACATTTTTGAGGTGAAAAAAAATCAGTTTAAATACCTATGCTTAATCACGCCTACTAAGTTCATGAAACAAATATAAAGTATCGAGGAAGAACGTCCATCACTAGTATTGTAGAAAAGCTCTAGAATTAACATTTTGAAATACTCTTGGGCTTAATGTTACTAATCAACGTAATGTGTTTTTTTTTAATGAGCACCTCCTTCAAGTACATGTGTTTGAGGTAGTTTTAAGAATGGTCTAGTACAGTGGTGGCGAACCTAGGGCATGGGTGCCAGAGGCGGCACTCAGAGCCCTCTTTGTGGGCATCCATGCCATGCCCCAGAGATGGCAACCGTCCCTCTTTAACCAGCCGCCCAAGGTCCCACATGGCCAGATGTATCCCGGCATGGCTGGTTTCCCTTCCCCCTGTCCCGTCCCTCCTGGCCTCACATGCTCTCCTTTTCCCGGGCACGACCCACTGCATCGCCTCCTCAGCTGTTGGCCAGCTGTCCAGCTCAGAGGTGGCTTCTCTGAACTGCTGGCGGTGGGCTGCCGGTCGAGGAGCCGGCAGGCTGTGGCTGCTGATGGACACTGGCGGCCCCCATGCGCTCGCTGGCCTCT
Source organism: Azemiops feae (assembly GCA_023970755.1). NCBI lineage: Eukaryota > Metazoa > Chordata > Lepidosauria > Squamata > Viperidae > Azemiops > Azemiops feae. The sequence continues at coordinate 402,621 of JALGBA010000699.1, read as the reverse complement.
GTGCGCGGGGGCTGATGGTGTCAGGCAGCAGATGCCCCAGCCCCTGCCTCACCTTGCCCTGCAGCAATGGTATCCCCACCCTGCTTCGCCTCAACTCACCCCGCAGGATGAGCCTCCTGCCCACCGCCCCACCTGCCAGAGACCCCCTGGATCTCCCCCAACCCTGCCGATAGGCGTCCCTCCCCACAAGCAACATTGAGGTGACCATGCCCACTTTGGCCACACCCACCCAGTCTGCCATGACCACCACAGCCACGCCCACCCAGTGGGCCATGTCCCACCTGACACCCGGCGATAAATAAGTGGGTTTTGGGTTGCGGTTTGGGCACTCGGCCTCTAAAAGGTTCGCCATCATTGGTCTAGTATTATAGGTGTTTGCCACTATAATCATATCACCTATTCGCATTACCGCATACTTGGCTAGATTTTAATGTAATAACATGAGCAAAATACCTCGGGAGAATTCCAAAAAGCACTCTACCTCTCCCTTTATAGATAACACCGAGCAATGAAAAATAGACATATATGGATAAACTGGGGTAAAGTTTCAATATTATATTATTCAGGCTTCAAAAAAACAAGAAGTAATTCTATAAAAGGAATTAGCCCTAGTGAATGTAGTGGAGTTCAAATCTGAGTAGATATGATTGTGAATAAAGTTATTTGAATAATCAATTCAAATATACATATAGTTGAAATATATGGGAAATATTATTCTGGAAATGCTTTAAATGATATAAGCAAAATAATGGAAGCTGGGGAAAAGATAACTTTACTTCCTAAATTCTAAGGAACAATGAAATCAGGAATTTTATACATGTTAACTATAAATGTAAATTGGATAATAATCAAATTTTAAAAAATCATAATTATCAAACAATTTAAAATTATAAAATTAGAAATCAGAAATTTATTGGTAAAATACTACAGAAGAAAGAAAGAACAAAAGAACAAAAGGATGAAAGAACAAGGAAGGAAGGAAGGAAGGAAGGAAGGAAGGAAGGAAGGAAGGAAGGAAGGAAGGGACAAAGTTATACTGTAAAGAAAAGGAAAAAAAGAGATGAATAGATTCTACAAAGCATTTCAATTAACAGTAGCTATATTTAATTTTCATACTTCATTAATTTGAATCATTCGTGGCTAATCTGTCAATAACTAATTCATAATTCTCTTATAAGAGTAATTCTGCAGATAACTAATACTTGAGGTTGTATTAAAGCTTTTGGGAAAAAGAAAGGTTATACCATATCTGGAATATTATTGCCCTGCAGCATGATTATTTCACAACTTTGAAAGACTGAACAAAACAGGATAGTGACAACAAAATTCAATATATTAATATTTTTCTATTTTTTAAAATAATTATATTGAATCAATCCATTTAGTTTCATTAAGTTATGACAAAAATTGGGAGTAAAAGGATTTTGGGGCGAGTACAAGATATTTTCTCTTACCTTCTGTAGTGGTGCAAATAGTTTTATAATCATAAAATAACAGAACAATCATTAGCATAAAAGAAGAAGGAATATACAGAGAATAAGAGATTTTTATAAAAAAAATTGTACCTCATAATAAGACAATGTTAGGGCATTAATTATGCTAAACATTAGTCTGGTGACAATAATTTCAAAGAGACCAACTTTTACAATGCAACAAAGTAATAGATTCAGATAACCAGTTTCTCTCAGACTTTGAGAAACAACTTCTCAATTCAGAACTATCTCAAAAAATCTTGTTAGGAACCAAACTGCATAATTTTATTTTGTGGGTGACAGATTTAAATAAACATCTGACTAATAATGTACGGTTATTCTTATAGCTGTCTACCAGCATTGTTTTAGCTTTATTACAAGATTTATCTCTCAAAAATTTGCATCATGGGCATTGAGACCCAATATGAATACAACGCATATCACATAAATATCCTACAGTTTGTTGGTGATAGACATTTGCTGAGGTTTCAAATTTCTGGGAAGATGTTTTTGATGAAATAAGTCTTATGATTAAATACGGCATTGAATACAGTCCAAGTTTAAGTTTGTTACAATATTCACTGGTTAGGAAAAGATTATGAAGCAAGAAACTGATTATACTCTGTTCTTGCTATTGGCAACTAAAATAATTATTCAAAGCTTGTAATATTTGGATAATCTTTGTGATAAAAGATGATTCAAAAAGTTCTGTCCAAATACTGTGCTTTTAAAAATACATTGGATAAACCAAATCGAGAAATTTTACAGGGTGTGGTATGATTTTATTTGTAGCATAATCAACATCTCTCTCACAAGAATATATTAAATCATATTTTGGTTACTCATGGATTAACTCACAATTGCCTAGGTTTGTATATTTGCTAAGCCAAATATACAAATATATGGTGCTAAGCCACCAAAAATAAGAAGTCAAAAATTTAAAAAGGGCTATAAAGCCCTTTTTATGTCAAGATGCCTTAAACCTACCTCTCTAAATAAGATCTACCACCTAGCTGGCATTCCCCCACCTGCTGTTCACGGAGCAGCAGCAGCATACAGAGAGAAACTCAAATCATCAATATCTAGACAACACTCTCTCTATGGCCTACAACCAGCTCATCAGAGATTAAAATCCAGGAAAAACTTCCTTACGTCAATGGAAGAGTTCAAAGAATTTGAAAGCAGAGTGGACCTATGGAAAGCAACAAAGAACCACACTGGATGGAACCTATGGAGGAGCTGGCACCTGGGTCTGGCGAAAGCTGGGAAGTAGCGAAATCATTGAACAGACTGCGCACAGGTACAACAAGATCCAGAGACACCCTGAACAAATGGGGCTATCCTGTGCCTTCTGCCCTTTGCAATTTTGGTGACATGCAGACAACAACATATATGTCTCTACCTCTTGTGTCCTGATCAGTGTACATTTGAGGACCTCATGGCAGCATAACAGAACGTTGCTAGTTTCTGGGCAAGATTTGTTTAACTTGTGCATATTTTAATGTTGTATTTTAAATGTTATGTTGTATAGTATGCCTTATTTTAATCGTGATGCTTCTGGCACGAACAAATAAACAAACAATGTCAATTTGTATATAAGATTATGACAAAACTAATGTTTATTTCAAATATGAGACTGTAAAAATAGTATGGGAGACTTACACATGTTTTCATCTTGAAAAAAAATACCCTTATCTCTACTTAGACCAATTATAAGTTCAGGAAAAGAAAGAGATTCTTTAAGCAGCTACTGGAACATAAAACCACTGGTGTTTTCTGACAATAAACATAAATGACTGTAAAAGATGTCTTCAAATACTTGAACATCTGGAACAAGGATAATTACAGAGTACTGCATAAAATGTAGAATCAAAGGAATTCTCTGAGTCATATACCTTTTGGAGAAATAATTCATTTTATTGTACTGCTCATATGCTGAAATAATTGATTACTCACTGATTACTCACTGATTTACCAGAATCAAAATCATACCATTGCAATGGAATTGTCAACAAGATGATGGCCTCTCAAGTAGGAATCACATATGGTAGCAACTGCTAGCAGTCTGTTGGGAATTGTAAAAGCCCTCCTGCTGCATTTTTGTTGGTCTATGGCAGCAGTTAAAAGCAGAACCTCATAAGGTAGCAATTTCTGTCAACTGATGCCAGCAATTTAGCTTCGTATTATCAAAACTTTTAGGATTAAATCAGTTCTGCAGAGTAGATAAGACTATAGAGGAAAATAAAGATGATAATTATATAGATAGGATGGTGCTTCAATCCATTAGTCCTGCCTTCCATCTTGAGTTTTTTATTCCCCTCCCTCCTCCAACCTCCCTTCCCCCCTCCCATTGGCTATTCCTCTGACCACCTTCTCCATTTATATTTCATCCTTGGAGAAACAAGGTTGAAAAAAAAACCTTGCTCTATTCAGGTAATAGTATAGATTTCTAAGCATAAATGTAGGCTCAGGCAAATATTTATTTATAAATAACTAGGTGGCATTTAAAAGAAAAAACAAATAGGAACAGGGAACTTTACATTTAGTTTGCAACATAACGTAATACAATTACTATACCAAAACATTTATGCAAAGAAAATAAATAGGGAAATATTATCCAGTTTCATTTAACATTGGCCAAATGATATGAATTTTATTGGAGGAAAAGGAATATTTTAATTAATACATAAAATTAAAAATACTGCATATGTTAATAATTAAAAAATACAGCTGTGTCATATATAAGGTTCTTTGGAATAACATTAGAGGCTTTGTAATTTTAATGTTCCATAATGTGGCAAAGTCAAAGATGCAGAATTCAAAGAAAAATAAAATAAAATCTTTTTTTTTACAGCGGTTATAAGTATATATATATATAATAACCTATTACTTTATGGTTATAGTAAGCTTACAGCTTATTTTATTTTCTACATTTTCTTTATAATCCATTAGTTTTATACTAATCTTAAAACCATACATCATAAAAAAAAAAATCTGTTTCCACAAAAAGTCAACCAGGGTTTTCCGATCATCATTAAACTTAAACAATGTCCTATCTCTAATGAAAACAGTCAGTTTGGCCATCTCATCTCTTTTTCACTATCTATTCCTCATTTTGGGTAAAGTTGAATCTTTGCACCTTTGTGCATATAATACAGTAGTCTCATTGCAGTCATACATAAAAATAAATGTTGATAATTTTTTTCCAGCACTGAGTCTTCTTTATAAACACAGCTCCTTTAACTATATTGTAACTATAGATTTAGTTGACTGCTGAAATTCAGAAACAGAGAGAAAACTCTTATTTGAAATATTTTGCTTCTGGGACCGATTTGTTAATTTATCTCTGAAAGAATTAGGTATAAAAATATTGATTTAAATCACAACAAAATACAGTTCAAAGAACACGCATTGATCGGACTGCACTTTACAACAGGGAAAATACATGTCATAAAAACTATACATTTAGAAAGGATAAACAAAGAAATGATGGCAAAGAAAAGGTATCTCCAGATAATGGAGGAGAGACACAAAACTATTAATAAATGCAGTAAAGATTTTGTGATCTGTCACCTTGAATATGTGCCTAATCTGCTTGGAATACAAGAAATTCCAGTGGTGTCGTTAGAGGACTTCTCAACAAGGATTTGAAAATGTTAAATGGAAGATTGAAAGAAAGAGGATAGTGTCACACGGGAGTTTCTCAAAAACTTCTCCAGCATTGTTGGTTTTGTTGTTCAGTTTTAAAAGTTAGAATTTAGACAGGACACTCCTAAGAATTTGGAGGTTCAGTGGTAGAGCCATTGCTGAGAAGAAAATCAATATGCCAGCCTTGTTTGTAGTATCTCTCTACAGCAGGCCCAAAGGAAAAAATAAGGAAGCAGCCACTTCTTTACTGCTGCCTAGTTAAGGGGGGGGGGGAGTGGACACAAAGTTTACCATATTGCCCAGGGCTCTTTTAAATTTGGCACCAACACTTCTTGAAAACATGGAGACTGGTGGAATTTAGAAGTATACAGATATTTAGGCCCTGTTAGTCACAAAATATCAAAGTGCATCAGTAATGGTGATGTTCCTCATGCAATATCCACACCTTAGGAATATAAACTTGTTCCCTGAAGGGAAAATATTAGTATGCAAAACATTTTGCTTTTAAAGTCAAGAAATGCTTTCTGTTGACAAGGTCATTTAATATAAACACTACATATTCTGTGGGCCTGCATTCACAATATATTCAACCCAGTCAACCAATAGACCAGTCAGCTCTCATTACCAGCAGTGGTACATACAATCTCATTGCAGTAGAAAGCCAGTATTTTATGCTGCCTCGCCTTAATATTAAGTTCTATAATCAACAAAGTCTTGCAGGAAAGAATTATTTTCACATAGTCTTGAAAAAAAAACAACCTTGGTGTCACTTAAATATTTAAGAAAAGGTTTGGAAAGACACCACTTAATAGAGTTGTATTCAGATGATTAAAATCTTGATAGAATTCTCAATAACAGAAATAAGAGAGAAAACTGTAATCCAGGCAGTCCCTAAAAATTAGGTATAAGTGGTTTACAGTGATTGGGAATTAATTGGAAATTTTTAGGGAATGTAGAATCCATTTGACAAATGAAGTTAGTTCTCTCTGTCTCCCTTAGGCCATTCTTCCAACTCCTTAATAGTGGTGTGAATGGGTGGGTGGGTGGTGTACACATATGCATGCACGCAATCTAGGTAACTTTTAAAAAACACAGAAGTAGAGTTCAATTGGATTGTGATTGAGTTTGGTTCTGTATATATTTTAACTAGATGGTTTTCTCTGTAGAGAACTGCTATAGAAGCAATGGATTTTGTTCGCTTTCTCTCTCTCTTCCCCCTTCCCCCTTCAAACTTCTCATAATTTGGAAAAAATTGATAATTACAAGCCCATTGTTAAAAAATGGCATGCTGTTAGCATGTTTTCATTTGTGCCCCATCTTGGTTTTTTTAGTACTGGATGGGCAAGCCCCATGTAGAGCATATTGCAGTAGTCCAATCTGGTGGTCATTGGGGCATTATATTTTTATACTTAAGAATATTTCTTAGGATTAATTTAAATATTTCAGGTGAAAAAAATGGAATTAATTTCCCATCTGGAATACTCCAGATCATTTTAAAGCAATACCTCCTTTTCTGTTATAATTAATCTGCAATAACCAGGAATACTAAAATAATACACAAAAAGAATGGTTAATAGTCTTTTCCTTAAGCCTCTCTCCAGAAGCCCTTTAAATAACAAATTTTACATCAACAACGAGTTTATTTCAAAAAGTTGAGAAAGTACTTTTTGCCAGGTTCACTCAAACGGTCATTTTCAATTATTTTCATAATTTACATCCAGATTCTGGTTAAAAAGATTAATTAATTCTCCTTCAATTAACTATTCCATTCATCCATCATACTTACCTCAGTCAATTAGACTTAAAATGCACAATTCGTTTTGTATGATCAGATTGTTTGTTTTTACTTTCCAAGAGATGAGAAGTGCTCATTTATGTGCTTTTACTATTCAAGAGTAAAGTATGGGTATATTTCTTTACTTTATATGTACTTCCTAACTAATAGGAACATAAATTGTAGGTTTATAGCCATGTTAGTCTATGGTAGGAAAAAATCTGCTAGCAAATTCTCTGACCAATAAATTATATTAAAAGGTATAAGCTTTCATGTAAGCTCATGTAAACTTATACCTTTTAATATAATGTGTTAGCAAAAATACTGCCAAATTCCTTCTGAGGAATACATCAGTATCTGCAGTCTTGATGCTGTTTCTGAGTTGTTCCTGAATCAGTTGGTTTCCAGTCTTCTAGATGAGAGTTAGTTCTCTTAATTTACCACCTAAAGAATACTTAGGAACAAGCCAAGAGCCAAAAAATAAATAAATCTATCCACATTAGGCAAACCAATTCAACAGGAGTTATGCACAGAGATAGACAATAGATAACATGGCAAAGGAAAGCAGAACCCTCAAAGGCAAAACCGCCTCTATTGAGAGATTTGCAGACTGATCACGAGCTAGTGCGTGTTCTCTCTCATTGCTGCCCCTTTCAAAAGTCTTCATTCACTAGGGCCAGAGGGTGACTACACAAGATCGCCTTCTTTGACAAACCAAACACTGCTAGCCTTCTAGACTTCAAAAGTCTGTTACCGGTAGTTCCTATTTGATCCTGTCAAACTTCTGCCTCTTTGGAAGAAAAATTCTTTGACCAGGTATGGCATTGTACCGTCATGCAGGCATGACCTAGCCATAAAACCAATTATTATATCAATTTTATGCTAGTAGACAAACAGGAATCAAAGTCTGGGGATCAGTAAGATAAGCATTAAGCCAGTTACTCCTTTGTCCCTCTCTACAAATCCCCACCTCCATTCTACACATCTCAGCCAAATGTCACTGCATTTACAAAAATAAAGTGGTGTACTGATGCTGATCTGATATTAAGGACCATCATAATTTGCAGAAAAGTTCAAGCTGACAAGTGTATTTTGCCAGCATTATTCAGGTTTGCACTATTCATTTCAAAGCAAAAACTGGGCAGGGAGATAAAATCTAGCCACTCCTGATTTTCCAAGGATTTTGGGATGTGCAAAAACTTCTTTGGCTCAAATGTATGACAGTAGAAATAGATGTATTTGTTAAGCACCATTAATTATACCCAGCTAAAATTGAACTGTCAGAAACCATGAGATACTCATAAGAAAAATAAAAACTACACAGTAAAAACTAGTCAGCCAGAAAAAAAGAAGGGCTTACTGAGTCAAAAACTTGGGCTTTTTTGTGTAAGCATACATGTGAAAGCTTAATAGGAATGTCATGATTACAAGGTATCAACATCCATTTTACCTCAGGGCTTATGAAGGCAGTCAGATTTTTAAAGACTTTTTGAATATCATCAAGGTGGGAGTCATACACATCTCTGGGGACATTTGTTCCAAGTGGCAGGCATTGCAAAAGAAAATGTACATCTTCTGGATCCCAGCAGTGATGCCATTTAATCGAAGGGACCCATAGTATGCCCACTCTGCCTGATCAAACAGGGTGGGTGGAAGCTGTGTAACATAATTAGGCCCCATGCCTTGAAGGATTTATAGGTGGTAACAAGAACCTTGAATTGCACCTGGAAGCCAAATGACAACCAGTGCAGGTCATGGAAATGAAGCAGGCATTCATATTGACTGTGGCTAGAAAGAAGACAAAGCCCCCTTAGATAAATGTTCACTTATTTTCTTTCTAGCACTGCTACTACCGGTATCGTCTGGATCCTTCCACCCAGCTGAACACATTGTAAGCATAGCTAGCCATAGTGACGTCAATGTTCTCCTATTGTTCTTGGAAATAATGTGCTCCTATTCACCTATGTCTCTGAACTTCCAAGTCAGAGTAGAACATTGTAGATATTTTGGATTCAAACTTCACTCATCTCTTATTACTGACCATAATAACTGGAACTGACAAATTGTACAGTATATCACAAACATTTTGGCAGTTTACTTCCCATGTGAATTCAAATACATAGGAGGAGGGACTTTTGGAAGCTGGTGATCTGCTAGGCTTTAACCATCTTGCCACAGCAGACCTTTTATTCCTGAGTGACTGGAAGGTTATGCACTTTTGTACACTTTTTTCTGTAATTACCAGGGAATAGGGCAGCTCACTGGAACAACCTTTGTCTTGGTATATGTGAGAAAACTGCTCTTGCGTAAATCCAAGCTGAAGATCTACCAAGATATCAATTTGCCCATCATAAACAAAAATAATTAGTAAGATACCCGGGAATATTTTTTGTCCCAAAATGTGAGCTCAAAATTTCTGTTGCTCTGTGAGACATTTGTTAAGTGAGTTTTGCCCCATTTTATGACCTTTCTTGCCACAGTTGTTAAGGGAATCATTGCAGTTGTTAAATTAGTAACACAGTTACTAAGTAAATCTGACTTCCCCATAGACTTTGCTCGTCAGAAGGTTGCAAAAGGTGATCACATGACCCTGGGACACTGCAACTGTCATAAATATGAGTCAGTTGGCATGTGCCTGACTTTTGATCAAGTGACCATGGGGGTGCTGGAGCAGTCTTAAGTGTGAAAAAAAGTCATAAGTTACTTTTTTCAATGCTATTGTAACTTTGAACAGTCACTAAATGAACTGTTGTAAGTTGAGGACTATCTGTATTGAATGCAAGGATTCAACAGAGAGCAATCTATAATGGAGAATCATGCTAAAATATGTTTCACTTCTATTTAATAAACATGAGCCAGATAATTCCATTATTCCATTAGCTGCATTCCTTGAGATTTGGCTGCCCAGTCAGTTTGGAGACAGTGAGTATCTGGACATGCATATGTGGAAATGTATTAAATACAGAAATTTCCTAAAATGCATGTGCACATGAACAGCAGTAAGAGTGATAGGGGAGGAGTCAAGCAATATTCAGGTTTCTACACAGGAAGACTAGTTCACTTGGATAGAGAAGGCCATGATATCAAACCCTGACTCACTACATATTTAAGGGAGCAATTGGGAGTTCATGTACATACTGGTTCTTGTTACTAGATGGCAATGGAAGGGAAGATGGCATATATTTGTCCATGGCTGTTCCGAAATAACCTTGCATTGTAGTGTCTGGAAGCACCAACATTGCCCAGTCTGTTGCCAAGGCATAGCAAATGCAGACTTTTCGTATTGTCATAATTTCCTCCCAGTTTCCAGATAGATGTGAAGAATGGCTGTCTCACAGCTAGCATGGGACGCCATGGTAAGGACATGGTATACTGGTGAGTGTGTGCGCATCACACAACATCAGAACCTAAAAACAACTTGCAGAATATGAAAAATATAATAATGGCTCTTCCATCCCTGCAGATTTGGACACAATGGAATCACAACAATAAGCATGCTTTAAAGTGATGGCCATTCTCTCTTCACATTACTTTTAGCTTGTTTCTTCTCAGATTTCAATATGTTTTAAGGCCAGATGGGACACCTACAAAGCTCTCATTTGACCTCTAGAATAACACAGCTCACAGAATTTCCACAGAATCCTGTCTGAGGGGAATTATTTTTCTTTACTATATATATTCCAAGTCAACAACCTGACAGTGAGTACCGCACTTGTGTTTTATGCTACCTCTTTTGAGAAAATATAATTCAAGGCTTCCAAAACCATGTGTTTATATATGTTTACATGTGCATAACATACAGAAGTGAATTGATCCAGTCTAACGAATATCATCTGCATAAAAGAAAAGGAAAGAAAAAGATTTACATCAAATCCCTCAAGACTACATTAAATTTGCAACAGTCACATTCACTGAAGCTACAACAGTGTCACACCATTATTATTATTTTATTTTGCAGTAAACATTTTATATATAAGGAAGAAATAATGGTAGTGGGAAGCATAAAAAGCCACCCAGGATTATTAATAATGAAACAACCAAGTGGTTGTTATTGTTTTAGCTGTAGAATCAGTGTGTGAGAAATAAAAATATAAGGAAGGAAGGAAGGAAGGAAGGAAGGAAGGAAGGAAGGAAGGAAGGAAGGAAGGAAGGAAGGAAGGAAGGAAGGAAGGAAGGAAGGAAGGAAGACAGACAGACAGACAGACAGACAGACAGACAGACAGACAGACAGACAAATAAATAAATAAATAAATAAATAAATAAATAAATAAATAAATAAATAAATAAATAAATAAATAAATAAATAAATAAATAAATAAATAAATAAATAAATAAATAAATAAATAAATAAATAAATAAATAAATAATAACCAGGGCATGTTTTCCAACACAGTTGATTGAACAAACCATAATTACTGGATTCACACAATATTTTCTACCATTCACTATGCTTTACAAATGCAGTGATTGCATTCTGAAACCAAACAAAACACACTACTAGGGACATCATGGTGATACATGAACTCAGCCACAAAAAGATATATCATGTGAAATATCCATGAACAAGTAAGACAAAAAATAAAGGAATATGAGAATTATTAACTTATTGTTAGGTTGTTATTTCAGTCCAATGCATACCTATGAGTCACTATTTTCACTAGGGCTGATGTTCAGGAAAGTATTACAATATAGGAATGCAAACCCTACCTTCTTCCATCTGGGACAGTAACTTGTAACTTTTGAGAAGCCCATTACAATACAATCTATATCTCAATTGTGAATTCCAAAAGCAAAGAATACAATAAAATCCAAATGAAGTGACAAACGACAGCTGTAATTCAATGAAAATTTGCCTTGTAATCTATTCAGTAGAACATCCTTCCAAATGATGATAGATAGATAGATAGATAGATAGATAGATAGATAGATAGATAGATAGATAGATAGATAGATAGATAGATAGATAGATAGATAGATAGATAGATAGATAGATAGATAGATAGATAGATAGATAGATAGATAGATAGATAGATAGATAGATAGATAGGAGAGACAGACAGACAGACAGACACAGACAGACTCATACAGTCGTATCACAAAGTAATGGATGGCATGCAATGGGTAAAAAAATATAAGAGTCTCCATTATTCTAAAGGTATGCAGTATAGCATACATTAGCAAGCATACTTATCACTTATAAACAAAATCTTAAATTATTATATATATCATTAAACTTTTTGCATCTCTAAAATTGATAAGCTGTCCTCAGTTCAACATATACTAAAGTTTTCAACAGATTGAGCTGTTCCAATCATACCCTAACTACTTCTCTAAAGGTCTTTTCAATCAATATTACTATACTCTTCTTTGTACAACATTAGTTTATACCTCAGTGCATGAACAAATTCAGCACAAATTGTCTATTGAGTTATAAAGTGTATGTTTAACTACAAAGAAATAGAACCAGGTTGCCAGGCTACAGTCTAGTTTTGTTGTGTGACTAGAATATATGGCATACAGAAAATATTGTCAAGAAGATATATGTGTAACTATCATATGATCACACAGGTTTGGAAAAAAAAACCTACAACTACAGTGGCAGTTTCAGGCCAAAGAAAAAGAAAAAAACCCTACAATTACAGGAGCACTCTGACTAAAGTACACAACGATTCCAGAAATCAAAGTATTGATTTAATAATTTCGTAGAAAAAAAATAGAAAATTAAATATTTACATAATTATCCTAGGCAATTCTGATTGAATAAAAGTTTCACCGATTTTAGAAGACCTTACCCTCAGCTAATCGGCTAAGGTGACAAAGAATATTAAAAATTTCTGGGCAAGATGGGATTCAGGAGTACCAGACTGAAAAATGTTCCGAAATTTTTGGAACTAGAACTAGAAACCAGGAGAGTGTAAGTTCTACTTCTACCATAGGCATGAAAGCAGCTGGATAACTTTGGCCCAGACACTTTCTGTCAGCCCAGCTCAGTACAATGGGCTGTTGTGGGGGGGGGGAGGACCAGAAAAGTATATTAGATACGGTGGCTGCCTTGAGTTATTTATAAAAATAATAAAGGAGGAATAAAAAAATTATTAGTAAGAGATTACAGCTTTAACTCTATAGGATTTTTGTTAAATATAATAGTATACTAAATCACTTTGCAGGATAATTTTTATGTAATCAAACTGATATTGTCCTTATGCTCTATTCCAAAACTATAGTTACATTCCCTATTTACAGGACATTTTTGAGTTACAATGGTAATTTCCATTGCTAAGTAATAGAGTCATAAAGACTGTGCCCTTTAGTGACAGCAATCCAACAGTCCATATTGCTGTTGTTAAGTGAGAACCACAGATCATTAAGCGGGGATCTCATGTGACCATGACTTCCAACTTCCTGCTGGCTTCCAACAAACAAAGCCATTAGAAAGTCAGCAGGAAGTTGCAAGTCACAATTTCAAGCCTTTCCTTCTTAGGTGTCTCACAAGCAGGCTGGCAGGCAAGAAGTATGGGTGGTGTATGGGTTGGTGGGTACTATGGACAGGTGTAAGTGCAGGCAAGTGTCACAGAATATGAGATTCCTGCTGCCCAGGGTCTCCTCGGGAGAAAAAGTGCAAGAGTGGGAGTAACGTATGATGTTTTGCTGGCTTCCCCATTGACTTTGCTTCTGTACTGTATTTATCTGAAAGAAAAATATATAAAAATATAAAGATAAACAATAATACTGTGCAGTATCTATTTTCCCCATCTTATCATCTGAGGATTGCCAACTCCAGTTGAATCAGCTTCTGAGTATTCTCTCTATTTAAAGTTCTTCCTTGATTTTCCTTTCAATAAAATCGTAATTGTTCAGAATGAAAAAACTCTAGTAGACTACAGTGAAAGCTGCAGTTTGATTAGATGCCAGCATTTTGTGGTAACCCCTATCTAAAGACAGAGAAAAAGAGAAGTAAAAGGGCGCTTTCAAAGTAGTTTCCCTTTCTATTGAATTGAGTTACAAGCAAAGGAACCCAATTTTTGCCCAACAGTCTGACAGAGGCAGGCAGGCAACAATCATCTAAAGCAGGAATGTCCAACCTTGGCAACTTTAAGACTTGTGGACTTCAATTCCCAGAATTCAGAATTCTGGTAGTTGAAATCTACAAGTCTTAAAGTTGCTAAGATTGGACAGCCCTGATCTAAAGCAAACAGGTTATGGAGCTAGTTATGTCAAGGCATACAGAAACCATAAGAGTCCAGAAGCACATAGCAAACAGTAATCTCTGTAATCCAGGTAATTCCAGAGTTGGTGCCTGCCAGAATATGATATTAGGAGAGCAAACCAAGGATTCTACAGCCCATTTATGTGAAACTAAGTCTTTGTTAGATATTTATTCCATCAGCACTTTCCCTTTCAAATTCATCTGTAATATTATCTCACTATAGATTTATTTTTTGGCAAGAGACCATTACATCTGCATAATTTCTTCAGAGTTTACTGTCCCCCCCAAAACAACACATTGTACTCAGATGCTAATATTCTTTTTTTCCCCTTTACTCTTTACTCTCATGCATTGTTTGTAGCCTTTCCAGGACTGTAATCTGTTTCATCACCAGCCTTAGCAAATGTTCTTCTAAACTCTGAGTTTATTCAGTATTTCGTTACTTTATTTCTACCCCTTCAAACCTCTGCCAAATTCTAAATTAATTGATTTCAAGACTATAAGGCTCTACCTATAGCTGAATAGAACCTTATTGTTTAAATTTAATTTGGTGTTTGCAAAGGAACTTCTTATAACTTCATCTTCCCCCTGTGGACGTTTTATTACATCGTTAAGAATTATTTCTCCCCTTAGAAATAAAAGTAGTACTAGAAAAAAAAAAGATAGGACCAAATACATTTCCACAATAATCTTGCAGAATTCTCAGTAGGCTACATCTAAATCATCTTCTTAGGAGGTATCTCTTGTAGTAACTAAATGCACCTCAAAACCATTCTTGTATCTTCCTGTATTATCTTCCAGATGCTTGTATTTGGTCAGATATATACAAAAATATTTTGATGGAATACACTTCTTTGGCAACATAACAAAAGTGGTTTGCCGTTGCCTTCTTCTGGGAGGTCTTTTTCAATTTCTCTCTAGCTGATAGATTTAGCTTTTCCTGGTGGTATCCCATCCAAGTACTAATTGCAATGTTATGAGACCTCAGATGCAATCTTATTCCATTGCATACCTTGCTCTATGGAACACCCTCTCCCCAACCAAGATCTGAAAGGCCCTAACCATTCCATCCTTCTTGAAAATCTGGCTTTTCCCCCAATCGTTGGGTTAGGGTAAGGCTAAGGTGGATTGAGAATGTGAGTGAAGACAAGAAGTGGGGTGGTTTTTCTGTTGTTATTTTTATTGCTGTTGGTTTTCATATATTTTTTTTACTGTTTTTATACTTTTTTGTTGGTTGTAAAACTCCAAGAGTTGTTTTAAGATAAGTAGCTATATAACATTTTGGAAAAACTGACTAACAAGGTTCAATCCTGCTTAGCTTTTCAAGTTCCCCAAGGTCACTTAGGAGCTGTCCCCACCTGTCTTGGTATGTGAAAATAACTTTGGGAAATGTGCCTAAGGAACAATCAGATAAGAAGGGAGGAGACATCATGGATACTCTTTTGTGTGTGTGTTGTATAGTAGTATACTGTATATACTGTTCTCAAGAAGAGAACTTATTGTCCTAAATGTATAGCTGTTAGATCAATGAACAACTAATTTCAGTTTAATCTTAATTATCAATGAATGAGTTCTGAAAATGGTACCTATATTTTTGTAAAATGATCTTTTAGTAACTAAAAGTTCCTTTTGTAAGTTAGCTTATCAGTATTTTCCAACATATTTCAATATTGTATGTTAAGTCATAATACAGTTTTTTGGAGTCTGACAAAATGTATTTTAGGAACCATTCAGTCTTCATATCAAGGAGGGATGGGGAAGAATTACAAGCTGTATTAAGCCAGTGTTTGTAATTGGTTGAGTAAGCCAATATATGTCTTCAATAATTTTTATATTAGACAAGTATATATAGAAGTGTAATTGTTTATTGTTAAAACATGTGTTTCTTTTTTGTCATATATTTTTCTGTAATATGTCACAGAAGCTCTAAAGAAGCCAAGAATATCTTAATATCTTAATAAATCCTAGGCAAGAGAAATATTGCTAAGATAGCGACAGAGACATACTATACTAAGGCAAAATGCACTTGACCAGAGTTTCTTGACATGCCATAAATGGCTGTGTTTGCACAATATCCTTAAACTGTTTGACCCAATTACCAGTTTACCTGGCCTCAAATATTGTCAAGCTGTGGCAGTTCCAAACTGGATCTCAATTCACAAACAAGCAATTGCATGTAGTTCTACATTAACAATGATAATTGGGAATGGAATTTCTGTTGCTAAGCAATGCAGTTATAAAGCATGATGTCATGTGACCATGTCATTTAGCAATGCAGGTCCAGCACTTCCCAGTTGTTATTATTAGGTGACTCCTATGCTATCATTAAGTGAGGACATCACATGCAACTTTTTCCTGGCTTCCCCTTTGACTTTGCTTGTAAGATCCACACATGTAAGAAGCAGGCAAAAGAAGATTACAAAAGGCAGCCATGTGATTGTGGGGATGCTGCAATGGCCAGAACTTCAGGAACCAGTTGTAAATTCCACTCATTCTGTGCCATTGCATGTTTGAATGGTAGTTGAGCAAGAACCATCTGTACAAATAACTCCATCCCCCCCCCAGTTTAAAAACCACTATTCTAAACATTAACCTTGTTCCATAAACTACAATGTCACACACAAAACCTAACCAAATATTGGCTTAGTGTAGAGGTATAAAATTTAAAGACCCAGGGCCATATGCAGGGTGTTTTTCCAAGTACCTTTTACCAAGTTGCCACTGAATTATCATTTTTAATGTGGTACAAATGGAAACTGAACACATGAAACATATAATTAGACTATAGTTATTTGTAATGGCATATGAATTAAATCAAGGGTAGCTTTTATACCACTCCACCTACTTTGTGTGCTCTTCAGCCTTCTATTGGCTGGAATTAAAATATGATCAGTATGAACAGTGGTCCAGACCCACATTAAGGCTGTCAAATAGAAGATACTTTACAATGGTTAAAAGGTTTCATTGTGCATTTGAGACACTTTCTCAGAAATAACCAGGACTTCTTGTGAATAAAGATTCCTACAGAATAGTATAAAATGCATAAACTGTTTGGGTTCTTCAGTTTGTTTATCACAATAGCAATAGCACGTATATACCGCTTCACAGTGCTTTACAGCCCTCCCTAAGCGGTTTACAGAGTCAGCATATTGCCCCTAAAAATCTGGGTCCTCAGCCACAGTAATCTAACCCAATTTCATTGCATCAATAATAAATACATTCACTCTGATAAACTATAATGCAGGAACATCTTTCTCCATCCAGTGGCAATCAGAACATTGTTGTTGTTCAAAATACTTTGCACTTCTAAGTTTTTATAGTACATTATATTTCTGGTACTTGCAAACTCTGAAAAGAAGATTTTAATAATTTAGTGAGGCACACAGAGGAGTTGCCATATGAAATAAAGATGAGGCATTATTTCTGTCACAAAGGGGGGAAGCATTCTTCAGATCCTTTCCCACTTTCCTATTGACTCTTGAAGACTGCAATGGCTTTACATTTTCTATGTGTACAAAATGCTTCCCACCTGAGAACAACAAACTGGCTTGATCAGCTGCAATCTTCAACATGGAAGGCTGAAAAGGCAGAGGAATCACATAGTAATTGTAGCTTCAGAAATCAGTCTCAGCTGGGAACTCCAGGTGGGCTCTGTGCTGTTGTACACAAGAAATAAATGGTTATCCCAATCCAGATAATATGTTTGGTTGCACAGTCAGTCAGATGTTCAGATTGGTTTTGGCATTTTTGTCCACCTATCAGGTCCTTCCCAAGGGACCTGGATAGACAGATGTTGTTCGACAGCATTAAAAGTGTCATTGTAGGATATAAGCTATTCCAAGTAAAGCTGCTTTTTGCAATTGACTGATGGTGATTTTGTCAATGTCAATGGAGTTCAAGTAGTGCTCCAGATGTTTTGGGGTTGCACCAAAGGCACCGATTACTATTGATATTATTTTTGGTTTCTTTTGCACAGTCATTCTGTTACAGTTTGCAAGTCTTTGTATTTAATGATTTCCTCCAGTTCTTTCTTTTCTATTCTGCTGTCTTTACTAAAATCCACTACCCAGACATTGTCTTTTTTCTTAACAATTGTTAAGTCCGGGATGTTATGTGGCACTTTTGAATCTAAAGTCCCAAAATACTTTAGCTTCTTCATTTGCCTGTACTTTGTCTATTTTGTGGTAATGAATCAAATGCCTTTTTATAATCATTCCTGATCATATGTAAATTCCTTTCTCAGCTTTTGCAATTCTCCAGAAGAACTTTATCAATCAAAAATTGATAAAGTTGATAAGCTGAAGTTGGCAAGTACATGATATCGGCCTGTAGTTTCTAGGTATCATCCCTTTCACTAGTTCTTTTTGAATCAGGTAAGTTTTGCCAGTTATTAGCTAGTCACTGATATCTCAACTAGTCAGATATTTGAACCAAAAGCTATGCAATAGATCGTTTCCAGGATATGTCTTTTTTAATCCTTTTCAGTCATTTTTTTTACTATTTCTGCTATTATTACCAGTTCTTCCATTTGATTTTCACTAAATATTTTATTATTTACTAACATTTGTGGGTTTATTACCTACTAAGAAAAAATGACAGTATTTTAGGGTTATTGTGCAATCTTGGAAGAAAGTATTTTAAGTAAAATTTTAAAATGTCTAATGAAGAATATTAGTGTTGAAATCAGTGTTGAAATGAGGGTTCCTTGGTGCTCTCCGAACTTGGTTGTTTTCTTGCAAACATTTCATTACCCAAACTAGGTAACATCATTAGTGGCAATAATGAATCATCTGCAAGAAAACAACCCGAGAGCACCAAGGACCCTCATTTAAAATGTCTGTTGATTGAAAAGTTTTTGGCAAACTCTTGAGATTTCCAACATTTTAAAAGATATATTTAAAGGGATTTTTTAGATGCCATCTGGGGTATCATGCTGTGAATAGTGGATCATAATTTGTTTCCATAATACTGTTGCCATTATCCTCAAACAATATTTATTTATTTATTTGGCTTACATATCACTTCAATAGAGCCAAATCTCTGTGCTCACAGAACTTCTGTATGGTGATCAAGTTACAAGACACAGTAAATGTAAAAGTTTACATATATATACATATATATATAAGCAATTGTGAATACTTGAGTGTGCAAGGAGATGCTTCATTCAAATCTGGACTCTGGAGCACAAATGCATATGGATGAACATTTGTTTTCACATTTTACTTATCTGTTCTGGATAATACAAACTAATTCATGAATGTGCAAGGAAGGAAACTGCTTAACAAAGTACGAAGTATATAGAATTAGTGAGAGTAAATGTTTAAAAACTGGTGCATCATTTAAAGGTACAGAGATTTAAAAGAGGTCAACAGACATCCAGTTTAATATTCAATTTAAATTAAATTTAAATTCAAATTTCAAAATTATTTTAATTAATTACAAAATTAAAAGACTCAGAAAATAATACTTAATAGAAACAGTTGGAATACTGTCTATTTTTTCTTCAACTCTCCTATATTGCATTATTAGCTATTGATTAAGCATGCCTGTGATTTAGTACTGTTATATAATTGACTTGGGCTGCCTCTATATCTTGTAATTTTTTGCAAACTCTCTGGAGTTACTCTTTCCTAAAGTTTCATTAAACCTGCTCCTGACTTTGTTTGATCAGTTGAAAAGACACAATATCCTCGAGTGTGTTTTGTCTTCTTACAAGCAAACAAAATAGTGATAGAAAAAAAAATCATTTCAGTAATGGCACCCCATTTAATTCAAGGAAACTAACATGATGGAAGTTAATGTCTTTAAAGCATTAGCCAACTTATATACATATACATATACATATATATATACACATATACATATATATATATACATGTTTTTGTAGATTTTCACGGGTACAGGTATGCAGGTCTTGGCGTATTCGGGTCTTTTCCCATGTAAGATTGAGAGTGTCTTGGCGACGTTTCGACGAGGTCCCACTCGCCATCTTCAGGCTTGTGTCTTCGGCTTCGTGCTTGTGAGAGCAAAGCGTGATCGGAGCTGCCGTCCTTCTATAAATACTGGAGGGGGGTGTGGCGTGTTGGCTTTGTAGCTGTAAGCGGGTTGGTTGGCTGTGTTGTTACATCTTGATTGGAAGATGGAATTGATGTAAGCAAATTAGCTGGTGTAGCTGTAAGCGGGTTGGTTGGCTGTGTTGTTGCATCTTGATTGGAAGATGGAATTGATGTAAGCAAATTAGCTGATGTAGCTGTAAGTGGGTTGGTTGGCTGTGTTGTTACATCTTGATTGGAAGATGGAATTGATGTAAGCAAATTAGTCAGTTGTTTGGTAACATCCTGTGTGGCTGAGGTGCTGGCTGTGTGCCCATTGTTCTTTTGTACCTGGGTAATGGGCTGTGTGGTAACACTACAATAGAGCTCAGAATGTTACCACACAGCCCATTACCCAGGTACAGGGGGTGCACGTGGGTGCATTGGAGGTCTTCCCCCAGCCGCTCACTCTCGTCGCCTTTTCTCTCTCCCATCGCTCGCCATCGCCGTGAGCCCGTCGCCAGGTCCCCCGCTGGGCGCGCATTCAATCTTCCTCTGTCGTTCGCCAGCTCTCTTGCCTTTCTACAGTATATATATATATACTGTACGCATTTTGTAGTGCTGCCGTATCTTTCACTTCTGTTTGTTGCCTTCAATTTCAGCTGCTTTAATGCTAGCTTCAGCTACAGTAAACTGCTGCACTGATTGATTGCCACTTATAGTAATTTGTATTTTATGAATTAATGGAGATTTTTTGCTCATTGCAAGAAAGCTCAGCTGTATTCAAAAGGCAGAACTAATTAATCCAAGAAACCATATTGATGTTTTATATGTTTTTATTATAGATTTCCTATGCACCTTATTTTTGGGGTTTTACTCTTTAATCCATTGAGGGGACTCAGATTATTTATCAGATTAGAAATAATAGTAATAATAATAAAATAAAGTTTTTCTGAGTTGATCTTAATGTTTGGTAAGCACTTCCATACAATTTTATTGGCAATAGTATGGGAGTGGTTTGCCATCTTCTAACATCCTCATAAATCATTTAACATAACATTTAATATAAATTCCTCAATGAGTTCTTTCATTATAGCCAGTTGTGCAATATTACTTTTCTCTGTTCACAACAATGTGAAGTCACTTCTGCAGCTCTTTAGCTGGGGTTGGCCTTCATATGCATCAAGTTCTCCCCAATAACCTAAGATGTTGTACTGTAGTAAATGTGTGGATCCAAGCAGTGTGGCCTTTTGCAATTGACAGATGGAAACTTTGTCAGGCCATTGTCTGTATTCAGTCTATATGATCTTGCAAGCAGCTAACTACTGTAGGTGGTCCACTGTTTCTTCAGCTTCTTTGCAGGGGTGGCATTTGCTGTTGGTTGCTGTCTTCTCAATTCTAGTTTTATATAAATTTGTTTTAAGGCTTAGTCTTTTGCAGCCAGAATTAACCCCTCTATTTCTTTCTTCAGTTTTCCTTCTCTTAGCCATTGTCAAGTCTTATTGTTATTTGCTTTGCCTGCTAGGTTTTTTTTTAAATGTACTGGCCATGTAATAGTTTGCCTTACCATATCTCTTTTCTATTCTTCATACAATCTTTCTTGAAGGCCAGTTTGGTCTCTCCAGTATTTAAGAAGCTATCATGGTATACTAGCTTCAGTGTATCTTCTTCACTTTCCTTCAGATATTCTATCAATGGCAATTTTTCTTCTTCAATTGTCTGTTGTACTTGCAACATTCCTCGCTTATATATGATATTACAGTATTGGCATCTTGTAATATGTGTGTTAGCTATTTCTTTGGAACAAGCTTCATTGCAGGCAACCTTATTCTGATATATTTGTGCTATTCT
The DNA here is from genome assembly GCA_023970755.1 of Azemiops feae. Lineage (NCBI taxonomy): Eukaryota > Metazoa > Chordata > Lepidosauria > Squamata > Viperidae > Azemiops > Azemiops feae. The sequence goes on along the minus strand of JALGBA010000699.1, from coordinate 380,637 downwards.
AGATACTCTGTTATTCTTTGTTTCAATTCTTTTTCTTTAGTTGAAGGCTTTTTCTTTCTGAGGAGAAGGCAAAGGATAGGGTGTCTGTTTTGGGAATGAAAATGATTCAGTATCTATGCTCACTACCTCTTCCGTTGATTCCTCCTGGTCCTGCCTCTACAGTCTGAGCTACATTTGACAAGGCTTCGATTTCTTTGCCCTAATGAGACCTTTGCAGTTCTTCCACTTCTGCTTTTGTGAATATTTTATTTCATATTATAAATAAACATTGGTCTGCTAGCCTCTGTTCATTGATTCTGATTCTGCAAGTTGTGGTTTCCAGAACTTGCAGAATCAGAAATAATGATTCTGCAAGTTCTCTCACTTCTCTCTGCAGTAGTATACATATCCTCTTATTTTTGGACTTTATTTGTAATGACAGATAATTATTTCTTTGTTTTCAATCTTTATATATTTGCAAAAGGTAAACACCTTTTGTTCTAGTAATCCTGCAACTGCTGGTCCTGGTTGCTCAGCCAACAGTCCTGAGTTCTTTAGCCCATTTGTCACATGATAGCCAGGAACTCCAACTCCTAGTGTGGTTCTTATTGACCTGGGCAACCACTGATCCAATATAGGTTTCTATAAATTAAGATTCACTATACTGTTTATGGGAGAAACATTCTTCATTTGTTTCCTTGATGAGATCTGTCCAGTATGGTTGAACCCCTAGCATTGCTTTCATCTTCCTCAGAAAATGCCAGCTGACAAACATGTCAAGGTAGTGCCTGATGATGGATTATTAACTGTATTTTAATCATCACCACTGCCATAACCATCATCATCTTCTTCATCACAATTTTATATAATTAGATAGGCTTTTCTAATCTGCGTGGTTAGTTTTAGCTGTTGCACCCACTATTACAATTCAAGTTCTTAATAATAGAAAAAAGTAGCACCATGACCTTTCCAACATAACACCTTTCCTCAGTGTGTAGATAACATAAATTCACTTCAAGCACAGAACTTGCCTAGGCAGGAAATGTTCAGATAACCTGAAGGTATTTTATACATAACAATGGTGATTTTGCTATCCCTTGTATTCTCAAGGTGCAGATAGCATAACTGAATTCATATGATGCAAAATTAGGCATAATGTTTCAGGTTCCATTTATTTCAATGAGACTTAAAATTGCTTAATTGTTTTGTATTCATGTCCATTCACAAATTTGGGATCTGGTGTGGGATTATTGAGAAGTGTCAATGAACTAAGAGGATTCTTTTGCACAAAGGAATCATTCTAATCCTTTTCAACTTTTGATTTCATGTATTACTTTTGATTTCATGTATTACTTTTTGCAGATAATGCTGAATAAATTCTACATTAAAGAAAATAGCATGAGGATAAAGGTTTGCTACTCAAAGGACAATTTCTACAGATGGCATTTTTCTTCTTGCAAAAGATGGAATAGAAATGCTGTCATAAATGATTCAAAGAAAAGTCAGTAATGTGTTGTTTGGAAAATGTTAGCTGGCACAGCTCTGCTCTTGGTTCACTGCAACCTTTTCTCTTGACACAATCACATCTAAGCACCCAGCATTCTTTTGACATTAAAAAAAATGGGGAATCACTTCATACATCTGTGTCAGAATTAAAGTGTACCCATAGAATCTTTTATTTGGAAGACAAAGCAGGATGTTTTCAGAGCGCTGAGATGCATTTTATAGAAGATAATGAGCAAAAGAGACAAGGTTCCAATAGTCCAATCTTTTAAGAGCTCACCATCAACAGCATTGCAGTGGACAGTGCTTTGGTGTACGGGAATGCAGTCTGGCTAAACATCCACACAATTGCTTTGAGGTTCCTTGGACTTTTCACTAAATTGAATGACCTCCAATATAAATCAATATGAATACATTGTAGCTGTATAGTATTTATATTAACTTTACCCTAAGAAAAGGTTACTCTTCCTGTCCACCTTTTGAGGTTGACCAGACAAAAAACACCAACTATGAATATTAACACTACCTTTATTATAAGGTTAAACAACAGTTTCTTACAAGTACCTCTCCCCTCTCTTCCCCTCTCTCTTTCTCTCAAAAACTAGGGAGGGTTTATTCTGAAATGCTTTCTGCATCCCTATCCCTGCTTTAGATTCAGATTTTGTTTAGAGAACTTTGCCTAGGTTGCAGCTCTTCCTCCTGTCTCCCAAAATCATTCCCATGTACCATTACACTTCCTGTTCTGACCTGAGTCACACTGGCAAGGCAGATGTCAATTTAAGTCAATTTATTAGACACCTCACAAAGCGTCCAACAGTCCACCAATGGGGTTGGTAAAACTCACTTTCCCTGCCCACAGTCCCCTTCAGTCGGCACCACACTGTTCCACAAACTAGGTGCAAGCTGGCCCACAAGACAAAGAGAGAAGTCACAATGCTCACAAATTCCAAGTCCACAAAACAGAGCCCAAGGTTCCAAAACAAAGCACAGTCCAAGAGTCCAAAGTCAGAAAGCCATGTCCAAAATCCACAAGCAATGTCCAAGGTTTAAGAAGAAAAACATGATCCAAGTTTCAAAAGCAGAGACCACAAAACCTGGAAAGTGCATGTCGAAGCAAACAGGTGTTCCCGTCAAACCACCTTCTCCCAGCAACTGACTAAATCACCCTACACCAGGTGTTTCTTTTGAGGAGGGGCTTCAATGTGCAGACAGGGGCTGATGAGACAGTCCTAGGGCAGTTCAACATTGGAGGTGATCTGGAGTCTGTCATCACTGCTGGCCTTCTGCAGCTGATCCTCTCCTGCAGGCAGCTCCCTGTCCGATCAGCCTCCCAATGCTGGACTGTCTGCATGGTCCAGGCAGACCATGCAGATAGTCCTGGTTTCAACTCTCATCCTTCTCTGAACAGGATCATACAGGGCCATTACACTTCCTAAGAGGGAGACACTGGAACATTACATTTAGTTGTCAATGGAATATATGGCTATTTCTAACTGAGCTCATTTCCATTGTTATCTAAATTACTGTGCAATTTTGTCAAAGGTTTGTATCCAATGATCAAAAGAACTTTTATTGATCGTCCCACCTACCAAGCAGCAATTAGAAAATGATTACTATCTGAAGACCAAATCAATTTCTATAAAGCATGCTGGGAACCTTTATATTGAGTATAGCATTGCCCAAAATGATCAGGAGATCTCCTCTGCAGATCTGAAGGTCATCCTGAAGAGATGATCAGAACCCACAGGCCTCTTAAAGGGTGGTGGCAATGCTCAATGTGTTCCAATAAAGCTTGGAAGAAATGGCAGAGATTTCCCCAAAGAAGGTGCATATCAGATGGAAAAACTCTAAGAGTTGGACTGGGCCCACAAATTGAAAATTTCCCATGTTTACATTACATTTATATGCATCTCCTCCCCCAATTTTTTTAGCAACTGGAGAAGTTCTGGAAAAATGTAACATATAGTAATAGAAAAGGAAAGAGAGACCAGTAAATCTTGGTTTCCTCTACCCTTTTACAAAAGAACCTTCTGTTACTACAAAACCATAATGTATTTCATAATTTTATGCAATTAGGTACTGGCCTAGGAACCATGAGACTGTGAGTTTTAGGCCTCATTTAGGCATGAAAGCTGCTGGGGGGGACTTGGCCCAGTCACTCATTGTTTCAGCCCAAATCATCCCACAAGATTTTTTTGAGGGAGAGTAGGAGGCAGGAATATTAGGCATGTTTGTCACTTGAGTTGACCATATAAATATATATAGACATCTATCTACCCATCTATCTTCTATCATCTATTACCATCTATAATCATCCATCAATCTATCATCTATCAATATCATCTATTTTAGGATATAAATCTAATTATCATCACCTATCCCGGTACTTATTGTTTGTTTGGAACTTGACATGCAAGCTAGAACTTGTCTGTATCGGCTACCTCCTGACTCACTACCCTTTCCAGCCGAAACAAAGGGTCACACATTAGTCATGTGGTTTGCTTGGTATGTGTCACTTTTAATACTCTTTGTTCCTCCCAGAACCAACTAACAATGTGTGCTGACATGTCACTGTATTTTTAAAAATTATTTCACTAAAATTTATGAACTAAAAATACCAAAACAAACAGCAATTTCTAGAACATACAAAAACCCTTACCCTTACCACAACTCTCAATGTATCAGTTTCTCAAAACTTATCAAAACACAGCTAGTCAAGCCATTTTATTTTTATTCATTTTCCCATCATTAAATTCACTTGATCCTATTCAAAGGGGTCATAGAAAATTGTAACAAAACTTGCATAAATTTATTCAGAGCATTGATGCCTGCTCTGAATAATAATCAGTGTGCTATAGCTACTTACATCAAACTAAAGAAGTGAGTATTTTATAACAGACGTCTACAAATATTTTGAATTTAAAGCATTTGTCACCTAGGATATTTAACCAAGGAGTCAAAGTTTGGTGGAGCTGAGGGAACCACAGATAGTTTCTAGACATTTTTGAAACAAAGACAGAGATACAGCTAGATCACAATTAATGCAAGTTTAAATGAGCCCTGATGAGGCAGTGGTCAGAATGCAGTATTGCAGGCTAATTCTGCCAACTGCCAGCACTTTGATTTTCACCAGCTCAAGGTTGACTCAGCCTTCCATCTTTCCAAGGTCAGTAATATGAAGACCCAGCTTGTTGAGGGCAATATGCTGACTCTGTAAACCATTTAGAGAGGGCTGTAAAGCACTGTGAAGCAGTATAAGTCTAAATCTAAATACTGTAATATTCCATTCTTTGCAAATTGTACCAGGCCACATTTAATGCAAACCAAAATTTAGTTAATGCAAGGTTGGTGCATGTGCATTTGAAGTTAATGGGGTTAAACCAGTGGTGGGATTCAGCCAGTTCGCACCACTTCGGCAGAACCGGTAGCTAATTTTTTGTTGCCCAGGCCCAGAACGGACTTCCGGAAGCGGCATCCACACAGAGAATCGGTTGTTCACGTATTTGAATCCCACCACTGGGTTAAACCTAATGCAGTTAAGTTTTAGATACTCCTACTTCAGTCTTTGCCCTGCCATTTTCATTTTTAATCATTTTAAGAATGTCCATAACAAAATCCACCAAAGGTAGATTCCTTCATATACAAATACTACTACAAATGGAAAAGAGGAAGCTCCTGGTAGCATTTTTCATTGTCTATTTTCATCAAACTGGAAGCAATTATCATATTTTACATGTAATATCGGAACATTTCATGGGACTCGTTATTTGCACTTATGGAGACTTAGCTATAAGCATATTGGATGTAAGCCAAGCTTTATCCAAGAAGAGGGTTTTGTTTTCCTTCATGTTCATAGTTTCATTACTTGTTTGCATTCTTTTTAACCAGATGCTTTCCAACTGACTGATAGCTTGACACCACTACTGAAACACACTACTGAAAGAGGACCAAACATTTTTTCCTCAAAATCTGTTTGTTTTCAAAACCAGTCTCTGGTTGAATCCTACCAAGGTCAACTGGCTGTGGATATTGGGGCCATCTAGATTTAGGGAAATTCCATCTTAAATCTTTGATGGGGTTGTACTTTCCCCATTCAAGAATGGTTCACAGTCTGAGTTTTTTTGTTGTTGTTTTGTTTTTTGTACCATAGCTTCTGGTTTGATGAGCAGATGGCAGCTGTGGTCAAAAAGGCCATTGCTCAGCTTCACTTGGTATGCCAGTTACACCCTTCCATTGGATCAAGAAGCTCTTCAGACAGTCACTCATATCCTCCTCATTATTGTAATGAACTCTAGAGGGGGCTATTCTTGAAGACTACTCAGAAGCAGCATGGGGAGAATGAGTATGCCTAGGTATTATCATATGATACCCTACACCAGGCATGTCAAACTCACGACGTCACGTGACGTCGTGCGACGTATCGTGACTTTTTCCCCATTGCCGGCAATGGGGTGGGCGCGGTTTCATCGTGACACATCCAGCCCGTGGGCCGGCAGTTTGACACGCCTGCCCTACACCATGAACTACACTGCCTGTTTGCTTCTGGGTGCTTTTCAGGGTGCTAGTTATGACCTATAAAGCCCTTTAAGCCCCTAATTCCTATTTCTACTCTTACTTGCCGCACAAGGAGCAATTCCACATTACACTCTAAGCTGTTTCTCTCCCATAGTGCACCTAGCTATTTCTTAAGTCAACTTCAGAAACTCCAATCCAAATTGCTGTGCATTGATTGGTGCTCAGTCTGGAGACTGTAAAACCTAATTGGTGGTTTCCTTGCTTTTGGCCTTTCCCATCCGTAAAGGGAAGGTAAACCTCCCTGATTGGCTTTTGTGCAGACCTGTCTACAGTGTGTGCCTTTTTCTTTTAGGGATTGTTTCATTCTCTGTGATCCTTTTACAAATTCAATCGTTGATGCCCTCACATATTGATGCCTCCTTTCCACATTATCTCCTTCTACACTAAAACAGATCACATCTTTTTTCTTCTATTCCCCTTGCTGGAGCATTATTTGCTCTAAATGATCAAAGCAAAGGCTGTTTTTTGGGTTCCTACTTTCCTCTGTATAGAAACTCTGCTATAAGGAGGGTTCAGGTCTGTAGAAATGCAATAAGTACTAACAGTGTATTCCAACTGACATATTTTTTAAAAAATGATAAAAATTTCACAGTACTAGATAAAGGGAGTGGGAAACTAAGGGGAAAATGTTTCACGCAGTCTGGGCAGAAACCAAAAGGGTGCCCACAGGGAGACATAAGACTTGAATGGAATGTGAGTTTCTAAGATTTATTGACTTGAGTTGGATTAACTGCAAGATTATATATATATAAAAGCAACTGCTAATCAGAACAGATCGTGGCAGCCTGGCAGGCCAAGATAAAATGGCTGTACAGGGCAGCAAACAGCTACTGGAGGGGAAGAGGATATCAGCTGAAACCAGTTAATCTGGGGCTACAGTGGAACAACTTGCCTCCAGAAGTTGTGAATGCTCCAACACTGGAAGTTTTTAAGAAGAGATTGGACAAGCATTAGTCTAAAATGACATAGTGTTTCTTGCCTGAGCAGGGGGTTGGACTAGAAGACCTCCAAGGTCCCTTCTAACTCTGTTATTCTGTTATAGAATGGAACTAACTGTTGGAGACCATCCATTCTGAAAGGTTTAACATGGCTCAGGTTTGAGTCATAGTGGGAAAACAATGTGGGGTACATTTCCAGTGGGCTGGGAGTGGGAGGAGAATGACATCATTCATTCCTACACTTAGGAAGCAGTGAATACTAAGCACAAAGTGTGGATTAGACTAGGTCTATAACAGGGGTCTTCAAACGTGGCCCTTTTATAACTTGTGGACTTCAACTCCCAGAATTCCTCAGCTAGGCACGCTGGCTGAGGAATTCTGGAAGTTGAAGTCCACAAGTCATAAAAGGGCCAAGTTTGAAGACCCCTGGTCTATAAGGAAAGGATTTACTTAATCCGGAGTGTTATGAAGCTCATTTGACTATTCCACAAGTGTTTGCACTCAAACCAGTTTAGCTTTGAGGTTAAAACCTGTGTTTTGAGCTCAAAATGGAGCCATTTCATGCTCAAAATACTTTGGAATTGTCAGAACAATGTCTGGAATACCTCTAGTAAATCTGGAACAGATATTTACAACTCAGCACAGGAAAGAAAATCCTCATGCAGAACTTTTTAGCTCAAAAATACTTTAGATTTGAAATATTTTGCACATTATTAGTATACATGTAACAATGTGAGAAGACTGAAATATACTTAAAAATAACAAAAGTATTCTCTAATGAAGCAAATATAGTTTAACCCTACTGTTCCACTGTTCTTCATACTGTTTATGCTTGCATAAAAACATAACACATCTTTTAGACATTGAGTAGAATCCCACAGCAATATTTACTCTTATATCAGCTTGTCACTTAACGAAGGGACTGAAAATAACAGCTTTAAACTGAAAAAGGCAAAGAATTAGTCTCTAAATATAATTCTATGAAAATGTTTAAGGAAGAAAACATTTGTTTGCATGTTTGCATTCTCCCAGGCAGAGAGACACCAAGAGACATACAGATGTTATTGGCCTGATGATGTCATGTTGGGTTCTCCTGACTTTTTTATTTTGCTGTTTTCATTGTCTTCCTAAATGGATCGAACCCATTTCAAATTAATGCTATTGTGGCTGTTTTAGAAAAAACATACAAACAGGAACCTAAAAGAGCCCTGTAATTTGGTGATTAAAAATTCAAGATATAGCCCTACACCAGGCACGCTGGCTGAGGAATTCTGGGAGTTGAAGTCCACAAGTCATAAAAGGGCCAGGTTTGAAGACCCTGCCCTACACATGTCTTTGTCTTGATCTCACACAGTTTTAGAGTGCAGCCACCAACTTGGCACTCTTATGTATAACAACTAAGCCTCCCCAAAGTAGCACATCTTCTTTTTACCCAATCCTTGTAGATTGGACAGAGTTCCCTGGCACAGACTCATTGTTTCAAATGTTTTGAAAACTGCGGAGGAACCAAACACTTGTTTCAATATATTGCCCCTATACAGTAAACCACAGTCATTTTTCATACTTGACAAAGCCCAATAGAATGGTGTGGCCATGATAGTTTCCAAATATTTTGACTGTGTCTCTTTTTTGGCTGCATTGTAAGAAAAGGATTATTATAGTTCACTAGATTATACAGACACAATAGAAACAAGGAATTCTGTTATATAAGACAATTACAGTTCTAAATTGTTGGGGGAAAGAGTAAGTAAATAAGTAGAATAAGTAGAAACAGATGGCAAGCTTAGAAAACATTCTCCACAGAAGTTCACCAACTACATCAAGGGTCTACCACTCTGATTGTCACAAAAAGCAACATGAGGATTAATTCGTTAGCCTGAGGGCTACAATTCTGAAGCCTTTTCATAGTTGGTTACAAAAGCCTCTAGTGAGTCAAAAATTAAGAAAATTAAATGTATCACAGGATGATTAAACATTTATTAAATAGAAACATTTACTCCAAGAGAGACTGCTTTTTTCACCATTTCAGTTTGGCCTTTTTTTCTGCAGTATGTTTTGCACTGGGTTTTATACTCTAAGATGAAACCAACTGTGGTGTGGCTGGCAAATATCTATCATTTGTCCTTAATACCAATGCTATACAGATTTGTTAACTTTACAGATTAGAAAAACTGTTTGTATAAACCTCATTGTTAGTAGGCAATGAGTAACATCGAAAATGTTTCTGAGGAAGGAGATTTATAACATTCTGTTATTCTACCCATCATATACTTTTGCTTCAAAATGGTGTTAAGCTGAAATTCAACTAATTTCATATTTTGTCTTCAGCATTGCTGATTTCCAGAGCAAATTGGTACAGAAAACAAATTGTAGATTAAGTGCCCTCCCCCATCATAAAATTATCCTAAGTAGCTTTCGTGACAGCTTCATAGAAGTAGTTGGGGGTTTCTTCTAACTTTGGCATTAGGCATGGAGAGTGGAAATGGCACCTCCTTACCCATTCCTAGATAGCCAGATCTAGGCCATTTCCCTGAACTGGGATCATTCATCCTGTCCCTGCCTCCTGAAGTGAACTTTTGTCCACCTGATCACAAGTCAGGACTGGGACTATTTCACTGCCTCTTTACCACACCTCTAGGGTGAAAGGTTCATCCCAGATCCAAGCAGTGAACTGACAGGAGCTAGCTTTGATGTGGTGTTAAGAATCAAAGTCTTCCCCTCAGTCTTCCCCATCCAGTCACTGAGCCATATTTTGATTCCTGGCAGTTTAAGGAAAAATCCCTCTTATTCTGGGGGATTGAAGTGTACGCTGCTCAAAATCAGTAGAGAACTACAGGTGACCTATGTGCCATGATTTGGAAAATCCTGTTCTACATGTTGCTAAATATGAAGAGCTAACATATTTTTTTTCTTCCACACAATCAAAAATAGTATAGCGAATAATGCTAATGATAGCAAGACATATTGCACCAATTATAGTTTTTTCCTGATTATGAAGAAATAAAAAGAAATAAAAAAAGTTAATTTTAAGGAGAATATTACATACATTCTGCATTCTTCATTTTTGTATTAACCCTTGTCTTTGTTTTTTTTAAGATAGAAAAGGGAAAAAATGAAAGCTTTCTAATCCAGCACAAAGTTATGCTCATTTAATTTTACTGAAACCAATAATATAAACATTAACCCATGATAGAGTTGCAGCCAAGGGACATTTTGTAGGAGGATAACTCTGAATTCCTGTTAGTATTATATATTTTATAAGCTTGGACCGAAAGTCAGTCACTGGAATTCAAGCAGTTAAAATAACCAAGAATTTATTAAGCAGAAACCACAACATAATGTTTCTTAACTTGAGCCTAAAATGGGAATAATCTGAGAGAGACTGATGCCAATACAGTAACTGGCTAATAAACATCTACCAATAGCTATATTTAACAAGAAATATTTCAGCAAACTTTGGTTTTCCTTCTACAGCCAGTAAAATGTAAATATGGGTTGCATATTAGATGGAGATCAGAAATTGTTTACAGATGATTCAGGCCAAGACAAAAGAAAGCCTGAATAGTGAAAATAGAACTTATACTCTGAAAGCTAGAGGTCTGTAAATAATGTGCCCATATCTGATCAAAATCACTCAGGCAGGAGGAATAAATCAATCTAGGAGAGAAGTAAAGGGGGACAAGAAGAACAGATATGAAAGCAGCTCCCTAGCATCAAAGACAGGTAGCCAGAACTTATAAGTTCCAGAAACAAGGCAGCAGACACCAGATCTTTCTGCCATTCTGTACACTGTTGATGCAAGCAGTGCTCCCAAGTAGCATTGTTTGGACCATTGTTGTGTATTTATATATGATATCCTGTGAAATTATGGGAAGCACCTTTAGTTTTTAGAAGTAAGAGCAGAGGTGTCATTTAGTTAGCTCAGTTCAATTCAAGAGAACCAGCTGTTAAAGTGTTCCCCTCTCTGGAGCATCTAAGTCAAAATCACCATTTTTTTTTACCTGCTAATCTAGTAAGGAAAGCCTAGGCAAAGCTGCAGTCATGACAGACCATACCCCAGGTTTTACAGGCAGCCAGTTAGTCAGACAGATGGGAAGAATGCACTGGTGTTATTAGACTGGGAAAACTGGGATTTACCTGACGTGCTTAATAAAGAATTTAATTTTTATCACTTCTTTTAAGTGAAACTTGCTTACATAATTATGGTTTATGGATGAAAAATGTACAAAGGCAACAGGGCTCAGAATCAAGACCATCCTACTGAGATATTTTTTCTCTCTCTCAGTCGCACACAGATCTCATTGTTCTCATCTCTCTTTTTCAAGAACTCCATTCAATCATGACTTTCTAAGTCTTCCCGTTCCTCTTGATTCACACTGCTTTCATATATTTGCTTTGCAATTCAATTCTCATTCATTCTCTCTATATGATCAAAAATACCCCAACCTATTTCTTTTATATTCCGCAGTCAATTTTGTATTCAGTCCATGTCCATTCGGTATTAGCTCCTTCCTGATCCTATTCTTTCTTGCTTTGTCACACACATTTCTTAAGTATCCCTTTCCCTTTGCATTTCACTTCCTTTCATGTTTTTTCTTGACATACCCAACTCTTATTAATAATAAATACAAGTAAACGTGGACACACTAACAAAACGTTCTAAGCCAGGAATCTGGTAACTGTGGCATGTGCATAGACTTTTTCATAACTGTCACATGTTCTGAATACTAAGATTCATTTTTATGGAGTGTGTGATTAGCAAGGTGACAGAACAATGCTTTTTGAAACCCCTTGAAGCTTCTTAACATAGCATAGGTGTCAAACTACACATGAGCCTGTTAGGTTCAAACTGAATGTACTCTCACTTGGGTCAGCAGTCAAAAAGTCAGGCAGAACAAGCATTTCTCACTATGTATGAAAAGTGTAAAATAAGTAGCCTTGGAAGGAGGCCACTTATGGCTACCCCAGCAAAAGTGGGGAAAACTGCAGGATTTTTCTGCAAATGTTAATCCGACTTTAGCTCCTGAGCTGTTACTGTGACAAAGAAATTTGAAACTCAAAATACATCCCATATTTTTAGCATTGTAGCAAACTAACACTTTATAAGAAATGCAAATAAGATAATGCTATGTTGTGCATTTTTCATGTACAGTATGTTAAGGCAAATGTGACTTTAACTATCAATATGCATACTAACTGGCCAATGTGATTATTTCTTATTTCTTATGGAGAATGTACAACTGCTTACTCCACAAAAAGATTGAACTGGGCATATTTGTCAGTGTATGAAGTATACATTTTCAAAATATCTTTGGACATTATTCACGCATACATTATGAATACAGTACTCTCTACTAGACTTGTGCAATAGACAAATCTGAATGGCATTCTTTATACCATCTGGTCAACACACACACACATAGACACATACACATTAATAAGCATATTTTCCATGAAACTTGAGCAAAGACTATCACTCAGGGTTTTTGTCTCTCTCCATATCAGTTGAATCAGATCTGCCTCTCAGGTTCATAGGTTAACCTGACCGCAGCTCTAAATATGTTTTAATAATCTCCTTGTTTGGTTAATGCAACTTGATATATATGCAATGGCCTTTGCAATGGCTTCAGAAATCTGAGATTCTTTGAGATGAGGCTATTATCACACAAACACCCTGCCTTCGAATAGCTAGCACTACCAGAGCAGGAGTTGTCCATCTGGAAGAATTCTTCACTTTGTTCACAGCACATAACACATAAGTTCTTGGTGGGATTCACAATTATAAAGAAGTTCAGACAGATCTTGAACTTCACTGACTTCCTCATCTGTTATAAGACATAATTGGTTTTCAACTTCAGTGCCTGAAGCAGCCCAGCACTCAGCCTATTTTGAACAGGCTCACAGAGGGTTAGGCTTGTACTTAAGATGAATGTGCCTGGTACCTGAAATATGCATTGCAAAGCCTTGATGCTTGGTCCTTGCTTGCAGGTTGAAAACTGTGATGAAGGGGACATTGTCTTGTTTGTGGAATTCCCTTCCATAGAAGATCTGCCTAATTCTTTGTTATCAGACCAGTGCCAAGGAAAGTCTCTTTTCATCGATGGGCTTTTGGTTTTAAATGCTCTGTGCTTATTCTTCAGCTTAATTTCGTTCCTTTTGTTTGTATTCTACAGGGAGAACACAGGGAGTATAGAAGTAAGATTCCTCTTTCTAATGAAAAGAGGCCACAATTGCCCAGTGAGCTTATTTCTTAAGACTTGGTCCCAACAGCCTCTTCGAACTGTACCAAGATGAGTAAATGCCACATTTAATGCTGTTTCAATAAAAATCATCTTTGTTTTAGTATTTTTGAGTTATCACATACAAAATTCCCAAACCTGTGTAACTCACCACTATCCTCAAATTTGAAATTTCCGTGGTGATAATAATATAAAAATTGGTTTGGTAAAATCATAGTTAAAACATTACACTAAATGTACAATGACAGTTTGGTTGTTCAAATCATATGCTCTTGCAACATTTGGAAACAAGGTTTTGATAATACATCCAGAAATCTGGCCCTTGGCAATTTAGCCATGAGAAATAAGCTTAGGCTTAATCAAAGATGTGCTTTGATATATGTTCTCCCATGATATTAAATTCAACAGTTAAAAGCCAACAAAAATCATTTGTATTTTAAGTGCGTGTATATGTTCCAATGTTCTTGTTAAAAATTACTTAGCTCAAGGGAACTGAAAGGAAAAGAAATGGATATGAACCAATAAGTAAGAAGCATTACAAACCCTCAAAGAAATATTAATCTTGACATTTGGTAGCATGTAAAAAGCAAGGAAACATTTCCATAAAAAATGTTTCCTTCACTTAAACTTATTTGTTTCATGCTTTAACTCTAAGTTGTATACTAATACCTAAGATTACATTTCCTTTGGTTTTATCAAAGTGATATTTCACAATACTGCCAGTGAAGCCAATCAACAATCATTGGTATGAATTATTTGACCAAGTTCCTTTACATTACCCATGTTTAGATATTTGTATGGTGTTTTTGATACATCAGAATCAAAAACCAGCTATTATTAAAACCAAACTAGGCATAAAACTACTTCCAGATTTAGTCACACTTAAAAACAACCACAACATAGACACCATGGAAAAGCGCAACCCAGATTAGAACTATTACATAGACAGAAAAAGATAGATTATTAAGGCACCAACTCAGATCTTGGATTCTCATGCTAGCGTTTTTGATGGGAAGAAGACTCCAGCTGGCAAGCAAAGTGTCATTGGCATTCCATAGCAGCTATTTGAGATATATTTTTTTCATATAGAAAGCAAGACATATAAATATTTTTAAAAGCATACATGTCAATGGATAGCACTTTGCCTAATTTGAGTCTTACATCATCATTTTATAATTATGAATTGCCCCATTTCAACCAATACTAAATTGCTTGTCACAACTTCAGGTTTGATAGTGTCCTTAGCTAATGCTTGGAAATAGTCTGTAGCAACAGACACCTAAAATATATTATTCTTCCCACTTATTAGGTCACAGTAAGATGATCAGGTATCTGAACAGGCAAAAGAGAATATAGACAGGAAGAGAAATCAGAGGGAAATGTAATGGGATGTAGTAAGGAGATGGATTCCCAGGAGGGAGGGGGAAATTCTAAAGGAATAAGTGGTAACTCAGCCCCAATATTATGTGTGAGAGAAAGAGGGTGAAGACGTTCCTTTCCTAATAGCTCATAGAGTATATTATAGATCAAATAGTAAAGTGCTCAATCTGGAAAGATTTTGTCTATAGGTGTATAGGTGTATAGGTGTAAAGAACTCAACTTGGGGAAAAATCACATGTCTTTCCTGGTTTTGGGCCCAACAGAAAGAAAGACACACCATTTAACTTTCTTGGTATCTGCAACAAATAATAAGTATATAAGTTTCATCATCTCACTGAACATTCCTCTGCTAAAGGTAATGTAAGGTTATTTCAAGTGTCCTCTGGCATAAAGAAATCTCAGACTCTATACAATCCAATCAAGAAACTCAGACAGAGGTGTCCATAAAGAGACAGTACTTTTATTCAATCAAATGAAGTGCTGGGTGGGTCATAATCTGAAACGCTGGCAGCAATTGCGTTCAAGTACCACACCTTAGAAAGTTAATGGCATCGCTTTATAAACTTTGTCAACCAATCAACATTAGACAATAGAGTTATTACCATATAAGGAAGACATCAATCATTCCTGTACATTCCCTTATTCCCTTCTCAGTATATCCCTGTACGTGTTTCCTCAAGCTTGCATAAAATTTGTCCCTGAAGCAAACACTGATTACAGAAGTGAGATAGCAACAGTTAGGCTAAACCATTTGTTTCTTTTTCTAGTTTCAGTTACAAAAACCCTATAGTAATGAAAAGCCTTTCCACTTTTGAGCATATAATAGTCCTGTTGTAGTATATATAAAAACAAAGTTCTGTGACTTTTTCCTAATTGCTTGTCCATTAGTCCCCAAAGAAAAGTTTCTGATTTCAGTTTAACCTTTAAAAATCTTCTGAATTAATGCATGCATTTGTATCCAAAATATTTTGGTTTTTTACAGGTCCACCAAACATGGAATGTCCCTTCATGTTATTCGCATTTCCAGCAATGATTCAAAATACCGTTATGCTTTCTAGACAATTTCTTTTGGACAAATACCAACAATGCATCAATTTATAAAAAAATTCTTTAAGGCTATAACATAATGTAAATGTCAATCCTTTCAACTACATAGTTTCCTATTGGTCCATTTGTATGTCCAATATTTTTAGTCCATTTTATAATACGTTCTTTCACTTGTTGTTTTTCTGTCTCATATTTCAACAAAAATGTATACTTTTTAGATTCATCATTAAAACATAATCTATTTCAAATTCACTTTTACTTTGTTCAAAACCTTACAATATTTTATCTGATTAAAACCTGTTAATTTTACATAAGAAAATCATTGATACGAATATACTTCTGTTTTAAATCTTTTCTGGTTTTCATTTTACAATCCACTTGAGAAAAGTCTAGTAAGTCTCAAGAGGTTATCCATTTATGTTTACTTATCATTTTTCATCAATAAAATGCTTCTAGTGCTAAAAGCCATGAAGATGTTTTCTGGAAAAATCTAAGTTTATATTTATTCCATATTCTTAGGACTAGCCCATTTATGTTTCTTTTTATCCCAGACTACTACTACTTAAAAAGCTGAAGCCATTTTAGTAAACCATTCTCTCATCAGGTTTTCTCCTTCTGCTTCTAAGGAAAGGTGAATTATAAATATAACAAATAAATAAATTTCTTGTCATATATTTCATATTCTTCCTTTACCTAAAAGCCCACTGCAATATAAAATTACTGGCATTCTTCCCAAACTGCTACAAGTCAGCTGAATAAAATGAGATCCATTGAGTTATTTCTCTAACCAGAAACAAGCAACTACTTGCTATATGTCTATAGCACGGGTCGGCAACCTGAAACAGTGAAAGAGCCACTTGGACCTGTTTCCCTCACAAAAAAAAAACCTGGGAGCCGCATAATGCGCGCGCACCTGCGCATGCGCGCACGGGCACCTGCGCATGCGCGCACGGGCACCTGCGCATGCGCGCACACGCGAACCAGGGGGCTTGATTAGAGTGGAGCGGCCCTTCCCCGTTCTCCCGCCGCCGGCGCTATTCGCGCCTAGCGAAGCCAGAGAGGCGGCGGCGACAAGGCAGCCGAGCCCCTTCCCCGTTCTCCCGCCGCCGGCGCTATTCGCGCCCAGCGAAGCCGGAGAGGCGGCGGCGACAAGGGAGCCGCGGCCCTTCCCCGTTCTCCCGCCGCCGGCGCTATTCGCGCCCAGCGAAGCCAGAGAGGCGGGGGCGACAAGGCAGCCGAGCCCCTTCCCCGTTCTCCCGCCGCCGGCGCTATTCGCGCCCAGCGAAGCCGGAGAGGCGGCGGCGACAAGAGAGCCGCGGCCCTTCCCCGTTCTCCCGCCGCCGGCGCTATTCGTGCCCAGCGAAGCCGGAGAGGCGGGGGCGACAAGGCAGCCGAGCCCCTTCCCCGTTCTCCCGCCGCCGGCGCTATTCGCCGCCCCAGCGAAGCCGGAGAGGCGGCGGCGACAAGGCAGCCGCGGCCCTTCCCCGTTCTCCCGCCGCCGGCGCTATTCGCGCCCAGCGAAGCCAGAGAGGCGGGGCGCAAGGCAGCCGAGCCCCTTCCCCGTTCTCCCGCCCGGCGCTATTCGCGCCCGCGAAGCCGGAGAGGTTCCCCGTTCTCCGCCGCCGGCGCTATTCGCCCAGCGAAGCCGGAGAGCGACAAAGCCGAGGTTCTCCCGCCGCCGGCGTCGCGCCCAGCGGCCGGAGAGGCGGCGGCGACAAGGCAGCCGAGCCCCTTCCCCGTTCTCCCGCCGCCGGCGCTATTCGCGCCCAGCGAAGCCGGAGAGGCGGCGGCGACAAGGGAGCCTGCGGCCCTTCCCCGTTCTCCCGCCGCCGGCGCTATTCGCGCCCAGAAAAGCCGGAGAGGCGGCGACAAGGGAGCCGCGGCCCTTCCCCGTTCTCCCGCCGCCGGCGCTATTCGCGCCCAGCGAAGCCGGAGAGGCGGCGGTGACAAGGCAGCCGCGGCCCTTCCCCGTTCTCCCGCCGCCGGCGCTATTCGCGCCCAGCGAAGCCGGAGAGGCGGCGGGAGAACGGGGAAGGGGCACGGCTGCCTTGTCGCCGCCGCCTCTCCGGCTTCGCTGGGCGCGAATAGTGCCAGCGGCGGGAGAACGGGGAAGGGCCGCGGCTGCCAGGTCGCCAAAGCCTCCCCGGCCTCGCTCAGCGCCGGCGGCGGCGGCGGGAGGACAGCGAAGGGGCGCGGCTCTTTGGCCTCACTCAGCGCCACCGGCAGCAGCAGCAGCAGCAGCGGGAGGACGGAGAAGGGGCGCGGCTGCCCGGTCGCCACTGCGTCTCCGGCCTCGCTCAATGCGAATGGCGGCGGTGGCAGCAGCGAAAGAGGCCATGGAGATCCGCCGCCCGCGAGATGGCCGAAAGGTGCAGGCTGAGAGGGGAAGTTTCCAAGACCCCCGGCAACCCCCCCCAGGGCTAGCAGAGGTGGCGGCGGAGCAGGGCGAGGGGAGACCCGCCGGGCAGGGAAGAGGCACCCCGAGACTGGCCGCCCCCACCCGCGGCTCCTTACCCAGATTCTGCCTCCGGAGGACGGCAAAGGGACACCTTTCCAGCCATCCTCCCGGCTCTTCCACCGCTGCCACCACGTGCAGTCCGAAGAAGGAAAGAGGTTTGTGGGCAGTCCCACAAACCAAAGAAGTTCAACCAATCAATTCAAACTTTGCGAAGTTTTTTTTTGTCAGAAGTTTGAATTGATTGGTTGAACTTTTTTAGTCTCACTTTTTTTTTTTCGGACTGCACATGGCAGCGGAGGACAGGGAGCCGCAGGAGACAGCTGAAAGAGCCGCATGCGGCTCCGGAGCCGCGGGTTGCCGACCCGTGGTCTATAGTATATTAAGTTTTTTTTAAAAAAAAAAACATTGAGTTATACTGAGATATTTGTGTACATGTACAACTTCCAGTTATAGTATTTTCCTACAACATAAAACGTAAAGCAAAAAAGAAGGATAATTGTAAGGTTGTAAAAGAAAGCAGAATGAAAGAATTAAAGATATTCAAAGATTTCAAGTTCATGAATTCATCTTATCAAACCAATGGATCATTAAATGCACTCTAATTAATTAATCATTTTTATATCTGTTACTGCTGAGGATTTGATGCAGTTCAAATTCAATAAATGGCATGCATAAATAAATAAATAAATAAATAAATAAATAAATAAATAACCCATCTCATCTAATATAATCTACATAAGATGCCCATACACTTTTCAGAAGGTCCTCAAATAGTTCTTTAAGGCCAGAAGATGGAGAACATCACTTCTCTCAGGAGGCAAAATATGTTTGAAAACAGGAACAGCCATTCTATCATATCATTCTATCATAAAGTCCCTGTCTCCCTTACCTCTCACATGGTGCAGAATCTCAGTTTGTCCTCACTTGGCCATATCTGGGTAAGAAAGATTATGCCAAACCATGTAGGATTTTCATGGTGATAATTAGCACCTTGAAGAGGACCCAGAAGCAAATTAATAAGCAGTGCAGCCACTATATGGTAGCATAAAAGGGAATGATCAGACTTCATGCCACCCACTCTTTTTGATATTAAAGATAACCCCATCACAGGCTACTATCTGGTGGTTTAATTTTGAAAACCAGTTACACCTGAAACTTGCAGCCCCAGCCTACTCTGGCTATGTAGACATGAAGTAAAAGTTAAATAATTCTTTCAGGAGAAGATAATGAGTTGATCCTAAGCAACTTTTCTTGTCCTGTCATCCTCCTATGTTAAACTGAATAACATGCTAAACAGGGATTATGGAAAGTATTAACTGTCACATGGAATACAATCAAATTCTGAAACAATGGGCCAGAGATTAAATTTAAATATGGGGCTAAAGGGGATCTAATTATCAAGTAGATGCAATGCTTAAAGGAAACTCAGAAAAAGCACCAGCCACTGGAGAGATTTGCATATTTCATCACTATATTCCCACCTCCTTTTTTAAAAAATAGTTGCCACAAACCTCAAGAGGAAGAGTCTCAGATCAGATGTAGTTCACCTGCATTTTTTTCTTTATAACATTCGGATCCCCCGAGTTCTAACTGGAAAGCTCAGTACCTCCGGATAAAAGTAGACATGACATGAAAGCCCCATGATTACAACTCCTCATGTCTTTTTCTGCTACAAAAAGCAGCTGCCAGAAAAGCCCCTGCTCAGTGGCTGAGTATGTGACTTACATGCAAACAGTCCTATCTCTAGCAACTCCTGACTGATATCTGGAGACAATATCAGTGTAGAAAATGAACAAGACTGTCCCTTGTTCAAATCAGCAAAAAGTATCATCTTTATTTAGGCCTCGATTAAGATTTTTGCAGTAAAGAGAGAAAAAAAATGCTATTATTTCCAAAGCTTTGTTTCTCCCATATGAATGTAACTAAAAAAAGCACTGCAGTTGTTCCAGTCTGTCCAACTGCATTAAATGGCAGTTTGGGAAGAAACAGCATTTTCTGTAGCCCCTTCTTTTCTTTTGTTCTCTAATCCAGACTAAAATCTCTCAGTATATTTTTTTTGCCCCCTTCCTCCCCCCCAAAAAAAAATTAAGGATACTTAAAAGCTTTAATCCTAAATGTATAATGTTTCATGTATTTTGATGGCAGATTTACATTCATACAGCCCAATTCATTTCCAGTATATCACATACAAAGTAACTTCATCTCTGGAATGGTATGGAAAATTGGGAAATTTCTGAAATACTGAATGGGATCAGAAAATGTTTGAATGGGATCAGAAAATGTTTGAATGGGATCAGAAAATGCAAACAGGAAAACTTAACCACAATAATGCAATGGTTTAAAAAAAGAAATACAATTATATTATGTTCCAGATCTGAACCTGAGATTAAACCCAAATTCATCCCAGTACAAAGAAAAGGCCATTCATCTTGACTGAGTGCTTCAATTGCAACTCAGTGGTGCAGAGGACCTCAGCTGATGCCTTGTGTAGTATCACCATCACACTAAGAATTAAGAAGTGCCACATCTAGAGATGAGAGTTAGTAGGAATATATAACTACCAACCATTCCTGGGTGAAGAGATTTAATTTCACATTTTTCGCTGGAACTACAGTAGTTCATTCTAAATTGGCTTGATTGTTCCTGGAGAGCTGCATCTTTCTTTCTCAGAGTTCTATGTACAGCAAAAACTTTTACTATACAAAAACTTGTTTGTAACTATTTGCTCTTTCTTACAGCAGTTGTAATCCCTTGATCTGTACAGGAAGTCAATAAGGTGGATACTGTTCCAAGACAAAGAAGTAGATCAGATAATCTTCTGGAAACTTTTAGTCTGTAGTTGTAAAGCTCAAGTAGTAATTTATGTGAACTCCACAGACTTTGTGTAAACAACATTGATCCAGAAATTAGAAGCCTGGTACTTTATTCCAGGTCAATAAGCAAAACAATGCATTCATTTTTATCTGGTTAATTTCATGTCTAAGTAAAATTCACATTTTTTTTAAGATAGCAAATGAAGGATTAGGTAAAATCATAGATCAAAGTCATGAAATTTTTATATAGAGGATCATGAAACGAACTATATATGTGAAATCACAATGCAAATAGTAAAATGATGATGCCACTTTCATTTTAACAAATATCACAGGAAATCAGCCTTCATTACTATGCATCCTTCATCAGCTAGGGCCAAAAGAGTTCAAGACTTATCTCATTTTCATTGCTTTGTAAAGAGAAATTCCCTCTGGCATTTAATAACTGTATAAGATGTGCATCACACTTCATTTCTACTAATTTGATTCCATTACACTCCCCATTTATCTGTCAAATATAAGGAAAGGAATTCTAATTGAGGAAATAAAGTATGTGTGGATATGTATTTATATGCCTGTGAGGAAGAACAAAATATTTTTGATAACATGAAACCAGAAATATTTTCTGTTCTTAGCAGAAGCAGTACACAGTACTTGTTTTTAACTCAAGTGCTGAGAACTCTTTTCAGTTTAGGACTTTTTTTTAAGCAGGAGGGTGGGGAGGAGATGAAACTGTAAGTCTGTCATAGTCATTTGAAAGATGGTGGAGTGCCTATTAGTTCAGAAGTCTACTAATTCTAAGCTAAATCAGTTTTGTCTTTTGATAGTGTTGTGCTCACCAAAGAGAACAGACGTACAACTTGGAAGGTCTTTCTATTGTTTTCAGAGCAAATCTCAATCATCCAGCTCATGGTTGTTCCAAAGGTGCCTTTTCAGGAGGCAACTGGGCTTTCTTGTTGTTGTTTTTTGAAGACGTTTTGTTTTTCATCCAAGAAGATTCTCCACTGTCCAACCATCCAGTCAGAGCTGAAGAAGCTTCTTGGATGAGAAACGAAACATCTTCAAAGAAAAACAAGAAAGCACCTTTGGGACAACCGTGACTTGGATGACTGAGAACCTACATAGATACTTTCCAGAGCAAAAGGCCTAAATCCCAATTTTTAAATACAATAGAGGAACTAGATGGACCAATAATAGCTTTCAGTAAGGCAAGCTAACTTTGTAGAACTCATCAAACTCTACCACCACTCTAGAACAAAAGTCATTACTATTTATTGGAGCAATTTTGAGCATCCACATATTGGATGGATGCTAAAATATGCCTCAGCAAATCATCCTGACATCAGAGATGAGGCTGGTGATGATGCCCATCCATTTTTAGGATCTTCTTACTTATGCAGTTCCACCTGTTACAAGTAATTTTCTGGAAAGTTTACCTGCACCAATTCTGATTTTCAACAATATTTAAATTAGGCAACAACTAGTTCTGATGTTAATTTGCAACTGTCAAATTATTAAGCAAGCAATTGCTCTTTTGGATCCAAATTGTACATTAAATAGTAAATTAATATATCATAATATAGTAATAGTGGTGGTGGTGGTGGTGGAGGAGGAGGTGATAGTAGCAGCAGTAGCAGTAGTAACAGCAGCAGCAGCAACCATCCTTGTAAAACATTGACAGGACCAAAATCTCAATTGTATTGATGAACTGGACTGATATGTTTACATGTATTGCAGATTCCTACAAGAAATTAAAAGAAATATCTTGCAAAGCATAATCCCATAATTGCTAAATGCAGATTCTGAAAGATAATTACATAATGCATAGTGTGCTATGTACTAAGTCATTAATTCACATTGGAAGATGAGAAATGCTGAAAGGGTATAAGAATTAAAGGACTGCATGATGTATTATATTTGTTCCACTACAAATGTAGTGTTAGAATGTGTGTTAATTGTTTGATATGTAAGCTGTTATCTATAGAAGTAGGAAGCGTATAACACACATATACATTTTTAAAAAGGCAAATCAGGTCACCACACATTGTTTAACAAATCAAGCTTAAACTAAATCATGGCTCAGCATAATGTGAATACAGTCTCTGCATTTAATCTAACCTGTCTTTTGATTGTTCTAAATATTTATCTTTTCCACTGAAATCAGGTGAGGTTGTAATCTCATTCACACCTTTGCCCAAATGTGAGGAGAATATAAGGGGAGAAGGAATTTGTGAATGTTTCTCCAACCTCTCTATATTGAGATGAATGAATTGAAAAGTAACTATGCTCAGATTCACTTGAATGCGGGTAGAATGATCTAGGGCTTTATTAGATCCTGTGGAGAACTATACTTGCACGAAACACAGTATAACACTCTTTCAGAACATCTGCCTGAGTATAATGAGATTGGATAATGATGGAGATGGGGACTGTGTATATTATCTCCCTTAATTTTCTCCATATATATAAGAGACTGCCAAATTGGCCTTAGGCACTTGATTAATTCTTAGCGACAATCATAGTCTGAATGGGGGCCAATAAAATGGAGATGCTGTGGATTGACAGCTTTCATGCCCAGGAATTAGGAAGGAAGCTTAATTTCCTTCCTAAGGATTTGTGTTCTTTCTAAAAAAAAAAAAAAAAGGTCTTAGACCAGGAGGTCTAAGTAATCAAAAGGAGGTCTAAGTAATCAAAATAACAGGGAGTTCTTGTTACAGCTTTAATTATGGGCATTCCTAAACAGAGATTACCTTTCCATAATATTCCATAATCTGGTAATCTGTCAAATATTTTATAAATGAAAGAGGATTTTATTTATTTATTAAAAGTCTATGCTACCTATCTCACCAAGGATTATAAAGCATTTCCCCACACACCCCAAAATCTAGTTCCCCCATCATCCCAAAGAAGAAATGGATTTTTAAGAATAGACAGAACTCTACCTTAAAACTATTATTAATATATATATAGGTGCAAATTTCAGAATAATTACAATTTAAATAGAAATGCAGTGAATATCACAACAAAGTGAGGTCTTTGATAATATATTCAGCTCAGCATGTAATCAGAAGTAATTAATGGACAGTTTCAAAGTTCCTGATCTCTGTTGTTACAGTTTTTGTCTCTACTTGAAACCTGGATTATAACAAAGACAACTTCACGTAAAAGACTATGCTCTGCAAGTAGAACACATGACAATCTTGTATCCTGTCTAAATAAAAATCCTAGGTAATTCAAATGTTAAAGCTTGCCTTAGAAAACTGATTAATGGATTCCTTTTTCCTGTTACAGTTAATCCTTCAAAAAATATATTGCATGCAGGATTTTACAGCTGACATTGGAAAAGATATGAAATAGCAGTGAAGAAAGGAAGAAGCATTAAACAGATTTACACAATACAGAGATTGAAGCAAGGATGAGAAGAAAACTCTAACTCTGATTTGATTTTATTTAGCATAAAATAAAATAAAATTTTGTTTAGACAGTGTTTCAAGATTGTTATTTTATCTTACTGCAACAAATCCTTACCATTCCCATTTCTTGACCTGACCTACCTACCGTACCTCACAGGGATGATAGTTATGTTGACTATTATTTAGTGTTTTCACAAGCTCTGGATATAGTAATTAACCAAATATTGACTTTGATTCAGCTGAGAATCATGATCAGGTAAAGGAGTCTATTTCATCCATAATCTTAAATTAGAGTTGCAAAAAGTGTGCAGCTCATTTGTGGACCCCAAAGTAATGGAGCCAACAATTTGTCCCTTAGTTTTTGCTTTTTTGGGGGGAAGAGAAGGAAACTAAGGCATGAAATGAGTGCCTTAAGGCTTATAAACTATCTTTTGACATAAGCAGAACATTTATCTAATGAGTATTCTATATTGCCAATAAAGTAGGTCTTCTCATGTATGAGTGGATTTCTGGGCTTGAAAAAAATGCAGTCATCCTCGGATGAACATTGACTTCCATGAACATCTCTTCTAATTTCAGAGTTCACTTAAAATGTGTTTATGAGAACAAAACTAGAAATACTCTGAAATGTATGCAGCTCCAGTCAGCAAATTAGGCAAGCATTCTCCCATGTTTTTGTAGACTATTGGTCTAGTTTATTATAAGTTTTAGGCCTTATATACAGATAGGCTTCCCTTCAACTATCAAGTGTGTGATCTCATTTATCTTGTAATAAAAGCAGTTTTCCACCAGGACAAAACAAAAGTTACTTAAATATCAGGTTTTCCTGAAGCTTTATCTGGAATGATCAAATAATTTATGGGAAATAGCATCCACATTTTGTTCTGTTTCCCCTGAATGAGAAGATCCTGGAAAGATCCAAAATACTACTTTGATTTAAGTACCCATACACCGAGTAAAGCAACATTTCTACAATGTACTAACCTTGCAACAGATTGCTAGAAAGATCATAATTTACCTTAACTTTCAATCAGCTCAGGGACATTGTGTTTTTTGTAATTATCTTTATGCGACATTGCTGTTGCTTTAGATTTTTAATTTACTTTTAGTCACCCATAGCCACATTTCCAAATGAACATTCATAAAAATCATCTAAACACTAGTTTTTTTTAATTCACCAGTTCCAATTTAAAAAAAATGAAAAAGCAGAGATATAATATTTCTCATTAATACAGGAATCATTATTTAAGACATAGAATGTATTAATTACTGATAACATTCATGCTGAATCCTCAGAAGGATATAACTTAAAATACCTTGTAGAATTATCTTTTATCAGCTTCACCCTTCTTTGTATATGTGGATGTGTGGTTGTCATAGTCCAGTGGTGGCGAACCTATGGCACGTGTGCCAGAGGTGGCACTCGGAGCCCTCTCTGTGGGCACACGCACCGTTGCCCCAGCCCCGCCTCCTCCCACGGCCCCCTCCTCACCAGCAGCCCCCCCGGAGGAGAGTCGCCCCTGGGCGCAACCCATGCGAAGTGGCGCAGCCACGGACATGGTAGCCAGGCAGCAGGGACAAGACTCTGCCCTTGCACCCCGTCACGCGCAGATGCTGCTGCGGGGCACGGGTGGAGGGCGTGGCCGCCATGGCGCTGCTGGGCTGCCTGGATGATCTGTGGCGGGCCGTGGAGGTGGTGGGTGGCCCAGCGGGCAGGGCAGAGCGGGGACGGGGTTGGGGGGCAGTTTTGGGGCACTCGGTCTCTAAAAGGTTCGCCATCACTGTCATAGTCAATTAATGTGATTTTCTCCTACTACATATGTAAAACAACCTGGCAAAAATTGGAGTATTAACTTTGGGTGGCCAGTGGGATTGATTATGATATTTTCAACAGCCCACTTAAACTTTTGCATAGCAATGGTAATTCCATGCTTTTGGGCAAAACTTGTCTTTTGCCTCTGACTGATTGGCAGAATTGATTCTGTTTCTGCCTGCCTCTCTCACCATTGTCCATTCTTAAAAAGGTGAGGAAGGTTTGGGTCCTGCTCCATCTTCTTTTCTTTCTGTTCTCCTGCTTACAAAGGGGAGGTGAAATAGGAGGTTCTAGAACTTGGCATGGGTTCTTGGCAAGGATTTCATCAACAATTCCAATTCTTCCAATTGCTTCAATTCCAATCAGTGCATATCATTCCATTGCTTGGAAGAATGAAATGAGGATGATAAAAGAGAAAAAAAATCAATCAGACTTCACAGCTGCTGTGATTATTCTTTTTAAAGCTGTGATCCATAGAAAGGAAGCCCAGCATTCTTATTGGAATCTGTTTGTGATTTTTCAATATAATTTGCAGCTGCCAAACCATACCTTTTGATTAAAGTAAATGAGTATTTATAATCCTGAATGGCATAAAAAAGAGAAATCAAAGCCAATTTTTACAAGGTGGAAGGGAGGAGAATTTGCATTTTGCTTTGGGATGGATCATAGATCTGGTTTACACACTCCATTTTGTATACAGAAAAGCTGTTCAAAACGATTTGTGTGGATGTGAAATTATAGTTATTTCAATTAGATTTTAAGTTGTACAAGAAGTAAAGAGAATAATAATGGCATGCTCAACAGTACCTCAAAACACTTGGAAAACCACTTGTATACCAGCTGATGTAAATGAATTGTCCCTTGTGTATTTCTTTGAAACAAGACTGGCATGCAGAGAAAAATATATAGTGTACATTCCAGAAATTAATATGTTGTGTTTAAACAAAACACAAATGAAAGAGACATTGACATGGAATTAATAGGACCAGGGTAAAAGTGGAAAAGCCCTCTTGGACCTAAACACTCAGTGGATTTCTTTTTGCTCTGATAAAAATGAGTTGGGATACATTTGAGCTCAATGACTGAAATAATAGCAATAAATGAAATAAAACTATGATTTTTAAAATACAGAGAGAGAGAGAGAGAGAGAGAGAGAGAGAGAGAGAGAGAGAGACTGATTCAGTGGAATGTCCCAGCACAGTTTGTTTCAATGCAACATAACTGTTATTCTTGCAGGATCGTGTGAATAATATGGGCTCTTTAGGCATAAATATCAGCCTCTGCCATCTGTTTTAATGGTTGTCCCAATACCCATATTATAGCCTATAATGGCACTGCTTACCTTGAAGTGCTTGCTGTCCATAGACTGGTTCATCCTTCACCAGCTGTGCATATAGTACTAATGGAAGCTGTGTCCTAGTGTTGTGTTAATTGAGAAGCTTCCTTAGACTCCTAATTTGAAATCAGATATCATGAGAATGTTGATGGGCAAATCTTACAATGACTAGAAAAAATATGTTAAGTGTCTATAAATATAATTAAAATATTATAAGTTTGCATCCAACCCCCAAGGGTAAAACTATAAACATTTCTTAACTGGTTTAAAATTGTTATTCTTCCTCACAAATTTCATTTATACAGAAAATCCTTGATTTAATAAACTATTTATTCTCATTCAAGAATTTATTAAATCTTTATTCATGCATATTTTTTTTACTCAAAATGTGAATGTGGCTTTATGCACACAAAGCATATATTGTATGGAGATATTTTGTCCATTGCATCCAAAATTTGTTAAATTTAAAATTTGCTATACTTTCCTCTAAATTTATCTTTAAGTTGTAAATTTTACTGTCATCATGACTATCCAGTGCACCATCCACACACAACAAGCATATAAATCAAGCACATGTGCTCTTTTGTACATTGTGGTCTGGCCCTAAGCCACGGGTCGGCAACCCGCGGCTCCGGAGCCGCATGCGGCTCTTTCAGCCGTCTCCTGCGGCTCCCTGTCCTCCGCTGCCATGTGCAGTCCGGAAAAAAAAAAGTGAGACTAAAAAAGTTCAACCAATCAATTCAAACTTCTGACAAAAAAAAACTTCGCAAAGTTTGAATTGATTGGTTGAACTTCTTTGGTTTGTGGGACTGCCCACAAACCTCTTTCCTTCTTCGGACTGCACGTGGCGGCAGCGGTGGAAGAGCCGGGAGGATGGCTGGAAAGGTGTCCCTTTGCCGTCCTCCGGAGGCAGAATCTGGGTAAGGAGCCGCGGGTGGGGGCGGCCAGTCTCGGGGTGCCTCTTCCCTGCCCGGCGGGTCTCCCCTTGCCCTGCTCCGCCGCCGCCTCTGCTAGCCCTGGGGGGGGGTTGCCGGGGGTCTTGGAAACTTCCCCTCTCAGCCTGCACCTTTCGGCCATCTCGCGGGCGGCGGATCTCCATGGCCTCTTTCGCTGCCGCCACCGCCGCCATTCGCATTGAGCGAGGCCGGAGACGCAGTGGCGACCGGGCAGCCGCGCCCCTTCTCCGTCCTCCCGCTGCTGCTGCTGCTGCTGCCGGTGGCGCTGAGTGAGGCCAAAGAGCCGCACCCCTTCGCTGTCCTCCCGCCGCCGCCGCCGGCGCTGAGCGAGGCCGGGGAGGCTTTGGCGACCTGGCAGCCGCGGCCCTTCCCCGTTCTCCCGCCGCCGGCACTATTCGCGCCCAGCGAAGCCGGAGAGGGGGGCGCACCGGAAAAGGCGGGCGACAAGGCAAGCCGTGCCCTTCCCCCGTTCTCTCGCCGCCGCCTCTCCGGCTTCGCTGGGGCGAAAATAGCGCCGGCGGCGCGAGAACGGGGAAGGGGGCTCGGCTGCCTTGTCGCCGCCGCCTCTCCGGCTCGCTGGGCGCGAATAGCGCCGGCGGCGGGAGGAACGGGGGAAGGGGCTCGGCTGCCTTGTCGCCGCCGCCTCTCCGGCTTCGCTGGGCACGAATAGCGCCGGCAGCGGGAGAACGGGGAAGGGCCGCGGCTCCCTTGTCGCCGCCGCCTCTCCGGATTCGCTGGGCGCGAATAGTGCCGGCGGCGCGAGAAGGGGAAGGGGCTCGGCTGCCTTGTCGCCGCCGCCTCTCCGGCTTCGCTGGGCGCGAATAGCGCCGGCGGCGGGAGAACGGGGAAGGGGCTTGGCTGCCTTGTCGCCGCCGCCTCTCCGGCTTTTCTGGGCGCGAATAGCGCCGGCGGCGGGAGAACGGGGAAGGGCCGCGGCTCCCTTGTCGCCGCCGCCTCTCCGGATTCGCTGGGCGCGAATAGCGCCGGCGGCGGGAGAACGGGGAAGGGGCTCGGCTCCCTTGTCGCCGCCGCCTCTCCGGCTTTTCTTGGCGCAAATAGCGCCGGCGGCGGGAGAACGGGGAAGGGGCTCGGCTGCCTTGTCGCCGCCGCCTCTCTGGCTTCGCTGGGCGCGAATAGCGCCGGCGGTGGGAGAACGGGGAAGGGGCTCGGCTGCCTTGTCGCCGCCGCCTCTCCGGATTCGCTGGGCGCGAATAGCGCCGGCGGCGGGAGAACGGGGAAGGGGCTCGGCTCCCTTGCCGCCGCCTCTCCGGCTTCGCTGGGCGCGAATAGCGCCGGCGGCGGGAGAACGGGGAAGGGGCTCGGCTCCCTTGTCGCCGCCGCCTCTCCGGCTTTTCTGGGCGCGAATAGCGCCGGCGGCGGGAGAACAGGGAAGGGGCTCGGCTCCCTTGTCGCCGCCGCCTCTCCGGCTTTTCTTGGCGCGAATAGCGCCGGCGGCGGGAGAACGGGGAAGGGGCTCGGCTGCCTTGTCGCCGCCGCCTCTCCGGCTTCGCTGGGCGCGAATAGCGCCGGCGGTGGGAGAACGGGGAAGGGGCTCGGCTGCCTTGTCGCCGCCGCCTCTCCGGCTTAATTAGCGCCGGCGGCATTGGGAGAACGGGGAAGGGCTCGGCTGCCTTTGGCGCCGCCGGCCTCTCCGGCTTCGCTGGGGCGCGAATAGCGCCGGCGGCGGGAGAACGGGGAAGGGCCGTGGCTGCCTTGTCGCCGCCGCCTCTCCGGCTTCGCTGGGCGCGAATAGCGCCGGCGGCGGGAGAACGGGGAAGGGGCTCGGCTGCCTTGTCGCCGCCGCCTCTCCGGCTTCGCTGGGCGCGAATAGCACCGGCGGCGGGAGAACGGGGAAGGGGCTCGGCTGCCTTGTCGCTGCCGCCTCTCCGGCTTCGCTGGACGCGAATAGCGCCGGCGGCGGGAGAACGGGGAAGGGCCGCGGCTCCCTTGTTGCCGCCTCTCCGGCTTCGCTGGGCGCGAATAGCGCCGGTGGCGCGAGAACGGGGAAGGGCCGCGGCTCCCTTGTCGCCGCCGCCTCTCCGGCTTCGCTGGGCGCGAATAGCGCCGGCGGCGGGAGAACGGGGAAGGGGCTCGGCTGCCTTGTCGCCGCCGCCTCTCCGGCTTCGCTGGGCGCGAATAGCGCCGGTGGCGGGAGAACGGGGAAGGGGCTCGGCTCCCTTGTCGCCGCCGCCTCTCCGGCTTTTCTGGGCGCGAATAGCGCTGGCGGCGGGAGAACGGGGAAGGGCCGCGGCTCCCTTGTCGCCGCCGCCTCTCCGGATTCGCTGGGCGCGAATAGCGCCGGCGGCGGGAGAACGGGGAAGGGGCTCGGCTGCCTTGTCGCCGCCGCCTCTCCGGCTTCGCTGGGCGCGAATAGCGCCGGCGGCGGGAGAACGGGGAAGGGGCTCAGCTGCCTTCTCGCCGCCGCCCTCCGGCTTCGCTGGGCGCGAATAGCGCCGGCGGCGGGAGAACGGGGAAGGGGCTCGGCTGCCTTGCCGCCGCCTCTCTGGCTTCGCTGGGCGCGAATAGCGCCGGCGGCGGGAGAACGGGGAAGGGGCTCGGCTGCCTTGTCGCCGCCGCTTCTCCGGCTTCGCTGGGCGCGAATAGCGCAGGCAGCGCGAGAACGGGGAAGGGCCGCGGCTCCCTTGTCGCCGCCGCCTCTCCGGATTCGCTTGGCGCGAATAGCGCCGGCGGCGCGAGAACGGGGAAGGGCCGCGGCTCCCTTGTCGCCGCCGCCTCTCCGGATTCGCTAGGCGCGAATAGCGCCGGCGGCGGGAGAACGGGAAAGGGCCGCGGCTCCCTTGTCGCCGCCGCCTCTCCGGCTTCGCTGGGCGCGAATAGCGCCGGCGGCGGGAGAACGGGGAAGGGGCTCGGCTGCCTTGTCGCCGCCGGCTCTCTGGCTTCGCTGGGCGCGAATAGCGCCGGCGGCGGGAGAACGGGGAAGGGGCTCGGCTGCCTTGTCGCCGCCTCTCCGGCTTCGCTGGGCGCGAATAGCGCCGGCGGCGGGAGAACGGGGAAGGGGCTCGGCTCCCTTGTCGCCGCCGCCTCTCCGGCTTTTCTGGGCGCGAATAGCGCCGGCGGCGGGAGAACGGGGAAGGGGCTCGGCTGCCTTGTCGCCGCCGCCTCTCTGGCTTCGCTGGGCGCGAATAGCGCCGGCGGCGGGAGAACGGGGAAGGGGCTCGGCTGCCTTGTCGTCGCCGCCACCTCTCCGGCTTCGCTGGGCGCGAATAGCGCCGGCGGCGGGAGAACGGGGAAGGGGCTCGGCTGACTTGCCGCCGCCTCTCTGGCTTCGCTGGGCGCGAATAGCACCGGCGGCGGGAGAACGGGGAAGGGGCTCGGCTGCCAGGTCGCCAAAGCCTCCCCGGCCTCGCTCAGCGCCGGCGGCGGCGGCGGGAGGACAGCGAAGGGGCGCGGCTCTTTGGCCTCACTCAGCGCCACCGGCAGCAGCAGCAGCAGCGAGCCCCTTCCCCGTTCTCCCGCCGCCGGCGCTATTCGCGCCAAGCGAAGCCGGAGAGGCGGCGGCGACAAGGCAGCCGAGCCCCTTCCCCGTTCTCCCGCTGCCGGTGGCACTAAGCGAGGTGGGAGAGGCGGAGGTGACCGGACAGCCGCTCCCCTTCACCGCCGTCCTGCCGCTGCTCGCACTGAGCGGGGCTGGAGAGGCAGCGGCGAGCGGGCAGACGGGCCCCTTCGCGGCTCCGGAGCAGAGTTGGGGCCGTTGCCTATCACAGTCACGCGGACGGCAGGCCTGGCTCACAGGCAAGTGTTCTCTGCGGTTCTTTTGCTGGGAGGGCGAGGAAGCAGCGGGTAAAGACAGCTCCGGAGGGAGGCAGCCCCGCAGCCAAAAGCTGGCGGTCCGAGCGGAGCGGCACGAAAGACCTACTGGTCAGCCCCGTCGGCCTCCTCCTCCGCTCTCTCAGAACCTTCCCACCAAAAGGCGGAAAGAAGAAAGTCCCAGAGAGGGAGAGCGCGGGCAGGGGGAGAGCAGTCTTTTCCGAGGGGAGAAGCCAGGACGGCAGAGTCGTCCATACCAGAGCTGGACGGGGGCAGGGCCGGTGCATGTCTCGCCTTAGGCTCCACTCTAATCAAGCCCCCTGTTTCGCGCGTGCGCGCATGCGCAGGTGCCCGTGCGCGCATGCGCAGGTGCGCGCGCATTATGCGGCTCCCAGTTTTTTTTTTTGTGAGGGAAACAGGTCCAAGTGGCTCTTTCAGTGTTTCAGGTTGCCGACCCGTGGTATAGGGTTTCCTGCCTGAGCAGGGGGTTGGACTAGATGACCTGCAAGGTCCCTTCCAACTTTATTATTATTATTAAAGATTGAGCAACCATTTATCCAGAATGGAATGAGGATTCCTGCATCGGCCAGAAGGTTTGACTAGAAGACCTCCAAGGTCCCTTCTAACCCGAGGATTCTGTGATTATGTTCCAGCCACACATATACCATCGGGAGATGCCTCAAAACTAAATGGGCATCTTGAGTGCTTATATAAACAGAAAGGTGGGGGTATGAATTTAATATTGGTAATTAAAACAATAAATATTTTAACAGAGCCTTTATTTCTCTCTCTGCCTTCCCTTCTCTGCTAGAGAGCTGGCCTATCAGATTGCTGAGCAGTTCCGTGTCCTTGGGAAGCCTCTGGGTTTAAAGGACTGCATCATTGTCGGGGGAATGGGTACGTGACTTTATTTGGAAAATGGAAATTCACCCCTCCCCTTAAACAAGCTTTTTTTTTTTTTTTGGTAAAATTTTTATTATTTTTTTCCGTACAATTCAATAGTGCTTATTCAACAACGTGTTGTCTGAGTTTATCATTCACTAATGCAAATTTAATTCCTAATCCTTTATTCTTTTCTCCAGCCATTGATAAAACAAATCCCAAGTCTGAGAGTATTCTGTTTCTTCTTTTTCTTTCAACCTCATAGTAAGTCTGTCCATTTCGGCACAATCTAATATTTTTTTAATTATTTCTTCCTCTGATGGTATTTATTCCTTTTTCCAATATTGTGCAAATATGATTCTTGCCACTGTTATCACATGTAAAATCAAATATACACATTGTTTATCAATCTTTTCTGGCATAATACCTAATAAAAAAAGTTCAGGTTTAAAATCTACATCTTTTCTAGCCAAGTATGTATTTTTTTCCAGTACCTCTTTGCTTCAACACCTGTCCACCGTACATGATAATAAGTACCTGACTTATGTTTACATTTCCAGCATCTATCTGACATATTTTTAAACATTTTTGCCAATCTTGCTGGAGGCAAGTGCCATCTATAAAACATTTTATATCTATAAAATGTTTTATAAAATGTTTTAAACAAGCTATCTTATGCCCTGTGAAGCTGCAGAAAATATTTATTTGACCACTTCATACACTGGGATGCACAGCCCTTTGGACCTTATCTCTTGTGCTAAGATCTTCTTCCTTGATGGACTTTCAGATATGGTCTCTCAAGCCCTGGAGCTGTCTCGGAAGCCCCATGTGGTCATTGCTACCCCCGGCCGCCTGGCTGATCACCTACGGAGTTCCAATACCTTCAGTCTTCGAAACATCAGGTTCTTGGTAAGACATTTTGGATAGAGCAATGTTTCTCAACCATGGCAGCTAAGTTGTGTGGACTTCAGTTCCCAGAATTCCCCAGCCAGCATAGGTCACATCCACCCATCTTAAAGTTGCTAAAGTTGAGAAACACTAGTCTAATGGAAGGAGCTTCAGCATGGCTGGCTGGGGAATTCTGGGAGTTGAAGTCCACCCATCTTAAAGTTGCTATAGTTGAGAAACACTAGTCTAATGGAAGGAGCTTCAGCATGGGTGGCTGGGGAATTCTGGGAGTTGAAGTCCACCCATCTTAAAGTTGCTAAAATTGAGAAACACTAGTCTAATGGAAGGAGCTTCAGCATGGCTGGCTGGGGAATTCTGGGAGTTGAAGTCCACACATCTTAAAGTGGCCAAGGTGGAGAAACACTGGCGTATAGCCTTAACTTAGACTAAGGGTTCTGGGGAGAAAAAGGCTGGGGAGAAAAATGTGTCTGTACTACTATTAGACAAATTGGAGAGCTTCAGTCATAAGTATAGTACTCCTCGAGTTATGACAGTAACGGAGCCTGCCCATTACGGCTGGAGGTCGTAATGGTTGTAAAAGAGATTGGTTACATGACCAACCTGATTTTATTACCATTTCGCACCAGTTGTGAAGCAAACACGCCAGTTTGTTAAGCCAATTAAGGACTTGCTATAGGTTTGATTTTGCCAAAAAAAAAAAAAAAAAAACTGGCAAAATTGTTGTAAAAGGCAGTCACGTGACCATGGGATGCTGCAGATGGCCATAAATGTGGGGCCAAGTGCCTGAAGTACGGTCATGTACGGGACTGTTGGAACTTAAGATCCAAGTTGTAAATCCCTTTTTTCAAATGGGTTGTCACTTCAAACAATTGCCAAGTGACCGGCCATAAATCAAGGACTACCTGTGATTTCTCTTTTTATAATAATAATAAAGTTGGAAGGGACCTTGAAGGTCATCTAGTTCAACCCCCTGCTCAGGCAGGAAACACTATACCATTTCAGACAAATGGCTGTCCAGTCTCTTCTTAAAAACTTCCAGTGTTGAAGCATTCACCGCTTCTGGAGGCAGGTTGTTCCACTGGTTAATTGTTCTAACTGTCAGTAAATTTCTCCTTAATTCTAGGTTGCTTCTCTCCTTGATTAGTTTCCATCCGTTGCTTCTTGACCTGCCTTCTGGTGTTTTGGAGAATAGCTGGACTCCCTCTTTCTTGTGGCAGCCCCTGAGATATTGGAAGACTGCTATCCTGTCACCCCTCGTCCTTCTCTTCATTAGACTAGCACAGGGGTAGGCAACCTTGGCTCTTTTATGACTCGTGGACTTCAACTCCCAGAATTCCTGAGCCAGCATGGCTCAGCATGGAAACCTCTCCCTTTCCCCTCAGCATGGCTGGCTCAGGAATTCTGGGAGTTGAAGTCCACGAGTCATAAAAGAGCCAAGGTTGCCTACCCCTGGACTAGACATACTCAATTCCAGCAACCGTTCCTTACATGTTTTAGCCTCCAGTCCCCTGAATCCTAAAGACCTGGCAACCTCTCTGCTTTGACCAAAATGGCCAATACTAAATTCTGCAATGACCACACAGCTGCCCAACATACTTTGTGGTTGGTTTATTCCTTCCACTTCCTTTCCCCCAAGCTTATCCCCACGT
Source organism: Azemiops feae (assembly GCA_023970755.1). Lineage (NCBI taxonomy): Eukaryota > Metazoa > Chordata > Lepidosauria > Squamata > Viperidae > Azemiops > Azemiops feae. The sequence goes on along the minus strand of JALGBA010000699.1, from coordinate 344,979 downwards.
AGTAGGATTTGTTTTAAAACCATGCAATCTGTAAAACTGATTAAGGTTAAGTCAGTTTTTTTAAAAATGGATTTAAACATTGTAGGCTGCAATCACATTGGTTAAAGTGTTTTTTTTTTAGGACACCAGAGAGCTGAGTAAACAGATACAGGTCTTCCTCTACTTAGGATCAGTCATTTAGCAACCGTTCAGCGTTACAACAGATCCCAAAAAAAGGTCCTTACAGCTTGGCTTCCGATGGCCGCCTCACCCCCTGATCACATTTTGAGCGCTTAGTGATTGACTTGCATTTGCAGCTGTTTGCAGCATCCCACAGTTTACATGACCATAATTTACAATGTTCTTTGCTGGAAACTCTTATTTACTTCCTGATTGCTACAAATTGCAGACGCCGGACGCGTTTTAACTATCGCCACAAAAAAATGTCATAAAATTGGGTTGGTCGTGTGGATGACCTGCTTAGCAACCAACCTGAATTACAACTGTCTCAATTAGGACCATAAATCAAGGGCTACCCCTATCAGGGTTCTGAAAGTCAGCTAGCATGAAATAGCCAGTATGCTGGCTGGGGAATTCTGGGAGTTGAAGTCCACAGATCTCACTTACCCTGATGTCGGTATTTCCCCAGTGGGAACATGGTCCGTTCCCAAGCTGCCTTTACCCTTTGGTCTGATCCTTATTAGGTTTTTGGTGGTTCAGCTGCAGCCGCTTCCTTTCTCCTTTGTGGTTCTGGCTTAGGTCCTAGACGAAGCCGACCGGTTGCTAGAACAAGGCTGCACCGACTTTACCAAAGACTTGGAAGTCATCCTGGCTGCAGTTCCAGCTGACAGGCAGACGATGCTCTTCAGTGCCACCCTGACAGATACCCTGAGTGAGCTCAAGAAGATCGCCATGAACAAGCCGTTCTTCTGGGAATCGACATCTGAGTGAGTTTGGCTTTTGAAGGGGGTGTGTGTCTTTTAATGGGGAAAGAATTTGGGGCTCGGCGGGAGGGGGAGGAAGAAGTGAGAGAGGCTTATAGAACTGTGTGCTGTAGAAATGGTGTTTTTCCTCCCACTGTCAGAATGAAACTACAATGAAATTCATAGTTAGGCAGTTAGTTTTTTTTAGTACAGGTGTCATGGTTCCGACAGATGAAATTCTTCAAAGAACTTCGAGGCATTGTTTACCTTAAAGAATCTTTATTCGAGTAGCATAGCATCGGCACGTACATAGGCAAAGCCAAAATCTGAATTCCCCTCCCCTGAGCACATAGTATCAAAAGCACAATTCCCTCCTCTAATTAACAGTCATAAATCACATTCTCCAATTAGTTTGAAATGCAGGCTTTCCCTCCAGTTTTTCAACCCACCATTTCTTATCATCTCTTATTTCAAAAAAAACCTTGGTTCTCACCCTAGTTACAATATTGTTATGTCTAACTAAACTCCCATGCACGTTCCTCCTCCCCCCCCCATCATCTAATTCTAACTCTTAAGAGTAAAACATAAGAAGGAAAATGGCTGCATCTCCATATGTTGTCAAAGCAAGAACATCCGATGTTAGCAGCGTTGACAACAGGTCATCCTCGACTTATAACCATCCGTTTAATGACTGTTCAAAGTTGCAACAACACTAAAAACAGTGACTTACCACCATTTTTCCACACTTAACGAAAGTTGCAGCATCCCCATGGTTACGTATCGGAATTCAGACGCTCGGCAACCGATTCATATTTATGACGGCTGCAGTCTTCCAGGGTGATGGGATCCCCTTTTGCGACCGTCTGACAAGCAAAGTCAAAGGGGGAAGCCAGATTCACTTAACCATCGTATTCCTAACTTTTAACACCCGCAGTGATTGACTTTAACAACTGTGTCAAAAAAGGTCATAACATGGGGCAAAATTCACTTAACAGCTGCCTCGCTTGGCAGTGGAAAATTTGGGCTTAATTTGGGCTTAATTGTGGTCGTAAATTGAGGAAATTGAAGAAAACAGTTCACATCCTGAATTGTGCAATTGACCCATCTAGCCATCTAGATCGGGGGTCCCCAACCTTGGCAACTTTAAGACTCGTGGACTTCAACTCCCAGAATTCCTGCTGGCTCAGGAATTCTGGGAGTTGAAGTCCACGAGTCATAAAAGAGCCAAGGTTGCCTACCCCTGGTCTATAACAATCAAGTTCCAGTCATTCTTCTGGTGTCTATTTCTTGACCTGTCCTCCCTTCAAGGGCTTGACATTATGCCTTAACTCCATGCCTTAAGATCTCTTCTTCTTTCTCTCCATCCCCCAAATCCCACCAGGGTACGGACAGTGGAACAGCTTGACCAGCGTTACCTACTGGTGCCCGAGAAGGTCAAAGACGCTTACTTGGTCCACCTTGTGCAAACTTTCCAAGATGAACATGAGGACTGGTCCATCATGATCTTCACCAACACTTGCAAGTGAGTTTGTCCAGCGCCCGAAACATCTTTGCCTCCATCATTTCTGCTTTCTCCCCTTCTCTCCTTCGGTCTCTTCTTTTGGCCCAGAGCTGGTATTTCAGTCTTAATGTAAGGACACCGAATAGCAGCGTGCCAGTCGGGCTAAAACTTGCCCATCAATTCAAATTAAAAAATTTTGAGGGTTGTTTTTTTTTTTTAAAAAAAAAATCTGTGTTCTCTTCCTTATTGTAAATCAGATTGAGGAGAAGGCGGTTGGGGTGGACATGGCTTATCTAGCGTACGAGGTTGTGGCCAGGAGAAAAAAGCCACTTTCTCTTTTCTTGCCTTTAATGCTTAAAATATCCTGTGTGTTCTGAGTAGGATGGGATTTCTCCTAGACATATCCTTTCCCTCGGCACTTCCTGGAATGATTATAGTGATCAGATTTTGCTCTAGAAAGTATTGAAGAAAGTGAGTCGTTCTGTGCCGAATCCAACACTGCTGGGAACACGTGGAGGGTTTTAAAGTCTAATGTGGTAAGGGTATACTACAACAATGCAACTGGGATGGATGGATGGATGGATGGATGGATGGATGGATGGATGGATGGATGGATGGATGGATGGATGGATGGATGGATGGATGAATGAATGAATGAATGAATGAATGAATGAAAGAATGAATGATGTTCCATCTGGTTTTTATAGTTCCTAGTGACCACATTGATATAATTTTCTCCAGGATGATTATCAGATAGACCTAACCCAGTGGTGGCGAACCTATGGCACGGGTGCCAGAGGCGGCACTCAGAGCCCTCTCTGTGGGCACGCGCGCCGTCGCCCCAGTCCTAGGCCTTCAGCTGGGTTTTATAAAACCTTTTCGCTTTAGGCCTCCGCCGCCCTGTGCAAAAAAAGAGAAGAAGGCTCAATCAGTCAATTTCAACTTCTCGTGGGAAAAAAAAAGATCTTGCAAAGTTGGAATTGATTGATTGAACTTTTTAGTCCCACCCAGTCTGCTGTTACCACCGCAGCCACGCCCACCCAATGGGCCACGCCCACCCGGCACTCGGCGATGCACAAGTGGGTTTTGGGTTGCAGTTTGGGCACTCAGTCTCTAAAAGGTTCGCCATCACTGACCTAACCTATCTGGTAATCCAACTGCTATAACTGGATCGATCCCCCTTGCTGCTGGTCATCTTCTTCTCTTTCCTTCCAACTTCCCCAGCCTTGAAGAGTTTTCCCCAGAGAGCTGGGTTGTTGCTTAATATGCCTGAAGTAGGAAGATTGGAGCCTAAACTAGTTGTGTTCAAGTGAGAATTCCAGTCTGACATGGGCACAAAACTCCCTGCCTCATTTGCAACTTGCTGTCATCGTGAGCCAGTCTTTCTCCTTAAGCGGAAGACAGAGGAAGGTGAATGCAGCCTTCTTGTTTGGGAGTGTACCTCTCCCGTCTCGGGTGCAAGGTCAGCCTTTCAAGGAACCTTAGCAAGTAGATCCTTATCTGTCAAGTTTAATCATTTGTGACTTCAAAGAATTGCATTGACCAAGCGGTCAAACTTGCCTTCTGACATAATTGCCCCAAAGAAGAGGGAGTCAAGCTATTCTCCAAGGCGCCTGAGGGCAGGACAAGAATCAACGGATGGAAACTAGTCAAGGAGAGAAGCAACCTGGAACTGAGGAGAAACTTCCTGACAGTTAGAACAATTAACCAGTGGAACAACCTGCCTCCAGAAGCGGTGAATGCTCCAACACTGGAAGTTTTTAAGAAGAGACTGGACAGCCGTTTGTCCGAAATGGTATAGGGTTTCCTGCCTGAGCAGGGGGTTGGACTCGATGACCTCCAAGGTCCCTTCCAACTTTATTATTATCATTATATAATCAGGAGCTGGCACATCCTTTTGATTAACAGATGGATAGAGCAACGATGTTTCTGAGCAGATGCAGAGTTGTAGCTCCTGCCCACCCAAGAGTAACAGAAGACTGATTTTATTGTTGCATTTTATTTGTATTAAATTGATATGCCATCTATCTTGCTCTGCCTTTTTAGGACCTGCCAAATTCTCAACATGATGCTCAGGAAGTTCAATTTCCCATCCGTGGCTCTCCACTCAATGATGAAACAGGTAAGTCAATGGTGGCCACCGACAGCTGCCCAGAGGATGGAAGATGGGTGCTCAAGGCCAGTTCCTCAATTCTTCTTCTGCCATGCTGCCTCCTTGCCATGTAGTTTGGGTGAAGCATCTTTTCCACCAATGCCAGCTCCAAGCCTCCATGGAGCTTAAGAAGGTCCATGGACCCCTCTCTTTTTCCATCCGCCCCAAGGAGGTCTCTAAGCTGCATCTCCATTTGTGCTTCTGCACAGAGATAGGGAGTATCCATCGCTCAGTGAATTAAGCAGCTTCACATGTAGGGAGTTCCAGGTTGAGTTCCCAGTATCCCAGCTAAGCAGATCCTTTGGCCTGTAGAATCCTCTCTTCTCGTCCGAATCCCGTTGCCAGAGAAAAAGCAACCTTGATAAAAAAAAAACAGTTTCCTGCTCTAATGATGTTCTTGTCATGGTTCCGATAGATGAGACCAGCCAAAAGAACTCCAAGGCAAAAAAAAGTCTCCTTAAAGAACATACTTATTTGGCTACATAATATCGGCACGTTCAAAAGTGAACCCAAGACTGAAACATCCCCCCCCCAAGGTTACCAAGTTACAAAGTTAAACTTCCCACCCCAGTAGTATGTCATAAATCACATTCCCCAATTAACTACTTGCCGGGCTTTCTAACGGAAGTTACAGCCCGCCAAAATGCAGTTAGCAATGACCTTGGTTCCCACGGAACAATTTATTGTTATGTCTAAGATAAAACACTCATTCCCCCTTTCCAATTCTGTGGCAACCGAAAACGAAGGGAAAATGGTTTCAGCTAATTTCGTTTTAGAGTTGACAGTTCTTTTTCCTTCTCTCTTTTCGGGGGGTCAGAAACAACGTTTTGCAGCGCTGGCAAAATTCAAATCAAGCGTCTTTAAGATCTTAATAGCTACTGATGTAGCTGCCAGGTGAGTGGAGCCTCTCTGGAGCTAAAATAAGTCCGGAAAAGGGGGGGGGTGTCCCAGATTAGATAGAATGCCAAGCTTAACCATGTTCTCTGTGTTCAATTTCTTTTGGGTTTAGGGGGCTCGACATTCCCACCGTCCAAGTTGTCATCAATCACAACACGCCTGGACTCCCCAAAAACTACATCCACAGGGTGGGCCGAACAGCCCGAGCTGGTAAGGAGGATTCTCTTCAGTGTTTCAAATCCATTGTCAGTCTGATTCGTTCTCTTTGGAAGCAACAGGAATCCTTAAGGCAAGGGTAGGCAACCTTGGCTCTTTTATGACTCGTGGACTTCAACTCCCAGAATTCCTGAGCCAGTCATGCTGAGGGGACAGGGAGAGGTTTCCATGCTGAGCCACGCTGGCTCAGGAATTCTGGGAGTTGAAGTCCACGAGTCATAAAAGAGCCAAGGTTGCCTACCCCTGCCTTAAGGGTTCTGCACTCTGTGACTTCAGAGCCCACTTTGATTGACGTTTGAACCAGACTTTAGAAAGAGGCCTTCCTCTGGGATTCCCCACCTTCTGGGCATTGGACCACCCTTGCCCAGGGAAGGGATGCTGTTTATTCTGGAGGTTGTGCTGGGATTTTCTTCTCCCTGGAAGTTTTCAACGTGCCGACATGCTTGTTTTTTTGCACTCATTACCTCAAGGCTCTTTATAGGTGGTCCTCAACATAATTGAACCTAGAATTATCATTGCAAGCCGTGGTCGTTAAGCGGCTCGCCGCATGACCGCGCCCAGTTTTATGATCTTTTTGCATCGGTTGTTAAGCAAGCCCCGTGGTTGTTAAGCGAACCTGTTTTCAACAATGGGCGGGGGGTTTGTTGCAGGAAACGGGGGGGGGGGAGTCAAAAATCACAGTCATGTGATTGTAGGATGCTGCAAAATAGCCCTAAATGTGAGCTGGTTGCCAAGCACCCAGAGGCGGTCACGTGACCAGGGGCAGGAAGGTTGCGGGGCCGTCGTAACTTTGAAAAAGGGTCGTAATTAGCCCTGGGAAAATCCATTGTAACTTCAAACGGTTAAGTGAGGATACCTGTGTTTCATTTCTGAGTTCAGAAAGGCCCCTGAGCAGTACAGGTCATCCTTGTTTAATTCTGGTAATTAAGATTGGAATAATGTTGAAATTAAAAGACGCTTGCTCCTGGGGAGGAAAGCTATGGCAAATGTAGACAGCATACTAAAAAGCAGAGACATCACCCTGCCAACAAAAGTACGTATAGTCAAGGCCATGGTTTTCCCAGTTGCAATGTATGGCTGTGAAAGCTGGACCATAAGAAAGGCTGAGCGCCAAAGAATTGAGGCCTTTGAACTATGGTGCTGGAGAAGACTCCTGCGAGTCCCTTGGACTGCAAGGCGTTCAAACCAGTCAGTCCTATAAGAGATCAACCCTGACTGCTCTTTAGAAGGCCAGATCCTGAAGTTGAAACTCAAGTACTTTGGCCACCTAATGAGAAGGAAGGACTCACTAGAGAAGAGCCTAATGCTGGGAAAGATTGAGGGCAAGAGAAGAAGGGGACGATAGAGAATGAGGTGGCTGGATGGAGTCACTGAAGCAGTAGGCGTGAGCTTAAATGGACTCCAGAAGATGGTAGAGGACAGGAAGGCCTGGAGGAACGTTGTCCATGGGGTCGCGATGGGTCGGACACGACTTCGCAACTAACAACAACAATGTTGACCGCACTGCTTAGCCGGGGACTAGTTGTACTATCCAGAACCAGCTTTCTCTGGGGAAAGATGGGAAGAACTGTGCCCACTGCTCTTCCATGGCCTTTCTTAACAGGTCGGCACGGAATTGCCATCACGCTGGTGACCCAGTACGATATCCATCTTGTCCATGCGATTGAAGAACAGATCAGTAAGTTGCCAAAAGGTGGAAAATTTGGGGTGGGCTGGGGGACGGGGAGCCTGAAACATCTGTAAGGTACTAATTTCACTTGCTGCCATAGTTGGCAGCTAGGAGATGAGAAGAGACAGCTAGCCAGGGATCTAAAGGGGGGAGGTAAGCAGCGGAAATCTCCTCGTTCTTTGGTCTGTTTCCTCTTCCCTTTTTTCTCCTCTCCGGGTCCAGCTCAGTGGGCTTCTATCTAGAACACTGTAGAACTCAGCTGGGCTTCTTTCTAGACCTAAAAAGTAAGAAGTTGGGGACTACTTTCCCTCAGCCCATCCTCTTCTCTGTCCTTGGGAATACCTCATCTTGAGCCCCTCCCCGCCACCACACAACATCAGAGCGACAACTTTGAGGGTTCTCCTGATACGACCCAAAGGACCCAGTTTAGGACATGCTGCATGATTTGGAATGTGAGATGCTTTAAATGGGGCGGTTCTGCTTGCAGTCAGATAGTCCTAAAACCAGGGCATGTTTAGTCTGAGTAAAACCTGACTGTTAAAAAGGGTCACCCAGCATGGTTTAGATCAGGCATGTCCAACCTTGGCAACTTTTAAGACCTGTGGACGTCAACTCCCAGAATTTCCCCAGCCAGCCATACAAGTTCACAAGTCTGTAAAGTTGCCAAGATTTAGGTAGAGTCAGCCTCCTCTCCTCCATTTAGCCAAAGTTTTGTATGCAGCTAAAAAAAAACAAGTACTGCAGCTAGATATCCAGTTTAGAGGAAGATGTTTATTCCTACCATTGGGTTAAAACAGACATGTCAAACTCGCAACGTCACGTGACGTCGCGCGACATATCGGGACTGTTTTGCCATTGCCGGCAATAGGGTGGGCCGGCAGTTTGACACCCCTGGGTTAAAACAATACTTTTTAAATTTAAATTATTTTATTCTTGCTTTTCACTGCCTCGCATTTTAATATTTATATATATATAGCTTTTATGTTTTTACGTCTACTTGTACACTGCCCGGAATCATTTTGCGAGAGAGGTGGGCAGTTTCTAATATAAACACAAATGAATACATAAAGCCTAATTGCAACTAGTTATAGCTCAGCTCATGCATAAACCCAACTGTTGTTTGCTAATCATGGTTTATAACAGTTGTGTGACTCTTTGCATTGCTAAATAAGCCCTGCCTTAGCCTTAGCCCAGGGACTGAAGCGAGTATCTCCACACACCTACTTCTCTTTGGTTGTCATGTTGATGTATTTGTCCTCATTGTGTTCTTTTGTTATTCTTTAATTTATGGTCCTATTTTATTGTTCTGTTATTTTACTTCTGTCTGCACGCCTTTCATTTTTTCCCCCTTTTTATTATTGTAAACCGCCTAGAGCAACCCTATGGGGAGAGAGGCAGCAAATATATTTAACAAACAAATGAATAAATGGAAGTCACCAGCTACTATGTAGAGCAGGGGTCCTCAAACTTGGCCACTTTAAGACTTGTGGACTTCAACTCCCAGAATTCCCCAGCCAGCCATGATGTAGGACCCCTGATGTAGACCCTGAGACCTAAATCTTTCTCCTGGAGACAGGCAGTTGGGTTTTTTTCTACAGGCAGCCCTCGACTTACGACCACAATAGAGCCCAACTTTTCTTTTGCTGAGTGAGACATGTTGTTCAATGATTTTCACCCCATTTTACGACCTTTCTCGCCGCCGTCGTTAAGTGAATCGCTGCAGCTGTCAAAATAGTAACCCGGTTGTTAAGTGAATCCGGCTTCCCGGTTGACGTTGCTCGTCAGAAGGTCACGACCTGGGATCACCTGACCCTGGAAACTCTGTCACCGTCATAAATAGGAGTCATGTGCCAAGGGTCTGGATTTTGATCACGCAAGTGCGGGGACGCTGCAGTGGTTGTGTCCCAAGTCACTTTTTTCAGTGCTGTTGTGACTACGAACTGTTATATAAGTCGAGGACTGCCTGCCTAGCGTGAAATGGCTGAGCTGCTCGCGGACAAAGGGTGAAAAGATGGGAGCCTTGTTTTGCTGTGTCAGCGTTTGGCTTCCCCTCTCTTTAGAAATGAAGCTTCAGGAGTTTTCCGTGGAGGAGCCAAACGTGCTGAAAATTCTCACCCAAGTGAACGTGGTCCGACGGGAATGTGAGATTGTAAGTGGAGGCAGAGGGAGGGAGGGAGGGAGGGAGGGAGAGCTGGTTCCTGGGCCCCAAATGGGCAAGTGAGGATTTGGATTCAAGTCCACCGCTTTAGCTGCTCCTCTGTAAGAACACGCCAATCAAGTAACTCCACAATGCTGCATGTTTTGTTTTGTTTTTCTAACTCAGAGACTGGAGGCAACTGATTTTGATGAGAAGAAGGAAATAAATAAGCGGAAGCAGATAATCCTGGAAGGAAAGGTAAGGGAGAAGAATTGCTGCCAGGGCAGGGCAGGGGCTAAAGCGGGATTCACCCCAGTCCTGACCCTCCCATCAGTGGAGGCTTGCAGATCAGGAGCAACTGACAGAACACACCAGCAAGGACATTGACAAGGGTAGGCCACTGGTATATAAACAGAGACCAACCCCTTCCCCTTCCCTCCTAGCGCGGATGGTGTTACCTAGTTGGGTAATGAAACACCTGCAAGGGAAAAAAAACCAAGCTCAAAGAGCACCAAGGACCCCACGCTTTTCCTTTTTTTGATTGCATTTTTTTTTCATCCTTAATTTGCTTTGGGACCCAAAGGAGAAATTTCTTGACCGTTAGAACAATTAATCAGTGGAACAACCTGCCTCCAAAAGTTGTGGATGCTCCAACACAGGAAGCTTTTAAGAAGAGACTGGATAACCATTTGTCTGAAATGGTATAGGGCAGGGGTAGGCAACTTTGGCTTTTTTATGACTCGTGGACTTCAACTCCCAGAATTCCTGAGCCAGCATAGCTGGCTCAGGAATTCTGGGAGTTGAAGTCCACGAGTCATAAAAGAGCCAAGGTTGCCTACCCCTGGTATAGGGTTTCCTGCCTGAGCAGGGGGTTGGACTAGATGACCTCCAAGGTCCCTTCCAACTCTATTATTATTATTATTATTATTATTATTATTATTATTATTATTATTATTATTATTATTATTATTATTAAAGCACAATTACTACAAAGGAAGCAGGCAAGCTTACAGGCCACTATGGTTTGCTCTGGGTTTCCATCTCTGGTTTATCCAGATACCTGGGTTTCCTTCAGCCTGCTAAACTTTGGCTTCCCGAATAAGAGCAATGGTTAGCCATGACCCAGGCCGACAGACCATGGTTTGTGCAAAGCACAACATTGGGTTTATACACGATACATTAACGTGGAACCATCCTATGTTGTAATTGCGAACTCCAAGTCTTCAACGTAGTAGTGGCTGCGAAATCCGTGTTTCCGTGAAGTGATGGTTGAGGGGCAGGCCGTTTTGGGGAGAAGAAAGGCAAATGCTTAACGGTAAACAGCTGCAACTGGAGGGCTTGAGAAGGGGGAACAGTTGGGGGGCTCTTCTGCTTTTGGGCACCTTGAAATCTCTCCTTTCCCTCCTCCTGGCAGGACCCCGACCTGGAGATGCAGCGTAAGGCCGAGCTGGCCAAGATTAAGAAGAAGAAGCTCGAGTTCCAGAGCCGAGTCCAGCAGACCCTGCAGGAGAGACAGCAGAAGCAGCTCCAGCACAGGTTGAAAAAACGGGTGCGGAGGCAGAAGCAGGCGGGTCCAGCGAAATGAGGCAGCTCAACGTGTCCCGCCTTGGTGGCAAAGGACCCTTGTGGGGAACGACCTGCAACTGAGCTACCTCCGTCCCGAATTCGCCTTGCGCAAAAGGGAGGACGCTTCTTGCAACTTCGGCCTTTGGGTGAACGGACCTGAAGCATCCAGGAGAAAAAGGCTTAGGGAAAAAAATATGACTAGCAAAGGCAGGTTTGAGAAGTTGCTTGGCTGTCCAGAGACCAAGGATTGTGTCTTTGGGGCTGTCTTCTTTTTTTTACCAAAACCATGGCTTTTCGGTTGGGCTCGGGCCTTGGAGACAGCCTCTCTTCCCAAATCGTGAGATCCTGTCTCGCAGCCAGCAGTTTTCAAGTCCCACCAGGCAATCTTACCACTGAGCAAAGTTTGGTGATTTGTGGGTGGATCCTTTTGATGGAAGCAGGCTCTGGGTTTTTTTGGGGGGGGGGAGATGTCACCAGAATCTCATGACCGTGCCAGGCAGATGCTGGCTAGTAAACCAAGTGCTTTCAATAAATCACTGTCTATGATGAGGGGAAAAATCAGAGGCTTATGTGTTTTTTTTTTATGCAAGCATAGCTACGGTCTTCGGGTTTGACTGTAACTTTCTTCCAAAACGATTTTAGACGATTTCCAAATAGCATGATATAATAGGAGCCTGGGCATAAAGAGCACTTCCTATTCTTAGATCTACTTACGTTTTTAGTCTCCTGCTCCCTTTTCTATGGACCTTTGGATGGATGCAAAAATAGGGGTAATTTATACGGTTTGTCAAAAGCTATAAAAGTGATTTATGTCTGCACTTTTCATGGTGGGGGGGAGGGCTCTGATTTTATTTTATTTATTTATTATTAATTTATGTTCACTATCCCAAGCAACTCTAGGGGGCTTACAGTGTAAAACAAAAATACAAGAACTATTATAAGAATAATTTAAAAATTATAAGAATTACATACAGATTAGTAGCCAAGTATCTGATTTTCCTTCCTGCACCAATGTGCTCTGGCTATGCAGGACATTTCACATTTGGGGTATTTTGGATTCCAAATGCCTCATTTTGGTCATTTCGGAAAGATTTCAATCTGAAAAGCCCTTTCAAAACGTTTCAAGTAGCCTGTTTCAACCTCGGTATAGGGCAGAGGTTGAATTCCTGAGCCCTGGTATAGGAGCTGCAGAGATATTGTGGACCTGTGCCTACTTACCATCGGCGGCTCGCTCAAGCGCTACAATCTCTACCACACGTGGAACTGGGAAAGGCTAAAGCCGAAGAGATGGTGTGAACACGTGACTTTTGTATAACTTCTCATATTCAGAATGCAGAACTGGGAATGCGGATGTTGGAAAATAAAAAATTCTGTGATCGGTACCCTGAAAACCCTGGTGCAGATTTGATTTATGGATCTTATATCGGCGCCAACATTTCAATGTCTCATGCCCGACGGGATTAGCCCATCCCACTTGCGCTGGCAGAAGAGGCATGTTGCAGACCCCGTGGGTCAAAGAATTTTGGCTGGTGGAGTCAAGAGAAGACCCTTTTCTGCCGTGACTCCCACCCTTGGATCGTGTTTCCCCCCCCCCCCCCCCATTGAAATCCACACCAGCCCTTTTGGCCTTCCTAAAGGTTTGAAGACCGGACTCTGCCAGCTGGCCTGGGGGAACGACATCTTGGAGGTGGTTCATGGATTAGACCAGGGGTAGGCAACCTTGGCTCTTTTATGACTCGTGGACTTCAACTCCCAGAATTCCTGAGCCAGCCATGCTGAGGGGAAAGGGAGAGGTTTCCAAGCTGAGCCATGCTGGCTCAGGAATTCTGGGAGTTGAAGTCCACGAGTCATAAAGGAGCCAAGGTTGCCTACCCCTGGATTAGACAGATCCTACCTCCTCCCTATGCTCACTTGGCTTCCTTCTCCCTATCTCGGTTAATTGCATTGTAACTGAATTTTAAATTTACGCTCTTCATTATTTTAAGCGTGTTATGTGTTCTTTCACTGAATGACTAAGCCACCTAAAACTGCCTCAGTGAGATGGGCAGCAGAGAAGTTAAAAAAAATACTTATTAAATATTATAATAAATACATATTTCATGTTTTTGTGGCTAGCTTGGAATCCCATCCAGCCTTGTGCTGAAAGGACCAACATCACTGTTTCTCAACCTTGGCTAAGTAAGATGCATTTTTAGAGAGGAGATCCCCTCTTAAGGGGGATGAACCGCTGTTAGACAGTTGTACTAGAGTAGTCAGCCCGTAGTGGGTCGTAAGTCACGTGTTCACACCATCTCTTCGGCTTTAGCCTTCCCCAGTTCCACGCGTGTAGAGATTGTAGCGCTTGAGTGAGCCGCCGATGGTAACTAGGCACAAATCCCTAATATCCCTGCAGCTCAAGCCCAAAATCCCGAGTCCCACGCTTAGATGGTTCATAGAGCAGTCCCCCTGTTTGAAATAATTCCCCAGCCGTGGCTGGCTGGGGAATTCTGGGAGTTGAAGTCCACACGTCTTAAAAGTGGGCACGGTTGAGAAACCCTGACCTACCTACCTTTTCTAATGGCTGGTGCTGCTGCTCTTTTGCAGTTTGAGCCCAATTCTGGGGGGGGGGAGTTGCCAAATTTCCCCTGGAAAGCGGGGGTGGTGGTGGTGGGGGAATCTTCCAAGGAGAAACCTCTGCCGATGGATTTGGCCCTTGTTTTATGAAAAGCCCAATTATTTTCTGTCCCTTCGACGCCAAGATGCCGCACCCTAATCTTGTTCTTAACTTTTCTTTGCTGGATGAGATTAAAAGAGAATTGCTCCTTTTTCATTCGGCCAAACGCGGCACATCGTTTCCAATTCCTCCCGGTGTCTTTTAAAAGGCGCTGCCCTCTTCCTTAAGCGCGCAGGAGGGGGGGGGGAAGCTTTTAGGAGCTGGTCTTTCAGTATTTCATTTCACCATCGGCCTTTGATCTGCCTGCCTCCTCCGTGTCCTTCCTATTGATCTCCTGTGTGTTTTTCCCACTATAGAAATATGACAGGTCACCTGACTCACACACACACACACACGCACGCTGTTTGCTGCCTGCTGTGGACGTGGGCTGAGTTTCAGGCATTACTGTTGCTCGGTGCCCAGACTCACAACCTCGTTGGCAGGCCAGCTGCTTTCTGATCTCTTCGGGGTTTCTTGCAGGGGTTCCCTGGGTGGGTTGCCATGGACACTGTTCCCAGAGTAGGCGTCTCTTTTCTGCACGCGCGCAGCTTTGCGAAGGCCGGTCCTCCTTTCCCACACGCTCTTTCGCATCCATCCAGCAGCATCTATTGTACTGTAGCCTAGTGGTTTCACCAGCCTTAGCAGCGAAAGCCAATCGAAGGCCCCTCCCACCCGCAGAGAAAGCATCACGCCGTTCAGAGAGACTTTGAGAAATCTCGCCCCATCCCCAAAAGACTTTTGAAAACGGCAAGCGGAGAATAGAATCTCCTTTCTTTTAATCAGGAAGAAAGAATTCCTTTGTTGGTTTATGGTGGGGGGAAAAACGCATTCTTTTTCCAACACCTTAGTTTCTTTCTCGTTTTTGGTTTTGCGGGAGCCTTAATGGCAGGGCGAATCGCAGCGAGCTTTTCTTCTCCCGACTTTTAATTGTTTCCTTGCAAGATGAGCTGGATTGTTGCTCTTTAACAAGGAAGTGTTGTGTTCGCAATTCTGTGGAAGCTGAAAAAATAAGGGAGTGTTGGAAAGCTATTTTGCAACAAATTTTATTAAAAGCATGAAGCTTTTGTAAGCGGCAGCTCACTTCCTCAGATGCATAGAGTGGGGCAAGACTGAGGGAAGGTTTATTTTGGCCAAAATTGGCTACATTCTCCCATCAGTCTTAATTCAGTGTTTCTCAACCTTGGCAACTTGAAGGTGTCTGGACTGGAGAATTCTGGGAGTTGAGAAGTCCAGACATCTTCAAGTTGCCAAGGTTGAGAAACACATGCTTAATCTATACCAGTGGTGGCGAACCTATGGCACGCGTGCCAGAGGCAGCACTCGGAGCCCTCTCTGTGGGCACACGGGCCGTTGCCCCAGCCTTGCCTCCCCCTGTGACCCCCTCCTCACCAGCAGCCCCCCTGGAGGAGAGTCGCCCCCGAGTGTGGCCCACGCGGAGCAGCGCAGCCAAGGACATGGCAGCCAGGCAGCGTAGACAAGACTCTGCCCTCACGCCGCATTGCACACAGTTGATGCTGCGGGGCGCGGGCAGAGGGCGTGGCCACCATGGTGCTGCTGGGCTGCCTGGGCGATCTGCGGCGGGCCCTGGAGGCAGTGAGTGGCCCTGCGGGCAGGCGGGGTGGGGACGGAGCAGGGGGTGGAGCGGGGGCGTGGCCAGTTTTTGGGCCCTCGGTCTCTAAAAGATTCGCCACCATGGGTCTATACCCGTGGTGGTGAACCTATGGCACGCGTGCCAGAGGCGGCACTCAGAGCCCTCTTTGTGGGCACGCGCGCCATCGCCCCAGTCCTAGGCCTTCAGCTGGGTTTTATAAAACCTTTTCGCTTTAGGCCTCCACCGCCATGTGAAAAAAAAAAAAAAGTTCAATCAATCAATTTCAACTTCTCACGGGGAAAAAAAGATCTCGCAAAGTTGGAATTGATTGATTTAACTTTTTAATTCCCACCCAGTCTGCCGTTACTACCGCAGCCATGCCCACCCAATGGGCCACGCCCACCCGGCACCCGACGATACATAAGTGGGTTTTGGGTTGCAGTTTGGGCACTCGGTCTCTAAAAGGTTCGCCATCACTGGTCTATACCATGTAGCTGATAAACTGAGCCACAGCTCATGAAATCTTATCCTTCTTAATAAAAATGTGTTAGTCAGAAAAGGTGCTACTGCACTGTACACACAATTTTTGGCTATCCCAGCTCTCCAATAAAAGTGGCCAACCTGTTCAAGAATTTCAGTGGATTAGCTGGGGAATTCTGGGAGTTGAAATCCACCCACCTTAAAGTTATTAAGGTTGAGAAACATTAACTCAGTTCCCATCTGGACAGCTGGCCGTTCTTGAGTCAGGAGTCCTTTTGCTTTCCTTGCCTAGCCACAAAGAGCAGGAAGCAGGACTGATCCTGATCAAAGCAGAAGCAGGATGGTGGTCTGGATGGTTAAATCCTAGCTAGATAGGAAGCATATATATATATATATATATATATATATATATATATATGGGTTCATAACATGCTAAAGGAAAAAGGGAAAACCAGGGTGCGGTTCAAAGTGTTGTGGGAATGTAGAAATAGAATTCGTGTGATGGTTCCTGTATATTTCAGTGGAGTGGTATAACCAGAGTCCAGAGTCTAAACTCGGTTTTTCTGTCTCTGTTGGCCCAAAAAAATTGTCGTCCTCAGTGTTAGTGGGAGCAGAGATACCAGATTCCATATCCTCCACAGTCAGTGCTGATGACGTTATCTAGTTTGGTAATGAAACGTCTGCAAGAAAACAACCAAATTCAGAGACCATCAAGGACCCCACATATCAGATTCCTATATTCTCCACAGCAGGGGTCTTCAAACTTGGCCCTTTTATGACTTGTGGACTTCAACTCCCAGAATTCTGGGAGTTGAAGTCCACAAGTCATAAAAGGGCCAAGTTTGAAGACCCCTGCTCCACAGTCCCTGCCAGGATTTTTTCCCCCTCAGGATTT
This sequence comes from Azemiops feae, assembly GCA_023970755.1. NCBI lineage: Eukaryota > Metazoa > Chordata > Lepidosauria > Squamata > Viperidae > Azemiops > Azemiops feae. The sequence continues at coordinate 328,281 of JALGBA010000699.1, read as the reverse complement.
TGTGAAATACACAGGCTGTGTAACTCAAGCTGTGTCCTGAACAAGAGGATTCTACAGTGGCCAGTCAGCCTGGAAAAGCCTTTCAACAGTGCTTCTAGACCTCATTTGGGCCATCGTGGTATTAAACTGCAGCTCTCCAGAAGAAAAAACTGCTCCTTCACTCTTGTGCTGTTAAATAATTAAAAGTAGAGCTGAATAAGTCAAAGATCTCCACAAATAGCATCAGCTGGCTGAGACCCATCCATATTGCAGAGGTCTACCACTCTCCCACTCCTTTTGGACCAGCTGCATAGCCAGTTTCTGGCACCACGAACTGCTATAAAACCGGGCAGAACACGTAATTGCTTTTAAATCAAGTTGCAATTTCACGCTCCAGCTTTTTCCATTTTATATTCCTACACTTGGCAGCGGCTTTCAAAGGAAATTTCACTGCTACAAGATTTCCGGGAAGATGGCGGGAAGAGAGAGCGAGCCCACACAGTCAGGCTGCCCTTGTGATTGTTGCTTCTTCCAGCCTGCGGAGGAAATTTTGGGTGGCAGTGGACTTTTCTGTCTGTTTGGGCCGGAAGAGCAAAGTGGAGCAGATCAGAATGGAACATGCTAGATAGAAGATGGCCTCGCTTGGCATTTTGTGGACTGTGTTGGCTCTTCTGCCATGCTGACTGTACCAGCTGCATTTATGGACTTAGTGGTGATTCCAACTGCAATGGAAGATGGTCCCTTCCTGTATCCCCCTATTTTCTGTGGCTTTTGCTGCTGGATGCCTTTGTTCTTGACCAGTCCCTTCCTGCATCATTGGCTTTTCTTGCTGCTGGATACAGGGCTTTGGGGAGAAGTTACTATGGACTCCCTTTCTCCCAGAAGCCCCTTTGCCTTCCCTCTGGCAGCCCCAAGAAGGAAGAAAACAACATGGGTCCATCTGTTGGTTAAGTTTTTAGCTGCGATTTAAAGATTTCTTCCTCCCTCTGGGTGAGCCAGAGAAGGCATTGATGGGGTGAATGGAAAGGACCCCTTTGCCAGCTGGTGGAAGCAGGAGGGTAGGGTGCCCTTGAGTGTTAGTGTGTCTGTGTGTATTGTCATGGAGTGGGGAAGTGATGACTGGGTCCCTTGATGGTGCTAAGAGCTGGTGAAGGTACATTGCCTTGGGGTGCTTATCTTTCCCCTCCCAGGGATGGTTGGAGAGGACAGTGGCAAATTTCTGGTCTTGGGAAATGTTGGGGAGGGAGTGGCTGTATTTCTGGCTGAGGCAGCCATTGGAGGGGAGATGGTGTCTCTTTGTCATAGTCTGTCATGCCCCAATTACCATGATATTTTCTTAGCACCACTACCCACTGCAGGGAGGCTGGGCCTATTAGAGTGGTCCACTCCTGGTGACTGATGGATCCGGATGAGTTTCTGAGATTTGCTCCTGCTGGTCTGTACAGTCCCTCCAAAGTCTTGGTTGCCCCTTGGACTAACAAGAAAACAACAACAACAACAACAACAAGAAAACCCTAACATCCACATGAGGCTGTTGGGTAAGCTCATCCACCACCATGGGGTGGATATCATCAGTACACAATATCTCTTCCCCCTGGTGAATTAAGCAATGTAGTAAACTTCTTATCTGAAGGTCTGGATGGGGAACAACAGGCTTTAGCTAAACTCTGATGGATTTGCGGGCCTGTCAGTTCTAGGATTATCTGCCATCTTTGGGGCTGAATGGGGTTGCACTTCCCCAAACAGACCCAGTGCACAACCTGGGGGGGTCCTCCTGAACTTACAGCTCCTGCTCAAAGAGCAGGTGGCAGTTGTAACTAGGAAGACTTTTGCACAGCTTCACGTTGTGCACCAGTTGTGCCTGTTCTTAAATTGGGGTGCTCAGCTCATAATCACTCATGTCTTAGCCTTCTCCTGATTAGACTACTGTCATGCCCTGTCTATGGGACTGCCCTCAAAAAGTATCTGGAAGCTTCAACTGGTGAAGAATGCAATACCACAGACAGTTATGTGTGCTCCCAGAACAGCACTGATTGCCAATTCCCTTCCGGGTCCAATTCAAGATGCTGTTTTTGACTTTTAAAGCCCTTTATGGCCTGGGATTGGGTAATCTGGGGGCCGCCTCTTCCCAATTACATCTGTCCATCCCATAGATCTGGCAGACAAGGCATGCTGTGGATATCATCAGCCAAGGACTTACATTTGGTGGGCCCAGGAATGTGGGCCCACATTCCCTCTCCCAAAGTGAGTTAGCTACATCCTTCTTACTGTTCAGGAAGACACCCCTCCAAAAAAACCTGCCTAAGTGGTCCATGGGACCAGTGAAATTCTAAGCTGGCTCCATCCCTTTGGCTGATATTACCCTGGTGGCCCAGTGGTTAGAATGCAGTATTGCAGGCAAACTCTGCCCACAGCCAGGAGTTCGATCCTGACTGGCTCAAGGTTGACTCAGCCTTCCATCCTTCCAAGGTTGGTAAAGTAAGGACCCAAATTGTTTTTGGGGGGGCAATATGCTGATATTGTAAACCACACAGTGCTGTAAAGCACTCTGGACCAGTATATAAATCTAAATGCTATTGTTATTGCTATATTTAATTTCTCTGGGCCTTGTACTTTTTATATTTTAACAAGAATTACTTAATATTTTTAATAATGACTGGTTTTATATCCTTATTCTTATATGCCGCCCAGAGTCACTTTTTGTGAGATGGGCAACCATATGATTTGATAAATAAATAGTGTGTGAAGACGTACAGATGGTATGAAGCTGGCAAATGTGTGTGCCAGGTGCAAAGCACCCCATCGGTATCCCAGGTGTGTTCTGTCGCCATGACTAGATGGCAGCATGGGTGGCCCTTATGTCAGAATCCTCATTTAGGGAAACTCCTGCGCTGTGGGGACCCTGGAAGAGGCGTCAAGGAGTGGGCTGATCTCTGATGATAGAAGCCTCGGTTGTTCTCCAGATGGGCCCTCTCTCTATTCTTGGATAATGCTAGCCTCCTTATTTGAGATGTCCAGAAAACAACTGCTGCTTGCTTTGCATTCTGCATTACGATCTGTGTAAATTCACCCTGGAGCAGTGTTTCTCAACCTCAGCAACTTTAAACATGGGTGGACTTCAACTCCCAGAATTCCCCAGCCAGCAAAGCTTCTGGGAGTTGAAGTCCACCCATGTTAAAAGTTGCTGAGGTTGCAGGCTTGGTTGCCATTTTGTCTGTGCCATTTGTCTCTGCACAGCTGGTTGAAGGCAATCTGGATGGACAGATGTTGCCCTTTCCTGATTACAGCACAGCGGTCCCCCAACGCTACTCATTCCCTCTCCCAGACAAGCTGAAAAACCTGGCATTCATGGGCAGAGAACATGCTTCGTGTGAAGACGATCTTTAGTTCCTCCTAGGAAAGCAACAGATGCTGGAGGAAAAAGCTTTTTCTGCCTGTGAGCTTCGGAAGTTTGATTTGGCCGGAGGGAATTCCTTCAGACAGCATGAAATGATTTCCAGAGTACAGCAATTGACAATTGTCATAAAACAGGAACCTATCAAATAGAGCACAGGGGTCTTCAAACTTGGCCCTTTTATGACTTGTGGACTTCAACTCCCAGAATTCCTCAGCCAGGCATGCTGGCTGAGGAATTCTGGGAGTTGAAGTCCACAAGTCATAAAAGGGCCCAAGTTTGAAGACCCCTGAAATAGAGCAACCTTTGGTGGGATTGAGCTGAAAAACGTATCAGAAGTTGAAAGTCTTCCGGTTTAAATCTCACCCCCTTCCCCTATTTATTAGGCACCTTGTTATTAGCATAGCCTACAAATACTCCATTTTTACTGTTCATTTGAACTGAGATTGCTTTCGAATTGTGGTGTTGGAGAAGGCTTGAGAGTCCCTCGGACCGCAAGGAGATCAAATCAGTCAATCCTGAAGAAAATCAACCCAGACTGTTCTTTGGAAGGACAGATAACTGAAGCTGAAGCTCAGATACTTTTTAAGAAGAGACTGGACAGTCATTTGTCTGAAATGGTATAGGGTTTCCTGCCTGAGCAAGGGGTTGGACTAGATGACCTCCAAGGTCCTTCCCAACTACTACTACCACTACTACTACTACTACTACTTCTTCTTCTTCTTCTTCTTCTTCTTCTTCTTCTTCTTCTTCTTCTTCTTCTTCTTCTTCTTCTTCTTCTTCTTCTTCTTCTTCTTCTTCTTCTTCTTCTTTTCTTTCTTCTTCTTCTTCTTCTTCTTCTTCTTCTTCTTCATCATTATTATTATTATTATGCCACCAAATGAGAAGAGAGGACTCATCGGAAAAGACCCCGATGTTGGGAGAGATGGAAGGCAAAAGGAGAAGGGGACGGCAGAGGGTGGGATGGTTAGATAGCGTCATCAGCGCAATGAACATGAGTCTGGCCAAACTCTGGGGTCATGGAGGGTCAGGCATGATTTAGCAAATGAACAAGAACAACTGAGATTGGCAGAAGTCTGGAGAGGTACCTGTGGAAATGTGGTGAGGTTAACAGATGCATCCATTCAATGGGAGCCTAGCATTTTCTGCTGAGGTTCTTTTAATGGCTGAGAGTCTTGCTGTTCTCTGAAATAGCCAACCCCCTAAGATGCAGGTACTATAAAAACTAGAGAAGCATCCATAGAGTTGGAGAAATGGAACTGGCTTTGCCAGCTTTACTAGTTGATAATCCTTCTTCCCCACCTGTGATAGCTGGACAGATTTTATAACTATCACATTTCCTTGATGTCCCGTACAACAGTCACATTTTCTTTTTAGGCAAATTCAGACCTGTTTCTTGATCAGATAAACATATCTGAAGGTTTCAACATATATTGTAAAGTTCTACATTTAGGCAAGAAAAACCAAATGTACAGGTATAATATAGGTGGTACCTTGCTCAATAGTAGCAACTGTGAGAGGGATCTCGGAGTCCTAGTGGACAATCATTTAAATATGAGCCAGCAGTGTGCTGCAGCTGCCAAAAAAGCCAACACAGTGCTAGGCTACATTAACAGACGGATAGAATCAAGATCACGGGAAGAATTAATACCACTTTACAATGCCTTGGTAAGGCCACACTTGGAATACTGCATCCAGTTTTGGTCACCACGACGTAAAAAAGATGTTGAGACTCTAGAAAGAGTACAGAGAAGAGCAACAAAGATTATTAGGGGACTGGAGGCTAAAGCATATAAGGAACGGTTGCTGGAATTGGGTATATCTAGTCTAATGAAGAGAAGAACTAAGGGTGACATGATAGCAGTGTTCCAATATCTCAGGGGCTGCCACAAAGAAGAGGGGGTCAAGCTATTCTCCAAAGCACCTGAAGGGAAGACAAGAAGCAACGGATGGAAACTAATCAAGGAGAGAAGCAACCTGGAACTAAGGAGAAACTTCCTGACAGAACAATTAACCAGTGGAACAACCTGCCTCCAGAAGCGGTGACTGCTCCAACACTGGAAGTTTTTAAGAAGAGACTGGACAGCCATTTGTCTGAAATCGTATAGGGTTTCCTGCCTGAGCAGGGGGTTGGACTAGATGACCTCCAAGGTCCCTTCCAACTTTATTATTATTATTATTATTATTATTATTATTATTATTATTATTATTATTATTATTATTATTATTATTATTATTGTTGTTGTTGTTGTTGTTGTTGTTGTTGTTGTTGTTGTTATTGCTGCAAAGTTTTTTAGGCTAGAATAGCCTACTAACATCCAGTGGGATTTCCCAGGACTTATTTTTAAAAGAGATCACAATCTTACAGAGAGTACACCTAGAAGAGGTAGGACAAAATTTCCAAACAGTTAACATGAAATTGGGCTGAAGCGTTGCGGGTGTGGGGAGGTGGCAGTGTTGCTGGTTCTTGATCATCTGGAAAGACCTTTGCAATCTTTGCAGCCACCCTCTCCATTAACGATTATTCAATACTGTGAAGGTCTCCACGCGTTCTGAGGTCTGTCTCTCCAAGAACAAATCTTGCTTGCGAGGGACACATGATGTGTAAAAATAGAAAGATCCACCAGGCTAGCAACGGGACACCCCCTTGGGGAGAGCAGCCTTCCTCTCTCCATCAAGGGCTGATGCAAGATCAACCAGGTCCTTTGGCGCAACCTTGGATGGTCATGTTTCAGTGGGAAGTTCTTGGCTTGCGCTGAGTTAGCAGTATGCATGCCAAGCCTGTGGTTTTCTTGGTTGGGGAAGGCGGTTTGCCCACAGCCTTTGCCACAAGGCAGTTGTGAATGACCTCTGTTGCAGAAATATAAACTTACGACCGCAACTGGGCCCAACATTTCGCTTGCTGAGATAGTTGTTACGTGAGCTTTGCCCCATTGTACAACCTTCCTTAATAATAATAATAAAGTTGGAAGGGACCTTGGAGGTCATCTAGTCCAACCCCCTGCTCAGGCAGGAAACCCTATACCATTTCAGACAAACGGCTGTCCAGTCTCTTCTTAAAAACTTCCAGTGTTGGAGCATTCACCGCTTCTGGAGGCAGGTTGTTCCACTGGTTAATTGTTCTAACTGTCAGGAAGTTTCTCCTTAGTTTAAGGTTGCTTCTCTCCTTGATCAGTTTCCATCCGTTGCTTGCCACAGTTGTTAAGTGAATCACTGCAGTTGTTAAATTAGGAATACGAGTGTTAAGTGAATCTGTGGTTTCATTGACTTTGCTTGTCAGAAGGTCACAAAAGAGGATCACATGACGATACAAAACAATACAAAGGTTATAAATGAGAGTCAGTTGCCAAGCGTCCAAATTTTTGATCATGTGACCATGCGGATGCTGGCCAGGTTGTAAGTGAAAAACGATCGTAAATCACTTTTTTCAGTGCTGCTGTAACTTTGGTCACTAAATGAACGGTTGTAAGTCGAGGACCGCCTGTACTTGATGTTGCTTCTTCCTTCTTCCAGCAGGAGTTCCCGTTGGGTCAAGGCCCTTTGCCTCGGTAGGAAAGGGAGCGAACGTCGATGTCTTTCTATGAAGCCACAAGCTTCGCATCTCCCCCGGGAGCCTCAATCTGTGCAGCGGCCTCAGCGTTCTCGTCTTCGCCCCTCCCCTGGCAGAAAATGGTCCAGATGGGATCTTAATTAACCACAAGGAAATTCCGGAGGGAATTGCAGCTCTTCCCTCCCGTTTTAACATTCGTTGTAGGCAAAAAAACCACGCTGCACTTAACTAAGCCTCTGATTGATGGCGTAGAAAATGAGAGAATTTTTTTTGGGGGGGGATTCGTGCATCGAATAAACCATAATTGGATTCAGTTAGTTTTGACTTAGTACTATGGTATGAACATAGGCACTGAGGCTTAAACCCTGGCTAAATCCACCATATAGACCCAGTCAATCGAATAATCCTTCTTGAACGTCTTAGTGCAAATGTGGAATGGTCTGCCGTGGAAGGCAAAAATGGATTTTAAAGTCAAGGGTCGTTTATAATGGGCTTCCAAAGCCGATATGGTATAAAGTAATTGGAAATTTTTTTTTTACAAGGTTTGAGAGGGATGATCGTAAAATGGCTGCCTTACCAGTTCACCTCTTTAAAACTAGATGGGAGGGCAGATTAAAAAATATGGGGTAAAAATGTCTGCCTGATGGGTCCGATTCCTTCAAAAGCTATTGAAATCCGGTTGGGTGACTTTGGGCCAGTCCTTTTCTCTCAGCCCAATCCACCTCACAGGATTGTCGTTATGGGGGGGGGGAAAGGAGGGGGAAGGTGGATTAGCTTTGTTGGCGGCCTTGAGTTATTCACAAAAATAATAAAAGCAAAGAGACCAGCCACACCTGGGAAGGGAGGGGGCTGCGATGCCGTTGGCTTGAGACATCTTCAGAAGGAATAACAGCGTCTGTCTAGCAAAGTTCAAATTCACCAAGGGCTGAATGGATTGTCAACATGCACGTCTTGCTTTGTTGTGTGAACGCACATGGCTTCAAAGTCACTCCAATCTTCCTGTTGTGCCAGAGAATAATCCCCACTGAGATGAGAGTTCCAGTTCTAATATCCTTGGCAAGCCTACAAGCAGTTCACACACACAAATGCCAGCTGTTTCCATTTGCTTATCTTCAACAATGGATGTCCTGAGGTGGTGGATTCTTAAACACAGAGACTCCATTTAACTATCCCCAATGAAAAGCACTTTTTTTCTTCTTCTAGATCCCTTCTATCCCTTCTCAGGTCACAGGAACTGCTGGGCATCACCACCTTTTGTTTAAGAAAGGCCTCGGTGCCTCACAACGTCACCCTCACTGCTGAATGAAGAAGAGTCAGGAGAATTTCCTCCGCTCAGATTCTCACACTCCGTTTTGGTTCTCTCAACCTGACAGCTAAGCCTAACTGGGTTGCAAGGAAGCCTGCCCACAGGGAAAAGGGCTAACTTCGGTGTGTGTGTATATGTGTGTGCCAAGTGTAGCATGTTTTTTGTTTTAAAATTGAGGGCTCAAGAAGGGGGGGGATTCTTATATTGCAATGAAAGGGGGGGGGGAGATAAATGGGAAATAGAGGCTGCAGTCCAACAAAGTCAAGAGCAACAACCACTGGGCAGGTAGTCTTGCTTAGCAACAGAAATTTGCAGCACAATTGTGGTCACAATGACCACAATTGTGCCGCAATGACCACAATTGTGCTGCAAATTTCTGTTGCTAAGCAAGACAGTTGTTGAGTCTTGCCCCCATTTTACGGCCTTTCTTGCCACAGTAGTTAAGTGTTCACTGCAGTTAAGTTAGTAATAGGGTTGTTAAGTGAATCTGGCTTCCCCATTGACTTTGCTTGTCAGAAGGTCACACAAGGTGATCACATGACCTGCGGACACTGCAACTGTCGTAACTATGAACCAGTTGCCAAGCATCCAAATTTCGATCATAGCAATAGCACTTCGATTTATATACACTGCTCCATAATTCTTTACAGCAGTCTCTGGACGGTTTACAACAGGGGGCTTCAAACCTGGCCCTTTTATGACTTGTGGACTTCAACTCCCAGAATTCCTCAGCCAGGCACGCTGGCTGAGGAATTCTGGGAGTTGAAGTCCACAAGTCATAAAAGGGCCAAGTTTGAAGCCCCCTGGTTTACAATGTCAGCATTATTTGCATGCTACCCCCATTTTATCAACCTCGAGCTGGTCAGGATCGAACTCCTGGCTGTGGGAAGAGTTAGCCTGCAATGCTGCATTCTAACCACTGCGCCACCACAGGCTCCTCCTATGACCGTGGGGATGCTGCGACAGTCGTGAGTGTGAAAAATGGTCATCGGTCACTTTTTCCAGTGCCATTGCAACTTTGAACGGTCACTAAGCCAACGGTTGTAAGTCAAGAACTACCTCTATTGGTTCAGGGCAGCAAAGCCATTCCAGGGTTTGGGGACAATGCTTTTTACGGAAAATGCTTGTATGAATTCCCTCTCGGGACAGAACAATTGCTATTCTCGCAGGCTGAATTCACCAGAGGTGCTCAGCCACAAACCAGCTAACTCCATTTCAATCTACTGTGCAAAGCCAGCCCACGTGCATGTTATCCAATTCAGTGTGTCGTATGAACCCCCAAACTGGGTTAAGTAACCCATAAATCCTGGACAAGCTTGCAGAGCACACCTAGCATGCCTGGCTGGTCTAAAAGGTTGGATAGAACAGCGGCCATTCAGAGCAGGAGGAGATCCAAGGGGCTTTTCTGCAGTCGGTGGATAAAGGCTGACCTATGGCTGGTTCTTTTATTCCAGTCATTCGAAATAGCCTACTTCAGGGGTGTCAAACTCAATTTCATTGAGGGCCGCATCAGCATTGCGGTTGCCCTCGGGGGGGGGCAGGGGTGTGTGGCCAGGGGGTATGTGACCTACTGGGTGGGTGTGGATGGAGTGGGTGTGGCCTACTGGGTGGGCATGGCCAGCTCTACATTGTTCGTGTCAAGAGGGCCTGGGCAGGAGTGGGATAGATCTGAGGGTCTCTGGCAGAAGGGGGTGGGATCAGGGCAAGTGCCAAGGCATGGTCCACTGGAGGAGCCTCCCCAGCATGCACCCAGGGGGCGGGGCCGACGCGGCAGGGGCTGGTTCCTCCCTGTTTCCAGACGGCCTTGTGGAGCTAAGACTGAATGCGTTTCAGTATAGATGGCCACCATAAAATTGTACATTGGCTCCCGGGCGGCCTGGGCTGGCAGGGCCAAGGCAGCGGGGGCCGTTCCCTCACTATTTCCAGGATGGCTTCGCGGGCCACATGAAACCACTTCGCGGGCCGCATCCGGCCCCCGGGCCTTGTGTTTGACATGTCTGGCCTACTTGCTCAGGGACAATGGCCAGGAGCTGTAAGAATGGATGCCAATGAAAGCCCCCGTTAAGAACTTGGCACCGCTCACTCACCTCTGGCCCATCTGTGACCCGACTGCATCAGACTGAAAGGTCTTCGCCAGAAGCCCCTCCTCTAAAGCCCGATCTTCAGAGGTTGTTTCTCTCTTCCAGTAAAGCCTAATAAAGTGCCTCCTAGTATAAGAATCAGAAATACTTGGGTCTCACTTTCTAGGGACTCTTTAGTGCACTTCTCCTGTTGTAAGTCTAGGGCAGGGGTTCCCAATCTTGGCAACTTCAAGACACGTGGACTTCAACTCCCGGAGCTCCTCAGCCAGCATGCCAAGATTGGGAGCCCCTGGTCTAGGGCAGGGGTAGGCAACCTTGGCTCTTTTATGACTCGTGGACTTCAACTCCCAGAATTCCTGAGCCAGCATGGCTCAGCTTGGAAACCTCTCCCTTTCCCCTCAGCATAGCTGGCTCAGGAATTCTGGGAGTTGAAGTCCACGAGTCATAAAAGAGCCAAGGTTGCCTACCCCTGGTCTAGGGTAACACTTGGGAGACATCTTGATTAAAGCCCAGAAATGATCCGTCTGGGGTGTTTTTCAATTCCCCACTGTAGCCTCCATTTCCAAGATCCCCTGGTGGTCTCCTCTCCAATCCCTCTTAGCTTCTGAGCTCCAAGATGTCTGAGGTGCCTCAGAAAACAAAAGGAACTGAGAAATTCTTAACAGGAATCTCCCCCCACCCCCAGCCAAGCAGTCCTTGCCTTTTATCTACTGCACAATAGGGATAACCATTATTTATATTAGGCCTGCCGCACAATCTGTTGTAAAATAATCTATGCGGAGTGCTTGGAGTGGATTAAAAAATTCTTAGGGGATGATTAATGTAAGAGTAGCAAGTTCTTTGAATAAATTTGTATTATTAATGAGTTATTGGGGAATTTTTCCCCCCAGCTCAAAGGGCTGATATAGTAAAGAATTAACCACCATCTTTTTTAAATATGGCTTATAAATTAAGGTTCTGGAAGTAACCAAAGCCACCTCACCTCTCTGGAAGGTCAGTCAGAGGCTCAGAGCTCCCAAGAAGCAATTTTGGAAAAGATCTGCTCATTTTTTAACTCTCTAGTATGATTTTTTTTCTCTCTGCACTGAATGGTGATCTGATCCCACATTGCTTTGGGATTTATCCTACAACTCAGTATTGTTAACGAAAGGACTTGTGCAAGAGCATCACTTGCAGAATTGATGTTTTCAAATTGTGGCGCTGGGAGAGACTCTTGAGACTGCAAGGGGATCAAATCAGTCAATCCTGAAGGAAAGCAACGCTGACTCTTCTTTGGAAAGACAGATGCTGAAACTGAAGCTCAAGTACTTTGGCCACCTAATTAGAAGAGAGGACTCATTGAAGAAGATCCCGATGCTGGGAAAGTTGTAAGGGGAACGGAGAAGGGGACGGCAGAGGAGGAGGTGGTTAGATGGCATCACTGATGCATGAGTTTGGGAAGACTCAGGGAGACAGTGGAGGATGGGGGGGGGGGCTGAGGTGCTACGATCCATGGGCCTGTGAAGAGTCAGACACCATGTAGTGACTGAAGAACAAGAAATCACTTAAGAGAAAGGAACCTTCCCCAAATCCTCATGTAACCCGAGAGAGACCCTGGAGGAACTCTTTAACCAACATTCCCCTCTTCCATACATTGGAAAGGGATCCAGGTATGAATCCAGGGATTTAATTATTTTTAGCTTCATCCCAGCCAGTAGAACTGGTAGGAAAGTTATGGGAAATCATCTGTACTGCAATTCATGTTCTTAAGGAAAATTCCCCATAAATAAATGAGAGGAAAGAAAAATCCAAGAAACTACTAGACCAGGGGTAGGCAACCTGGGCTCTTTTATGACTCATGGACTTCAACTCCCAGAATTCCTGAGTCAGCATAGCTGACTCAGGAATTCTGGGAGTTGAAGTCCATGAGTCATAAAAGAGCCCAGGTTGCCTACCCCTGTACTAGACTGTTGCCAGCAGTTATAAAGGATAACAAAGGGATACAGATATTAGTGGATAAAGGAAAATAAAATTAAACCCAGACAAGAGAGATGCTCTTAATAAATCAGGACCTGTGACCTGGGGTTGCCCCTTTAGTGGTTCCTTGCCCCAAAACAGGATGTTTGCTACTTGGGGATGCTCCATGATCCAGAGTTTGTACTGAATTCCCAGTTATCAACTGTGGTCAACAGCTGGGTTTGCATAATTGTGGCTAACAGGCCAACTGATTAGATTGGCAATAGTTGTCCACAGCTTGGTTACATCCAACTTAACTAATGCACTATGTTTTATGCAGGGCTTCCCTTAAAAGGGTCCAGAAATTATAAAGTCGCAGCACCTAGTCTGTAACTTGGGATCAAATGGTGCCCATTAGAAAGATCTGAACAGTTGCCAGTTGCTTACTAGGCACAATTTAAATTGTTGGTATTGACCTTTAAAGATGCAAATGGGAATTCTGGCTGTGGATATAATTCATCCGAATTTATGAAGATCCTATAAATTAGCATAATGGCAATTATAGACTACAAAGAACACCATCCAATAGAAATGCAGCTGGTCTGAAAACTGCTAAAAGCTGTGTTGGTATTACAGGCGTAAATGGGTCAGGAGCAAGTAACATGTGAACAGCTAAAGTCAGCTAGCATGAAGTCCTAGAACAGCCACAAAAATGGAATAGCTCTAGGAACTTCAGTTTGCCGCTCATTTTAAGTTTTCATCCCCATCTCTTCACCCATATACAGTGTGAACTACTACTACTACTACTACTAATAATAATAATAAAGTTGGAAGGGACCTTGGAGGTCATCGAGTCCAACCCCCTGCTCAGGCAGGAAACCCTATACCATTTCGGACAAATGGCTGTCCAGTCTCTTCTTAAAAACTTCCAGTGTTGGAGCATTCACCGCTTCTGGAGGCAGGTTGTTCCACTGGTTGATTGTTCTGTCAGGAAGTTTCTCCTCAGTTCCAGGTTGCTTCTCTCCTTGACTAGTTTCCATCCGTTGCTTCTTGTCCTGCCTTCAGGCGCTGAGGGAGTAATGAATGGAAACTATGGGACCTGCCTAGTTATCTAAAATGTCCAGGTCTTGATTCTGGAGGACATAAATGGTGCTCTTGTGGGTATTCTCCCTTTTAGATTCAGGGATGTCCAACCTTGGTAACTTTTAAGACCTGTGGACTTCAACTCCCAGAATCCCCCAGCCAGGGGAATTCTGGGAGTTGAAGTCCACAGGTCTTAAACTTTCCTGTTCTTGTTACTGACCTCCATGACCATTTTGTTCTGAGTTGCTGGACTACTGAATTAACTAACATTTGGGCGGGGTGCTCAATCAGCCCATCAGTGAACTGGGAGATCCTTTTAATTTTTTAACCAGTCTGCTGATGCAACAATGAAAGGGCAGCTTTTTCCTTTCCTTTCTTTTGAAATTGATCCAATGAAAAGAAGAAGTTTGACGTTCTCACGAGAAAGGCCAAAGGAGGAGGAAGGAAGGCTCCTTGGGATATGTTTTATGGGCAAGAAGAGCAAGGAAGCCTCAAACTTCGTCCTGACAACCATAAAGAAGTGTGAGAAGAAGATTAATTCCACAAAGGCCTCTTCGCCGTGTGGTTGCAGCTCCCAGGTCTGGGTTTGAACCAGTTCTATTTTTGGTTTGCTGAAAACTAAATGCTTTGGGCAAGAATCTCTTTGGAAATTGGGATTAGGATGAAATTGATAACAGATGATGAATTTCTGCTTGTAGCTCTGTTGATAGCAAGAATCTGAAAGGGAGTTTTCCTACTCCCCACCCCACTCAATTGGTGCACTAGTATTAATACCACTTTACAATGCCTTGGTAAGGCCACACTTGGAATACTGCATCCAGTTTTGGTCACCACGATGTAAAAAAGATGTTGAGACTCTAGAAAGAGTACAGAGAAGAGCAACAAAGATGATTAGGGGACTGGAGGATAAAACATATAAGGAACGGCTGCTGGAATTGGGTATGTCTAGTTTAATGAAGAGAAGGAAGAGGGGGGACATGATAGCAGTATTCCAATATCTCAGGGGCTGCCACAGAGAAGAGGGAGTCCAGCTATTCTCCAAAGCGCCTGAAGGCAGGAAAAAGAAGCAACGGATGGAAACTATCCAAGGAGAGAAGCAACCTAGAACTAAGGAGAAACTTCCTGACAGTGAGAACAATTAACCAGTGGAACAACCTGCCTCCAGAAGCAGTGAATGCTCCAACACTGGAAGTTTTTAAGAAGAGACTGGACAGCCATTTGTCCGAAATGGTATAGGGTTTCCTGCCTGAACAGGGGATTGGACTAGATGACCTCCAAGGTCACCTCCAACTTTATTATTATTATTGTTGTTGTTGTTTTTGTTGTTACTAGTGTGATCTGGTGGAATGTAGTCCAAAGTCTCAGGAGGGAGAACTCTTTCCCTGAGAGCAAAGAGACCACCCAAGTATCTCTTGGAATGTCTGGTGGGCAGGAAAAGAGCAAGGTTGGATCCTCCCTAGTAATTCACAGAGTATACCTATAGTTATTGCAGATAACTGCTTTAGTCTGGTAAGATTTCTGTCTGTAGGTTAATTATAACAAAGAAACTACTCCGAAATAATGCCACGTGTCATTCTTGGTGCTTTGAATTTGACAGGGACTGATGAAACGCTGTTTGTGAGCAAGCAACCCCTGCACTGACCGGGGGACTAAACTAGATGACCTCTAAGGTCTCTTCCGTTCTTATGAGCCTATGAATTTATGAACACCGGATGCTGTTTTCTCACCCAACATAGAAACCGTGGGGTTCACAAAGACTTGCTCACCGAAAGCAAAGTATCTGGTCTCTATGGAGATTCTCAATCATCCAAGTCATGGTTGTCCCAAAGATGCTTTTTTCAAAAGGCAACTGGACTTTCTTGTTGTTGTTGTTTTTTTCTTTGAAAACGTTTCATTTCTCATCAACGTTTCATTTCCCAGTGGGGGATGGAAGGATTTATATCCTTCCAGTCAGCTGGTCACATTAGCGCACTGAGGGCCACTGAAGCCACTTGGGGGGAGTGATCTGTATCATCAGAGTCACCTGTATCATCAGAGTCACGCTGAATCAGAATGGAAATGGGCGTGGAACCTTTTGGGAACTGCTGAAAGTGTCTAATGCTTTGTTTTCTGGTCAGGGGTCTCCAATCTTGGCAACTTTACGACTTGTGGACTTCAACTCCCAGAATTCTTCATTGCCAAGGCTGGAGACCCCTGCTGTAGGTGAAGTAGGAGCAGAGTCCAGCAATTGGGGACATGATAACCAGCCTCTGGACAGAACGGCTTGACATCTGGATCGCCATTTCTCAAGCTCCCTTCTCTTCCTGCCATTAGCAGCAGAGAGACAAACAGCTTAAGAGAGATGTTTGGAATTGCCCCCAGTCATTCATGTTGCAAAAAACAGTCAATTAAAAGCCTTTCATTGGACAGGAACAAGGCTTTGAATGTGGAGCCAAGAGACTCTACGCTGGATCCAAAACTTGGCAACTGAGAAAAACGACGACAGATGAACATGCTGAGGGAATCCTGATCGCACTAAGATAATAGACAAACGAGAATGGGCTCAACTGAAATGAACCAGAAAATAATCCCAAGGAAGGAAGCGTGAAAGCACTGAGAGACTAACCCAGGCCTCCAGGTTACAGGCTTTATGACTGCGGTGCATGTTGAGGACTGACTTATAGAAAGGCACAGTGGTAGTTCTGCCATCCTTTCTAGTTTGGGGGGGGAGGGACGAAATGGGGTCTATGATCCCTCACTGGTTTGCAGTTGTTGAGTTGGATCAACAACTTAAGATATGCTGACGATACAGTTCTGCTTGCCAGTAAGCATGAAGACCTTCAGCTCCTCATCAACAGAGTCACAGAAACATCTGGAAAATACGGCTTGAAGCTTAACACCTCAAAAACCAAGATCATGGTCGTCAGCAAACAACCCGTTAACCAGTTAACCAGTAAATTCAGAAGGAACACCACTAGAAAAAGGTGAAAGGATCACGCACCTCGGTTCTAATTTACATGAAAGCTGAGACATGACCACTGAAGTAAAAACAAGGATAGAGAAAGCTCGAACAGCATTCTTCAAAATGAAAAAGGTCTTCTGCAGTCACGACATAAGCCTAAGACTGAAAATCAGGCTTGTCAGATGCTATATTTTTTCTATCCTGCTCTATGGAGTAGAGAGTTGGTCTCTGACAGAAGGCCACCTGAAGAGACTAGAAGCATTTGAAATGTGGATTTACAGGCGGCTGTTACGTATAAGCTGGGTTGACAAAATCAGAAATAAGGAGGTGATAAGCCGCCTGGGAAAGCCAAGGGAAATCATCAAAACAATTAAAAAACGAAAGTTAGAATATTTCGGACATGTGATGCGACACCCAGAAAAATACAACATACTCCATTTAATCCTTCAGGGAAAGATTGAAGGCAAATGAGGTCCAGGCAGAAGAAGAACATCATGGCTTCAAAATCTAAGGGCCTGGTTTGGACAAAACTCAGCAGCACTTTTTCGTGTGGCTGCTGATAAAAACAGGATCGCCAACATGATCGCCAACGTCCGATAACGGATATGGCAGAAGAAGAAGAAGAAGAAGAGTGCCTTCTTCAGCTGCTACATTCTTTCACAAATAATGGAACAATTCACTTTCTCAGCAGATTCATCCTTTCCCCTCCCCCCTCCCCTCCCCTCCCCTCCATAGCTCCTTCTCTGCTGCCTGGACCATCAGAACGAGGGACGGCAGGCAGAGGGAGACGGGATAGCTTTCCCGAGAATGGGCTCGATTGTCAAGCTGCGATTTGGGTCCCAGTAATGCAGAGAGTCCTCTTTCAGTTAAAAGCCGCTTGCGTTGAAATATCCTTTCGACTCAGGACTGACTGTGACAAGGAAAGCACACACACACACACACACACACCCTTCCAGTGACAGAGATGTGGGGCATAGAATGGCCTGAAATAGCCCTGCTGCATGATTTGACCCTGTGCCCCTAACCTAGCAGAGCTCAGCCTTTCCGCAGCCGGGATACTTTAAATTAAATGACCATGTTGCAGGGAGGTTACTTTTGTTTTCTTCTTTTAGCAAGGTTTTTTTTTTTTTTTAATGATCTTAAGCGCATCACCGATCCCTTTTCTGTTAAAAATCAGAAAAGCTCCATGGACTGCAAACCCTGCAAAGAGCCCCTGGAGCCGACTGTGGCACACATGACTGCTGTTCCTGTCCTAGTCCATCTTGGTGTCTTCAAGGACAGCAGAAGGAGTTGCGCTGTCCCTAACAGTGCAGTACAATGAGCACACGCCTGGGCACCGGGGACTCATCCTGACTTGGATCCCAGAGAAGCAAAACCACTGTCAGCTTAGTTTTGATCTTAAAAAAAACAAAAGAGTTACCATACAGGGAAGGAGAAGAAAGTCTCTGGAAAGACAAGGCCTATCTTTTTGCCATCTCAGGTCTTGTTAAGATGACTCCATCCAAGTGGAAGGAATTGTTAATAGAGGTTGGAAAAGAAAAGACCTGCATGTTATTTGTTCCTTCCCATCATCACTGAGCTATACGCTTGCTATGAGTGGGGTTCAATTTACCTGGGTGTGTACAGGTACACTGGGGAGGTTATTCCAAATTCTATCACAATCAGCCCTGTAGTGTTAAGCAAGAGCGACTGTTATCAAACCAACATTCCAGTTCAATTTCTGCTATGAAAAGGGGGCGGGGGGAGGAAGCAAAGAAGAAAATGTGAGATTTGGACTGTCTTACTAACACTCCACCAAACATGAATCAGGATCCTTAAGAACAATCCACAAATTCAAATGTATTCTTCAATTCTGGGTCCAGCTGTTTACATGTAATCATGACGGTATGATCTACTTTTTCTACTAATAATAGGAAAGCAACAACATGAGGTATTCTACTTCCAGCCTTGGACTGATAAGTCCATTATTCAACCTGCCACTTTCACAGATTTCACTGGGAATCACTTAAATTAATTTCTCTCTCTCTCTCAATACATATAATCATATAATTCCAAATTAAGTGTCTTAGTTGACTTAGTTGACTTTGAAAGATTACAAACAAATGTATGCACAGTACGTTAGACATTAACTAGAATCTCCACTCTTAGAAGCAGTGTACCTTATTGCTGATTGCAAGGGACCAACTGCAAAGCACCATGTGCCGCTTCTCCAGCTGTTCAGCCAACGCTGGAAACAAAATGCTGGGTGCAACAGGCAGGAGAGTTCCAGCAAGATTCTTCGGATGGCCTCACTCTTACGTTAAAAATCAAAAGGAGTTAGAATCTTACAATGGAAAGTTAAATTTAGAATCAGTCTCCCTGCTGGACTTCACTTTGCCTGTTGCAACTATGAAGAAATTCAAGACATCCACACAAAGATTTTGTCCATACAAATAACTTCTTGGGTTATTGTTCCAATCATATAGCACTAAACCAAAGCGAGAGAAACTATACCAATAAAAACTTTTCACTTACACCATTATTACCATGTTATCAAATTGCAAACAGTACCCAGATGAGCAGGAGAACCGTATTGTAACTAAGCCCACAGACTTGTGTTCTTGAGAGGGGAGGGGGGGAATTGGGGGGGGGGAGGGGTGTGTAGAGAGCAGGGTGGGACTTGTTCCCTTTTCAGATCACATCTCTGACAGCAAAACACTCAGCCCGATCCGAAGGGCCTTTTAACAAGCTGCTGTCGCTGCTACCCTTTCAGAAGCCTGCTGGATTGTCAAAGGCTGTTGTGTTTCGCAGACAGATGTAGACTCTTTGCCCATGGCTAACCCAGTCATCTCCTTCCCTGGCCAGCTGCCTGCCTTTTATGTGCCACTAGGACACAATCTGGGACAGACACAGCATGTCAGATCAATAGCCATTTTTTAGGTCTGCTCAGTTGCTGCCAAAGAAACTGGAGGCTGTCGCTTCCCATCTTTCTCTGGCTGTTGGGAGTGAAAAAGAAAACTAAGGACTAACTCACGGTGCCATGACGTTGGTGCCCATACAGCAAGGATCAACACCCCTCTTTCTGCCTCACTTTCCATCCCCAGAAGGTTGCAAGGCCTGAAAGTGCAAACTTATGGCAGACACAGAGTGCTAGAGTGAAACTCCCTATGTGGCCTCTCTAGAGTTCTGCTTCACAACGGGAAAAGATCAGCTGATTCCTAAGGAGGCTATCCTGGCTCACTGGAGAGAATGACTTTAGCTTCAAACAAACCCAGGGCTGTTTTGAGGGCAAAACTGATCCCCTAAGACAGGCATATACAAACTGGCGACGTCACGTGAGGTTGCGTGACATATCGGGAGTTTTTCCCCATTGCCGGCAATGGGGTGGGCGCAGTTTTGGTGTGACGCATCCGGCCCGTGGGCCAGCAGTTTGACATGCCTGCCCTAAGATAATTCTGAGTGACACGACATGTTAGCCTCCTCGCTCAAGCCCCGCACTTGGGGCAACAAAGACAAGGAAAAGGGAATTAAATCAAGATATGCTTTTCCAAACCAGGCGCTCTCCAAGTCTGTTGGAATTCACCTTCCATCATTCCCGGCCAGCATGGTGCCAGGTTGAAGGAAGCTAAAATGACCGCGGCGCGGGCTAGAACTTGTGATCCTGCAAACTCCCCTCTTCTCTCCCCCCCCCCACTTCTAGATCTATTGCTTGGTGCTATGTGTGAATTGCATTGCTTTGTCAGACTAAAAGAAAAAAAAGGTTCCTTTATTCTATCCTAATTCATCAGTGTTTGGCAGCTGTCAAACTGAGAAATGATCCGGCTTGCACTCCCCCCCCCTTTCCTAGGGATCGTCTTTCTCTGTGGCCTTCACACCCTGCTCCTCTTGCCTTTTTTCCAGTTTTTTTTTGAACGGAATATCACAAGTTTGCAGATTTGCTAAAAATATTCAGTGCTTATTTGGAGATTTAAAACAAACCGCCCTCCCCACAACACATACAATAAAAGAAGAAGAGAAAAAGAAGAATCATCCTTTCTCAAGATTTCCCCCCCCCCCCAAAATGGAGTCAGGATTTCTCTAGGAGTGCTTGACTGCACACGGAAGCTTTTAGTCATCTATAAAAAGCAGTCTTGCTAAAAACACGACACAAGGGCTACGGGAACAATAGGGGGACTCTGACTCAGTCATCGGTTCCGTAGGATGGCTGAGGGGAAGAGTTAAGAGTTCTCTATCAAAAACTACTGGGGCGGAAAAACCCATCATACTGCCTCAGGCTAGGCAAAAAAACACATCACGGTTTATAGAAATGGAAGCGTCCGAAAGGACAATAAGGCTGGAGAAATTGGCTCGGAGGTCCTCTCCAGTCGCTACCTCCTCTAGACTCGCTTCTCCCAAGATGTCCACGCAGAGGTGAAAGGATGCAACCGCTGGATAAGTCGAGCCGTCTTCGCTCCTTATCCCATACCGATCGCCCACGCCCACCAGGCTGGTGTTAAAGGAGGGCTGCGCTCTTCTGCTGCGGTGTTTCCTGGCTTAGTTGCTCTCCACAAGTTTAGCCAAGTCTTGTCTGAGCTCACTCAGCTCAAATATTTTCATGTCCATGATCTCTGCCAATTTAGCCACCTCCTGGTGCATCTTCTCCCGTTCGGAAAGGGTCTCCGAGAGGGCCTGTTCGGCCAGACGCAAGCGCCGCTCCAGCTCTGTGTTCTGTCTCTCTAGGTCCTAAGGGAAGAGAAAGGAGGAGTCCTGCCAATCAAATATCCCTCAGCTTGGACAGGCCTGGCTTGGGCACTCCCTGAAGAGGAACCTGAGCTTCTTAGGCTGACCTTCCCCCCCCTCCCCCCAGGGATCTCCTCTGTAAAAAGGATTTCTGCTACGGTAGAACTGGGAAATCCTGAAGTTGAAACTCAAGTACTTTGGCCACCTAATGAGAAGGAAGGACTCACTGGAGAAGAGCCTGATGCTGGGAAAGATGGAGGGCAACAGAAGAAGGGGACGACAGAGAATGAGGTGGCTGGATGGAGTCACTGAAGCAGTAGGCCTGAGCTTAAATGGACTCCAGAAGATGGTAGAGGACAGGAAGGCCTGGAGGAACGTTGTCCATGGGGTCGCGATGGGTCGGACACGACTTCGCAACTAACAACAACAACAACAGAACTGGGAAAAGTTTTATCTCTGGGAACCCACACAAAGTTGTGGCTATTCTGAGCCAGAGGCATCTGATCTGGCATAAGGTGGCTTCAAATATTCATAATCATACCATCTAATCATATATGATTCTAGCTTAGGACAAATAATCTAAACCAGGAGGTCGAGAGGAAAGCAAACCAGGAAGAAACACAAAGACATGAATCACATCAGAACTGTTCACAACAAAAGCTGCTTGGCGGCAAAGAAACCCACCCCATTCTAAGTTTCACAGGAATTTCGTCATGTCCTCCCTTGGACTTTTCCCATAATCATTTCTCGCCCTCCGTTCTCTTTGTTACCTGCACCTTTTGGCGGGTTTCCTCATATTCATCATCTGGTTGCTGTTGCAGCCCCTTTTGGCTTCTCAGTTGTTGAAGCTCCTGAATCATAAGTGGGCAGGGAGAATATCGGGGGGGGGGGGAAATGGAGAAGCTAGGTTAAAACAAAATCGAGCGTGAAAAAAATGTAACTCATACTTCCACAATTTATTTTTGGAAACAGGGCAGATTAAACTTGCAGATGAAATGGAAGAATTTTTTTTTTTGACAATCATCTCCCAATCGTGGCTGCTCTCTCCAGTGCTTGGCACTGATGATCAGGTACTAAGCTTAGGAAACAGAGAGGGAGGTAGAAAAAAAAAATCCTGCTCAATAGAAGATTCACATAATACGGGTAATGGGATCTCTTCGTGGTCCAGGTGTGGTGTGAACCTTCTCATCCACTCAAGTCAGGAGGTGTAGTTTTAACCTTAAAGTATTCTGTTCAAAAGAAACAGATGCCATAAACTGGGAAGACAAGCCACGTTTATAAATATCCGTATCCTCTCAAAAATCCAAATGAATGAACCTGGCAATCATGAGAACATTAAGGGAAGATTCCCTGGGCATGGAATGCAAATTGTATCAGGGAGGGAGGGAATAGGATGAGTGGGGGAGGGGGATCTGATATTAATCTATTAACCACTTCCAACATGAAGCCCCTCCTTTGGTGCCCCAAGCCAACTGGCAGACTCAGATAATAATAATAATAATAATAATAATAATAATAACAACAACAACAACAACAACAACAACAATAAAGTTAGAAGGGACCTTGGAGGTCATCTAGTCCAACCCCCTGCTCAGGCAGGTAACCCTATACCATTTTGGACAAATGGCTGTCCAGTCTCTTCTTAAAAACTTCCAGTGTTGGAGCATTCACCGCTTCTGGAGGCAGGTTGTTCCACTGGTTAATTGTTCTGTCAGGAAGTTTCTTCTTAGTTCCAGGTTGCTTCTCTCCTTGATTAGTTCCCATCCGTTGCTTCTTGTCCTGTCTTCAGGTGCTTTGGAGAATAGCTTGACTCCCTCTTCTTTGTGGCAGCCCCTGAGATACTGGAACACTGCTATCATGTCCCCCCTCATCCTTCTCTTCATTAAACTAGACATTCCCAATTCCATCAACCGTTCCTTATATGTTTTAGCCTCCAGTCCCCTAATCATCTTTGTTGCTCTTCTCTGCACTCTTTCCAGAGTCTCAACGTCTTTTTTACATCGTGGTGACCAAAACTGGATGCCGTATTAATGATCTTTAGGCTCTTACGGAAGATCAGGAGGGTTGGAGCTGACCTCGCTCCGGGGGGGGGGAAGGGGCAAGATGTTCCAGAGGGCAGGCACAACGGCAGAGAAGACCCTCCTCCTGGACCCCACCGGCCAGAATTCTCTGGCCGACGGGGCCTGCAGCATGCCTCCTCTGCCTGCATGGATGGGGCAAGTCAATCCCATACAATATCAGAATTCTGCGTGCCGGGATTTCCACCTATCGCAGTGGAAGTTGGACCTTGAACAAGCAGGATAAAAAGAGTACCGAAGCTTTTGAACTCTGATTTGGAAAAGACTCCTAAGAATAATATGGGCAGCCAAGAAGGCAAACAAATGCATCATAGAAAACAAATCAATCCACAGTTGTCGCTCAAGACACAAATGACCTGGCTCAAATGATCATATTTTGTGAAGACATAGCTCTATAGAAAAGCCTGCAATGCTGGGAAAGATGGGAAAAAAGGGAAAAATAGAATGAGCAGCAGCAAGATGGATGGACTTGATTAAAACAGTGGTGTACACTCTGCTGGAAAACCTGATGGACCAATTAGAAAACAGATTATCGGGGGGGGGAGAAATCTCAGCTGTTCACTAGCAGTTGACACTGATGTAATGGAACAAAATCATAATCAAACTGCTTAGGGTAATTTGATTGCAGCTAGGTAGAAATGTCCCCCCAAATAATAGTTTCTGACTCAGCATGATTAAGGTGATGCTAGATTAAAGCTGTAAGGACTGGAGCAGTGGTTAACCAGGTTAAGAATTTTGGGTGTATACTGTCATTTTGTCCACTTCTACATGCTAGTGAATTGTGGAGGTATGCAATGTGGATTTAAGTTTTCAAAAGCTGTATGTTTTTGGTTTTTGTTTTCTTTGCAAATAGTGAGCTGGATCCTATTCTCATCTCTTCCTGCTTTTTAGCTTTGTGTCTCCCTTAGAGGCAACTGCAGTCCTTGTGCATGAATGGAGCGCTCCTTATTCTTGTGTGGTTTCCCCTGAGCATTTCTGTCCCTGGCTGAGTCTCTTCTCCATCTGGGCTCATTGAAGGCATGGTAAGCAAGGAAGTAGCTGGAGGCAAAAGGTTGTCAAGCTCTGTTTCTGAATAGCGAAAGAGGGTTCGTACGCCTCGGAATCAGTAATGCTATAGTAGTGCATCAATAACGCATCAGTAATGCTATTACTAGCTAGGCCACTTGTTTTGCTTGCTGTGTGTAATGAGAGTGTGCACCTCTGTCCACACTGGCTCCCATTTGTATTTAATAATAATAATAATAATAAAGTTGGAAGGGACCTTGGAGGTCATCTAGTCCAACCCCCTGCTCAGGCAGGAAACCCTATACCATTTCAGACAAATGGCTGTCCAGTCTCTTCTTAAAAATTTCCAGTGTTGGAGCATTCACCGCTTCTGGAGGCAGGTTGTTCCACTGGTTAATTGTTCTAACTGTCAGGAAGTTTCTCCTTAGTTCCAGGTTGCTTCTCTCCTTGATTAGTTTCCATCTGTTGCTTCTTGTCTTCCCTTCAGGTGCTTTGGAGAATAGCTTGACTCCCTCTTCTTTGGGGCAGCCCCTGAGATATTGGAACACTGCTATCATGTCCCCCCTCGTCCTTCTCTTCATTAGACTAAACATATTTGTGGGTGCCCAAGGTGTAGCATTTGGCAATAGGATCCTAGAGACACAACTGTCATTTTTGTTTACATTTGGGGGGATTCCCCTTCCCCTTTCAAGATAGGCACTCATGGAATTCCATGGTTGTGTCTTCCTTGTAGTAGCATCAGTTCTCTGATCTTAGTGCGATTTGGGCATAAAAATCATTCAATTAAGCTTTATCTAAATCAGAGCAGGCAGCTCAGGCATTTATTAGATTAGACATGACCAAACTGCGTGGCACACACCCTGCCCTACATCAAAAACATTTCGGAAGCTGTAGAACGCAGCTTCTGAGATCTGCAAGGGGGCACCGCACACCGCCCAGAGGCTACCACACGAGGACAAATTATGCATTGTAAAGATCGCTTGGAAGTGGGAAGGTACTTCCAATGTGATCTACTGAATCCCCTGCATGGATCATGACTATGTAGGACAGACGGGGAGGAAGCTAACCACCAGATGGCAAGAACACGAGCGAGAGGTCAGAGGAGGAGCCCCGAAGTCATTGGTAGCCTCACACTACAATGAAAAGGACACACATTCAATTTTGCAGCTACTAAGATTGTTGGACAAGCAGGCCCAAAAACAGCCAGGGAAGTGATTGAAGCCTGGGAAACAGGCCCCTCCTCAGTCAACAACAGGAGGGCTGATTTACCCCCAGCCTATCAAGTATTTTGAAGGCCAGGGCTGGGGGCAGCACAAGCAAAGGACAGCCAACGACTTAAAAGCCAGCCATCAACATACCCCGACCAACATCTAAAAAGCCACATACAACAGGCACCAGAGAAACACCAGAGAACAGCACACGCTCTGCTAGAGAGAAGTTCCCCGAGGATGGGGGCTCCAGCACGAGTCCGAAAGCTGGGAAGACAAAACCTCTGGTCCCGGTGACTGACCCCGATTGGATCCTGCAGTTATTCGATCGCTTGTGCTTTCCCTCCTCTGCTCCTTTTTTTTGCAGTCATTAAAGTCGTGGGATTTGCCAAATTACAAGAGCCAGATTGGGGGAGCGTTTTTTAAAAAAGGAATATTGTATCAACAAATATATAGGCAGAGGTTCACACATGTTCTCAGACACCTCAGACTGTACTACTTATCTCTCCTGCACAATTCCAGGAAAAGGAGGGTTGGTAATGAGCCCCCAGCACAATCACCTTGGATATTAGAAACATGCAAATTCTAATTGCTGCAGTAAAGGACAGAAAAGCAAGCCAGCATCAGTGACTCCTGAAGTACTTTTTCCTCAGCATGTTTAATTTGATCACCTGCTAGCCCAGTCAACTCTCCTTGCCAGGGGTTCTGGCAGCACCGTCACATTAATCAAACTGACAATTAGGGTAATGCAGACGCTCGTTCCAGTTTCTCCCAGGAAATGCCTCAGGTTCCGTCAGCCTTTGCAACCGAAGAGCAAGTAGCTTCACACTAATTGACTCAATTAACCCAAAATTGTGGATTCAAACGCTCTGATCAATGAACACATTATGTCACCTGGCTAGCCTGGTTCATTGTAGCTATTTATTTATATTATATTTGTACAGCTGCCCATCTCACATTTGTGACTCTGGGTGGTCCACATAGTTAAAAAAGGAACCAAATAACGCAAACAATAAACAAAATGCAGGAAAAGAGTAAAAACGCAATCATCCTGAAAACCAAATAATAAAAAGAACTAATTGAGACTCAAATTAAAATCGAAAAGCTAAAACATATAAGGAACGGTTGCTGGAATTGGGTATGTCTAGTTTAATGAAGAGAAGGACGAGGGGGGACGTGATAGCAGTGTTCCAATATCTCAGGGGCTGCCACAAAGAAGAGGGAGTCAAGCTATTCTCCAAAGCACCTGAAGGCAGGACAAGAAGCAACGGATGGACACTAATCAAGGAGAGAAGCAACCTAGAACTGAGGAGAAACTTCCTGACAGTTAGAACAATTAACCAGTGGAACAACCTGCCTCCAGAAACGGTGAATGCTCCAACACTGGAAGTTTTTAAGAAGAGACTGGACAGCCATTTGCCCAAAATGGTATAGAGTTTCCTGCCTGAGCAGGGGGTTGGACTAGATGACCTCCAAGGTCGCTTCCAACTTTATTATTGTTGTTGTTGTTGTTGTTGTTGTTGTTGTTGTTGTTGTTGTTAAAAAGCAGGCAACTCGTGGATCAGTCAGTATAATCATTCTAGCAGACTCCAAACTGTAACCAGATCCCCAGGTCAGTTGACAAAACCATGTTTTTAGAATCTTTCAAAGGGCAAGCAGACTTGAGTCGAATTTAATCTCCCGGGGGGGAGGGGGAGACAGTGTTGTAAAGGGCAGGTGCTGTGGCAGAAAAGGGTCTCCTCCTGCATCCTGTCCGATGACACTGCTTAATCAGTTGGACCCCCACAACATGTTCTTTCCAGTGGATCTGATGGGATGGGTAGATGCACAGAGGCAGACCAGCAAATAACCCACCTGCGTGCCATGTTTAGTTTTATAAGTTATTACCAGCACTTTTCAATTTAACCTCGAAACAGACTGGCAAACACAACCCAAGTAATTTTTTTTCAACCTGCAAATAGAGTGTTATTACTAATCTAATCTGGCAGAATGAGATACAGAGAATTACTTACTACCACTGATGATGTTACCTAGTTGGGGTAGTGAAACGTCTGCAAGAAAACAAGCAAGCTCAGAGAGCACCAAGGACCCCTCAGGTCAACCCTGAGCTACAAGTGTTCTCCTTTATCAGAATTACTTATACAAGACCACCCAGAGAATCTCCCTTCTTGTTTTTAATTGCGGACTTCTGAATGTACCAGCTCTGCTCTAGAGTGGCAGCTCAGAGATCTGGGATGCAGCTACTGACCTCATCTTTGGCCTTCACCAACTGTTCCAGCTCTTCTAAAGCGGGGCAGGTCTCTTTCCTGACATCGCTTGAGGAATTGTGGGCTCTCTGGGCTTCCAGCTCTGCCACCTACGGGGAAATTGGGGAGAAGGAGAATGGAGTTAATTAGGACACGGTCAGCAGAACTGTTGAAAAGTGATGGGCTACAAAATAATCATGACCACAAACTTGAGTCTGAAAAAGATAGGGATTTGAGATGAACTGCGAACAATCTTTATGACAAAAGGACCACAAAATGAATCGTCCTCTACCCACAAACTACCCTGAAACTACCTGGATGCTAAGCGACAATACCCTCATTTATGCTCAATGCTCTGTTTAAGGGAGATAAGTGGAGGATAGGGCCTCCATCTTCATAATCTTTTATTTGCTTGTGACAATCCATCCACTTTCCACATTTGAGTTCCTATATTAGAATGTTTGTTCTGAACAGGAGGACTGTAAAATTTCTGGAGTTTTATATCTCTTAAAAGAAAGTTAGTGACTGATTAGATTCTTTCTCAAACCACTGATACTCAGTTCTTTTCCCTAAATGCCATAACCTTAAGCCCAATAAAACCCATGCAGCCCTTTTCTAATGTAATATAATTCATGCTGAGAAATTACTGGGGATAATTTCCAGTTTAATTTGCTCCCAGAGCTCTCCCAGTCAATCCCTATATCCAGACCAGAGTAAGCATACTTGTGGCACAGCTAGCAAAATATAGCTTGATGCTGTATTAAAATCAGCACAACGTGAAAAAGGCAAAAGGCAAAAAGAGGAAGAGAGAAAAGCATGAAATGCAATAATGTACGTAATACATATAATTCATATATCTCTACATATCTATACCTATCAAAAGGCAGGGAACTACTGGTACAATACTGTAAGTAATTAGCCCGGACAGAAAATAGCCCCCATACTTATTCAGCTTCTATGTACATAAAAGCAGCAGAAAACAGAAGTAAAATCTCAGACCAGATGATTCCTCCCATATTCCGCACCAGTAAAGAGACAATTTGTTGAACGAGAATGAGGCATCCAACAGTTCAGATAGGAAGATTACTGGGAAATGTACAATTATTTCTGCCTGAAATTTAGGCTATTCTCCTGACGTGTGCTTCGACTTTTCTGTACCCTTTCATTTCTTTCAAGTGCAATCACCGCTATTTCTTCTCAATCTCTCTGACACACACAAACACAAACACAAAACGCAAACATATGCTTTATCAGCTTTCTGAAAGCCAGAAATCTCTCTATTCATTCACAGAATCGCTCTTATGTATCAAACCCAGAAGTGTTATCAGCAGAGCTTTGGAATCACTGAATGTCCGAGTAATTTGGAACCCCAAATTCTAGGAAGGAATGTTTGGAATAGGAGAAGTTGGAAACGGCACACGTTGCAAATGATGGCTTCATTCATTACCAAATCAGCCTGAGTGGCAAAGAGCATCAAGCGGGGCTGGATTGATCTGCAAATAAAATCTATTTTGCCGCACGCAGATTCTCAAGTGTAGCAAAGCTGCTGCAGTAGATAAAAATTATGAATGAAGGTTAAAAGAAAGTCAGAGTAGGCTCTGAGCCGCCTTTCTTAAAACTAGCATGTTTAGTAGCAATGTTTAGACAGTGAGTAGGAAAAAGTCTGTTTGCCGCTGCTCAGCACTAGCTGGCTGTCATTAAGTAGAACAAAGCAGGGATTTGGGTGAAAAAGCATGTACAACCTCAGAAGTGCTTCCCTGTGGTGCCCTTTCCTCACCAAGGCCTTACAGGAAACCCAGACTCCATAAGAATTTGGTGTGCAATCTCAAAGCCAGACATGTATATTTTATAAAATATACACGAGTTGAAGTCCATGAGTCATAAAAGAGCCGAGGTTGCCTACCCCTGATTGCTAGCCCTTGACTTACAGCAGTTCGTTTAGTGACCATTCGAAGTGACAGTGGCACCCCAAAAAAGTGACCTACGACCATTTCTCAGATTTGCAACCCTTGCAGCATCTCCGTGATCACATAATCAAAATTCAGACGCTGTATATTTTACAGCGTGTATATTTTATATTGCAAAATTCTATAGAGAGAAGCTAAATTGATTGCATTTATCACGCCATAGGAGAGCCATTTCTTTTCCAACAATTCAAATACTTACAACCGTTTATTTAGTGACTGTTTGAAGTTACCCTGTCAAGCAGAGCTTTTTTCATTTGTTGGACCGGAAGCTTTACAAACGCCTAAAATGACAGTTGGGATTGCAATGCTAAGAGTCAGGTTTTCAACAAGCCTCTACAGGTCGTCCTCAGTTTATGACCACCATGGAGCCCCAAGTTTCTGTTGCTAAGTGGGATGGTTGTTAAGTTAATTTTGCCTCATTTTACGACCTTTCCGGTCACAGTGGCTAAGTGAATCACTGCAGCTGTTAAGTTAGTCACACGGTTGTTAAGTGAGTCTGGCTTCCCCGTTGACTTTGCTTGTCAGAAGATGGCAAAAGCTGATCACACGATCACGGGACACCGCAACCGTCATAAATACGAGTCAGTTGCCGAGCGTCTGAATTTTGATTATGTGATCATGGAGATGCTGCAAGGGTTGTAAATCTGAGAAATGGTCGTAGGTCACTTTTCTTGGGTGTCACTGTTACTTCGAATGGTCACTAAACGAACTGCTGTAAGTCAAGGGCTAGCTCAGGGGTAGGCAACCTCGGCTCTTTTATGACTCATGGACTTCAACTCCCAGAATTCCTGAGTCAGCTATGCTGACTCAGGAATTCTGGGAGTTGAAGTCCATGAGTCATAAAAGAGCCGAGGTTGCCTACCCCTGGGCTAGCTGTATAGGCCTCAAAGGCGTGAGGATGAGGATGCCCTACTTCCTTGTCCCTCCTCTATCGGAGAACCTTGAGTAAACCTCTTGGACCTCCACTCACTCGTTGGCGCAGCGTTTCGGTCTCCTCCTGATATGCCGCCAGCTGCTGCTTCCATTGGTCCACACTGGCATTAGCTTCATGCAATGCAGCCACCAGTTTGTTGTTATTGTCTTGCAGAGTGAAAAATTCGGCTTCCCACTGGACTTCGCAAACAGACCTGGGAGACACAGGGACAGGAAACATGCGAAGCATTCTAGGTATTTTACTTACGTTGTACCTTTCTCTCTTTCCTACAGCAGCTGACATATTTTCCATCAATCCATTCTTAATAAAAAGGAAGGGCAACAAAGTTGAAGAAGGATTTCTAACAGGGGCTTCGAGGGCGGGTATATTTGGAGATAGTTATCCTGAATTTCAAAGTAACGGGGCTTCAAAGGCAGCGCAATAAAACAGTCTCTAAAAACACCCACACCCAATGAGCAATTAAACAGTTGTATCTGAATTAACTGCGGTTTCTCATATTGCTTTCAAGATTTATTTCTGATAGGTAGGGAAGGAAAGTTTCACTGAATCAATATGGTTGTCACCAACATGTCTCGGAGCTCACAAAACCAAGTAAAAACACTATTAAAATACAGCATTATCAATTTAACAGAGCATAAAATCTTGCCTTCTACCAGGAGAAAAACTCCGGGGAACTGCAGTAGAGCAACTCTGAAGACACACTGTTCCTCAAAGGGAAGCTAGTTTTTCAAAATTAATATTTACCTTCAGTGTTTAGAGGCACCAGCTGCCACAACACAGCAAAAATTAAACCGTGCGGCCAAGTTGCATGGAAACAAGTTAACCATAGCCAGCTTTCAACTTATTGGTTGCTGGTATTTCTAAACACATGTGATATGCCTTCCCTTGTTAAGCACACTATATTTTGTGTTAAAAGGAAAAAGAAAAAGATCCAGTTATTCCCTTGTTGTGATATATTGGGTTAGGGGGGAAAAAAAAAACAGTGGGAATCTATATCTGGGTTAAGACTAAGGAAATGAATAAATTGTATCACAAGTCCTGACTCATTTGGGGGGGGGGGAGCATGTTTTTTGGAAAAACATAATGAACTAATAGCCCAATCCAATGCTTTACTTTCCTTCCCAGGATTTTGATAACAGAGCAAAACTACAGAGCCTGGGGGCGGGGGGTGGGGGAGAAGGGATATAACTGCAAAAAAAAAGAAACAGGATGAGAACACCCTGATACTGTAGCTAATTTGTCTTACAACAGTTCTAGAGGTACCATCAGTCGTGTCACATGTAGAACACATAAGCAGCTTAGCAGCGCACTGACTGCCACACTACTTTCTTCTGCATTCCCAGCTGCTGCATTAAAATTTTCTGAAAGTAAATTTGTCCCTTGATTTTTGGGAATTCTAAAAGGATTCGCTCATATTTAATGAAACGTTTAATGAAAAAGTTTAATGAAAAGAATGACTAGGGGTGACATGATAGCAGTGTTCCAATATCTCAGGGGCTGCCACAAAGAAGAGGGAGTCAAGCTATTCTCCAAGGCGCCTGAGGGCAGGACAAGAAGTAGCGGATGGAAACTAGTCAAGGAGAGAAGCAACCTGGAACTGAGGAGAAACTTCCTGACAGAACAATTAACCAGTGGAACAACCTGGACTCGATGACCTCCAAGGTCCCTTCCAACTTTTTTATTATTATTATTATTATTATTATTATTATTATTATTATTATTATTATTATTATTATTATTATTATTATTATTATTATTATTATTATTATTATTATTATTATTATTATTATTATTATTATTATTATTATTATTATATTTCCAAAGCAGAAGCGATGAACCTGGAGTGATTTCTGTTTCTTTTAGTACATTTTTAGGGTGGCTTTTCAACATAAACCAAGGTGGCACAATTTCATCAGGACTAACGATCACCTCTGATGATGGAGTTGGTGTAATTATGGCGACCTTTGAAAAAATAGTGCAGGAGGTCCGAACGAAAGTTAAAATTGACTTTTAATTGAATTCACGTGCCGCTCATATTGGACATGGTTTGTCTGTGCTGCAGTCACCCATTTCGAAACATTTTTGCTCGCCCCCGTGAAAAACTACAGCTTGATGACAAATTCTAGAGGTCTCTGGAGGCTGCATTCAAGATTTCTCAGACTGCATCAGTGAATTAAAAGTTCCTAGAATGGCTTGTAACAAAAATAAAAACAAAACCAATAGCAGCAATACCACACGACATAAAACTAGTAAGAAACTGAAAGTTTTGTGAGAAAGCTGTGCTTTCTCTGTATTAGCAATGTTCATTTCACAAACACTGCAAAAGACAATATTGTTGTGGCTATGCGTAAAGTTGTATCTATGTATGCAAAATGCACAATATTGATAAAAACTACCAAAAAAAACCCCTATTTCTTTGCAATCACGTTAGAGGTTTTTTTTTTGCAGGTATTTATTAATACACAAATGCACACTGATAATAGAGAGAATTATGCCAATGAATGGAAGGAAATGAGTGCTACAGTAATCAGCACATACTCCAATTTAGCATTTAATTTTAGACATTTTCCTAGTGATCTGAATTTAGCAGGAGCAAAATGTGCCGCAGGGTGAATACTGAAGGAGCAAAGCAGGAAATATCTTCATCACAAGCTGAATGGGGCACTCTAAAAAAAGAGAGTATTTCATCCATTAGTAAAGAACTAAGCGTGTGTGTGTGTGTGTGAGAGAGAGAGAGAGAGAGAGAGAGAGAGAGAGAGAGATAGTATACTTAAAGAGAAGGAAGTGCTCTGGTGTGCACAGGAGAGCAAATGTCTGCAATGCTTTAAAAGTGGTTCGATCTGTTCCTGGGATTACACAGCTGCCTCTGAAGCTGCCATGTGATCCACAGGAAAAAATGTGGCTGTTTTCAAGAATTGCAGATACACGCTATTTTTTCCACTCTGGGTACTCTAAAGCACCTTTTGTAGAAGTGTGTGGAGACAGCCTTGAACAAGATACGTGAGGGCCATTATCAAAACATAAACGTAGCCTGAAAAGACAGGAAAGAGTAGAAAAGAAATTCCAGATTGCCCCGTGTCAATTCTCTTTAGTGTACAAGGAAGGGAAGGAGAAACACTGTCAGGTTTTCTATACTGTATGTTATGACCTATAGGGGTAGGCAACCTTGGCTCTTTGATGATTCGTGGACTTCAACTCCCAGAATTCCTGAGCCAGCCATGCTGAGGGGAAAGGGAGAGGTTTCCAAGCTGAGCCATGCTGGCTCAGGAATTCTGGGAGTTGAAGTCCACGAGTCATCAAAGAGCCAAGGTTGCCTACCCCTGACCTACACCAATAGAGTTCCAGTATTTTTTGTGGGTGTCTATTTCCTGACCTGGTTTAATTTAAAGGGCTGACATTTTGGGGGGGTTGAATCCAAAGCAACACATAGTCCTCCAAAGTAACAAATTCACTGGCATTTAAAAAAATAAAACAGTAGTATCTTAGCATCTTCTTGATAATACCATTTGCTTTCGTTAAACCACTCGGTGGAAAATGAAATGCAGAATATGTATCCATGTGAATCACTCCCTAACTGGTTGCTCACCCTTCAGAGAACATTTTTTTAATGCGCTCTCTTTCTGTTGTCATCTCCATGTCAGCACTCTGGCTCCGGAACAGCTTGTCGTCTCCGGGACCATTGGAACTAATGATGGGGCTGGCCAGAATCTGTCAAGCAAAGGAACAGGAGAATCAAACACGCGAAGGGAGGGGTCGACTTCGCTATCCTCAAGACAGCTTGCTAAGCAATTCTTCTACACTCCCCCCACCCACCCAAATACAAATACAAAAAAAGCATCTCGATTCACCCCATCCGTGCCCGCACAGAAGGCATGCAGTGGGCCATCAGGGAATTCCGGCTGGCGGGGTCCAAGAGAAGAGCCTTCTCTGCCGTGGCTCCTGCCTTTTGGGACATCTTGTTCCCCTACCCCAGTGATGGCAAACCTTTTAGAGACCGAGTGCCCAAAAACTGCCCCGCCCACCCCCGCCCTGCTCCGCCCTCACCCCGCCCACCCTCAGGGCCATCCATGGCCCACTGCAGATCGCCCAGGCGGCCCTGCAGCACCATGGTGGCCACGCCCTCCGCCCGTGCCCCGCAGCATCATCTGCTGCCCAGCTGCCATGTGCTTGGCTGCGCTGCTCCACGCAGGCCGCACCCGGGGGTGACTCTCCTCCGGGGGGGGCTGCTGGTGAGGAGGGGGCTGCGGGGGGAGGTGGGGCTGGGGTGACGGCGTGCGCGCCCACAGAGAGAGCTCCGAGTGCCACCTCTGACACTCGTGCCATATGTTCGCCACCACTGCCCTACCCCATCCCAAGTGAGATCAGTTTCCACCCTTCTGACCTTCTACAAGAGCTTGAAGATCTGGCTCTGCTAGATGGCTTGGGGCCCCAATGGAAGAGTATCACACTTGGAGGTTGTTGATGGACCAATAGTAGATCCCAACTCCTTCTCCCCCCCACCAATCCTACTCCCTCCCTCCCCATCTTTCAGTCATAATTTGTAATCTGTATTTTTATGGCCGTTAGATAAATGTGCCTATGGTGTTATTGCTTTCACTGTTAGAAGCCGCTCAGAGTCACCTTGTGGCGAGACGGTTGGCAAACAAATTGAATCACTCAATCTCCAAGTGGTTAATCTCAGCACCAAGCTAGAACTTCTGAACCATGACAATGATTCTATTAACTTCCTCTCTCTGCTCTCTTCCAGGGTTAGTTAATATTCTTGTCTCCTCCAGGCCAGTGGACTGTTCAGACATCCTCCTCCTCATGTACTACTAATCCATCTGTGACTAGCATGGGGAACACATGCCTTTCATCCTCCAGATCCAGCTACCCCTGTTACCCAGGAGATCAGAGGAAAACAGCCATCCCTTGGTGGTGGTGTGAAGGAGACTGTTCCTCCAACCATAAATCCCTGGTGTCTACTTTCTTCTCCTCTAAGCAGCAAGGAGGCAGGGAAAATCAAAGGCATGAGGAACGGTTGCTGGAATTGGGCATGTCTAGTTTAATGAAGAGAAGGACGAGGGGGGGAATGATAGCCGTGTTCCAATATCTCAGGGGCTGCCACAAAGAAGAGGGAGTCAAGCTATTCTCCAAAGCACCTGAAGGCAGGACAAGAAGCAACGGATGGAAACCAATCAAGGAGAGAAGCAACCTGGAACTAAGGGGAAATTTCCTGACAGTGAGAACAATTAACCAGTGGAACAACCTGCCTCCAGAAGCTGTGAATGCTCCAACACTGGAAGTTTTTAAGAAGAGACTGGACAGCCATTTGTCTGAAATGGTATAGGGTTTCCTGCCTGAGCAGGGGGTTGGACTAGATGACCTCCAAGGTCCCTTCCAACTTTATTATTATTGTTGTTGTTGTTATTGTTGTTGTTGTTGTTGTTGTTATTGTTGTTGTTATTGTTATTGTTGTTGTTATTGTTATTGTTGTTGTTGTTGTTGTTGTTGTTATTATTATTATTATTATTATTATTATTATTATTATTATTATTATTATTATTATTATTATTATTATTATTATTATTATTATTATTATTATTATTATTATTATTATTATTATTATTATTATTTGTGGACACATGTAAATCACTCAAACCATATCCTAAATAGACAGCCCAAGCTGTAGAAGGTCTCTACCGATACACGCAACCAAGTCGGTTGAACCTAGTGGCTGCACTCATGCAACATACTGAGCAAATTTGGTTCATTTTTTTTCTTCTTCTGTGGGTTGGCATGCTGTGAAACCCTGTCTGTTTACGCTACGGTGTATTGTGTGGATCCAAAACTAAGCTACATCAGTAATCAAGTTGTGGAATCTGCAGAGTGAAAAAGGAAAAAAAAAAAAACAACTGAGGGTAGACCCTCCCAGTTCTACCATCATCCACTTAAAGTAGTGGGGCCCCAGGAATAGAAACGGTTATAAGCTAAAGTTGAAATCAAATTCAGAAAGCCCATTTCTTGTATAATAATAATAATAATAATAATAATAATAATAATAATAATAATAATAATAATAATAATAATAATAATAATAATAATAATAATAATTAATAATAAAGTTGGAAGGGACCTTGGAGGTCATCTAGTCCAACCCCCTGCTCAGGCAGGAAACCCTATGCCATTTCAGACAAATGGCTGTCCATTCTCTTCTTAAAAACCTCCAGTGTTGGAGCATTCACCGCTTCTGGAGGCAGGTTGTTCCACTGGTTAATTGTTCTAACTGTCAGGAAGTTTCTCCTTAGTTCCAGGTTGCTTCTCTCCTTGATTAGTTTCCATCCGTTGCTTCTTGTCCTGCCTTCAGGCGCTTTGGAGAATAGCTTGACCCCCTCTTCTTTGTGGCAGCCCTGACATTCCCTGACAGCCCCTGACATAGTGCAAGACATTCTGCAGGAGCCAATCTGGGTCGGTCACCGGGACCAGAGATTTTGTCTTCCGAGCTTTCGGACTC
Organism: Azemiops feae; assembly: GCA_023970755.1. Taxonomy (NCBI): domain Eukaryota; kingdom Metazoa; phylum Chordata; class Lepidosauria; order Squamata; family Viperidae; genus Azemiops; species Azemiops feae. The sequence goes on along the minus strand of JALGBA010000699.1, from coordinate 291,383 downwards.
CCGCTGGAGCCCCCATCCTCGGGGAACTTCTCTCTCTCTGGCAGGGTGTGCGCTCCCTAAAGACATTCTATTGCTGGCGCTCAGAGCCCTTTATTAAATTGTTTCTTAACTGCCTTACTGCCGCAAAGCCTGACTCTTCTGCTGTTACCTTATTTCTTGGACTTTTGTTGTTGTTGTATCTGCACGCTCAGCTTTGCATCTGCTATTGCTGGGGGTCAGAGAAGCTTATCTCAACGGTAAAGGACCTTTCTTGCCAGCATAAGTTCTCAGTTCAGTCCCCAACATCTCCAATTAAAAGGCTCTCTGGCAGCCAGGGAGAGGAGGATCAGTTTTGGATCCCGGAGAGCCACTGCCAGTCAAAATGGACGATACTTCGGTGAACCCTGGCTGCATGCAGTTCCTCAGCCATTTTTTTTTTTTTTTGCAGCCTCTCAGAGTCCCGCAAAATCATACCCCATTCGCTACCAGACGCTAATTGTGCACTATGCAATGTCTTTACAAAAAATAACAGTGAAAACAAAATGTGAGCCTAAGAGCTATTTTTTTTTTATTTTGTTTTTTTAAAAATCCATGGGCTCTGACTTCGGACAAGATTCGCTGTCCTTGACAGAGAGGCCCTTGACCTGAATCGTGCTTAATTGGCAGTGAATTCAGCCATCCCACTAAGGACCAATGGATGTGGGACTTAAGTCCCTCCAGACTTACTTGGTGGGAAGTCAAACTGAGGGCGGGGCTGGTTAGTTCAGTTTTATCCTGTGATTTCTCTCTGGCCAAGCGAGCAGCTTCTTTTACTTCTTGGAATTTTGCTGCAAACTGTGTTTAGAGGACACAGAACAGAAGACAAACAAAATACAACATACAAAAAAAAAAACAAGTCATTTACTGCTCTGGAACTTCCAAACTAAGCTGTGAAACCCCAACCTTCATATTATCAGCTTCTCACCTTCTCCTGCCATCTTTCCTCTCTTTTGCTGAGGGCTACTGATTTCCACATTCTCGAATGATAGGAAATCAATGTTTTCTGGAGTAAGGAGTAAGGATTTGGCTGCTGAATTAAGAGCTACAAGCACTTTTCTAGGACTGAGTTTCAAATTCACTGTTACCTAAGCAAACACTTTTGTTGCAATAATGGGAAACGTCGGGAAGCAGCCATTCACAGTGGTTCTGTAGAGTTAGAAGGAAGCTGTCACCGCATCCCTCTTATTTTCCCTTTTGGTTAGGAACATTGCAATTAAAGCATCCCTGTCTAAGTATTTCCAGTCAAGATAAGTCATCACTATTGAATACAGTCTGGCAGTTCCACCATTAATCAGCAATTGCCACTAGAAGGGATTTTTCCAATGTTTATTCAAAATCTCTTTCCTGCAATTTGCACTCTGGAGCAAACACAGAACAGGTCTTCTAATAACTGAAGATCTGCTTAAACGGCTTTATTTTTATAGTTTTAGGCCTCACTCTTCAGCCTGAATTCTTTGAGTATGTTACGGAATCATTAAAGGTACCCATGGTTGTTTATACAAGACAAATTGATTAAAACTAAGGAAACCCAACTTCGAATCCCTATTTAGCCATGGAGCTCACTGGATGACCTTGAGACAACCTCATACATTGTGTACTTTCTCTTATAACCTACCTCGCAGAATGATTGTGAGGAAAAAAAAGACAAACGAGACACTTTTAATACATTAAAAGTGAGTATTATAAGTAATAAACAGATAATTCAAAGAAAACAGTAGGCAAAAAAGTCAGTTTATAATGATGAGAATACTTTCAAAATGTAAGTGCCAAAAATATATTAAATGATACGTCAAGAAAGCCTTTGGGGGGGGGTGGTTATTCCCTCTTGTCCAAAAGAAGGACTGTTAAGAAAGATGAGTCGTGTTTATATCAACCTTCCCTAATCAGTTGGCCTCCAGATCTGTGGAAGTAGAATTCCTATTCGTTCCCAGGCAATGGTTTTGCAGGTTGGGATTGATGGTGGCCTAGTCCAATTACACCATGAAAGGTGGGAAAACTGATCTAATTTGGCTGCAATAATTGATCTTGTTACTCTGTAAAGCTGTAAAATCCTTCCCGCGATTAAAACACTGGTCTTTGTAGCTTTAAAACAATGAAAGAAATGAGAACGCCCACTGATCCCTGCCGATATTTTCTTGGAAAAGCTAGTAGGATTTAAACCAGTGGTGGCGAACCTATGGCACGGGTGCCAGAGGCGGCACTCAGAGCCCTCTCTGTGGGCACGCGTGCTGTCGCCCCAGTCCTAGGCTTCAGCTGGGTTTTATAAAACCTTTTCGCTTTAGGCCTCCGCTGCCATGTGCAAAAAAAAAAAGGTTCAATCAGTCAATTTCAACTTCTCACAGGGAAAAAAAAGATCTTGCAAAGTTGGAATTGATTGATTGAACTTTTTAGTCTGCCGTTACCACCACAGCCACGCCCATCCAATTAGCCACGCCCACCCAATTGGCCATACCCACCCGGCACTCGACGATGCATAAGTGGGTTTTGGGTTGCAGTTTGGGCACTCAGTCTCTAAAAGGTTCGCCATCACTGATCTAAACTGTCCTTTAGAAACTTTAGTAAAATGGTCCTTTCCCCATCCAGTTCCTATAATTCATCACCTGAGAGAGATGCTGTTCAGAAGGAAAGCCCAGCCCGTACACTGTGTTGGCTCTGCTATCTGCCCATTGGCCAAACTTCTGTGAGGTCTTTGTGAAGGTCATGTTGGGGGTGATGGTGCTATTGATGATGGCCTATAAGGAAGACAAACACCAAGACTTTTAGAGTCAGATTAGAAAAGGAATTATTTCCACAACTAGCAATTGCATGAATAGTTTTTGAAAAATGACAGGAAGCATGGGTGCAGGATGCAGTGATACCCAGGCAGGCGACAACCAATTGAATGTCTGTTCCCCCCACCAGCTTGCTGGTATCCAGTCTGGACAGCTCACACCCCACCCTTACAATTTAGTCTTTGAAGAGTTGCTCACACAATTATGAACGTGGTGGAAATGTTTTTAAATGTTCTTCATTGGCTCTAAATCAAGACAATTGGAAAATCTGAATAAGCATACTTGTGAAATTTTGCATGACCAAATCAAACTGTTCCATTAATTTAAAAAAAATCTTTCTGGGAGAGCCAACACAGTATGATCACAATGTCATAGGAGACATGGGTGGAAATTCCCATTCGGCAATGAAGGTCGTCACTGGGTTGACATGAGGCTGGTTTATCATATTTCAACTTAATACACCCTACAGAATCTGTTACGAGGAATGATTAAAATGTATTAAGAAGTCTTAACCTCCTTAAAGAAGGACAGAATATAATTATCACAATTATTTTTCATTACTAGTATCATTGTTTTAAAACAAGAAACTGGACATGGGAGAAGCTGCTTGACCCTTAGGTCTCACCTTGGTGCCTCCCACACTGATGATCCGATAGACATTGCGAGTAGCATCATAGAAATAGGACACTGTCAAGGCGTGCTTGCTGGCAGGGATCCAGTTCCTCTTGGTGGCAGGATCAATCTGAAAAATGTGGGCTCTGGTGCTAAAAATTGGTTGCTCCCTACAGAAATGAAGAAAATAGAGCATAAGGACCTCAACTGTAGCAGGGAAGAATTAGGCAACCCCTATCACTGAAGGATGTATTTCTCTAAGTTTATACACACAGAGACACACAAACACATTCTAGGTCAAGGGGTTATGTGAAGTCCCTGGGTAGGGATAAAATTAAATTTAAGAGGCTGATCTCAGACAACAATTAACAAATGATGCCTCAAACTGTTATTCTTCTTCTTGTACTTAATTGTGCAGAAAAGGGGAGTCTGTGGTAGCTAGTTTAGATATTCATTGTGGTCAGAAAAGCGGTATTCTGATATATTTAAGGATGTTGGGGTGTGTGTGTGTGTGTGTGTGTGTGTGTGTGTGTGTGTCTGGCCTACCTAGAAATATAGAAATATACTCACACACACAGACATATATTAGTAATGAAAATTAAGTTTTTATCGTTTTTCAAGACTAAAAATAATGTTATCTCTACTCTGACCCAGATTGAAGTACAAATGAATTCAGCTTTCTCACTGCTTTCTACCTCAAAGCTCTAATCAAAAATGGGATTACAACATCTTTAAACTGTTAGTTTGAATGTTCACGCACACACTCTGTCTCTCTCTTCCTCACACACAAACACAGATTATGGGAAGATTAAGATAAGACATTACCTAATTGTTGACATTGGTTAAGACTGATTAAGGCAGCTGGTTTGCAATAGAGGTAGTTAAAAGATCAGGTCATCTACCATTAGGTTAGTAGAGTTGCTGGGCTAATATCCCACTTTGGTTAGGGTCTGGAACCAATTCATTTCCTACCAATGGAAATGTACACTGTTAATGGACACTGTACAATGCAGGAAAGGAGAAATTAAATGGAGGCAGAACACACATAATATTAGTTCTAGAATTAGGACCAACTAAAGCTTTTTAAAAATATTAATCTGAAATTATTATTGGCTTCTAAAGGAAGAGTGAGGGAGAAATCCATGCAGCTTCCATATGCTAGGTTAGGACAGCTCATTAACAATTCCAAAATTAGTGTCAGAAGGGTAACTAAGGAACTGGGCATTTTCTCGCACTTAGATAAAAATGGCAACATTTGAAATCTATGGGGAGCTGTTAGAATTTTAAAAATCCATAACCCATTAAATTATGTGTTTCCATATCAGCATGGTTTACAAAGACAAAGGTAAATGTCAGTTTGGTCACAACGGGCGAGATATAGCAATACCTATAAAGCTTTTCATTAACTGTAGGCTTACATGTAAGCAATGAGTTTTACTGAGCACAAAAAAGGGTGACAGGGCAAAAATGATTGGAACTGATATTTTTTCAACTCTGTAGCATTCTGAAAAGGAGTGATCTAAGACATGTGAAGTCTAAATTTCAATAACGGCATTTAAAAACATCTGTATTTACAATCTGCACAGCACAAGCATCCCCAGCTACAGTGGTTTTGGTTTCCTGATGCGACATCCATTGGGAACCTGCCCTGGCTTCTCTACATCTTTCCAAGATGCTTTGTGAGGATAAATAACTGAATTTGTGAAACACATAATATAGATGAAAGCTGTCAAATTTTATAAGCAATAATGTAGAATAGAATAGAATAGAATAGAATAGAATAGAATAGAATAGAATAGAATAGAATAGAATAGAATAGAATAGAATAGAATAGAACAGAACAGAACAGAACAGAACAGAACAGAATAGAATAAACAGAATAGAATAGAACAGAACAGTAGAATTCTTTATTGGCCAAGTGTGGTTGGACACACAAGGAATTTGTCTCCGGTGCATAAACTCTCAGTGTACATACAGGTAATAGTGATAATCATGATCATATACAGCATGAAAATACATTCATCATAAATCGTGAAATACAACACATCATCATAAATCATAAGATGCAACACTTAGTGATAGTCATAGAGTACTAGCTAAGCAACAACATAAATCATACTAGGATACTAAAAAAAAAACCAATCTAAATTGTAAGCAGCAAAGTTATAGTCATAAGAAGATAAGGATAGGTAATAGGAAAGACGAGGAGTATCATAGTAATTCAGCTTTACTAAGTATTTTGGCAGTGTTGTAAAAATTACTTGTTAAGCAGAGTGACGGCATGGGGGAAAAAACTGTCCTTATGTCTAGTTGTTCTGGTGTGCAATGCCCTACACTGCGTCGTCTTGAGGGAAGAAGTTGAAACAGTTTTATGTCAAGGGATGTGAGGGGTCTGTAGATATTTTCACAGTCCTCTTTCTTGCTCATGCAGTATACCGGTCCTCAACGGAAGGCAGGCTGGTAGCAATTGTTTTTTCTGCAGTTCTAGCTATTCGTTGAAGTCTATGTCTGTCTTGTTTGGTTTGTTTGGTGTGTATACTTTACAGTTGTGTAACCCACGTTTTACATCCTATCTTCCAGGGCACATTTCAGCCATCAGTGTGTGTTTTCACTCCTTCTGAGCATGTATCAGTGCACTGAAGCATGCATGTTTTCCAGTCGAAGGCTGCATGCAGATAATTTGGAAGTCAGTCTACTGGTTGCTTTGATTTTTGCAGTGCTTTATGTGCATACATGCATTGATTATAGGCAGGGATGCTACCTGACTAAAAAGCTGCTGCCTGAGTTATATTATTTCAGCAATCAAAATATTACAAACTCTAGTTTGTAATAGGAAGTTAAGGAGATGATGATCAGGTGATTCAGGGTTTCAAAAGAATAAAAAGAACAGACTAGGAAGGCAGGCAGGAGAGGGAATACTTTTTAGTCTTTAGAACAGGGGTGGGGAATGATGCCCCCCCTTTATGACTTGTGGACTTCAACTCCCAGAATTCCTGAGCCAGCATGGCTGGCTCAGGAATTCTGGGAGTTGAAGTCCACAAGTCATAAAGGGGGGGGCATCATTCTCCATCCCTGCTTTAGAAGAAAGTTGGAGCTCAGGCAGTTTGGTCTCCCCCACTTGCGGACATTTCAAAGCAGCTGCTGAGATTGCTATTTCTAATCTTGGGACAATTTTACACCCAGTACTGTAGCTTACACGTCACCTGCCTAAGGTGGCCCAGAGGGCAATAGGCTGAACTTCATACACAGCTTGAGAAGATTTCAGAGTTGTAGAATGTTTCCCATCACCACAGCCTCACCAAGAGAAAGAAGTATTTATAATGAGATGGGGACCGTCATCTGTTGGACTCGATGACCTCCAAGGTCCCTTCCAACTTTATTATTATTATTGTTGTTGTTGTTGTTGTTGTTGTTGTTGTTGTTATTATTATTATTATTATTATTATTATTATTATTATTATTTGCAAGCCAGTGGGGACAAGGATCGCCCTCCTTGGGTATTTTCAAGATCAGCTTATTACAGTGCGCTCACCTGCTGGCTGAATAAGGACGAAAAGCTGGATGTGAGGAGCACAATACGCAGAAGAAGAAGAAGAAAGAAAAGGAAGGAAACCAATAAAAGGAAGGAAATGACCCAAGAAAAGTGAGGCAACGATGGAAGCACATGTTGATGAAACCCCAAACTACCAAAGTAGGCAAAGTCCAGATGTTGGTTGAGGAAGAAAAACGGATGTAAGGATGAAAGGAACTGCCTTTCTGGAGATCTGTCTAGTAGTTAATCCTTCTTGTCTCCACCGAGAGTGAATCAGAGGGCAAGTGCATAAATATAGCAAGAGAAGGAGAACTGGGAGTCTGCTTCTCAACAGGGAAGTAAAGCCAAATGAAAAGAGGCAGGCAAAGTGGAAAGCTGGATGCTGATCCAGCCTCTTCTTACATCTTTTTAAAGCCTCTGAAAATGCATTTTCATGGGAAGATAATAAGTCTACGTGAAACATTCAAATATTGGGGCAGTCTAGACCGTAGTAGTAAATACCAAGAAAAAGAAACACGGACAAAACTATTAGCTTTTCGCCTTCCTTGTGGGCTTTCTAAAAGGTATCTGCCTGACAGGTTTTGGAAAAACAACACTAAGGGGAACAAATATAGGTAGTCCTCGACTTATGACCACAACTGAGCCCAAAATTTCTGTTGCTAAGTGAGACAGTTGTTAAGTGAATTTTGCCCCATTTTACGACTTTTCTTGCCACGGCTGTTAAGTGAATCACTGCAGTTGTTAACTTAGTAACACGGCCGTTAACAGAATCTGATTTTTCAATTGACTTTGCTTGTCAGAAGGTTGCAAAAGGTAATCACATGACCCTAGGACACTACAACCGTCATAAATATGAGTCAGTTGCAAAGCGTTTTGGTCACATGACCATGGGGATGCTGCAACGATTGAAAGTATGGAAAACGGCCATGAATTACTTTTTTCAGTGCTGTTGTAACTTCGAACGGTCACTAAATGAACTGTTGTAAATCAAGGACTACTTGTACAATTTAACCTCATCCAACAAAGCTCCTTTTCTGAGCAAGGAATATCTGTGTTAAGAGTATGCTGGTGAGCTAGGTGTGCCTCTGTTTTCCTCCAACTAATCTTATAATAATAATAAAGTTGGAAGGGACCTTGGAGGTCATCTAGTCCAAACCCCTGCTCAGGCAGGAAACCCTATACCATTTCAGACAAATGGCTGTCCAGTCTCTTCTTAAAAACTTCCAGTGTTGGAGCATTCACCGCTTCTGGAGGCAGGTTGTTCCACTGGTTAATTGTTCTGTCAGGAAGTTTCTCCTTAGTTCTAGGTTGCTTCTCTCCTTGATTAGTTTCCATCCGTTGCTTCTTTTCCTGCCTTCAGGCGCTTTGGAAAATAGCTTGACTCCCTCTTCTTTGTGGCAGCCCCTGAGATATTGGAAGACTGCTATCATGTCCCCCCTCGTCCTTCTCTTCATTAAACTAGACATAGCCAATTCCAGCAACCGTTCCTTATATGCTTTAGCCTCCAGTCCCCTAATCATCTTTGTTGCTCTTCTCTGTACTCTTTCTAGTCTCTCAACGTCTTTTTTACATCGCGGTGACCAAAACTGGATGCAGCATTCTAAGTGTGGCCTTACCAAGGCATTGTAAAGTGGTATTAATACTTCACGTGATCTTGATTCTTTCCCTTATCTATCTTATATAGATGCATTTTGTATTTTAGTTACATGTAGGATTTCTCCAACGGTTAATAAGGTTCTCTGTAAAATAAAACAGCACTGGCATAAAAATAAAAGGAAGAACTGCCAGTAATCGTGATTAATGCAAAATATCTAACAAGTAACATGTTTTGATTTTTTTTTTTTTTTTAAAAGAATTCTTTCCCTGACAACAGACACCAGGCTAGTCATGCTAAGAAGGCTTTCCGCAAGCTAAATGGAATCAATTCGTTCAGCAATGAGCCATGCCATCTCACCCTAACCAGATATTATGGAAGATAGCTGACTCCATCAAGCCCAAGCTGGCTGCTATCCAGAGGTCATCCTACTTGCCCAGTGTATTGGAAAACAGGATGAAGGACTAGACACGTCTGGTTTGAATTGAAAGGCAATTGTCACTCTTTGCCGCCTCTTGATGGCCGGAATGCCTGTGGTGCCACTTCTCCCTGTTCATACAAAGCGCTCTCAAAACCTCACATCTATTTTTTGTGAAACCTTTGGAAGGACTTTTGGCTGGTCAGGGAGCTACTTTCTTCCTCCTGGATTTTTACTCAAATGCAGATCGTAAGTAATAATAATAATAATAATAATAATAATAATAATAATAATAATAATAATAATAATAATAATAATAATAATAATAATAATAATAATAATAATAATAATAATAATAATAATAATAATAATAATAATAATAATAATAATAAAAAAAAAAAAATTGGAAGGGACCTTGGAGGTCATCTAGTCCAACTCCCTGCTCAGGCAGGTAACAAGGAAAACAGGTCGTGAAGAGGATGTGTAGTGTAGTTATGGAGAATGATTGGAAATTATACAGCATTTGAAGAAAAGATAATTTAGAATGTATTATTTTTTTTCACGTTTATAATTGATAGAAAAAACTGGTCTCTGTCCATCCGTATTCTGCTGGCTTTTGCCACAGCAATTTTCAAGCCATTCAAAATTAATATTTGAAAGGTTTGGGGTTAAATCAGCCATCTTTTCCCCTTCTTTTTCCCTGTTTTCAGCACACAACCTTGAACGTTGCATACACATCAGCAGATGCTGACAATACCGAGTTTCACTGAAGCACTTCTACCCACAGAGACTACGCAAGGCCACGTGGAAAGAAAATAATTTCTATAGAGAAAATAACCTATTTCACAGGAACTATCGCCTACTTCTTGCTGTCCAGCCCACATTTGCCCTGCTATTTTAAAACAGGGCTCAGTAATGAACAGAAAAATAAATTCATCACTAAACAGTGCACAGAAAGGTTTCCATTTTTGTTTCTTACTTGCTTTATTTTAGATGTGTACAATCTGAGACTTAATAATAATAATAATAATAATAATAATAATAATAATAATAATAATAATAATAATAATAATAATAATAATAATAATAATAATAATAATAATAATAATAATAATAAAGTTGGAAGGGATCTTGGAGGTCATCTAGTACAACCCCCTGCTCAGGCAGGAAACCCTATACCATTTCAGACAAATGGCTGTCCAGTCTCTTCTTAAAAACTTCAGGTTGGAGCATTCACAGCTTCTGGAGGCAGGTTGTTCCATTGGTTAATTGTTCTAACTGTCAAGGAAATTTCCCCTTAGTTCCAGGTTGCTTCTCTTCCTTGATTGGTTTCCATCCGTTGCTTCGTCCTGCCTTCAGGTGCTTTGGAGAATAGCTTCACTCCCTCTCTTGTGGCAGCCCCTGAGATATGAACACGGCTATCACCCCCTCCTCTTCCATTAAACTAGGATACCCATTCCAGCAACCCGCTTATATGCTTTGCCCCCCCTAAATCATCTTTGTTGCTCTTCTCTGTACTCTTTCTAGAGTCTCAACGTCTTTTTTACATCGTGGTGACCAAAACTGGATGCAGTATTCCAAGTGTGGCCTTACCAAGGCATTGTAAAGTGGTATTAATACTTCACGTGATCTTGATTCTACCCCTCTGTTAATGCAGCCCAGCACTGTGTTGGCCTTTTTGGCAGCTGCAGCACACGGCTGGCTCATATTTAAGTGATTGTCCACTAGGACTCCGAGATCCCTCTCACAGTTACTACTATTGAACAAGGTACCCCCTATACTATACCTATACATTTGGTTTTTCTTGCCTAAATCCAAATGTACAAGTATAGTATAGGGGGTACCTCAGAGTCCTAGTGGACAATCACTTAAATATGAGCCAGCAGTGTGCTGCAGCTGCCAAAAAGTCAACACAGTGCTGGGCTGCATTAAGACTTGGTCTAATGGTCAAGGCACCAGGCTAGAAAGCAGGAAATTGTGAGTTCTAGTCCCCCCCTTAGGTACAAAAGCCGGCTGGGTGACTTTGGAACAATCACCAGGAGATGGTGAATTCTAGTCCCGCCTTGGGCATGAAAGCCAGCTGGGTCACCTTAGGCCAGTCATTCTCTCTCAGCCCAACCCACCTCACAGGACTGTTGTTGTGGAGAAAGCAGGAGGAGTAAGGAGTATTGTGTAGGTTCGCTGCCTTGAGATATTTGTAAAAACTAAATAAAATAAAATATTGTGATTCCTGAAAGTCTTGGATGTGGTCCCAGACACTTCAACAGTTACTACAGATTACAGTACAGCACCTGTGCTTTTGTAAGCTGTTCAGATTTTTTTTTAAAAAACTGAACTGGCATAAAAGCACTTATAATAAATGAACAAATAAATCAGCAAACATGACAGGTGGGAAATAATTCAATATAGAAGTGGAGAGTAATCATATTCATAGTACGCTTAGTTAAAATTAAATGCCATTTGTTTTGTTTCTACCCATTTTGGGGAAAATCCTGCTCATTTAATGTTTCCCCCCTTTCTGGCTGTGCTTCGTGGTCCAGAAAATGTGTGCAGAACCACCTTATTTTTATATCTTGCCTTTTTCTTCTTCTTGTCTCTTCTGCTCCTTTCCAATTAGCCTCAGCAAGCGCTTGAATCCTACAGCAGTGGCCAAAATGGTGGAAACCTTTTGGGAAAAGTGTACAGTAGAAATGCCACCTTTGGTTAAGTTTCCACCCATTTTTCTTCTCATTTCTTTATAACTGTAGCCTTGTTCACTTAATAATACTATTTTACATCGCTTTCTGGGCGAACCAGTCAACTCTTTGCACCATTACTTTAATTTTATTACGTTTTACAAGCTCACTAAATGAAAGAATACAAAAAAACCCAACCAACTTGAAGGCGATCACATAACACACTGACAAATGTCCTCCTCTCAGCTTCAATACACGACATCAATAACTGAATCCTACTGTGATCTGATTGGCTCACTGCCAAAACAAGATGACACCCGATTGGCTCTCTAAACACTCATGCTCATTGGCTACAATCAGATGAAGGAAAGCTACCTGATATCAACCTAAGCAAGTTGTGCTTCCTTTTTCGGGTTATTTGGCTATAACTTTTCATAGAACACAGCAGTGATGGCGAACCTTTTAGAGACTGAGTGCCCAAACTGCAACCCAAAACCCACTTATGCATCGTCGAATGCCGGGTGGGTGTGGCTCATTGGCTTGGCCTCGCCCATTGGGTGGGCGTGGCTGCAATGGTAACGGCAGACAGGGTGGGACTAAAAAGTTCAATCAATCAATTCCAACTTTGCAAGATCTTTTTTCTTCCCGCGAGAAGTTGAAATTGACTGATTGAACCTTTTTTTTTTTTTGCACATGGCAGCGGAGGCCTAAAGCGAAAAGGTTTTATAAAACCCAGCTGAAGGCCTAGGACTGGGGCGACGGCGCACGTGCCCACAGAGAGGGCTCTGAGTGCCGCCTCTGGCACCCGTGCCATAGGTTCGCCACCACTGGAATACAGCATAGATAATTGAACAAACTTTGTTGCATTACATTCTTGATTAAATTATCTTTCCATTGATATATAATTTTATGGTACTACTCCCCCCAAAAAGTGCTGTTATTAGCCATCAAACCTCAAAAATACACTTTTCCCAAAAGGTTTCCACAATTTTGGCCACTACTGTATTGTTCAACCAAGGAACACTTGCATGTTTAACATTAAAGGGACGGTATAATATTATTGATCTTAATATGCCTTGAAGCAGATAGCTAAGCATACATCCCAAACTGATAGTATACAGTACAGATGGGCTGGAATACATTTCCTCCCATTCTCCAGAAAAACTGCACAATTGCTAGAGATGACGGAGCTACAGCTTCATAAATCTGTGGTGCAATAGGTTGGGGGGGAAAAGCCGGCATCCCTATTGGAATTCAGAGTGAGATACGCAGCTCTTTGTTTATGTTTAGTTTTCACTTTCTAAAAGTTACTGAAAAAAATATGAGCCAACAGAAATATGCAGCCTCAGGCCTAGTTCAACCCAGCTCCCAAGGACAAGCTGCGTAATCCCCCAAACCAGCTTTTGGGAGGTTTAGTTCTCTCAGAGGAGAAAAATGCAATAATATTGAACTGATTTAACAGCCAAGAATTTGTGACGTTCATGAACACCAATATTATATTTTATTTATCTGTTTCCGTTCTGGAACTGCAAAAACAATTCTTAGCAGCTCAGAATGTAAAGAAAAACGAGACAGGAATACAATCAGATAAATGAAAATATAATGAAGGAAATAAGCAAGATAGGAAATCCAGACAACACCCCCCCCCCCAAAAAAAAAAACAACTGATGCAATATATGTCAAGAACATTTAAGAAGGGGTTCCCTCCATCCCACCCCAAGGGCTGGAAGAATAGTCAAGACTTTCCAGAATGTCATCAGAGTTCTGTTAGCTAAGCAACACAGCAACCTTGTTTTGCCTTAACGCAAGATCAGTAATGCTGCCCCACAATGGGGAGATTCTACTTTGCTGGCTGTATTAATAGCCGTCAACAGATTGTTCCTCATCGGTGGATTTATCTAATTTCCCCTAAAATCAGTTAAGCCGAAATATCTTGTGTGAGTGAGTTGTAAAAGTTAAAACTTGCGTTTTCTGTTCATTGTGCTTTCCACAAAACACTAGACCAGTGGTGGCGAACCTATGGCACGGGTGCCAGAGGCGGCACTCAGAGCCCTCTCTGTGGGCACGCGTGCTGTCGCCCCAGTCCTAGGCCTTCAGCTGGGTTTTATAAAACCTTTTTGCTTTAGGCCTCCGCCGCCGTGTGCAAAAAAGAAAAAAAAAGGTTCAATCAGTCAATTTCAACTTCTTGCGGAAAAAAAAAAGATCTTGCAAAGTTGGAATTGATTGATTGAACTTTTTAGTCCCACCCTGTCTGCCGTTACCACCGCAGCCACGCCCACCCAATGGGCCACGCCCACCCAATGGGCCACACCCAGCCAATGGGCCACACCCACCCGGCACTCGATGATGCATAAGTGGGTTTTGGGTTGCAGTTTGGGCACTCGGTCTCTAAAAGGTTCGCCATCACTGCACTAGACTCTCGGTTTCTTTTCTTTTTTTCTCTTTTCTTTTAAATACAGCTGTATAAATCCAACTTTGGAAAGTTGAGTAAGGATTTTTTTTTTTCCATAGAGTATTTTTTCCTGCAAAAGCAAAAAAAAAGAAGATCACTGGGTAATTCTAGTCTCTGATTTCAAATCTCTTGCCAGCAATGTTGTGTGTCACCCTGCGGCATTACTGGCTAAATATCTATGGAGATTCTCAATCATCCGGGTCATAGTTGTCCCAAAAGTGCTTTTCATAAGGCAACTGGACTTGGTTTTGTTTTCCTTGAAAATATTTCACTTCTCATCCAAGAAGATTCTTCAGTTCTTGAACTGATATTTGAACTGAAGAAGCTTCTTAGAAGATGACAAGCGAAACGTTCTCAAGGACAGGAGAAAAAAAATAAATACCAAGAAAGTCCAAAGGTTGCCTTTTGAAAAGCACCTTTGGGATTACAGGCCAAGAAGCATCAGTTAATAGAATGCACACTCTCCTTGCCACATGCAAAGGAGAGAATGGTGATTCTGACTTGTTAGTACTGACCATCCTATGCACCATCCTAGGCACTAATAGGCGTATGCATTTTATAAGCAATAGCTAGATTCACAGGAGAGGGGCTAGGAATAAAAATGATACAGTTCGAAACCAATAAGTTAATAAATTTGTTCCTCTTATTCTTGTCTGTCTTATTCTCCCTCCCTTCTTGCAGTTGCCAGTTTGCAATAAATATTCCTCTGACAAACTTTATTCTTGTTAACCCCCTACTTTTCCCCCCTTTCATGTTCTATGGGCTGTCTGTGCATTTGGTTCATTGAACTGCTGCTTATGTTTTCCATGCCTGCTCTGACCCTCTTCCCTTTCTGCTTACGGAGTGCGGAAATATATTTTATCCCAGTCTTGGCAAAGGGCCTCTTTTGGAATGCCACAGCTGTCTCCTGCAGGCCATTTGAAAGACATATGCCTCTTGACCTGATCTAAATTTCAAACCAGAATATACAATTGCTTTCCATAATGGATGGCATGAAAGTGGCCCATTAGCTCAGATAAACCTAGTATTTTTGCTGATAGTTGTAGCTACTGAAGGAGGGAGTTTGTAACGCATAATCAATCAATATCTGAGAAACCCAAAAAGATGTTGAAGTTATTGGCTGGAGAGCACTTTACAACTGCTACTGTCTTGGATACTTCGACTGCTAAAAGAAAAGTAGGATAGGAATCTAACAAACACTGAGCTGGTATGGTGTGGTAATTAGCTCCCAGAATTGGGAACACCAAGCTCAACGTCATTCTCAGTCGTGGAAACTCACTGGGTGACTTGGAGCCAGTTCTTTATGTATCATCCAACTGATCTTATAGGGCTACTGTTGAGGAAAATAGGAGGAAGACGACCTTATTTACACCCTCTTGACTTTCTGAAGAAATGCAGAATATAAAATTAATGCAAAATGCAGCCAAGCCCGTATCTAAGAAACTTTTATTGGACCAAACCCTTGGTTTAATACCAACATTTTCTACAATGACCAAAAGACAAAGGGATAAGCTTCCCCTATTCTTCAGCAGTTAGTTATTCAAGTTTCTCTGTATATCACCCTGAGCAAAGAGGGGTTTACAGCCCGACCGGGAAGCTTATTCTCCAAGAACACCGGTGGGTAAATTCTGTTAGTCTGTGTGGGCTCCACAAACCATGTGTGACATGTTTCAATGCCACCTTGTCAAATCCTGAAGGAGCAGGTTGACGTTCATAATCACTTGGAATGAATCAAATTTTAGAGGTTATGTCTGGAAGGAAGTGGGGCAGTCATACGGAATGTGAACATATTAGGGAATGAAAAATGAAGAATGATATGTAGACAGAAGGGAACTAGCTAGCTGGGAATAGATTCAGGACAAAGAGGTGGGCTGGTGGGGGCCATACGAGGACAAAGAGGTGGGCTTTAGTGGGCATGCAGGGAGGGTATTAAAAATGGATGGTTTCAGAATTTATGGGATTCCTCCCTCTGGCAGAGGCTTGCTGCAAGGATGTAGGAAATGAGAAGGCTGAGCCCGAAGGCCTGCATCATCGGTTTGAAGTCAAGGCACTCCTGCAAGAGACCCAGGTTCAACCCGTAGCGAATTCCGATGACCCTTATCTAGCTCCAATTTGGCTTGACCCGTTAATTGATCAGATTCTTGCGTATAGGTTGCATGCAATAAACTTGTAGTGCTTTGGACTCAACGCCTGTTCCTGGTTACTTGCACCTGATAAAGGGCTTTTTATGTGAGTTAAGGTCAAAGTTTTTTAGTTGTTGTTTTTTTCCCCCCACAAGATGATTCTAAAATTTAGAAGAAATTAGTTTTCTTCTAATTATCTAATCCAACCTAGCTCTTAGGAAAGTTGATTTCAGCCAAATATTTCAACAACTCTGACAAGCTCTTACCTTTGCAGGTAGTCCTTGACCTACGACCGATCATTTAATCACTGTTCAAAGTTACAACAGCCTCAAGAAAGGGTGCTTTACATCCGGTAAAGCACTTCTGGTCTTCATAAAATGTTGCACACTCCCACAGTCAGAACATTAGTGCATTTCGGGTATTTGGTAAGTGGCTCGCATTTATGACTGGTTGCAACATCCTGCAGTCACGTGACAATTTGCTATCTGTTTTGCCAGTTCCCAGCAAAAAAAATCACCATTCAGGAAAATGGATTTGCTTAAAATAAGCTGCTGTAAAAATAATAAAAGAATTGGGTCCAATTATGTGGATACCTCAACATGGCTGAAATTCTGGTCCCAACTGTGGCTATTAAGTCAAGGACTACCTGTATTAGCTTGAGGTTGGATAGGCTAGAATCAATTAACGTGTTTTTCCACTTCTATTTTTTATTCTACAAGAAAATCTTTACCGTGACAACATCAGTACTTTAAAAACCCCAAAGTCTGACAATTCCAAAACCATCTACAGTCCAGGGGTAGGCAACCTTGGCTCTTTTATGACTCGTGGACTTCAACTCCCAAAATTCCTGAGCCAGCCATGCTGGCTCAGGAATTCTGGGAGTTGAAGTCCACGAGTCATAAAAGAGCCAAGGTTGCCTGCCCCTGATCTACACCAAGGCATATGGCAAAATTGTTACTAAATTGCAATAACCATAACTCCACAGAATAAATCACTGGGAGAATTCTTTACTAAGGCTACCAAATCAGAGGGCTCCAAAAATAGGTTTTCATTGAAGCTACTTATTGAAGCGACTTAATGAATTAAATGATATCTCAAAGTACACAGGAAACAGGTCTTGAACTTCAGAATAAATGCTTTACACTCTACTTGTAAGGGATTGAGGAAAATAGCAAGCTAAATTAAGCAATCAACAAGATTAGATTCTTAAATACTGCAGTGAAGAGTAAAACAAACAATGTAAAACCTACAGTTGTGTCCTCTGAAAACAGAAATATATTCTCCACTTCTTTTAAAAGAATTTAAAAGTACTTTAAAAACTAAAATCACCCTGACTATGTTTGATGACATACATGCCCAGGTCACAGCAGCTGCATTCATACAATATGCTAAGCTTTGATTAGTTTCAATCTTGCTTAGCTATTTTGTGGCTTATTTATTATTGACAGTATTTTTATATCACTCCAATCAAATGACCTGGGCATTATACAGAAGAATCTCAAAAGTAATCTCTCAATATACAGTAAACAAGAAAAATGAGTCACCATATAATCCAAAAACTATAGTCACATGGCCAACCATCCTCTATTTACACCAGGCATTAAAATGATCAAAAGCAGAAACAAAAATAATCGTTTTTATTTTTTTCCAAGAAGCCAGGACATTTGAACACAATATTCCATTTGTGTTCCAGAACTAAGTAGATTTTCATAAGCAGAAATGATTGAATTTGGACTAATATTTCCTGGAAAATGCAAGTGGCTGTCCCAATCACATCCTGTTTATGGGCTTCTAACCAGCATCTGGCTTGTGTCTTTGAAAATAATAGTGGAGAATTTGATTTATTGTGGTTTTTATCCTTTGCAACCTAACAGAATATTGGGAAGAAATCACTGTATATAAATGGGGACTGAGGACTAAGTTAGGGTCTATCTGCCAATCGTCAGGAATATACTCCAAAACCAAAACAGAATGATATTACTATATTTGGTGCAATGGAAAAAGCCAATAAAAGAAAGCTTAAGTTTAAAAATGAGCCAGATTTGGTTGGGACCTGCAGAGAAAAAAAATTCAGAAAAAAATATCTGATGGGAGAGACAGTTGGTCGGTCACCAATCATAAAGTTATTGAGTCCTCCATCCTATGTCCCATCCCACCTCCTTCCAGTCATAGAACAATTAACCAGTGGAACAACCTGCCTCCAGAAGCGGTGAATGCTCCAACACTGGACGTTTTTAAGAAGAGACTGGACAGCCATTTGTCCGAAATGGTGTAGGGTTTCCTGCCTGAGCAGGGGGTTGGACTCGATGACCTCCAAGGTCCCTTCCAACTTTATTATTATTATTATTATATGACCTCCAGTAGAGCTTTTAAGGAGTCAGGAAGTCATGTTCTACATGCTTTACTGTAACTTGGTATATGTTCTTATGACATCTGTGTCATTGTTATTGATCAGATACTAAGTTAGATAGTCCTTGGTGCTGTCTGAGCTTAGTTGTTTTCTTGCAGATGTTTCATTACCAAAACTAGGTAACATCATCCATGATACCGTTACCTAGTTTGGGCAAGGAAATGTCTGCAAGAAAACAACCAAGTTCAGAGAGCACTAAGGACTCTTTATTTCAACGCCGAGCTACAAATATTCTCCTAAGTTAGATAGTCCTGTGGAATAAATTAGCCCTCATATCATTTTGCTCTTCTGCTTGTTACTTATAGTGAGCCTAATTTTAAACTGAAAGGATGCTCTTCTTGGCAATGCAGGTTTAGAGCAGACCATAAAATTGCAGTTTAAGGACATAACATATAAGCAGTCCTGCTGGATCAAGACAGCAATCCATTTTATTCAGAGGTGGACAAGTCTTTGGCAGCCCTAGGCTGCATTAACCTTAGGTGAAGGCCGAGGATATAAAATGCACAATCTTATATTACACTCCTGGGTAGGGTTAGATGTTTTGGAGTCAATTTGCAACGTATGCATTTTCAGTGTGTCACGTGTACAGTAGTTTTTATGTTTCCTGCCTCGAAACAGTGAGAAATAACCCTCAATGGGAAGACCCCTAAGAGCACAAAAGCCATAAGTCAGAATGTCCCTAAGAGCACAAAAAAGGTACGTACGGGTAGTCCCCAACATACAACCACAACTGAGTCCAAAATTTACATTGCTATGTGAGAAATTTCTTAAGTGAGTTTTGCCTCATTTGATGACTTTTCTTGCCACATTTGTTAAGTAATCACTGCAATTCTTAAATTCGTATTACGGTTGTTAAGTGAATCTGGTTTCCCCGTTGACTTTGCTTGTCAGAAGGTCGAAAAGGGAATCACAGGACTCTGGGACACGGCAACCCATTATAAATGTGAGTCAGTTGTCAAGCAGCCGAATGTAAGTCACATGACCATGGGGATGCTGCAATGGTCATAAGTGTGAAAAATGGTCCTAAGGCACTTTTTTTCAGTGCCATTGTAACTTCGAATGATCACTAAATGAACTGTTGTAAATCAAGGACTGCCTATATGTGCCAGACCCACTCTGCATCTAGAGATTACCCACCCTGACTCAATCCAATATCCTGTTCCTTCAGTAGGCAGCCAAATGCCTCTAGGACAGGGGTAGGCAACCTTGGCTTTTTTATGACTCGTGGACTTCAACTCCCAGAATTCCTGAGCCAGCCAGGCATGGCTGGTTCAGGAATTCTGGGAGTTGAAGTCCACGAGTCATAAAAGAGCCAAGGTTGCCTACCCCTGCTCTAGGAATAAAGTATGCAGGAGACATACTATTTGTTCCCCAGCAATGAACATTCACAGATGCTCTGTTGCCTCTGAATTTGGAAGCTCCATAACCTGGCAGGGATATTTTAAGGGCTTGATTTGGGGGCCACCATTTCAAAACAAAGTTTGAAAAAAAAAATCACTTGTCAGTTTCATAAAGGTGCAGCTTCCAGTTAATGAAAAAACAGTCAGAGGCGAGACTTAAAGTTCCAGTGTTCCATGAATGACCAGACCCCACCCCTGTACAAAATGTCTCCAAAATATCTTCTTGTATTTAACAAGAATAATAACTATTCTTTTCCATTATCTGCATGCATCCCTGGATACTTTTCTCAAAGTATGTATGGAAGGTCCTGTGGAGGACTTCTTTAATTTTAAAACTCTGGAATATCTGCCTTCTCTTTTTGAGCTTGTTTTCTGAGCTAGCAGCAGCAAGGAGGAGTCTGGGAAATGTGGCTCATGGCTGGCAGACAGCCGATTGCTGAGTCAGCTGGATTGAAGGTGCCAAGGTGAAAGTTTTGTTGTTTTGACCTCGTCTTTTCTCCAGCTTATTTGGAGGAAAACTTTGAAAGCAGAAGATTTTCTCCCTGTGACAAATCGCTGCCTTAAGTTCCATTATAAATCCTTGGAAAGGAAAACATAGTGATACCTATGGCAGGATCTAAACATTCTTCTGGACAATGCCCTTCCAATTGTGAAAATACCACTCTTGGCTTTCTTTAACAGAATAATAGAGTTAGAAGGGACCTTGGAGGTCTTCTAGTCCAATCCCCTGCTATTTCAGACAAATGGTTGTCCAATCTCTTCTTAAAAACCTCCAATGATGCAGCACCCACAACTTCTGAAGGCAAGTGGTTCCACTGATTAATCGTTCTGTCAGGAAATTTCTCCTTATTTCTAGGTTGGTTCTCTCCTTGATTAGTTTCCATCCGTTGCTTCTTGTCATGCTGTCACATACTTTGGAGAATAGGTTGACCCTCTCTTCTTTGTGCTATCATGTCACACGTAGTCCTTCTTTACATTAAAACTAGGCATACCTAATTCCTGCAATCGTTCTTCATATGTTTTAGCCTCCAGTCCCCTAATCATCTTTGTTGCCCTTCTCTGTACTCTTTCTAGAGTTTCAACATCTTTTTTACATTGTGGCGACCAAAACTGAACGCAATATTCCAAGTGTGGTCTTACCAAGGTGTGATAAAGTGGTACTAATACTTCACGTGATCTTGATTCTATCCTTCTGTTAATGTTAGCCTAGAAGTGTGTTGGCTTTGTAACTCCATAGATCCCTCCACAGGATGCCCAGCTGATATGGTGAGGTACTTCAGAGAGCCACGTGCCTTAAAGACAATGAAATCCATATCTCATTGATGAGTATGGACAGCACTGAATGAAGGCAGAGCTCAGTCTCTGTTCATTGACTAAGCTATTTCACTGAGTCTAATGCTAAGCCTGGGGTGGTGGAGGAAGGGGGGAAAATAATGCTGCCCTTGGGTTTGATTCCATCTCTCCACTAATCATAGATAAATAATAATAGGAAGCTGCTTCCTTTGTTCTTCTGTTTGCTTCACCAGCACTTAGCGGATCCCTAAAGACATTCTGGTAGCTAGTACAAGATTAATCAATCTCTTTTCCATCTTACACCATTACATACTCCCAATCTACACACACACACAAAACATTTGAATTAAGAACAGGGTATCTTGTGCCAGTGAATTCCTGCAAGTTGTCACTTCATCCAATACTCAGCTTTGTAAGATCTTTACTTTCTCCATAGTAGCATGGAGATATTGTATATTACAATGATTATATATATATTATTGTATATTATGAAATATATACTAGCATGCCATATATTGTGCTTCTTTTAATAAACCTAGATAATATTACCTTCCCCTCTGGATTCTTGCACCATTTATGTCTGCTTCTTTCTATCAAAGAAAGTTGCACCATTTATGTCCGCTTCTTTCTATCAAAGTTGCAGTTGACTGCAACTCCATGTTTGCTTATCAACTGAAGTGGGTCTCTCACTCACATCCACAGGCTGCCCAAGGTATGTATGTTTGTAATTATGAGACTTACAGGATTGTCCATTTTATGCATTATAACTTGTATACAACTACAACAATAAGGATATAAAGAAATAACAAAAACCAATATCCCCTCAAAACCCAGCCCCCAACTTCTCTGCCCTAAAACATTTTTATTTAAAAAAAAACCAAGTACAAGTATGCAGCCGTATCCTATTCCAACGCCTGGGGCATAAGCCAGCTTTTTAAGGCTCTATGAAAGGCTAGAAGGGCAGGGGCCTACTGGAAATCAACAACTAGGTTTCTCAAAGCAAATTCTGCACCCTTGAGCTGGCTTTCGTGGTCCACATCCAATGATTCAACAATAAATGGGATGATTAGGAAGGAGAGGGGGCCACACCAATAAAACTTACTTGCTGTGAGTTTATATTATATATGTGGTGGAGGAGAGAAGCTTGGATTGACAAACTCCACCCCTTTGTCAAATTGATGGAGCCATGGACGTATTGGTTGGTGACCGGGGTAATGACTTACAATATGCAGATACACACAATATTTCACCAGGAATGAATGGGGGAGGGAGGGCTGATCATTCACAAGCCACTTTAAAAGGGAACCATTTGTGTGCTAGGGTGAAAGGGAGCAGCAGTGTGAAATGGGGGTGGGGGGGTGGGAATGAAAACAAAGTGTGTACCAGTATTAAAGGGGATACAATAAATGCCATCCTTTTAACATACAGGGAGATTGATATAACCACATTCCTCCTTTTTCTTCTCCTCACATTAAAACCCTGCACACCAGGAAATTCACACAATCTCTTCCTCGGATTAATAAAACTTTGTCTTTGTTGAGTCGGGTTTTTTTTTTTTTAAAGCAGCAAAACTAAAAAACGCCCCCCAACCCCGTAATGTCAAACTCTTGATTTTTCTGCAAGCACCATTAAGGTCAAAGATCGGTTTTCTCACCCCATCTTCTCCTGCCCGCCTGCCTGGGTCTCTTTCAGTTGTTCCTTTGATCGAATCTCCACGTTGCCTCTCTCTCTCTCTTTTTTTTTTTTTCCTTTTCACTCTTTCTCCGGATCCGGATACTCCTCAAATTTCCTCCGGAATTTCACTTTGGAAATCCATGACTTTGTGATGGAAAAGGCGGGGTTGGATTCTGAGCTTGAAAGAAAGGGAGAGCATTACCACATGCGCATTCACACACACAAGCGCGCACACACACACACACACTTCTCTATACGTTCCCAAGGGTGTGGGGATGGAAGAGAAGCATAAAGGATGAGAGAGCAGCTGTTCCTTTCGCTCCAAAAAGCACTCCCTCCAAATCACCCTAAAGGACCCCAGAGATAAGAACTTTCTTTCTCCCAAAAAATCCCAGATTCTCTTTCTTCCTCTTGAGTTGGAAAGAGGCTGGAAGCAAGAGATTGTCATCTTTTGTTGTTATTGTTGTTGTTGTTGTTTCTGTGAGCAAATATTTCTCGCTCTTTTCTAGCGCTTCAGGCAAGGCGATAGCTTTCTCTGCAGAGCTTTGAAACGAAAAAAGGGGGGGGGGAAGCATGTTAAAATGGAGCTGCTTACCGACTTTGCTCTTTGGTGGAGGGTAGTGCCGGCAGCCTTTGTTCTCCCTTTTTTAATTTTTATTTATTTTAATTTATCTTCATCTGCAAACTCCGCTTCGTTTCTATCACATTTCTTCTGAGTTATTTCCAAAGGGGCGGGGGCGGGGGCGGGGAGGGTGTCTTCTTTGTTGACTCTGTATTGCCATCTGCTGGAGGAAACCGGACTCCACAGCTTCTGCAGTCACGCCGGAGTCCTCCTACCTAGAATTAAAACCTTTTTAAACGTGTCAAATATCCGATTGACAGAGGAAAGTTGCTACAAGACTAGCATTGGCCCTGGCCCGGCAGTTGTCATAGTTCGAACTGAAGCCATTGTTTAAAAATCTATTATTAGGAATCATAGAATTGGAAAAGAGCTTGAAGTTGGCTTATTCCAAGAAGTCCCAATTAACTGCTGCCTACAAATATCTCAGGTAGGAAATCTAACATATTCTTATGCACTGTCGAACAGCCCATAGGATCAGAATAAAGATTAAAGTCTTTATTGTAATTAGAAGCCATTAGTCTGGATTCTGTTTAATCTAGAGCAAGAAATACAGATTTTTTCAGTGTGAGGTTCTTCAAATAACTGGCCAACTTTAGCAAACTAAATATATTTAATTTACTATATAACTTTTCTCACAGAATGTAATCATCACAATTTTTAAACAATGCTATCCAGCCAGCTCAGGCCCAGAACATTCAACAAGGCGGGTGGCAAATAAATTTAGTTAAATAAATTTACTCTAGCATCCTGATTGATCAGCGTTTCCAGGAAGCTGGAAAGAATAAGAACCCATTCATGCTGTTGATTTGTAGATAATGTATTCCAATACTAAGTTGTATCTGAAATATGGAAGAGCCACTTTTGCTAAGATGAAAACACAACGGTTCTTCTGGATCCTGTCTCTACCCAACCATGGTAATTAGAGGGAATAGACAAGCCAGGACCAGGCATGAAATATTGCTGTTTGGTAAGGAGAAGATGGCCCATACAGGAACACACACCTCTATAAATAAAAGCCAACTGGACTGGCAATTACCTTAAGACAGACACTAGGATATCATTCTCCAATTACCTGAGGGCAACAGGCCACAGAGTCTGTTCTTTTAAAAGCCTTTTGCTGTTTTCTACTTATCCCATCTCTATGTCTGATGACTGAGGTGACCTGACTTTTCTTCATGGTCATCTGGCCTTGGCCCGGCCATATTCAAAGGCAAGATACCAAGCTGTAGAAACAAGCAACCGCTCATTTTTGTCTGGAACAAGAGTAACTGTTGCTTTTGTGGCTAGCTTGTAAGCTTTGCAGGATACCTGTTTATTGTTGGAAGATGCATGGGATACCAGACAGACTGTACCTGAACCAGATGGGCAGTTTAAGATTAAATCAGTGGCTATCATCATAATCATTAACCAAAAAAAAAGCTTGTCTATGGACAAGAACAAGATAATGAGGACAGATAGCACACCTGGTGATTTCTTCCATAATTTGGTTAATGACTTTACTACTGACTGGCTACTGTTGGAAACTAAATATTGGAGCACATCAGCTTTCCTCAGTTTTTCCTAAGAAAGACTTTAGGATGATGAAAGATCTTTCCTAATACGTAGGACAATTCCATTATTTTCAAGCAGTCTGACTTAATTACTTAATTACTAGGCCTTATGGGAGCTAGTAATTTGGAGAGCGCCAGATTGGGGAGGATTCTTTGTCAATGGATACACCACAATCTCAAGCAGGCTATCAGTGAGTTGCCTTCAAGGAACATGGATTATAGTGACACCTGAACCCAACCTTCTGTTCAAGTACAACATCGCAAGCCTGTGAGTCACAAGTCTCAGTGAGAACTTCATGTGGAAACTTGTGAACAGCTGAGTAATTAGTGCTCCAAATAAACTGCCCCTTTACATTTCCAACTGCGAGTTTCAAGGATGCACTTTAGACGAGCAAGACATGATACCCAAAGTGATCCCACCAACATTCATCTCCTATTTCTTTTGACCCAATTAAAACAATCCGCCTTGTGCCAGATAATTAGTTTCTAAAAAAGGCCGATTGCTAGCAAGTTGAGGATGCTGTCTGCTCTAGTTTTCAAAATGTCCTTTCAATACTTAAAAAGTTTAGCCGCCTTTTACCAGCGGTAATGAAAGGACAGTGAAAGTGAAGCTAAAGCAAGGAAAGGTCATGTCGTTTTAGATCCAAGGTAAACCCAGGATGTCATGACATTTTCAGAATTTCTATCTGATCATACTTTTGAATAACACCCACATTTCTCATTGTAGCTTTCTCATTGTAGTTGCTAGAATGGCTAGTCTGCCAGAACTAATGTTGAAAGATACCTTCTTCAAGAGATGCTCAGCAGCCTGCCTGCTGAATCTCTGCTTGATTTACGCTTGAAGCATATCTCCTTCCAATCAGCCTTCACTTGGAGAGGAGAGACAATTCTGCTCCATTTCTGCATTAAGTACCATTAGTTCCCTCAGTTGTCCCCAAAACAGAACGATGGGCTTTCAGAGAAGAGTGCCTGATGTACTCCTGGAAAAATCACTGGTCTGAGTTACTCACTGCCAGTCATCAAATGGACAATTTTACTGCTTTTCAATATCTGGCTTAGCTGGCTCAGTTACTGGAACAAAATCACCGCTTCAAGAAAGATTATTTTGGCATATCTAAAGGAATCACTGTTTCTTCCATTTCAGAGGCTTGCTGCAAATCAGTGACTCAGAAATAAGTATGAAAAGTGGCTTTTTCAAAGGGCAGATCATTCTTATTCTTATACATTTTAAAATGACATCTCAGATGCAAGAATACTTGCTAGTTTTAATTAGCCAGAATCCTGGAAAGCAATCACTACAATAGCAGAGTGTCCTATGGACCAGTGCAATTCTTGAAATTTAGCCATAGAAATGTGTCATCTCATAGTATTGTAAAATTCACAGGTGATTACAAATGGAATTTGTACAACAATGGAAAATACAATCCCATCTTTAAACAAATGGTTTGTCTAGTGTAAACAGAAAACGCTGTTCACAAACAACCTGGAATCCATACATAATACTTCTCAGTTTTAAATGGTTATACTAATTTTAAGAATTAGAAATGAGAAGTATTTATAATTTGCTGATGGTGGCATTCTCCTACAGTGTTCTGAAAATATGGGAAAAATATGGAGAAAAAATAAGGCTTGATAAAAAAATTTTTTTCAAGAGATTTATTTTTCAGAACCCCCCTGAAAACGACAGGAAGAAAATGATGATCCATTTAGAAACCGAACAACACTTCTTCTTTTTTTTTTTTTTTAAAGTGTTTCTGTACATAGCAACTAGTTTGTGGGATCAAAGAGGTGTTGAACTCCTTCCCGTGGAGCAATCTTGTATTTCAGGGTTTTTATCTGGAATTTTGGTTTCATCCATGACCAGACAATTTGAAGAACTACAGATTTTAGTGGAGTTAATGCTTGGCTTCATTTTTATAGTGCAATCCACTTTGGAGGAAGACATCAATGGACTTGATTTGCCAGTGGAGATGGTCATTGTTTGTGAGGTTGAGCTTGTCTGAGTAAGGTCTACATGCTCCAGACTCGTTTCTGCACTTGCTGATTCATCCGCTGATGTTTTAGGTCCAAAGGTCCAGGGCAGGGAGATATAGCCCTTGTAAACATTCCAAGAAAGCAAAAGGAAGAAAAGGAGGGCAAAGGCAGACCCCACACCTATTAGACTGAACAACGGACTCTGGGTTCTTCTGGATGGCGCTTGCTTTGGGTTCTCTGTCTCTGGGCCCCCCAAAGGTTTGCTTTTTGGACCTGCTATTTCAGAACACAGCTGGTTTGACAAGTCGCACTTGGGACCGTAGAAAGTTTTCTCTGGCTGGGGCTGAAGGAGGTAGACAGCTACTGTTACACGAAATGATCTCCCACTGACGTTTTCAACAGAATGACATTCATACAGCCCGGTATCAGTAACTGTTACATTAAAGACAACCAGTCCTTTCGTATGGATGAGATATTTGGCCTCGTCTTCCCGCAAGCAGCTCTTGTTAAACATCCAGAGGAGATTGGCTATGTTGGACAAAGGTTCACAGTTAAGATGAGGGCTGCTGCCAAGGTTGACAGGGTACCTTCTGATTTTCTTTTCTGAAAAGCAAGAAGGCTTGGTGGTCAGCTTATAGCTTCCCGCCTCACGCTAGGAACTATGCCAACTCCCTTCACTGTCTGTACTAGCTACCCGTCACACGATCTGTATTGCCATTAATGGAAGGGGACATAAGGCATTAACATTTCAGATAATAAATACAGCAAAAGATACTGGTAAATTATACATGTTTGTGATCCTGCATAGAGGTAGCCAATATGAAGGATCTTCTTACAAATACATGGCTTTAATTTTACGTAGCAGTTGTCAGAGGGGAAAAAAAATAAAGAGGTTCTAGCTCCCGTTCGCCTCTGCATCATGTGCGTTGAAAGTACTGTTTAAAATGTGTTGCATGGGTGCTTTGGGTTTTTTTTAAAAAAATTAATGCGTTTTCAGCTCTTTAATATTTGCAATCTGATACCAGCTTCTCTCAGTGGCAGCAGTACCAGGGATTTTGCTATAAGCCAATGTGCTGATTCAGCGGACGCTCGCCCTCGTGTAGGAATTCCCTGGGTTCAGCCCCAGGTTAAAAATGAAGAAGTAGTACTTCAGAGGAGATGACTCCAAAAGGAAAAAGGAGCACGCTTGTCCCTATCTTCAATCGACTCCCCCGAGTCAAGACAATTTATATCCCAAAAGCAGCATGCGTTTTTAATCAAATAATTTAAGCTCAGAGAAACAGCGTTTTAGACTCACACACACACAAACGGCAAGACTTTCAGTGTATCTCTGGGGAAAAAATCACGGTCATCCTCTGCTGGGTTGAAAAGGAGATGAAAGCACTTAAAACAAGCAGGCAACAACCCTCCCGAGTCTTGCAGTGAATTGCTATCCTATATTAAGACCTACCACGGCTGTCTGTACTGCTGTTTCTAGCAGTGGATAAATGGTTTAGACTACTAGAAGGACTTTCAGTTCCACTGTGTGCTATGAAATTATTGGGAGAGGATGGCATAGTGCTCACGAGTAGCAAGATAGAAAAATGTAGTTATGATCTTTATGCTGGAAAGAATTCAGGTCCCGTTAAACAGTTCCATGGGTCTGTAGAGAAACATTTATCCCTATCTGCGCAATGGGGAGAGGGAAGAAGAGACCATTATTGTAGTTACTATGGAGAAATACCATATTTGGAGGAGAGATATTTTGCTGCTACACACCCACCTCTGACATTACTGTTGCCAGGCAAAGTCAAATAGCAAGGTGATCCCAATGCATTAGCATAACTCCAGGTCCTCTGCCGTGGTTTGTGCATGTGCCTGCACATATTCAAGTTATATGAGAATATGGAATAAATATAAAGCCATTGGTTGGGCCCCAAAACACCTTTTTGTGGGTATCCACTCAAGAAGCATATCACGGAAGAGAAAAGGAGGCAAAGACAAATGGTTGACATACTAGGAATTATTGGAAAACCCTCAAGCGGAATTTAAGATGAAATCAAGAGAGCCACTAATAGCAGAGGGATATAGTTATATCATTTATAATGATCAAAAAGATTCAAAATGAATACAAAAAGCTTAAGGTATACTATAGAGCAAAGTAAGGCAGAGTTTGAAGTACAATTGTGCACTGTGATCATGAACATGTAATTGCTAAAAGGTATAAACTTTTATTGAAATTTGAAACCGAGGAAGAACAGATTAAAGACTGTATGATAAAGTTGGTTATGACATACAGATGAATCAATGGCAAAAGGGTTGAAATTTACATTATGTTATGATCTTAAAGGGAATGTTTATAAATTAATATACTGTTGGTACATCACACCAGAGAAATTAACTAAAATGTATAAAACTATTTCAAATGTATGTTGGAAATGTGAACAAAAATAAAGGGACATTCTATCATGCTTGGTGTATATTTATAAAAACTAAAAAATATTGGATTTGTGATGCTTGGAGTCATGGAAGATTATTTCAATATATGATTATTGTAGCAAGATTGTATGAACAAAAAAAGAAAGATTCGACAATATTCACTATGGAGGAATGGTTTGTGAAATTAACATATCTTGCTGAAATGGATAAATTAGCTTCTTCAATTAGAGAAAAGACGTCTATATTGGTGACTGGAAACACAATTATGATGTAAAAATGAAAAAATTAGATAAGACATATTACAGAAAAGAGGATCATGGTGTAACTTTAGAAAGAGATTTTAAAATATAATTATAATTGCTGTGGAGAATATCTGAAGTTTGTATCCTTTTCTTTCTTTTTTTTTCTTTTCTTTTCTGGCATTTTTGTCTTTGTCTTTGATTTCTTTTTTTCTTCCTTATTTTATATTGATTTGCATTAATGTTTATCTTTATTTTTTAAATTTTTAATAAAAATTACCAAAATATGCAAATGATGTTATCTTTTATGCCCTTAAATATATTCACGGCACATTTGTTGCATCAGATCACAATCTGAATACTTATTTATATAGGGTAGGCTTTTTTCCCCCTTTAAAGCCATATTAGATTACTACTTTTTCTGTTTCTTCTCTACATTTATTTCAATGCATAAGTAATATAGGCTGTCCTCATTTAGCAACCATGTTTGAGACTATGAGTGTGGTCATTAGGCAAAGTGATTGCTAAGTGAAACAGTGACTATGCTTATGATCTTACTCCAGCTGTTCATTGCTTTACAGAGCTGCGAAAATTGTAGATGCAAGGATTGGACATGAAATTACTTTATTCAGTTATTGTTGTAATTGAACAGTTGCTAAATGAGGCAGTTGTTAAACAAGCACTACCTGTAATTAAAAGTTTTAATTCAACTAATTTTGTCTAAAGAGCTTTTCTCCTGCCAACTAATGACATGTGACAATCCCTTCTATTAGTTGCACTCCCAATCTCTTTGTAAAATTTAGAGTATTCTGCATTTTTTCTTCAAGCTCATTATTCGGCATCCAGTCAATGGTTGAATGTACACAAATATATTAAAAAATTGGATAGAGGGCATATTATCAAGAGGGTTCTTTATAATACACCCTCTAATCCAAGAAGCATTAGATAGCTGAGTCCGAGAGTGATCAATTTAAAATTTTCACAGTATATTAGAATGATGTTACATTATAGACATCATGGAAAATTTAAATGGCAGCTTCCAGATCAGCATGGACTAGAGTACTAAAAATGTATTTGTTTAAGAGAAAGCAGGCATGGCAGTTGTCAGCAGTGGATCCTATTTAGACACTAAAGGCCCAGAAACTGCCCAAGGTTATGGAGAAACTGTTACCAATGTGTCCTTTAGCTTTGGGTAAAATTGGTTTAAATAATGAAATTACCTATACAGCGAAAGAGATAAATCCGCCTTAAGCAATTGAACTTTGAGTAAATGAGGATGGATTATAGCATTTAATGTTAAATCATTCACATAGCCTTGGAATAGTTGTATGGTGCAATTTATCTTATTTTAGCAACAATTTTGTAACTAAACAATAGTCACTGTTTAGAAAATATATGTTGCCATGAGAATATTTTTTTAAAAGAAATTCCCCTACCTACTTCAGGACACCTGTAGATATCACCATTCTTGATGCTCTGGATTAGATCTCTTAACAAAAGAAGAAAGAAATTATATAAACTACTTCATAGAGATATTCAAAAACAGTCAAAGTGGACAGAAATCTTCTCTTAAAAATCTACTTTCAGCCTCGAAATGCAGAGAAGGAAGTCTAAGAATAGCAGCAATCAGAAACTCTCCTACAAAGAGAGGCTAAGAAAAATTTGCTTCAATGGCAAATAAACTAGATAGAAGATGGGATGTACCATTTGCAGCTGGCACTTCTGCATGGGGTTTCACATTATACCTATCCTAGCTTTTCTGCTGAGCAACCAATACCCATCCCCTGTTTCCTTGGCATTTCCCTCTCCCTGCAGCTGACAAGCTATCTTGCTGCCTCAAGCTCACATACTGGGCTTCAGTGTTGAAGCCTCATCCTTAACACCAGCACTGCAAGGGAAAGACAAAGGCAGGACAATGATTTTGGCCCCTCCTCACTAGACAGACAATGGGGCTAGTGAATGCTTGCAATGGCTGCAACAGGGATAACCATGGATATCCATGCAACTTTGTCAAAAAGTGCCTAATCACTCAACTCATTATATCATATCTGAGTGTTAATTGGGAGATGTTCAAGGCATAATTTACAGCGAACAAAACCTCCTGACTCAGGAAAAAATCTGTGATATGCCAGATGGATCTGTGCAAAGACTCCCCTAGCCAGGGCTTTTGTCTGTTTTTAAGGATGAGCTGAGTCTAGGACAACTCAGATATTACAAACCAGCTCTGCACAGGAAAGTATGAATCCAAACTAAGTGGGAGAGATGAAATATCTCTGGAATCTGAGGGTTTCCCTCTTCAAAGCTCTCAATTTTGTTGGGATTAAGTCTATACCTTTTTGTCCTCATCCAAACCCTCACAATCTCCAGACATATTTTAAGGCTTGTTTGCACAATACGCCAACCTATGGATGGGCTGACACAATACTGTATCATAAAATAACCCAGCATTAAAGGATAAAAGAACTGATCTCGGTCCCAAATGAAATCAAACCTTTACTATGGTCAAAGATCAGCATAACGCTTGCAGTCTAAACAACATTGCCAAGCAACATAGGTTGTGTTGAAATTCTCTTAACCTCCCATCCTTTTCAGGGACTTATTCATCCAGTGCAAAACATGCTCTTTTCAAATGGGAAACACTAACAGAATAACAGCTGGAAGGGATCTTGGAGGTCTTCTCCTCAAGCAGGAGACCCTATACTATTTTAGACAAATGGTTGTCCAATCCCTTCTTAAAAACCTCCAGTGATGGAGCACCCATCCACATCTTCTGAAGCCAAGCTGTTCCGCTGATTAATTGTTCTAACTGTCAGGAAATTTCTCCTTATTTCTAGGTTGGTTCTCTCCTTGATTTATCCTTAATTCACTGTATCAGTGAAGTATTTTGTGAATTGGGGAGGGTTGTGAAGGGCTCCTTAGCTATTCTGTCCTGTCCTCAGCAGGACCTGGAGGTTCTAATAAAACTCCTTTTTTTCAAGGTCACATGCTGTACTGGTTTCCCCACCCCAAAAGCAGATAGGGGGAAACAACTTCAGCATTCATTTAAAGTCATCTAAAAAAAAATTGAACTTGTTCCCCTATTCAGAATTCTCTCCTACAATAAAAGCTGAAAAAGCCTCCTCAGAGATAAAAAAAAAAGGGGGGGATTCAATCGGAACACCAATTCCACTGGAAAAGAATATTAGAATCCTCAGTAGTACAAAGGCTGGCTGAAGCTTCCATTGCAAGTAGCTCCTCAGTTATCAGCTAGAGAAAAAAATACCTACAGGGAGCTAGCTTCACCACTTCCTGAAGAAAAATGAACAATTTCACCAAAAATAGACACAGCAAAAACAGACAATAGCGGGCAGTTTCTTTGATTTGTTTTATTCTGTTGCAAGCCAATTCAGACAAAGCTTCAAAGCAAACAGAAGATTAAAAATGTAGAGCAGTAATGTATACATTTAAAAATCTGAATCAAGTCTCATTACTTGTCCCATTGATTATATTACTCACTGTGAATGCTCAAGGTAGTTAGCCAGGAGGACACAACTGTGAAGAGAGAGGGACCATGCACAGTAGGGATCTCTTGCCAAGATACAATCAAAGCATTGTTTATACCAGCTGCAAACTGCAACAGGGAGCTGTACTAGCTGGGAAGGAGAACTGGCATACAACAGGCCCTGGAAAGACAGCACTAAATGGTTATCTTTTCTCCTAAATGATATTAAAAACCATTCAAATAGATAAATCCAAAAGTACACAATGGAATGATACAGAAGGGAAGGGTGTCATGCTGAACAGACCAGGACAATGTTGTACCTTTAGAGAGGCTAGTTTGAGTATCTGTACAGGCTCTGCTGATGGAAACAACTGTATTTCTTCCAAAATAATAAATTCTCCATGACAATTGAGAGCTTTATGCAAATAGCCCTTATCTGTATAAAATAAAACACAGTTAAACCTTAGTTGCTTTCTGTGTCAATGCTGCTAACATCGGATGTTCTTGCCTGACAATATATGAGGATGCAGACATTTACTATTTAACCTGTGTATTACTTTAGAGCTACTATTAGATGGTGTGGAAGGGGGAGTGGAAAAATGTGCTTGAGAACTAGTTAGCCATAACAATATTTCAGTAGAGCATCTTCAAGGCTGGATGTAATGTGAGGAGATAAAATATGGCGGGTTATGGAACGGGAGGGAAAGTTCACACTTCAAACTAACTGGAGAATGTGATTAATGACTGTCAAATGAGGGAGG
Organism: Azemiops feae; assembly: GCA_023970755.1. Taxonomy (NCBI): domain Eukaryota; kingdom Metazoa; phylum Chordata; class Lepidosauria; order Squamata; family Viperidae; genus Azemiops; species Azemiops feae. The sequence continues at coordinate 257,366 of JALGBA010000699.1, read as the reverse complement.
GAATTATGCTCAGATACTGTGGGATGAGGTAGGAGGATTCAGATTTTGGCTTCGCTTATGTACGTGCCGAAGCTATGTTGCCATTAAAGATTCTTAAAGGAAAACAATGCCTCAAGTTTCTTTGAAAAGCTTCTTCTTTCGGAACCATGTCATTATGTTTTATAGATGTGTTAGAAACTCATGACCCAAATTGTATTTCTTTAATATCAGAGCTTAGTTATTTTGTCTGGCTAGTCAATAAATTGGCATAAATCAAACCCGGTGACAAATTTCTAGTCAACCAAATAGCAAAATTCTAGTCATAATGATGACCAGGGAATTTGTTTGTTCAAACATTCAAGTTTCTCAGATCTTCATGGGGGTATAAATAGATGTTAACCCTGTAAGGTAGAGTAGTCCAGACAAGAAGCACAAAGATTAGATTAACAGAATGTTGTAAGACTGAAATTTCTCCCCTCCTTCTCTTCTACTCTCTGGAAAACTAGGGAGGGATCTTCTCTGAAACTTTTCTGACACCATCTCCATTTACATGCTGCTTGTCTGTGGCTCTCCCTCCTGTCTCCCGAAGTCATTCCCACATACCATTACAACAGGATCTACTGGAGCAAAGACTTGATCTATATTTTCTATAAGATATCACTAGGAAACCAAAAATATATTATGGGTATGATGTGCTAGTATAGAGGTGGACTAGAGCTGTTATTTACTGTTCCTTGCTTTAAAACACCTAAAAATTATTGAAAGCTGACAAGATGGCATTTAAAAAAAAAAAAGTACTGTGGAAGCAGCATAAGTGCTTTACCTGTCCCTAGGAAAAAGATATCATATGTGACATTATCCAAGTCAGTGGCTTGGCTTATTATGAGTTGTGTGTACTTGGTACCCCTTTTCAGGAAGACAGGCTGAAGACCAACTGAGTTCACAATACTGTCCAACAAAGGGTGGTCTCGGGCAAACTGGAGGACTTTGTCTGGCAAGTCAATTGAAGAGGTGTACCCCAAGTGTAGAGCAGAAACATTGGCACACTGCAAAATAATGAACAAGTGGGTTATGTATTCTGTTTATTTAGAAAATCAGCTATTACTACTTACCAAGAGGAGTATAGATAAGGAATTATGTAATAGACACTTGATATCTTAACACATGGTACAGTCTGGGATTGGGGTCAGTTGAGGAGTTAAGTTCAGTGTAATTACCACATATTATCCAATATTATTTGTAAATACTTAAATATTTAAAATGTTTTGTGCTATAATGTCATTCCTGTCAAAGAGTTTTACCCTATACATGCTTTGTAAGATTTCTGCTTGTAGTTCTGATTAAAAAATGGCAGAGCCAAATGAAAAGTACAATTAATCTCCTGATAGCAGCATCCGTTACTTAAATATGTTAGCCTGCAGGGTGTGAAAAATATTTTGAATAAATTGAAACCTCCCCGCCTTGAGACCAAACCATATTCATACTCATCAAGGAAATGCCTATTCAACAAGAGAAATTGAGACTTACAGCCCCAGGGCGAGGACTTGGGACATCTCCTCTGTACACCACCCATTTCATATGGGAATTTTCCAAAGCAACAGGACCTTTGTAGCTTCCTTTCAGAAATATATCTTGAATAGTCTCCATCCGGAATGCACAAACAGCTGAAATATCCAACTTTCCCCTTAAATAAAAAACAAAATAGAATTCTGCAAAATAGAATTCTGCATTCTTTCTCACTTTTTGAACGTGGGAAATTATCTATCTTAATGCAGAAATATAACAAAAATATTCTGTGCTCCAATGGAATAATGTGAACATGCTGAAGGTAAAACTGCCCTTCGTTTCACTTGTGGTATATTGGCCAAAATGAGTCAAAATTAACTGGTATTGTCCTTACTGCCAGAGGTATTGCTGCATGTAGCAAAGAGTGACTAAGCCTGATAACATATTCTACTTCTTCTGTATCTTTCCAAAAAGCAAGAGCCTCAACTTGCCACTTGAATGTAAGAGGAATAAATAGTAAAATAACATAAAGGAATTAAATGTGTGTTATGGGTTTCTTAGCCTAAGAAACTGGATAACAGCTTGCAAAACATTAGCTCAAATTTCTGTACATTTCTCCATTATAGAAAATAATAAGTCACTTACTTGATGGCCATATTACTATATTAATAAATCAAATGTTATGACAATATTTAATGTGATCAAAGGACTATATCTGTGAACAGCCTGGCCCTTCAGATCTTCTAATCCGGTTGCCCCCAACCTTTTGGGCATCAGGGACTGGTTTCTGTGGAGAAAGGTTTTTCTGTGGACCGGAGGCATGCTGCCTGCATCCCACGGATGGGGCTTTGCTTGTTTGTGTGGCCTAGTTGCTGGCCTGCCATGGCCCAGTGCTGGTCCACAGACCAGGGATTGGGGACCCTTGTTCTAACCTATTGCTATTCTAATTAAATCTATTATCTTGCGGTCTGGTTATTCTTTTCTCTTCTTTCCTTCCATCTTTTCCAGCATTACATACTGTACTTCTCCAGAGCTAGATCTTCACATACCAAAAGGTGATAATTTGAGCCTGATTATTTGTGCCACCTTGAGCAAGGACTCTGGATTGATTTCTTCTATGATCCATTTGTCTATGTATAGATGATTTATTTCATCTTTTATTGTATTGAGCTTTCATTTCATATTACTTACAGTACATTCCATACTTCTGCTGCAGCTTCAATTTTCTTTTCCTGTATGGCAATATCAGCAACTAGAGGTCTTGAAGGCCCTAATCAATCTGTGTCATAAACACTACTGGTACCCCAAAAGATCCTCAGCTCTTCCTCAGCAGCAAGTTGAGTGCCATCTGACCTGAGAGGTCAATCGTCCAGCATTACATCCTCAATCACTTTATATGATTTCTTCATTGTAGTTTTCTTGGCATGCCTTTCCAGTGCTCTTTCCTCATCTCTTCCAGGTACACAAACACACATGCACATACACACCACAATGAGCAGCACAGCTGGATTTGGAGTGAAACCAAGCAGCTTACTGGTTTTTTACTTCAAGATTTCAGTTGCTGTTTAATCCCATCATTAAAGTTTGGGTAAACTTGAGCTAAGGTCTAATCTAGGATTGAGCTAACATTTTTGGCTTGTAGAGTTACCCTTTATTTCTAGAATTATTTTAGCCTTGGAAGGCCATCACCAGCAGCTAGAAATAGGGGAGAGGTCTCTAAATGAATGCAGCTGAATTTTTTCTGTTCTTTTTGGGGGGTTGAAAGGGAGGAGTCAAGCAGCTTTGAAGGTCAAAGTAGAAAATTTAATATAATTAAACATTAGCTGGGCAAGTGCTATGAGCTTCATATCTTAGGTGACCCTGCTGGGAGTATATACTTGGTGTACACACTGTTATTTTTTGTCTATCTCTCCCAGGAACATCTTGCCCCTGCCATAATAGGACAGATTAGCAGGATTTGCGGGAGAAATCATAGTATAGTATGCTTATTTCTGGCTTTTTTTTTTGTATGAACCACCCTCATTTAGGTTTAATGTATCAATCTGGCAACTACAGGTTGTTTAATAAGCAAGAATTCAAAATATGACTTTACATATGTATCATAATTTAATCTTGAGGTCACCAAAACATAAATTAAATCATTTGCACTTTATTGTCCATGTCATTCTAGCGATGATTGAGAACAGTATTCCCTAACAAAATTAGGGAATTGATGCTGCAAAAGTATTCTGAGCAGAAGCAATATAGCGGCCATAAGATGATACAGCAGGTTTTTTTTTAATTCAGGACCATTGGACTGGTTTAGCTGCTGCAATAAATTCCCCAGTTCAAGCCTCCTGAATGTTTTATAAGAGTTCACAAATCTGAGTGATTTTGACCTTTTATTCTTTGTGCCAGAGTACAGTGCAAGAATAATTGAATCAAATGTTGTACTTTTACCTTAACTTGCATCTGTATTTGCCAGTGATTATAGATCTTGCCTTAAACTATGTGGTTGCCATTATACTTCCAATATACCCGTCTTTCGTGGTTAATTTTAAGAGGGAGATTGAAAATGTCTTGGGATATTATGGAGAAGAACTCTTACCATTGCTGGGTAAAAATCCCATAAATTATGGTTTCCTGCCAGTTTGAATTCTTGACTACAAAGACATCATGAAGGATATTAAATTGGAATTGCAGTTCAGGAACAGAGCAGAGAAGGGTAGATTTTAAAAATGAAGTCCATCTTTTTTTTAATGTCCGCTTTCCACCAAGATCACCCTTGAGGGGGGAAAATAAATCCTGTTACAAAGCTACTTAGCAAAATGTTCCAAAATGCTACACTTCTTTTTTTTTATGAATTAATACATTATTTCATTGCTTTATGAAAACAAATCAAGTAGCTGGATAAACACCACTGAAAAATGAATCTGTAATAGATCCAGAAGATGCACCAAGAGAACCGTGAGCAGGGAAAATAATAAACACAACAGAAAATATTCATAATTGATTTGGAACTGAAATGTACGGATGTTTGATTCCCTAAATACTAAACCTGTGCAAAGGCTCACTCCTCTTTAACAAGTAAATGTTCCTTTGATACAGCATTAGAAGTGAAACTTCCCTTTCTTTAAACCCATTTCTAGGAGCTGGTATGCCATGTCAAAGCAGTGGCCTTCAGCAATCTGTTATTCATATCTGCATTTGCAGAGACAAGTTGTTGAGCAAAGCAAAGAGTCTTGCCCTGGTGCTTTAGTTGGTACAGGTTTTAGGCATAGTGCCTCAGTTCTGTATTGTGGCATTACTCCACTGTTTTGAATTAAGGTTGGTGAAAAAAAGGAGCACCACTTCACACTGCCACACTAAGACATTTTCAGGACTGGGACATCTTGAGTAGGGAAACATTATATATATACATATGTACGATCTATAGTATTTTAAAACTTCTCTTGATGGTTAACCAAGTGAGAGCTAGCTGCCTGTCTTCTTTCCTCTTAATACAGTAGCGAAAAGAAAAAATTGTGTTCTCAAGACAGAATCAATAAAGAGTTTTTCTTCCTTAAAGAGATGGAGTACAATTTATTTCTCCTAATTCTGTTTTCTTAATGAAAATATGAACCATTTCCTATCAGCCCAATATCTCCACTGACTCAATTTTTCACAGTCTAATAGAGAAGCAAATGAAGAATTCAAACACGCACTTTGCAGAGTTGAGCTACTCTTGACACCCGAAGCTTATCATAGAACTCAAATTCAATAGCAGTTTCCGTGAAGAACACATAAATTCTGTCAGAGTCAGAGACTGCTTCATTCTCCTGTATAAGTTCCATATCAATAAAAGTGGGTTCTGGAACAGACAAAAATAAGCAAGACTGCAAAGAAAATCCAGCACATTTTAGGATTTTTGTTGTTGTAATCTATAGTTTTAGCTAAAGGAAAAATACTGAGAAGTCATTGCTATTCCATTTTTCTCTTTAAAATAATCAAAATGTCCAGTAAAGTGTGGGCATTTATGGTTTTATGAATTCAAATGTTGTAGTTTAAATCTTTAAAAACATAATAGTCAAATATACCAAAGTTCAACAGCCTAGCACCTAGCTCCTGCATTGGCCAAATATGGCTTTGATTTCCACTTTCCTAGAAATATTCTTTACATTTTTCCTCCCCAATGTATCAAATAGCAACCCACCTGGCCTGATTGCTTTTTCCTTCCCATCACTCACCTCTTTATGTACTGTTGGGTGTCTTTATTTAAACCAATACATAATCTATTAGTAAGGTATAATTTTTCAGCAGGTACTGAAACTTGCATGAGTTAAAATGAGGACATGAATTACCTCATGGTGATATTTTAAATCCTTTCCTTTGTGCATATTTGCTTGAGTCCCTCCCCTTTTCCAATTTTACTTCTTAAAAATTAGGGCACAGCAAAAATTAACACAGATTAACATAAGGCACCGAGCTATACACGAAAGATTAATCTTTTATAAGAAGGATAATGGGTTATTATTACCCATATTAAATGAGAGCAATTTTGCCCTTTTTAAAATAAAAGCACTGTTTATAGAAACTAATTAAATCTCCTTACATCTTGTTTCTGTTATTATGTCACAAAAAGAATAAGGCGTCCTGCTGGAAATAAAACTGGTGACAAATAACCCTGTCAGTGGATTAAAGAACTTTATTTATGGATTCATTATCTGATTTTGAAGCAATTAATTAAATGAAATAAGTTTACAAATTATAAAGCATCAGGGATGGAATCCTTGGGAGAACCTTGATGTTGTGCTAGAAGGTTATAATTAAATTTAATAAACAAGTATGCCATTTTTCGTAAGAGTAAAGGACACACACTTCGTGCTACTCTTCTGACAGTTTAGCTTAGGACAGTCAACAAAACAATTTGTAGTTCAGATACTATGAAAGAAAATCAAATAGCTTTGATAGGATTTAAAATGCACAAGGGATAATTGAGGACTTAGAGGAGGTCTGAGGAAGGAATCCAAGGCAAGGCACAGAAGAAATGGTGCAGACTAGAGTCAGTCCTGGGCTAGGAAGAACTTGGAAGGAAAGTCAGGTAGGAATTGAGAATATGGAACTGAGTTCAAAAAGGGCTAATCAAAAATGTCCCTGAAGAAATATTATTGTGCTAAAGAACTGGAGAATTCTATGTTAGGGGAAGATAATGAATATCAAAGATGTAAATAAAAGGTATATCTAAAAGAAACAGGCCAAACCAGGTAGTTTTCAAAAAAGCAAGAATCTAGCAAAGCAAAAAGTGATGGAGACATAAGCCATATTCACCTGTAATGCTATCCCAGAATTTTGTAAACCACTGTTTGTTAAGTCCAGGTGGGGACCTTGCCAAAACTTTATTGGATTTGGCATTGTAAGGAAGAATGCAGGAAGCGATGACAAGCTGTTTCATTAAACACAACAAGAATATTTACAGAAAGAGGTTCAACAAAAAGGAACAAAGTCATCTTTTAGGGGAGATAGGCAGCACAGAAATATAATAAACAAACAAACAAACAAATAAACAAACAAATAATAAAAACTTGATAAGATAAGATCCCCATGTCTGTAAGAAACGCTTTGACTGCTGGAGATGAGCAATAAACTTCATCAAGTAGGTCTAAGCAGTATGACATGATTGTATTGAAGCCTTCCAGAGGTTTGGCAATTGACATAGCCAGGACTGAAAGAAAAACGCAGAGCATGTTGCACAGGAGACATTTCCAATTATACAAATTCAAAATAATCTATGCTGGAATTGAAACTTACAGAAAAAAATGGAATGGCAATTAATGTTTGTAAGTCTATTACTGCATGTGTAATAGGATTCAACCCAGTCAGTGACATAATAATTCCCATGAAGATTCAAAAGTGACAAATTAGTTTCATAATTACACTGGTATATGCTCCAACAATAGATGCTGAAGAAGTTGATGAATGAAACAAGATGTAATGGATCAAACCCCAAAGAATGATGTTCTATTCATTATTGGCAATTTTGATGCAAAAATTGAAGATGGTCTCTACTGAAAAGTGTTGGAAAATATGGACTAGGAAGCTAATGAGGCAGGATAATGACTGATTGATGTCTGCACAGAAAATGACTGTTGACTGCTAGCATTCTGTCAGCAATTCAAATGACAGTTTTGTATCTGGATGTCTCCAAATGGACAACATCATATTCGAATTGATTATGGGCCATCGAGTTGATATCAGCTCTTAGTAACCATACAGAAAGATCTTCCCCAAGATGATTTGCCTCCAACCTCATCCTTTAGGTCTTCACACCTATATAATTGACCCTATAATTGATTCCATCCATCTTGCTGCTGCTCGTTCTTTTCACTTTCCTTTCATCTTTCCCTGGATTATAAATTTCTCAAGAGAGCTATATTTTTGGATAATATGTCTGCAAAATATTGAGTATAGTCATTTGTATCTTGAGAACTCTGCATTCATTTGTTCTATGATTCATTTATTTGTTTTCTTAGCTAATCATGGTATTCTCAGAAATCTCCAACACCAAAGTTCAAAAGTATCAATACTTTATCAATACTCTATTCTATTTTTTCAAAGTCCAACTTTTGTGCTTCCAACAAAATATCACAGGGAGAACTGTTGCCTGCATAACTCTTGATATCTGTAGATGTAGGTAGATCATACATATTTTTTCTAAGACCTTCATTGCTACACTACTAAATGTTTATGGCACGTTTCATGATTATTGTTTATTGTTGAAATTTATTCTAAGGCTGATTGTTGTACCTGTTATTACATAATCTAATTCTAATTGATATTATTCAGTCACTGTGCTATGTCTACATATGGTCTTTTCTATATCCTTTCTGATTATGAAAGCAACACCATTCATTCTTTGATTTTTGTATCCTGAATAGTAAAGTGCATAGTCTGAAAGTGTCCAATTCCACTCAGTTTCAATTCACTGATGCCTGTTATTGATTCATTTTATCTTTCAGTGTGTTGAGCCTTCCCACATTCAGGCATTTACACTCAAACTTCCCACTATAAATTTATTTCTGCAGCTTCAGATTTTATTTTCCCACATGGCAACATCAACAACCAGATGTCCAGAAGGCTTTGGTCTGACTGTGTCATTGATACTACAAAGGATCCTTAGCTCTTTCTCAGTAGCATGTTGAGTATAATCTTAAAGATTCAGGTTCATCATCCAGCACTATTTCATTAATCACTTTATATTGCTTATCCAAATGGTTTCTTAGTAAAACACATTTACTCTTGTCTTCTCCTGCACAATATGAAATGATGCCTTTGCCATTGTCATTAAAGTGATCCTTTGCCTCCAGCATCTTCCTATGTCACTTCATGAGTTATGTGGCCCACTAGAAGTATACATTCTTTGTATATACACTCCTGAAATTCTTCACTCATCCCTCCCAGGAACATCTCTTTATACCACAATGAGGTATCACAATAGTACTTGGGGGAGGGGGAGAAATGTTCAGAGTAGATTACTGAATTAAAGCAGGAGTACACAGAATATAGGTCTGAAACAGAACTTTTGTTTTCTATAACACCTCAACTCTGGAAAAATAAATCTGTTTATTAATTGCTTTCCTGATAGGGTGGGGGAAGACAGGATTAGCTTACCCTACACTCCTAACATTAATCAACTGGGGAAAAAAAAAGAAGACAATAGTGTTTTTGGAAAAGAAGCAAAAGGATCCTGTGAGAGAATCCAGTGAATCTCTTTCCTTTTCCTTCTAGGGCAGGGGTGTCAAACTCAATTTCATTGAGGGCCGCATCAGCATTGCGGTTGCCCTCAGGGGGGCGGGTAGGTGTGGCCAGGGTGGGCGTGGCCTATTGGGTGGGCGTGGCTGGAGTGGGTGTGGCCTACTGGGTGGGCATGGCCAGCTCTACATCGTTCGCATCAAGGGTGCCTGTGGGGGCCTGAGCAGGAGTGGGACAGATCTGGGGGTCTCTGGCAGAAGGGGGTGGGACCAGGGCAAGCGCCAAGGCATGGTCCACTGGAAGAGCCTGCTGAAACCCCTCCCCCAGAGCCCATCAAGCCGGAAATGTGAAGTAGGCGAGGGCCATTTGCTGGCCACTTCCAGGCGATGGTGCATTTCTTCATTCCTCACAAAGGGTGACACCTCCCCAGCATGCACCCAGGGGGCGGGGCCAACGCGGCAGGGGCCGGTCCCTTGCTATTTCCAGACGGCCTTGTGGAGCTAAGACTGAATGCGTTTCAGCATAGATGGCCACCACAAAATTGTACATTGGCTCCCGGGCGGCCTGGGCTGGGGCCAAGGCAGCAGGGGCCATTCCCTCACTGTTTCCAGGATGGCTTCGTGGGCCACATGAAACCACGTCGCAGGCCGCATCCGGCCCCCGGGCCTTGTGTTTGACATGTCTGTTCTGGGGTGTTCTGAGTGAGAATTATAGAGCAATTAGCCAACTTGCGGACCAAGAATGAATGGGGATGGCAGCATGTCCATTATTTTAATATCTTCTAAAACAGCCCTTATTCCAAAGCTCTCTAACTAAAATCTGCAACAATTCTATTATACAGCTGTTTTTGTCTAAAGACTAGGTTATAATTTCAAGATATTGTCTTGGGCTACATTTATCCCTGATAAAATTGGAAAAGAAGGCTTCTCTTTTCAATAAAAATTTACTTACTTATTAAGCTACTACCATAGCTCCAATATGCTCCTTACAGTGTTATTTTCTCATCAAGCAAATTTGTCTAATGCTGACAACTTTAATTGTATGTTAAAAATTTGGTTTGTGATAATGTGTGACACAGGCAGCTGAGATCACAGTAAAGACTAACTTCCAAAAGAAGCCCCACTTGCTCCATTAATTTTGTACAAAATGTCTTACCATTAAGCCAAGATGCTTTATATTCTGTCCTTAAAGGATTCCTGAAACTCCGCAATATAATGGGCTCTGTACCCAAGAAGTTATTTGAAGTAGCTGTATAAAGTGCACCATCTGAGATGAAGCAAATAAAAAGATGTATCTTTTTAACCCCGCCACAGTTTGCAAAAGGAGATGGGTATATTGTGTGAGCTATAGCTCAAGGATAGCTCACAGATAAATATAGAAGCAAAAGCATAGAAGACGTGTGAGCCACGTCAAATCCTGGCCACTGCTACAAATGGCACCTTTGGAATTTAATAACATGCCTGTGGGTTATGGAAAGATCCATGATCAGCATCAACAATATGATGCTGGACTAGGATCTCATAGCTCCTTTTCCTTTAAAATAAAAATAGAAATAGATTAAATATGGTTCTTTAACATGTGAGTAACCTAACATTAGTTTGAGCTACAGCAATTCTCCACAGAATGATGAAGCATGCACAACAATTAAACCTGCTTAATCTAATCTTAATTTAGCAAGTTAAATAAATGTTGCTATAATTCATGGTAAGACATAAAGGAAGTAGAAGAGGAAAATGTAGATAAAGGTTGATATGTGGTATTAAAACAGAACAGGAGCATCATTAGAAAAATTACACTTTTGTAAGGCAAGTCAGGATTGTGAGTATTCAATTGCTAGGAATTGAATCTGACTCAATGGCACATAACCAACCAATTTATAATAAACAGTATGAACACAAAAAGCCAGCCTTGCATTATTGCAAGTCCAATGGCATAGCTTTCTTCATCTTAATATGAAAATACTAGTGCCAACATTAAGGACTGGCAAAGTCAGTCCCTCCTACTCCATACCAACATCTGTTCCTCCTCACTCTTGAGCTTACTATTTCTCCTTCTTGCTATTGTTGTCTGTTCAACTGTGCTTGAAGGTGACTTAGCACTGACAGGAGCAAGAAAAATGGACTGAAGTCAGAGAAAGGAGACAGCTACAATAATGACGACTATGTGGAATTACAATGGAGGTGGGAGGAGAGAGTTGAGGGCATTTTGCTTAAGAGCTCTGTACAGCCTTTAGCCGAGACTGACACTTTGACTGCTGTCAGCAATTTAGCTTCCTTTGCAAACATATGGCTGACAGAATGGTCAAACATATCAGCAAGTTCCAAAAATAGAGGAAAACAAGCAGCTAAGTTTAAAAGGCCACATTGATTGCCCAATGACAATAGAAAATGGTTTGAAAAGAGTCTTTGTGTAAATATATCAGCTTCTTCTTTAAAAAAATTTAACCAAAAAGCTGCTGCTTGCAGAATAGGGTAACATCCCCCCCCCACTACAGGAAAGAACAAAGGCGAAACGACACAAAGTTGAAAAAGAATAAATATGTCATTAGCATCTTTCAAAAAAAAAAAATCCTACATCAGCCAGCTATTGAGGAAGAGCTGATATACAGGCGGATTGCATATGCCATTAGTTTCCTGATAGCTTTTTCAAACCACTCTTTTATTCAAAGACTGATAAGCAACATCACATCTGAAATATATTCACTCTAATTTGAGTAATCAGTGCTTGACAACCATGACTAAATAAAAAAGATACCAAGACATTTTGCAGGGCAAGGAGAAAACTTACCGACCATTAAAGAGGCATAACTCACAGTTGGTTCATATGGACATCTTCCTCTGCTTTCTGTAGCTCTTGTATACAACTTTAATTTCATATTGTCAATTACCTATTTTAAATAATTCCCAGAGAGATGTATTAGTGACAATGTTCGCACTTCTTGCTAAATCATGGTTTACTTATCCATTAAAAGGTAAAGCCCCTTGACGCCATTCAACTTCCAAGCTGAGCATGAATCTGGATGACTGAAACAGTGCTTTATATGAAAGCAAAGACTAAGGAGGTTCTATTGAGAAAAATCTCAAGACTGGAACCCAAAGTCTAGGATGCTCTCCGTATTCTGATGCTGTAAAAAGTCCTGGTTATCAAAAGGTTGAGTAGAAAAATGTAAGAGAGTCCTAAAGATCAACTGACAGTAGTCCATCTGCCATTTCCACTAGCTGCCAAAAATCTATTCTAATTTTGCCGTTGATTGAGTTGTGAAAAAATCCACTCCTTTGAATGTTCGTCCACCCACTTGAGCCAGATTTCTGTTAAATGTCGAGACCTAATATGCTCTAAACTAGGAGAGAAAGTGAGAATCTGATCATAAAAAAGAATGGAATCCTTACTCATCAGACAGCATAACTTAAAGTCTCCTTGGTAAGACTCAGTAACTAGCTTTGATTATCCTAACATATAATGGATTGAACAGAGACTGGAAACTAGACAATGCTATGATGACTGTATAGAGTTCCTTCCCCCAAAATTATGTTACTATAGGATTCCAAAGCATTCCCAAGAGTATGTCAGCTTTCATGAGCAATGTACTTCTCATCTCCATGTACTAACATCAGAGATTACAATAAAGGTGTTCATATGAAAAGCAAAGGTCAGCAACCTCTGAAGGGAAATGTTTATCAGTATGGAACCAGAATAAAATTATTGGAGTATTTTCACTTCTCAAAATTATGTCACTATATACCATCATGAGCCTTTGTAGGGTGGCCGGGCATATAAGGTCATGCCTCTTGGCATGCAGAACCTAATACTGTAATCCTTTCCAATATTTGTTTTCTGTTCATCTGAAGAAAAAATATAGCCAAATATATACAAGTATTTCAAATGTATGATGAAAGCATAATTGTAAACAAGGAATGTCTTATCATCTTTGGTGGACTTGTAATAAAACAAAGTAATATTTGGGCCAGATTTATATTTTAATGCAGAAGTTTTTTAAAATGAATATAAAATTGAAACCAGATATTTTCCTTTTAGGACTATTGGACAAAGAACTTGAAAAAACTGTGGAAGTATTTTCTGTATATGTTGACTACAACAAGAATTGTTTATGTGCAAAACTGGAAACATGTATTAATCCCCACAATGGAAGAATGGATGGAAAAATTGATGGAGCCAGCAGAGATGGATAAATTAACTGCTTTAATCAAAGAAAAGATATACCCAACTTTCTTTCTACTTTGAAAGGCTTCTAGATTTTGTGTTTGAGACAGAAAAAAAATGAAATTCGGACTGGGATTTGCTGATTAGATAAGTTTGTTGTTATAGAAATGACTAGTTTATAGTAAATATGTAAAAGTAAAAAATTAAGGCTTGCCTTACTATTTTTATTTTATTATGCTGAAAAGGGTTGGAAGTTAACATTTTTCTTTCCTTTTTCCCTAACCCACTTTTTCCCTCTTCCCTTCCACATTTCCCTAATATCTTTATTTTCATTTGTATTTTATATTATGATAATTTTAATAAAATTATATTTTTTTAAAAAGAGGAAAAAATATACAGTTGAATACTTAAACAGCTCACAAGTGATGAAATCTATGTGAGGAAGCTGTAAGGCTCTTCTCTAAATTTTCCTATGGCCCCTATGTCTATTTTGCCTTGTTGTAGAGAGAAGGACAGCAGACAAGGGAAATTGTCCAGATATGAACACAGTTTCCTGCAATGAACATAGTTTCCTGCAACTGTAATATTAATAAACAAGGTTCTACATTTAGGCAAGAAAAACCAAATGTACAGGTATAGTATAGGGGGTACCTTGCTTAATAGCAGTAACTGTGAGAGGGACCTTGGAGTCCTAGTAGTGGACAATCACTTAAATATGAGCCAGCAGTGTGGTGCAGCTGCCAAAAAGGCCAACACAGTGCTAGGCTGCATTAACAGAGGGATAGAATCAAGATCACGTGAAGTGTTAATACCACTTTACAAGGCCTTGGTAAGGCCACACTTGGAATACTGCATCCAGTTTTGGTCACCACGATGTAAAAAAGACGTTGAGACTCTAGAAAGAGTACAGAGAAGAGCAACAAAGATGATTAGGGGACTGGAGGCAAAAACATATAAGGAACGGTTGCTGGAATTGGGTATGTCGACTCTAGTCTAATGAAGAGAAGGATGAGGGGGGACATGATAGCAGCGTTCCAATATCTCAGGGGCTGCCACAAAGAAGAGGGAGTCAAGCTATTCTCCAAAGCGCCTGAAGGCAGGACAAGAAGCAACGGATGGAAACTAATCAAGGAGAGAAGCAACCTAGAACTAAGGAGAAATCTCCTGACGGTTAGAACAATTAACCAGTGGAACAACCTGCCTCCAGAAGTGGTGAATGCTCCAACACTGGAAGTTTTTAAGAAGAGACTGGACAGCCATTTGTCTGAAATGGTATAGGGTTTCCTGCCTGAGCAGGGGGTTGGACTCGATGACCTCCAAGGTCCCTTCCAACTTTATTATTATTAATTATTATTATTATTATTAGTTGTTCCAGAGAATATTAATTATTAGAAGTGAAAACTCATACTCAAAGATGGTTTTAGTAAGCTGAATGAATTGGTATGTGAAAATAAGTCTCCTAGAAATCCAAAGACGCTAGTATATCTTCTTTCCATACCATTCCAGAATTTATCTCATTCCACAGAGAATCTGTAATCTCACATATCAGTCTAACCTGGCTCTCCAACCCCATTAATTTTTCTTGAATGGAGTTTTAAAAATTGCAAAACTTTTTGTGAAGATGCTATTTTATCACCTACATTAGGAGGAGATGTCATTCATCACTATGTGGCATTTCTCTGGAACAGGAGACTTGGGAGAATAGAGAAAACAGTTGGAAGGATGAGATATAACACCTACTGTACATTCTTTCCAGAGGGTATTCAGGTTCTTTGATCGGATGTTATTTTGGCTCTCTGATGCACAAAGATTGTAATTGTCTTGTTTGGTCACTACTGTTCCTAATTAAAATGGTGAGGCTGTTGCTGTTTTGTGAGGGATCTGGTCCCAGCCCATGAGAGGTATCTCCTTTGACATAGGCAAAGGAGTGTGATCAAAAAGAGCAAGAGGATTGGGAACTTATTCCTAAATTGCAAAACCTTTTTCTTAATAGTTATTAATATCATCCATACTTCCATTGTGGGGATTAGTGCTATTCCCAATTTCTCAAACATGATAACTAAGGGTTGCTTAGCTAGTTCAAATACTATGATAAATTAGAATTTTTATAAAGAATTCTAACTTATCAGGAGAAAGCTAGTGTGCTGATATGTTCTGTTGAACTCTTCCTGCATTCTGGAAAACCTAATGAACAGATTCTATTCAAGGGTTGTTCATAATTTATGACCCTGGTTTAGGGTAACATAACAATTTTAAAAGCCAAGTAAAAGAAATAGAATGAATATGGTTGGATCTTGTACTATCTTTTGTAAATAGTACCATTTCCTCCATTTTAACAGGGCGAAGAAAAAAACTTGCAATGGATAGTCCTAATGGTAGTCCTCAACTTACAACAGTTCATTTAGTGACCGTTCAAAGTTACAATGGCACTGAAAAAAGTAACTTATGATCATTTTTCACATTCATGACCATTGCAGCATCTCCATGGTCACATGATCAAAATTTAGATACTTGGCAACTGATTCATATTTATGATGGTTGCAGTGTCTCAGGATCATGTGATCACCTTTTGTGATTTCTGACAAGCAAATTTAATGGAGAAGCAAGATTCACTTAACAACCATGTTACTAACTTAACAATTATAGTGATTCACTTAACCACTGTGGCAAGAAAGGTCATAAAATGGGGCAAAACTCACTTAACAAATGTTCACTTAGCAACAGAAATGTTGGGCTCAATTGTGGTTGTAAGTCAAGGACTACCTGTACTTGCTTGTACAAACCATTGAAATGTGTATTCTACATTACTTATTTCTAGCATTTTGTAGCCTCCTGTGACTCAGAAAGTGGCTTAGGATAAATACTATGACTAAATGACAATTCCTTGTTCCCATAAGTAAAAGACATATTGCAATAGCCTCAAAAAATATGCTATGAACTTACCATGTAACGACAAGCTGGATGAAATGCGTTTGTGCCACACACATATAAATTTGTTGCATTTATCTTATGCATAATAAGTATATAATTGTTGCATTCTGCCTGAAAAATGCACACAAATGATTAACTTCAAAAACTGCAATTATATTCTCAACCTTATAAAACAATTCTGCTGTTGAAGGTAAGCAAAGACTGGCATTGTAAGATCCCTGGGCAGGAGAACAATGCTTGTCTTCTGGAGAGAACACGGGGTACACTTTTCCAACAAATGCACTGATAAATGGTGCAGTTAAGTAATTTTAGGACACTGGATGAACAGGAAAATTATTTATATGATAATGAGTTTTAATTTCTCTCTTCAAAATATATGAAATTACTTCTAATGTATTTGAGACCTTTTTACTGATTCTAGGGAGAAAAAAAATGCATTTTCTCCTTCAAACCATATATTAAGCCCTTGCTGTTTTACTATTTATAGATTGATTTGGCTTGATCCCAGTGCCTAACATGGTTCTGGACAAGCTGGCCTTCCCCTGAAAAAGCAGGTCCATGACTTAAAGGTTCTGCTAGAATTGTAGCTACTGCTGAAGCACAGGAGATAATAGCCATAACTATCTTATTCTGGCACTCCCTTCAGGTGAAAGGGGGTCTAGGTTTCTATCAAGTAGTGAGAAGTTAGAGTGATATAGAAATGTTGTAATAAATAAATAACACATAACCATCCTTCTTCCTATACAGGATAATTCACAGTTTTCCCAATGTTTCCTATATTTCTATTCAAAACTGTGTTTTTGGAAGAGTTCACAAAGCAGTTTGCAGTGAAGCACAAATATATGTGTACAGGTAGTCCTCGACTTACAACCACAATTGAGCCCAGAATTTATGTTACTAAGTGAGAAATTTGTTAAGTGAGTTTTGTCCCATTTTATGACTTTCCTTGTCACATTTGTTAAGTGAATCACTGCAGTTGTTAAATTAGTAACCCGGCTGTTAAGTGAATCTGATTTCCCCATTGCTTGTCAGAAGATCACAAAAGATGGTCACATGACCCTGGGACACTGCAGCCGTCATAAATATTAACCAGTTGTCAAGCATCCGAATGTAAATCATGTGACCATGGGGTTGCTGCGACGGTCATAAGTGTGAAAAATGGTTAATTTTCAGTGCCATTGTAACTTCGAACAGTCACTAAATGAATTGTTGTAAGTCGAGGACTACCTGTACTTAAGAGGATCTAAAAATGTAATGATATTCTATTTAATAATTAATGGTCAGGATAATCTCCAGACCATGCATGTTACTACTTGGATTTGGAGATGGATGGAAAGAAAAGGTTCATAATTCAGTGAATTTGTATTAACATCCTCACCTGTTAAAGACAGCAGCTGAGGGAAACAAAATCCTAACTCCTTTCTCCTAAGGGGATGGGTTTGGAAAGGGTACTTTGAAGAACAGAGCCCCACCCAGCAGCAGAGCAGAGAGTATACATGAATCAAGTTCTCAGTTTCTAGCTGTAGTATTCCCATTCAAAAGACTTTATGAAAGAAAACTAAAGAAGAGAAAATTTAGAGAGTTTCTTGCTAGAACAAAGTTTAAAAATATCATTTAGCATTGTATTAGTTTACCAAAATATAAAATACAGTAGTACAAAGAAAAATGTAAATAAGGAGGAAAAGTGTAGGGGAAAGGGGAAAAGAAAAAGCATTGACTTCTGGCTCTTTTTGGTGCAGTTGAATAAGGTAGTAACATAAAACCTCAACTGTTTACTTTTATATGATAATATATACTGGCCATTTCTATAACAAATCTATTTATTTAAGCCTGAAGTGCAACCATACTCTATCTCGGAAATCAATTTAATATTTTCACCAAGGCACACCTTGCTTTTTCCTTTGCGAAGACATTGAAGCTTACTATCCTCTGAAGCAAACCAGGATACCTAGGAATCAAAACAGGCAAATGAACGTATTAAAATCTTCCATAAAGTAAACAGGCTGAGCCAATGCTATTGTTTCTAGCCAGTTCCCTCAGTTAGGCATACCCTCTTTCCTATAGGACAATTAACACATAAAATCCAAGTATTAAGATTTTATGGCCGGGATGATATCAGACCTAGTGATTTTAAACTAAAAATGGCTTCTTGTTTAGGCTGAGTATTTTTCTGAAACATTTCTTTTTATCTAGTTGTATCTCTCAGCTGTGACTCTCTACTCCAATTTCTGTATCAGTCTCTAGTTCTCTTTCTGACAATTGCCAAGGGATTAGATGGAAAGGGGGAGAAAAATATCCTATAAAACCAAGATGGTGTGGGAGAGGGTGGAGTCTCTTTTTTTTTCAGGAGTAGTAGGAGTTCCAGGAGCTCTGGAGCTGCATATTGGCAATTGGCAAGAGCAAATAGGTAAGATTAACCTTGTTATTCTGTTTATAAACAGAACACACTGACACTGATATCCCCTACACTCCACTGAAGATGTTACCTAGCCTGGTAAGGAAACATTCAAAAACCAACCCACGAACTCAGAGAATGAACCTTCACCCTCATGCTATACCTGAGCTACAGATATTTACAGCTATTGCAAAGATTATCCTTCTCTGCCTGTTCCTTCATTCCCCTTCAATGAGAGAGGGTAACAGATTTTTGCCAATAATGGTAATCTGCAAATAATGAAGGGCCTTAGATCCATTCTATAAAATCAAAACTAAAGAGTCAAGCCAAAATCAATGGAAATATAATGCCCACAGGACCTGCTTAGCCTCTTAGGTCTTAACATAGTTCAGCTCTATAATTTCCTATTTGGACACAGCCAGCTTCATTTTCTGGTATTCTTAGCAAAAATGACCAAATAGCAGATGAAACCCTGACAGTTGCTGCCAGTGAGAGCAGTCATTAGGCTAGATAAACTGATTAAAAAATAGTTTCTCTGTCAGCTGTTGAGATGAGCTATATGGTACTAATTGCGTTTTAGATCAGAAATTCTGGAAGCAGGGATCAGCCAGTGGGAAGCAAAAAGAAATGCAAGAAATAGTTTTGATTTTTTGGTGCTTCATCAACATTGAATCAGGCTGTGATTATTATGAATATAGCCTGTTTGCCAGTCTCTACACTTTCCATGAGTGAGAGGCATGTCTCATTATCTCTTTGCTTCTTGAAGTATTATCATAATGACTTCCAAATGCTTTTAATTACCAAAAATCAGCATAGAATGTGACAGCTCTTTGTCTCTCTCACAAACAGCAGCTTTAGTGGGAAGATGTGAGGAAATGCTCACAAGAACATAGGGGACAATAGGAACTACTAAAGCAGGACCAGGGTATGAATGTACAGGTTCAGCTTGGTGCACTGTATCACTTGTGCTGCATCAAGCACTATGAAATACTGAGTTTTCAATCCGACAAAATCAGACTAAATGTTCCATTTCATCTTAAATATTTTGTGGGCAGGATGGTGTGGAGTGACAGGTGCCAGTCAAGCCCCCCTATCCCTATCTTCCCCCTACCTTCCAGGGGTAGCCTGGACCCCTTCCAGTCAGTAATCCTTTTCTGGATAAAAAAAGCATGGGAGGCACATTCCTTGTTGCCCGATCATATACTGTTTCACTTGGACAAGAGTTTTAGTAGCATACTAGATTCATGCTTTCAAGAGATTCCACTTCTCGGTGACGGAGGATATGCTTTGCACTTTTTTAAAATTACATCCTGCTAAACTTTCCCTACCAATGGGATTAGAAAGGTCTCTGATATTACAGGGAATTTCTGTTGGTTTGAGTAGACACTACAGAATTACAGGGATGAATGTCAGGTAAAATAAAAAAACTTTATTGAAAGTAAACAAATGTCTTCAGTAGAAAGATACATGAAAATTGTAAAATACTTACTCTGGATATTTCTTTAGAAATGTCATTTAAGTTAAAAACAAGGATATAATCTTTGACTCCAGCATATAAAGTATTTGTTTCTTCACTCAGCAAGAGAGTAGAAAAATTGGACAGTCCTTGCTTTTCAAATATCTTTAGATTTTCAGCTTTAAAAAAAGGAATGTTTTAAAATGTTTAAATCTTTATTAAATATGATCTTGGATAAAATCAAATCTTTATATAGATGGTTAAAAACTGGTTTCTAGTTTCAGTTTCCACATGTGGAGTTTTCTTGCATTACTTCCTTTTTGCTTTGAAATGTTGTCCATTGCCACAGGCACTTTTAAATGGAAAACTGCTTATAATGTGCAAAAAGAAAGTCTATAACACAAGCATATTATATACTGTAAGTACTGGTATTTTACCAGTAATGTAAGTACTAGTATTTTATGCCAAACCTTAGTCCCTCTAATAAAGTTTCAGGAGCTCTCAACATAAGCTTTATATTATAGTTGGCTCAAAAATCAGTCTAGCCCTGATCTTCACAGGGAGACAGGGACAGGCCAGATATTTTTAAAAGTTCACTGACTATACATTAATGCAAGATAACCATTCAATTTTTACTCATCGTAAAGATCCTATATGATTATATTTACACAAAGCAATTCCATTTAATTTCCATAACTAATAAACAAGCGATGGGAGCCATATTTAATAAGAAATTGTCCTGTTGGACACATATTTCTATAGTTTTTAATAGATTCAACAAGATGCTTACACTGGTATTTCACTGTTTTTCTTGGTATGACATTCAGAAGATTACTTGCACCCTGCTGCTGAATTATTCCACAAAGCATTAGAAGACAAAAAGCAACTGTAGCGCCCATGGTTTTCAACTAGATTGTTGCATATTCTATGCATTGATTTCATGGAATTTCAATCAAAAACACAAAAACAAACACAGGAATAATCATAAGTTTGTTCTACAATATTAATTTAAATGTTAAAAGTTTTAATTGTTGATCAACTCCTTTATAAGGAAGGAAGGAAGGAAGGAAGGAAGGAAGGAAGGAAGGAAGGAAGGAAGGAAGGGAAGGAAGGGAAGGAAGGAAGGAAGGAAGGAAGGAAGGAAGGAAGGAAGGAAGGAAGGAAGGAAGGAAGGAAGGAAGGAAGGAAGGAAGGCTCTACTATTTCTAAATTCTAATTCCCAATTCTAACTCATTATCTTTCAGGATTTTACTTTCTCCACCTGAAAACGAACAAATACCCATTTTCTACCAAGAACCACTCCAAATTCTCCCCAATATTTCTGCCAGTAAACTCTTCCTTCTTCTATTGGTATCTCCAGGCAATTCTACTCTCCTCTCAATTTTTCATATCAGAAGAGATACCCCAAATTGGAGGCACTCTGTTATTCTTCTCAGGATACTATCAATAGAATACTTTTCTCCACTCTGGACACTTTGCAGATATATGGTATATGACTGCAACTCAAACCATCCTCAGCCAGTATTCAATTAGTGTGTGTGTGTGTGTGTGTGTGTGTGTATGCGATATCATGTTCTCAGAGCATATTAATACTCAGTGAACTGGCACTTGTATTTTCACCTCTTTTCTCCACCCTTCCTCTCACTGTTTTCTCTATACTGACCTCAATTCCTCTCAGACTTTACCCTCCACCTAACTCTCCCCTTTCCCCCAAGTAAGGTCCACCCCCACCCCTATTCCACTTCCCCCATTTTCTCCTCTCAGCCTCCCTTCCCAATTAGCCTCTTTTATGACAGGCTTCTCAGGTCAAGAAGCCACGCTCCCTTCAGACCCTCGAAAATGCCTAATTCAATGGGTGACGTTTATTATTATTTTTTATCCCGCCTTTATTACTTTATAAGTAACCCAAGGCGACAAACATTCCCCCCCCCCACAACCACCCCGTGAGGCGAGTTGGACTGACAAAGAGGGTGACTGGGCGAAAACCACCCACCACGTTTTCATGCTTTTAAGACATCCCCTCTTCATATCCGTATTTGTAAGCACTCCAGAGGACAAATCCCCCCCCCGCATTTATTTCGCCCCTCTGTCAGAAGCCAGCCTCCCCCGGCCTTCCTCTCCCCGGTTATAGCCGACAAAGGACACCCACGTCCCTCTTCCTAGCTACCCTAAGAGAGACAGTTGAGGCGAGGATTTAAATACCTCCTCACGCCCCTCCCCTTCATCTTAGCCACGCCCACCCAGCGTCCTGTTCGGCGCAGGGGGGGGTCTCCCGAAGAACACGTGACCTTCGGCCGCCGGACAGTCGAACCTTTCGCTTAGGTTTCTTCATGAAGAGCGAACTCCAGAACGTCGAGCGAGCAAGTTTTCTTCCCCTCTCTCTGGCTGTTTAACGACCGTCAGGATTTTTGCAACCCGGATCAGGTGGCCCTAATCCATAAAATAACCCCGTTGACGATTACGAGGAAGTAATTTGGTTTTTTTTAAAAAATAAATAAATAAATAAATAACTGGGTTGTTTTATTTGGGTGCTCCATCACTGGAAGCTTTTAAAAAGAGACTGGGCAGCCATTTGTCTGAAATGGTAGAAGGTCTCCTGCTTGAGCAGGGAGTTGGACTAGATGGCCTCCAAGATCCCTTCCAGCTCGGTTATTTTGTTAACATTCAACGATTGTTGTCAACAAGTCAAGGCATCCTACAAGAGGTGCTGCAACCAAATGGAAGAAAAGCCCTACTGTCCTTTTGGGTTCGGTTGTTTTGAAATATAAAATGTAGTGGCTAGTGGAAGCATGTGAAAGTATCAACTTATTTTTTTAAAAAAAGAATCGGTCTTTTGGTATAACTATTGAAATTATATTGTACAGCCGCAAGTGTATTTTCCAATACTTCTGGATTAATGGGTAAGATCTGTAAACATTTGCCTGAAACTTTCCTCTTTTCATTGTTAAGAATGACAAACGCTGCATGGTCTTTATTGTTTATATAAATTGTATTAAAAAGGGAAGAATTATGGATGGGAAGAATTCCCTTAGCAAATACTTAAGGAATGTATGGATGATAATACCATAAATCCCTTAAATATTTGCAAAAGGAAATGATTGTGACAGTAAATACACAACTCCAAGTGTGACATTGCCTCTCTTCAGTTATTTTGGAAAAAGAAAGCCTTTGCTGAAACAGCTAAAAATAGGTTAAATTCCATAAAATCTTACCAATCTCTCCTCCCCCCCCCCGTTTTTTTCTTTTTGAGTAGACCCTATATGGCTCTACCTTCTCATCAGTATGACCAAGAGATGATGGGAACTGGAGTCCATCTGAAGGGATCTCATCATCCCCATTTTGAAACTTTCCCCTACACTAGGACATATTTTCTATAAGGAAAAATTATATTCGATAACAGTATTTTTCTCAATGCGGAAGGTAAATGGGGGCGTGGACTATGAGCTTGTACAGGATTACTTCAAGGTATCTTCTGCCTGAATCAGAGCAGGATGTGGTCATCCTCCATCTTCCCTGCCATGTCTCAAGGAGTATGGCAGGGGTCTTCAAACCTGGCCCTTTTATGACTTGTGGACTTCAACTCCCAGAATTCCTCAACCAGGCACTCTGGCTGAGGAATTCTGGGAGTTGAAGTCCACAAGTCATAAAAGGGTCAGGTTTGAAGACCCCTGGAGTATGGTGTGCAAAGCCAGATGTGGTTAAGCATCCAAGGCAGGGGGCCTTCTCTTCCACATCTGCTGCCAGAGGGACTGCTTCTCAGCAATTCATAGAATTCTGCAGGTTATCAACAGTCAACTGACCCAACAGGAACCCCATGGGGCCACCTGCAAGAAGTCAACTCAAGAGAAAACATCCTTCACACGGTATAAAATTGCTACGGAACCCACTTTGGCAACATGATTGTAGCAAGTTAGACGTTTCAAAATAGAATCGGTGAAATCACAGCAACGATAAGACTAGTTGAACAGTATCTCATCTCCGAATTTCATGTGTTGGGGAACATGAATGGGATGCTGTGCTTATTTATTTGACCTACATCTTAGCTTTATTTTGATTAACACAAAACCGGGTACATACAATAGTGCTCCCTCGTCTTTTCTCTACAACCACTGCTCTGTGAGATGGGTTGGGCTAGGAGAATGATGGTTCTCAAGCATCTCAGGGAAAGTATAGAACTAAATGGACCTTCATTATTACATAGCAATAGCATGTAGACTTTTACAGCACTCTCCGGGCGGTTTGCAATGTCAGCATATTGCCCTCAACATCTGGCTCCTCATTTTACCAACATCAGAAGGATGGAAGGCTGAGTCAAGCCTCAAGCCCATCGGGATCGAACTCCAGGCTGTGGGCAGAGTTGGTCTGCAATACTGCATTCTAACCACTGCACTACCAGGACTCATTACATTCTACCTGCATTTTGAGGAACTGAGATTCTCATGTCTCATTGGACTGCATAGATTGGGCTTTTTGAGGTGAGCCAAGGGCAAAGTCACGGTTCATCCAACAACACATATAATAGCTTCTTCTCAGAGTATATAACAAGTCAAGCAATTATTGATTTTCAACTGTCTGGATATTTGGGAAAGAAGCGGCTCTTTGGATTTGAAATGTTTGTTATTTGTCTTTGGTCAAAATATGATAAATCTAACGTAAATGTTTTTAGGGCCCATCTTGCTCCAGTGAGAGACTGGACTCTCACAAGTCTTACGCAGAAGAACCCACTGACAGGAATCTATGTATGTATGTATGTATTTCCTGTCTTTGTTATTTTTACAAATAACTCCAGGCTGTGAACATATCCAACACTTCTTCCAGTGAAGGAGAGCATATCCAACATTTCTTCCTCCTCTTCCCCCCCCCCACAACATGTTCTGAGTTTCCATAATAGAATTGACTGAAAGATGTGGAAGCTGAAATCAGTTTGCAAAATTGTCCACTGACCTGGAAGAGGTTCTGAGGCAGACGATGAAGATGTGCAGTGTGTGGTCCCTTGATGGCTTCCTTCTGGGAGCTTAGATTAGGTCACTTCACCCTTTTCTGACCCACAGTTCTAAGGCTACTGTAGTTTGTGATGAGCAAGTGCCAGTAATAAATAAGACAGGCAACTCTAAAGTCCCATTTTCAAAATTTCAGCTTGCATGACATACTGTACATACGTTGGAGAAGTAATTTTGTTCAGAAGACCATTTAAGAAACCAAAGTCATACTATCAATAATTAGGGAATTTGTTCCAATTTAAGTAATCAGAAAAAGACAGTTGGGTAAAAGAAGAGTGGAGTAATTTCTGTCCTATTTCCTTGATTGGAAGCACTCTGGCTGTAAAAAATATTATGCACCTGTACCTCTAGCAACATGCTGCAGTCAGTTCTCATGTGTATCAGATGGCACATATAATGCAGTAGAAGTGCTGGACATGCTGAATTTAAAACACACAAGAGAACACTCTGTTCCAAGGTGACTCAGATTAAGCACATAAATCTTAGCTTGTCTAAGCGGGCCTTTCTTAATCTAGGAGAGCAATATTTCACAGAAAGACCCAAAACAAGAACATAAAAGGCAGTGGTCAGGATAGGAATATATAACACCTCCATGCTTCTACTATACGTGCTTCTCTTATTCTTACAACACTATTATTCTGCATACTGCCATCATGTTCCAAGAGAAACAAACCAAGCTCCAAGTTCAGATGATCCACTAAGTCAGGGGTAGGCAACCTTGGCTCTTTTATGACTCGTGGACTTCAACTCCCAGAATTCCTGAGCCAGCATGGCTCAGCTTGGAAACCTCTCCCTTTTCCCTCAGCATGGCTGGCTCAGGAATTCTGGGAGTTGGAGTCCACAAGTCATAAAAGAGCCAAGGTTGCCTACCCCTGCACTAAGTCAACTGAGCCACTTAACATCATGCAAGTGTATGTGAGATGAATACAGGTAGTCCTCGGCATACGACCATAATTGAGCCCACAATTTATGTTGCTGAGTGAATTTTGCCCCATTTTATGACCTTTGTTGCCACAGTTGTTAAGTGAATCATTGCAGTTGTTCAGTTAGTAACACAATCGCTAAGTGAATCTGGCTTCCCCACTGACTTGGCTTGTCAGATCGCAACAGGGCATCCCATGACCCCTGGCTGCTACAACCGTCATAAATATGAGCCAGTTGCCAAGCGTCCGAATTTTGATCATGTGACCATGGGGATGCTGCAATGGTCATAAGTGTGAAAAATGGTCATAAGTCACTTTTTTCAGTGCCATTGTAACTTTGGTCACTAAACGAACTTGTAAGTCGAGGACTACCTGTATGCTTAACCATGGTTAGGATTAATTCAGTTGCCACCAAGTCACCAATTAACTACCAGGATAGTGTAGCGTGTTATTGAGTTTAAGGACCGAGCTGTTCAGGTTGTTAACTGCACCCCCAGCCCGCTAGACACAATTAGAACAGCCTCTAGCAGCAGTGATATACGAGTGTACCATATATGTTTACAAATCTAGTCATCCAGTGTCATTAATTACTGCATTTAATCATCGGCCTCCTATGCATGGCATTTATAAGATTGGTTGTGCTAACTGGTTCCCTAAGAAAGTTTATGAATTAATCCATCAAAGTAATAAATGTGAGGGTTTTTTTTGAGGAAAGACACATGAGTATGAACTATTCAATCTATTTGTTTTGCTACTATCAATATTAATAGAGCACAAGCTCAGTCTGAAATAGATATCCAGAAAGGAAGAAAAGCTTCATGATTATATTCCTTCTCTGGGAGAAGGATCTGAGACAGTGGTGGCGAACCTATGGCACGTGTACCAGAGGCGGCACTCAGAGCCCTCTCTGTGGGCATGCGCGCCATGCCCCGGAGATGGCAACTGTCCCTCTTCAATCAGCCGCCCGCTAACTCGCTGAGGTCCCATGTGGCCGGATGCATCCCAGCACAGCTGGTTTCCCTCCCCCCCGTCCCATCCCCGTCGCCTCGCATGCTCTCCTTTTCCCAGGCACGACCCACTGTATTGCCTCCTCAGCTGTTGGCCGTCCGTCCAGCTCAGAGGCGGCTTCTCTGAACTGCTGGTGGCGGGCTGCGGAGCCCCAGAGTGCGCAGGTCGAGGGGCCGGCAGGCTGTGGCTGCTGACGGACACTGTCGGCCCCCATGCGCTCGCTGGCCTGTGTGTGCGGGGGCCGATGGTGTCAGGCAGCAGCCACCCTGGCCCCTGCCTCACCTTGCCCTGCGACAGTGGCACCCGCACCCTGCCTTGCCTCGCCTCACCTTGCAGGACGAGCCTCCTACCCACTGCCCCACCTGCCAGAGACCCCCTGGATCTCCCCCAACCCTGCCCGGCCCCCACAGGCATCCCTCCCCACGAGCAACATCGAGGTGACCATGCCCACCTTGGCCACACCCACCCAGTCTGCCATGACCACCACAGCCACGCCCACCCAGTGGGCCACGCCCACCTGGCACCCGGTGATAAATAAGTGGGTTTTGGGTTGCAGTTTGGGCACTTGGTCTCTAAAAGGTTCGCCATCACTGATCTGAGACATGCTCTTCAAAGACAACCTTGGCACCATACAAGGTTAGATCGGCTTTATTGAGGAAACCCCACCAGATTCATCTTTTTGCTGCTTTTTAGGTACCTTCTTAAATAGTAAATGTAGTTACCATTTAAAAGGGTGACCCACTTTTTCCCCCGAACATACCTTCCCTTCATAAGACGAGCACTTATTTGTGGTAACTATCCCACGTTTGTAGATGCAAGGATTGAAACAAAGCTGGCTTTTTCTACTGCTTTTTATTGTAGATCTTGATAAAAGGATTACATGCCATTAAGATATTTTAAAAGAAATGTTAACTTCAATCATTGGCTAACAATTTGCTATTCATTACTGGTCAATACTGATAGGTTTTACAAGAAGAAAGGAAAAAAATATCTGACTGAGGACTTCAAAAAATGCAACATTCCAAACCAAAATTGACAGAGAAGAGAGACACACCCTAGTGACGGAAGTGAAAAATGTTCTTGGATGCTTCTAATCTTCGTATCAGAGAGCCTGGAAAACTAGAATAATAGAAAAGGTGGTGAACTGACACAGATTGAAACTGGATTTTTTTAAACTGTTTTTTTATTTTATTTTTTGCAAATGCAATCAGGTGTTTGCTGTGGTAGATGTTGCCTGCTAAAGCAGGTGTCAAAACAGACAAACAAAAAACAACGAAGCTTGGTTATGAAACCCAAATATCCAACATAGGATCGATTGAAAAGCAACACTTTAAAAGCACCAGTGCTGCTGCTGTATAATTTTTGTCCCATATCAAACCTTCATACAAGGAAGACTGATTAGAATCGCAATAATCTGGGAGGGTTGGAGGTAAATGTTTTTCTCCTTGTCGCCACCCCAAGTAAGAGAATTCGTATTTTTAAATGTTCGAGCGTTCATTATATGCAAGCTCTGAAGCAAGCTGAAATCAGCAGGGTCACCCCCATCAAAACTGGGTTCAAAGAAACCATCATTTCCCCTGTCTGGAGATTTAGAGCCTTCAGTTGATGCCTCCCCAAGAAGCGATAACTCAGTTTTGGCCCACAAAGGGCACAGAAAAACTGGATTGAGAAAGTGCCCCCCCACAGAGCGTAAGAGAAAACATTTGAATATTCATCTCAACTGTTGCAAATTCTGAAGTTGAGAGAGAAAATGCTTTTAAGCAACTTGAAAGAATAGGAAAGCTGACTATTAAACAAAACATTTTTTTTTTTAAAAAAAATGATGATTTTAACCCAACAGAAGTTGCACGTCTAGAGTATTTCAAGTTTACAGATCAAACTAGTTGTTTTGATAGCAGGCAAACATTTGCGATGTGACGCTCTGTGATGTACAAGGAAAGAGAAACCAACAACCCTAAAAATAAGGAGCTAGAACAGAAAAAGATATCAGGATGGTGTCTAGGCTTCAAGGCAGTATCCATTGGGTAGGACTGGATCCCAAAGGCCTGGAGGATGGGAATTACTACTTAGAATTCTTCAACAATTCAAACGTACTTGCAACTATTTCGGTTCAAGCAACGAAGCAGTTGATTTGTATCAATGGCTTCCGATTGTCTTAGAAAGTGATGGAACACATCATTTGTTCCTTGCTAGCATGTTCTTCAAAGCTTTTATTCTGTGCCATGATTTTATCTGGCATTTCCTGGAGCTCTAAAGCTTGTCTCAAGAAAGCAACTAGGAGAATACGAAACTAGGTACTGCAATATATGCCATCACAAGTTTTTAAAATGAAAACGAGTGTGGGGAATCATGCATATTTCAAACCCCACCCCAAAATGGAATGTGGTGGGAAAAGAAACTCCATGGCTGTGAGAATTGAAATACAAAAAAAAAAGGTAATACCAACAAGATGAAGACATCTTCTGGAGACAGTCATAGAAAAACTGAAAGACTTGACAAATTTGATGGCAAACATGCTACCGGAATTAAGAAGTGTGAGTAATCTGCAAGAATTTTAAAATCAAATCAGGATGCTGTGAATAATCAGTTTTTTAGCTGGGTTTTACACACAAGAGTCTTAATGGTACAAGACGTTATTTGATTAACGTTAAGTCTTTGCCATGTATGTGGCAGCTTTGGTAGACTCATGGAAAAAAAGAGATGTTATCTTGAAGAGGTCCAATCGCCACCTTCAACAAACTGTAATCATATTTATTTAACAGGACATAAAATAGACATGCAAATTGCGGGCAGCTTTATCTCCTAAAAACAAAGAAAGCTTCCTGAGAATATCATGGACGTTAAGAAAAGACAATCCGAGAATGTGAACAAAAGACGCTCAGGCTGGCTTAAATAAACAGCACATATTTGGGGAGGAGGCCAGACATACCGATTGTTGGTAAAGGTCCCCAAAACAAGTTCATGAAATTTATGCTAAGGTAATGGTTTTGGTCTGCTGCTGAATTTTTCATAAGCAACTTCCCGGACTCCAAAATTGATGAAAATAGCAGAAGTTACCAAATTTAATTATACTCCCAGAGGCGATGCATACTGGGAGTTCGTATTAAAGATGATAAAATTGACAGGCTGACCTTGAGGGGGAAAATGGAGGAATTTCACCTATTTGGAACAGGTATAATCCAGCCTACCTTGTTCAAAATAAATACAGTGGGCTCCCCTACTGGGTCCCAACAGGAAGGCCCACAATTCTGACCATAATTTAGCCAGCCTGGACATTGTCTATGCTGGTTGAGGTTGCTAGGAATTACAGCTTAAAACATTTGAAGGGGATTTGATTGGGGATATCATTATAAATTATTGCTAAGTCATAGGTGACTTTTGATGAAAAGCAGGACTGACTGCTCCTACTTCTCAAAAGCAGGTATCTTCCCTTAGGATACCGGAGATGTTTAAATTCTAGGCCTTTTGTATGTTGGGAGGGAACTGGGAAAGATCCAAAATTGAAATCAATTTCTTGCCAGAGTCAGGCAACCTTGGCTCTTTTATGACTCGTGGACTTCAACTCCCAGAATTCCTGAGCCAGCCATGCTGAGGGAAAAAGGAGAGGTTTCCAAGCTGAGCCATGCTGGCTCAGGAATTCTGGGAGTTGAAGTCCACGAGTCATAAAAGAGCCAAGGTTGCCTACCTCTGTGCCAGACCAAACAGCAATAAAGGCATTCTAGCCATCAGAATTTAAGGTCAGTAATGTCGTTCTGGATTTTCAACATGAATCAACAATGTGAAAAGCAGAAAAAATCTCTGTGGAGTTTTTTTTTTTGTTTACTCTTGCAACAATTGAAAGTGAAAACAACTGGCTCCGTTTTACACACCTACCTATTTATTGGCTCTTTTCATATAGTACATCTGGATCATTCTCTGACGGAACGTAGCAAAGGTATCCTCTTTGTTCTTCCCTGCAACACCCAAGCCCTCCCCTGCCGAGGTAGAGCCCCTACAGGAGGCAAACAAAATTAAAATAAATATGGAGATCATCTCAATTTCTTACTGTCAGCTCCGATGACAAAGTGCAGGATGAATAAGGGGGGGGGGAACCCCTAGTTGCCACGCTTTCAAAAAGATAATCAAGTTTGTAGTTGTTGATCTGTGAGTTATTGGGTGCCTAAAATCAGCTGCGGTGTAAATTTCAGAGGCTTGCAAAAAGTACCTAATCACCTTCCCAAAAGAGCTAAACCTGCTGCAGTTATTTAGAAGATCTGTTAGAACAGGGGTCTTCAAACCTGGCCCTTTTATGACTTGTGGACTTCAACTCCCAGAATTCCTCAGCCAGCGTGCTGAGGGCCAGGTTTGAAGACCCCTGTGTTAGAAGGCATTAACTTTCACTAGTTAAGCAATGCCCCACACTGCTAAGAATTTTATCCCAGAAAAATAATCTTTTATCCTGCTCTTTCTCCCAAGGAGCTGAGTGACATAAGTAAGATTCTCGAGGGAGGTTTAGCAAAAAAAAAAAAAAAAGTAGCTAGAGAATCTTCCAGTAAACCCCATTATCAAACAGCGATTTGAACTTGGCTCTTCCCGAGGTCTAAACCAACCATTTATCCACTACCAAACAACCAGAAGATATCCATTCTTACAAAAACAGAAGGAGCTGCCATAAAGGCCAGGAAAAGGAATGGCCTTCCCAGCTTGTTTCCACGGGCGTAACTCAGTGGAATCAAAAGTCTTCTACCATTGAAAATAATGGACCTCTTGATTTGGTATTTATCCTAGAAGAACCTTTGGAGACGATTCCTAAACTACTGGAAAAGATAGAACAGTATGGAGAAATAGCAGGACTGAAAATAAACAGAGAAAAAAACTAAAGTAATAGTTAAAAATCTCTCAGATAAGCAAAAAAAAAAAAAAAAAAAGTCAGAAAAAATAGAACTACAAATAGTTAAAAAGGTTAAATACCTGGGAATATACTTAACAACAAGATGTTCAACGATAAAAGAAGATTATTATACAAAAATATTGAACCAAATAAGATTGGACTTGGAAAAATGGAAAAACTTGCGACTGTCGATATTAGGAAGAATTGGTACAGTGAAAATGAATATACTACCAAAAATTTTATTTCTATTCCAAACAATACCTATAAAACTTGAGAAAAAATTCTTTGAAGATTTAAATTCATTAATTTTGAAATATATTAGGCAAGGAAAGAAAGCTAGAATCAAGATGAAAATGTTAAAAGAAGCCAAGGAAAACGGAGGTTTTGGTTTGCCAGAGTGGGTCTTATATTATCAAGTATCTGTATTAACATGGGTAAAAGAATGGATAATTCTTAGAAACAAAAGGTTGTTATATTTGGAGGGACATGATTTACAACTGGAGTGGCACGCTTTTTTATGGTATGGGAAAAATAAAATCCATAAGTCCTTTCAAAACCACTATATAAGAAATGCATTATCAACATGGGAAAAAATAAAATGTAAAATATATCTGAAAATTCCAGGTTGGCTTTCAACAATGGAAGCATTCGTACATCCAAATTTAGTCAATTTTGAAAAAATCCAGATATACAGAGATATTCTAAATTCTGAAGGGAACTTAAAATCTAAACAAGAAATGGAAAATCAGGGTATGGTGGGCATACTTACAAATGCAAGTTAGATATGATAAAGATGTTAAACTGTATGGATTTTATAAGGAGCAAACCTTGTTTGATAAGATATTATTAACCTCTGATGAGAAACTAATTAATTTTTTTTATAATTTTCTATTAAATTTGAAAATGGAAAGCAAACAAGTTAAAGAAACAATGATAAGATGGGCAAATTTTTTTGGATACAATATAGAATTAGAAAAATGGCAAAACATGTGGGAAAGATTAGCAAAAATGTTTAAAAACATGTCAGATAGATGTTGGAAATGCAAACACAAGTCAGGTACTTATTACCATGTTTGATGGACATGTGTCAAAGCAAAGAGTTATTGGAAAAAAATACATACCTGGCTAGAAAAGATGTTGGGAAAATATGTAGATTTTAAAACGGAATTTTTTTTATTAGGTATAATGCCAGAAAAGATTGATAAACAATTTGATTCTACATGTTAACAACAGTGGCAAGAATTATATTCGCGCAGTATTGGGAAAATGAAGAAATACCATCAGATGAAGATATAATTAAAAAAATCCTAGAATATGCGGAGATGGAAAGACTGACTTTGAAGTTGAAAGAAAAAGTAACGGAATATTATCAAACCTGGGACTTATTTTACCAATGGCTAGAGGAAAGAATAAAGGATTAGGAATTAAATCTGTATTAGTGAATGTAAACTCAAGACAACACGTTTGTTGAACGAGTACTGTTGAATGTATGAAAAAATCAATAAAAATCTTATTAAAAAAATAATAATAATGGACCTCAAAGATGTAGCCATCTCTAATGATGATCACCAATACACTCTCTTCATTTTCCTTTTAATCTTCTGGCTTCCCCAAAAAAAGCAGCAAGCACTCTGTTGCGTCTCTGGTGCAAAGTGATTCAGTAAATGCCTGTTTTTATTAAGTAGTATGAACCTCAGCAAAAGATTTTGGATGTGCTGCTTTTTTAAGGTTTGCAACTTAGAAACTTTTCTCTTAGAACAATAGTTCCAAATGTGTAGATCATGGTGAAAGAAACAGCGAACTTATAAAAGCAAGATTCAAGCCTTTTATATCAATTATCTTGATATGGAAAAATAATTTGGATCTGTTTTGACTCTTATCATCAAATAGTAATCCACCATGTATCTAATAATGCACCGTCCAATAGAGGGAACCTATTGTAATTGACCGGGAGGGACAGGAAGATTTAGGTGTTGTATTTTCATTAACAATTCGTAGTGGCACCTTCTGGGATGGATGTGGAGACCTTATAAACCCAGAGATATTTTTTCATTATACACTGCGCAGAGTTCTCTCTGTTCCAAAATATGATAAATAAACAGTGTGTGTGAACAGGAACAGACTATTTGGGGGTCTTTGTCTTTGCAATATTCAATTCTGCAATTTTTTATTTTTTGGGGTACTGCTATAAGGCTCTGGGATTCTGACCTATGTCTTATGCATGGTTGGCGGTTATATAAAGGATCAATTCACACAGATGAAGGGTCCGTTAGGAATGAAGCAGTCTTGATATTTAAAGGACTTGCAGAATAGGAGGATGAAAGAGAAAAGCTGTGGTACACGATCTGGTCTTCAGGAAGCCCCTGTCAGATTAGAGCCAAGTTCATAATTCCCAGTAAAGAGAGAGCAAGAATAAGAAATGGCTAGATCTGGCTTGAATAAAAAAGCCAGAGCAGCATAGGAAGATCTGGAACACTTCCAAACCATCCTGAGCAAAGCTGCTCGGAAAGGATTCGTCGAAGTAGGTCAGCATCTTAAGGTACAGAAAACATGCAGTTGATTCCTTGTGTTGAGCACTGCCATCCTGAGACTAAAGCTGCAAATACTATTTTTTCCTAGACCCCCCTAGTGGCAAAGAACATGAAAACCGACGGCATCTAACTAGTGGCTGGGGCACTCTGCTCTTATAATATAGAAATTAATGAAATGTTGCCAATATTTGGGTGGTGATGATTAATGCAATATGGGATCAAACGACATCTCTGATGAAAGCAAAGGTATCCAGGCTTAAAACTATTATGTTCTGTTCCTTGGGAATGATGGTAAATTGGAAAAGAATCAACGGCGATTAGTCCTCGTGTCCCTATGTACTGGAAGATTGCTAACCTACGAGACAAAAGGAAAACACAAAAGGAAAATGGGCCATTCTGCCATGGAACAAAACAATCTAGCTCCTCTGTCTAGTGTTCAGTTATCACATCACTACATACAATAATCACACCTTCTTTTACAGAGATTATCTAGAAGGCACTGAACCCTCTTCAGTTTGTTAGCACGAAGAGAAAGACGGATGGAGAAGAGTCAGATGTGGTTCAGAAAGTTCCATCAGTGATCATGTTGCTGAGGGATCTTGGGGGAAATCTCAAGGACAGAGGGTGGAAACAACTGTGAGAGGGATCTCGGAGTCCTAGTGGACAATCACTGAAATAGGAGCCAGCCGTGTGCTGCAGCTGCCAAAAAAGCCAACACAGTGCTAGTCTGCATTAACAGAGGGATAGAATCAAGATCATGTGAAGTATTAATACCACTTTACAATGCCTTGGTAAGGCCACACTTGGGAGTACTGCATCCAGTTTTGGTCACCACGATGTAAAAAAGATGTTGAGACTCTAGAAAGAGTACAGAGAAGAGCAACAAAGATGATCAGGTGACTGGAGGCTAAAGCATATAAGGAACGGCTGCTGGAATTGGGTATGTCTAGTTTAATGAAGAGAAGGACGAGGGGGGACATGATAGCAGCGATCCAGTATCTCAGGGGCTGCCACAAAGAAGACGGAGTCAAGCTATTCTCCAAGGCGCCTGAAGGCAGGACAAGAAGCAACGGATTGATATACTGTACTTGGCTGGAGCTGATGGGAGCTAGAGTACGATAATATTTAACCGAAAGACATTGGATTGGCTTCAAGAGTATACAGCAGAGAGAAAATGGAGAATTACAGAAATACTTGGTTCACAAAAAAGGCTAGCATTGAGGCAATAAATACCACCTCAAACGCATCTCCAAAGGAAATAAACCCAAGTTTAGCCCAAGTACATTACCAGGACCTCAAGAGCTCACGCTGATGTTAAGAAGAATCACATTGTTAAGACAGACCAGAAAACCTATAATCTAATCTCCTATTTCACATAATTGCAATGTATGGCTGTGAAAGTTGGACCATAAGAAAGGCTGAGCACCAAAGAATTGAGGCCTTTGAACTCTGGTGCTGGAGAAGACTCCTGCGAGTCCCTTGGACTGCAAGGCGATCAAACCGGTCAGTCCTAGAGGAGATCAACCCTGACTGCTCTTTAGAAGGCCAGATCCTGAAGTTGAAACTCAAGTACTTTGGCCACCTAATGAGAAGGAAGGACTCACTGGAGAAGAGCCTGATGCTGGGAAAGATGGAGGGCAAGAGAAGAAGGGGACGACAGAGAAGGAGGTGGCTGGATGGAGTCACTGAAGCAGTAGGCGTGATCTTAAATGGACTCCAGAAGATGGTAGAGGACAGGAAGGTCTGGAGGAACGTCGTCCATGGGGACACGACTTCGCAACTAACAACAACAACATTTCACATAATGACTATTTGATGTTGCAAAGAGAACAAGAGTACAGTAGGACCTTGGATTTCTGGGAAATGATTTTCAGAAGAAGACTGCTGCCTCTGATAGTTCAGTTCCACAAGTCAAGTGTACGGTATGGTTTACTCAGTTTCTTTTAAAGAAACGGAGGCAGAGACCAATAACCCTGAAAAAGCTACCTTGCTACTTGCTAACCTCAACACATGCACACATACTAATTAAGTACACATGTGTATTCATATATGAACGTGTGCTTGGAACTATATATAAAATATCTAATTAAAAACATACGTATAGCAACTAGGATTTTTTTAAAGATGGTCCCTGGGATAGACAATTTAGCTTGTCCACTGTTAAGTGGGGAATTGCTCTAGGAAGAAGACTGTTGTTTAGTTATATGCCCGAGGATTTTGCTTCGGGGTAGTGTTAGACTGTTAGACCGCAACAGGGAAACTGGGAAGATTTGCAAGGGTGAAAGTACTAAGTGCAGCTGTTTAGGCTGGACAATGACTGGGGGACAGGATGTTGGAGTAAGTGGATGACTCAGACTGGTAGGAACAGGCCAATCCCAGGCTGGGCTGGGAAATTCTGGGAGTTGAAACACATGCATCCTAAAGTTGCCAAGGTTGGGGGACCCTGCGATAGACAAGTGGAGAAAATCGGTCAAAGAGCTGAAACTGAGTTCCCGGAATCCTCGTCGACACTGCTTTGTAGGCAGATAGCTACAAAACACGTAACGAACGGCCGGAGCATGGAAGCAAGTGGGGCAACAGTCTAAAGATTAAAGTCCAGGTCTGTGCCTATGAACACATGGTCTCTGACCAGGTATGTGAGAGAAATGGCAACAGCACCAGAGGTCTGAGAAGGGAGGGAGAGAGTGGC
This sequence comes from Azemiops feae, assembly GCA_023970755.1. NCBI lineage: Eukaryota > Metazoa > Chordata > Lepidosauria > Squamata > Viperidae > Azemiops > Azemiops feae. Next base: position 220,210 of record JALGBA010000699.1, on the reverse strand, counting down.
TGGCACAGGCTAATGGCTGAGAACATGATAAAAGCCACACTGGAACACAAGCAACCATCTCTGGGGATTAGATCAAGGTGGCTAAAAGTCACGGTGGAGCTGAGTGGATGAAGGGTCTGGAGGAATCAGATTGCCAAGGGTTTATGGATCTTACTCACAAGGTAAGAAATATGCCTGAGAAGTACTCATGAGAAGCACACAGGTAACTCTGGGAGATGGTGGATTTTGGAGATAAATAAATAACAGGGGTATTGTATTTAATTAGGAAGCAGGAGGTCCTCGCTGCTCTTTGAGCTTCGTTGTTTTCTTGCAGACATTTCATTACCCAACTAGGTAACATCATCAGCGATAGAAGGGAGTGGTGTTTGTTTCCATTATATATACTAACTAGTGGCTTAAAGATATCTGTCCCTCCCTTTCCCACCGGGCTGCCAACCCAGAAAGGTGGGTGACCCTGTTCTAGAGATCCTTAGAGCAGGGGTCCCCAACCTATGGGCCACGGCCCACTACCGGTCCGTGGCCTACTCACAACCAAGCTGCATCAGAGGCTGGCTGGTGTGTGCGTGCGCAGTCATAGCCCCACTCGTGTGAGGGTCGTGGGCGTTTGGGGCCTCCCGCGCGTGAGCACTGCAGGCACTCTCGGCCCCACTCAGGCATCACAAGTGCTCTCGGCCCCACCTGAGTAACAGGTGCTCATGTGCGCATGTGCCTGCCCCTCCCAGAAAACCATCCTCTCTATCCCACCCCCCCGGGCCGCCAACTCGGAAAGGTTGGGGAACTCTGCTTTAGAGCTATGGCTTCTCTTTTGAGGATATAGATAATAAATATAGTGCTAAGGTTTGGTGGGGATATATTGTGATAAACCTTGTTGGATGGGATGCATTTACTTTTATTATTGTCGTATTTGTGGCCTTGCTTTTTACTGAACCGCAGGAAACAGTACAGAGAAGAGCAACAAAGATGATTAGGGGACTGGAGGTTAAAACATATAATGAAGAGAAGGACGAGGGGGGACATGATAGCAGTATTCCAATATCTCAGGGGCTGCCACAAAGAAGAGGGAGTCAAGCTATTCTCCAAAGCGCCTGAAGGCAGGACCAGAAGCAACGGATGGAAACTAATCAAGGAGAGAAACAACCTAGAACTAAGGAGAAACTTCCTGACAGTGAGAACAATTAACCAGTGGAACAACCTGCCTCCAGAAGCGGTGAATGCTCCAACACTGGAAGTTTTTAAGAAGAAACTGGACAGCCATTTGTCCGAAATGGTATAGGGTTTCCTGCCTGAGCAGGGGGTTGGACTTGATGACCTCCAAGGTCCCTTCCAACTTTATTATTATTATTATTATTATTATTATTATTATTATTATTTTCATTTCTCAGACACTTGCAGATTGGTGCAATACGCACACAAAATAGGATGATCAGATGGCAGATCATTTCAGCAATAGCTTCCGTACCGTGGAATGCACCACTGCAAGAAATATTTGTCCTGAACCCTCATTCCAGAAGGCCATAAAGAGTTATACCCATCTGTCACTGGCCTTTAATAAAATTGGGGATGCCCACTGGCTTATCTGAATAAGTGTTTTACCAGTAGCAGGAAATGTTTTTTTATTTCCTCCTGGGATTGGACCAATGTGCAAATATGATAAAATAAAGAAATAAAGTAATAAGTAGTTTATTCTACATTCAAAGGTCTCCAATGAAGGCAAAATAGCCTCTGGCCTATCCTTCTACACACACAAAACAAGCATTTTTGCTGTTGTTGTTTTAATGTGTTCAGTTTTATGGTTTAAATGTTGGGAGAGCCACCCAGAGTTGATCAGAAGATGGGATGCAGTATAAATGTTCTAAATAAGTAAATATTTTCTGAACTGAAATAAATCAATCCCTTTGGAACATTCTGGATGTTACACTGTATGGAACAACAGGGATGCAAAATAAATCTTTTGTTTTCTCCTTTTTTTGCACCAGGCTACAAAAATAGAAGGGTGGTATTCCGTGTTTGTTGCTAACTATCACTGATCACAAAAAAATTGGATAAGGGGATGGGTGTTTTTTTTTTTTAATTGTACAGGCAGATTGCAAAACATGTATTCGGTTATTTCCACTATTTGTGGGTGGAAATTTAATTAAGACAGTCAAAATTCCCTTTATCCTGAGCTCCACAGAAGCTTGGAATTTGTTGCATGTCGAGTTACGAAAGCTCTTTAAGCAGCAACAAATGTAGAAGCTTAAAATTAATTCTAGGGAGTAAGTGGAAACTGGACATTTGGAAAACAGTCAAATCCAAATGCGTGAGTGCTTAAACACTTCTCTTGCCCCTTTATACATACACTTTGACAGGTTCCTGGATGCCTTTGCCATGTAACCCGAGGCCACGCCCTTCTTGCCAACCCATTTTTTGAAGTATTTGGAATCCAATGTTCTTCTCATTTAGTCTCTTATTATAGAATTCCAAATCCTTGGTTTTCTGCTGCTGACAAATAAAAATAAGATTCAACAGAGTGGAACACAATATGTTAAATACAACCATAGGCAGAGATCCCCAATGTTTGGGGGGAAATTGGGACATTTTTCACATTTTGAAACCGTATGACAAGACGCTGAAAGAAAATAGCTGATATTCACCAAACGGGTCGCCAATGGATGTGGTCAGTCCTAAAATATAAATTTACCTAAAGACAAATCTGCAGTGATGCTCCCTTTATACCTTTCCTTTAGCCTCCCTAGAAACTCATCATACAGGTATTCCTTGACTTACAACCGGCCACTTAGCGACCATTCGAATTTACAATGGACCTCCCCAGGGCTACTTACGACCTGGATTCAAAGTTTTGATGGCCCGCCCCCTCGGGGTCATGTGATTGCATTTTTTGGCATTCAGCAACTGGCCTGCATGTATGACCACTTGCAACGTCCTGCGCTCCTGTTACCATGATTTACCATGTTTTTTTTTTTTGCTGGAAGCCAGTGTTTTCTATTCCAAAGACTTGTGTAAAAATGTTTTCTCCCTCGCGCATTTAGATCGCTCGTGTTTTCTTTGTAAGCCTGCTGAATTTTAAATGCAGACATGAGTGCTTTACTTTGCTGATATTCAAATGTATATTTTTACTGTCCAGGAACTGGCGAAGTGTCCTTTCTGTGCCTCATTTATCAAGGCACGTTGATCAATGAAGCCATCAACGAAAGGTCATTAAGAAACTACATCCCAGGCCCCACGTACCTAGGAAGAATGACATTGTGAACAGAGGCTAAACTGGCTCCTTCCAACTCTAAGGAGTTTGCTTCACCCACCCTCCCTTATCAGGCAGAATACATAGCTACTGTCAACGCTGCTAACATCGGATGTTTTTGCATTGACAACAGATGGAGATGCAGCCATTTTCTTCTTTTTGCTTTTAGAGTTAGATGGTGCTGGGGAGGGGGGGGGCGAATGTGCATGAGAGTCTAGCTAGACATAACAACACTGAACCTAGGGTGAGAACCAAGGTTATTGAAATAAGAGATGATACAGAATTGGCGGTTTAAACTAATTGGAGAATGTGATTTATGACTGTTAACTGGAGGAGGGAATTGTGCTTTGATACTATGTGCTCAGGGGAGGGGAACTCAGTTTTTGTTTCTGCTGATGCTATGCTACTCAAATAAAGATTCTTAAGTTTAAGGTAAACAATGCCTCGAAGTTCTTTGAAGAGTTTCATCTGTCGGAACCATGACAGCTACTACTAATGCTGATGTGGGACTGAAGAGTTGATCTGTGATTATTGGGAGCTTTAACTATTCCATGCCAACTAACTTGGCTGCAGGGAAACTGTGCAGGGCTATACAAGTACAGGTAACGACCACAATTGAGCCCAAAAGGTCTGTTGTTAAGTTTTGTTAATGAGTTTTGCCCCATTTTACGACCTTCCTTGTCACAGTTGTTAAGTGAATCACAGAAGTTGATAAGTTAGTAACCTGACTGTTAAAGTGAATCTGGCTTCCCCACTGACTTTGCTTGTCAGTAGGTTGCAAAAGGGGGACACAGTAATGGTCATAAGTATGAACCAGTATGCCAAGCATCTGAATTTTGATCACATAAATCATGGGGATGCTGCAATGGTCGTAACTGTGAAAAAACGGTCATAGCTCACTTTTCCCAGTGCCGCTATAGCTTTGAATGGTTGCTAAATGAACTGTTGTAAGTCGAGGACTACCTGTAGCCTTACAACCATTTGTTTAGCACCTGTTCAAGGTTACAACGGCATCGTAACTGAGATGCTGTGATGGCTGTAAGTGCAAGGACTGGTTCTAAGTCATTTTTTAAAGTGCCGTTGTAACTGCATTGCGCTACAAATAAACGGATTCGCTTAAGAAGCATGGCAAAAATAAATTGGCATAAAATTGGGTGAGACTCATTTAACAACTGTCCTGCTTGGCAAAATAAAATCTGGTCCCAACTGCAGTCATAAAGTCAAGGACTATTTGTATGCAGAACAATTCCAGCATGCAAAGTCTAATTTGTGATCCAATATGGCAGGGACCCCAACCTGTGGGCCGCGGAACAGGCTGGCCAGTGCGTGCACTCACCCCCTCTCATGCCGCTACGCAAACTGGCACTGCACAGCGAAAACGGGACACCGTGCAGCAAAAACGGGATGGTGCTAGTGAGTTTCACATGGGCGCTAGCACCACCCTGTTTGCGTCACGCGTGCTCACAACCTTGTGTGTGCACGCACACGTAAAATGCTTTCCCTCCAGTCCATCTGAGAAAGGTTGGAAATACAAGCACATGTAACAGCATAGGAACGAAAATGAAAAAGAAGAATTCTCTCCCAATCTTTACGGCATATTCTGTTTCGCATTACTGGGAGAAAAGTTGCCATATAAAAATCCCGGTCTGAAAAGAGAATCATTTTTGCCTCACCTTCTTATTTTTATATGCTGGATAGCCGCGAGGTCGATCATAAGAGATCCGCACCGGATCATGTACTAAAAAGCAAAATTAAAGAGGCCAAGTCAGTCCTACGTCAAATAAATACAGTCACATAATTGCACTTTGGGGCTTTAGAGCAGGAATTCATATAGATCAGTTATTACTGTGACCAGAGAGATGATTTTGGAAGCCTGGGCAGATCTACGATAGAAACAGTTCTCCCTTCTCTCCAGCATCAGATTTAGATGGCCTCCAAAACAAGGTACATTAGATTAGTAATAGGAAGTGCTGATCAGTCTCAAGTTACTATGTACACGAGGAACCTGTTTTGATAATAATAATAAAGTTGGAAGGGACCTTGGAGGTCATCTAGTCCAGCCCCCTGCTCAGGCAGGAAATACCATACCAGTGGTGGCGAACCTATGGCACGGGTGCCAGAGGCGGCACTCAGAGCCTTCTATGTGGGCACGCGTGCCGTCGCCCCAGTCCTAGGCCTTCAGCTGGGTTTTATAAAACCTTTTCGCTTTAGGCCTCCGCCGCCATGTGCAAAAAAAAAGGATCTCGCAAAGTTGGATTTGATTGAACTTTTTAGTTCCACCCTGTCTGCTGTTACCACGGCAGCCACGCCCACCCAATTGGCCACACCCACCCGGCACTCAACAATGCATAAGTGGGTTTTGGATTGCAGTTTGGGCACTCAGTCTCTAAAAGTTTCGCCATCGCTGCCCTATACCATTTCGGACAAATGGCTGTCCAGTCTCTTCTTAAAAACTTCCAGTGTTGGAGCATTCACAGCTTCTGGAGGCAGGTTGTGCCACTGGTTAATTGTTCTAACTGTCAGGAAGTTTCTCCTTAGTTCCAGGTTGCTTCTCTCCTCGACTAGTTTCCATCCGTTGCTTCTTGTCCTGCCCTCAGGCGCCTTGGAGAATAGCTTGACTCCCTTTTCTTTGTGGCAGCCCCTGAGATATTGGAACGCTGCTATCATGTCCCCCCTCGTCCTTCTCTTCATTAAACTAGACATACCCAATTCCAGCAACCGTTTATGTTTTAGCCTCCAGTCCCCTAATCATCTTTGTTGCTCTTCTCTGTACTCTTTCTAGAGTCTCCACATCTTTTTTACATCGTGGTGACCAAAACTGGATGCAGTATTCCAAGTGTGGCCTTACCAAAGCATTGTAAAGTGGTATTAATACTTCACGTGATCTTGATTCTATCCCTCTGTTAATGCAGCCTAGCACTGTGTTGGCTTTTTTGGCAGCTGCAGCACCCGGCTGGCTCATATTTAAGAGATTGTCCACTAGGATTCCAAGATCCCTCTCACAGTTACTACTATTGAGCGAGGTACCCCCTATACCAGTGATGGCGAACCTTTTAGAGACCGAGTGCCCCAAACCCCCCCTCTCCGCCCCCCCCCACAGGGCCACCCACCTTCACGGTCCGCTGCAGATCGCCATGGCAGCCCAGCAGTGCCATGGCAGCCACGCCCTCCGCCTGTGCCCCGCAGCATCATCTGTGCACGACGGAGTGTGAGGGCGGAGTCTTGTCCCCACTGCCCAACTGCCATGTCCTTGGCTGCTCTGCACGGGCCGTGCCCAGGGGCAACTCTCCTCTGGGGGGGGGGGCTGCTGGGGAGGAGGGGGGCCACAGGGGGAGGCGTGGCTGGGGCAATGGCACGCGTGCCCACAGAGAGGGCTCTGAGTACCACCTCTGGCACGCGTGCCATAGGTTCGCCACCACTGCCCTATACTATACCTGTACATTTTTCATAACTGAAATACAAATTCTGCTTTCAGGAGCCCCAGGAAGATGAAGGAAACCAGGAGGGGGGAAGCTCCTGTCTCCTCACTCAGGTTTCATATTTGACACCAGGTGCATTCTTTGGACCGGGGAGGGGAGGGGAAGCTGCTGTGGTTACCTGCAAGACTCTGTTGTCATTAAGTAGTGCTAGTCTGCGGAGGAGGCAGTTGAGTTGGCTGCAGAGTGCCATCCTTGCCACGACTCCTCAACCTGATTGCTGAGGTGGTGGAGGACTTCCCCCAACTTCAAACCACCCAGAAAAATGGCTGCCACAGCCACTGGAAATTTAACTCGGCTGAGAGCCTAACACACTTGAGAGATCACGTACTAGATCTGTTTTTCTTCTTGGGGGCAGAGGCAACACGATCTATAAGGGCAGCACGCATTAGTCTGAGGTGGCTCTATGCCATGTGGACTTCAGTACAGGCAGTCCTAGACTTACGGCCATAACTGAGCCCAAAATCTCTGTTGCTAAGTGAGACATTTGTTAAGTGAGTTTTGCCCCATTTTACGCCTTCTCTTATCGCAGCTGTTAAGTGAACCACTGCAGTTGTTAACATAGTAACACGACTGTTAAATGAATCTGGCTTCCCTACTGACTTTGCTCGTCAGAAGGTCGCAAAAGGTGGATCCCATGACTCTGGAATGCTGCAACCGTCATAAATATGAACCAGTTGCCACAAGCATCTGAATTTTGATCATGTGACCCTGGGGATGCTGCAACAGTTGTAAGTGTGAAAACAGTCATAGGTTTAGTTTTTTCAGTGCCGTTCACTAAATGAACTACCTGTATTTGTAGTTCTGGGTCAAAATGAGGGGCCCTTGGTTGCTCTCAAAGCTTCGTTGTTTTCTCGCAGGCGTTTCATCCAGGCAGTTCAAATGTGTATAAAGATTTGTTATAAGCTTAAGCTCTGTACGAGAATGTGAACTACTAACAGTCAAGGGAAATTAGAGGGAGAATAGAATGAAATTCAAACTTAGATCTCTTGTGGGCGCGAAGAGACTCATGACTGATGACGCTTTTGACCCCTCCCTTGGGCTCATCCTGGTCATCTCCTACAACTAGGTAACATACCTAGCACTGATGATGTTACCTTGTTTGGGTAATGAAATCTCTACAAGAAAACAACCAAGCTCAGAGAGCAACAACCAAGGACTCCTCAACGTGGGTGTCAACGCTGCTAACATCGGATGTTTTTGCTTTGACAACAGTTAAGAGATGCAACCATTTTCTTCTTATGTTTTACTTTTAGAGTTAGATGATGCTGGGGGAGGGGGGGAGGAATGTCCATGGGAGTTTAGAGAGACATAATAAAACTAGTGTGTGAACCAAGGTGAATGAAATAAGAGATGATAACAATTGGCGGGCTGGAGAACTGGAGGGAAAGCCTGCATTTCAAACTAATTGGAGAATGTGATTTATGACTGTTAATTGGAGGAGGGAATTGTGCTTTGATACTATGTACTCAGGGGAGGGGAATTCAGATTTTGGCTTTGCCTGTGTAAGGTCCGATGCTATGCTTCTCAAATAAAGATTCTTTAAGGTAAACAATGCCTCGAAGTTCTTTGAAGAGTTTGCTGGGGCTAAGTCTGCTAAGGTTTTGCAATCATCACAAATCAATATGAAGATTTGTAGGCAACGCATACCCTCAAATAAGGCTGGATCCATATATATATATATATGGATCCAGCCTTATTTGAGGGTATGCGTTGCCTACAAATCTTCATATTGATTTGTGATATATATATACTAGCGAAGGACAAAAAAATATGTTCAAATGCTACATTTAAAAACTAATCAAATGTAGCATATCATATAAATGCAGCCATTAGCCGATATGGTAATACTTATGTGTGTATATATATATATATATATATACACACATAAGTATTACCAGATCGGCTAATGGCTGCATTTATATGATATGCTACATTTGATTAGTTTTTAAATGTAGCATTTGAACATATTTTTTTGTCCTTCGCTAGTTCTGCAAATCCAGCCTCTTTGGACAATTCAGTGAATTGAATGGTTTGTGTTGACCCAGAAAATGAGTTTGTTCAATTAACTGTGTTGTGAAAAACCAGGCTTAATATAGCACAAAAATCAGTCAAAACTGCCAGCTGCAATTAACTGCACCATTTGCTAGCTGCTTTCCAATGCTTCTGACACCTGTCTGACCTTCAGCAAGAGAGGTGGAGGCTAAGTGCAGCCCTGCAATAAATATGTGGAAAAATAATGCTTTTTTTTATGCCCTGAGATTTGGAGAGAAGGGCACGTTTTACTGCCGAATCAAAAAAATGAATTAGGAATTCAGTAAGAATTTCAAGGATGGGGCGTTGTCTTACCTGAACGCCTTTTCTCAGCATGACGATGGAGAATCCACAGATGGGTTGATCTAGCCTTTCTGCCCTAGAGACTAAGTCAATCAACCTTTGCCACGTCTCTCTTCTTCCGGCTAGGAATCCCCAGTCACAACGAAGGCGCAGCGGTTGATGATTTTACAAAGTGGTGTTGGCTCAAAAACCCGACACAGGACCAGATAGATCCAAGGGGGGGGGGAGTGGATTCTCCACCGTCATGCTGAGAAAAGGCGTTCAGGTAAGACAACGCCCCTTCTCCAGCATGACATATGGAGAATCCACAGATGGGACATACCAAAGCCTCACTGTCCCTATGGGCGGGAAGAAGTCTGGGCCTGTGTCCCACCACCTGGTACTACTCATTGGAGAACCCTCCTGCCAAAAGAGGCGTCAGCGGAGGCAAACTTATCTAATTTATAATGTCTCACAAATGGGGAAGGAGATGACCAAGTCGCTGCCTTACATCTCTCTTCGATGGGACGCCTGCATTGCCCACGCTGCAGAAGTAGGCGCACTGCGAGTAGAGTGTGCGGTGATTCGTCTTGGAACTGGTAAGGAGTGTGTTTGGTATGCCCCTGCAATGCAAGCCTTAATCCATCTGCCAACAGTAGAGGCAGTCACCTTCTGACCCAGCGAAGAGGAGTGGAATGAGATGAATAGGGCTTCAGATTTGCGAAAGGAGGCAGTTCGCTTAATATAGTGACGCAAGGCTCTACGAACGTCCAAGGTGTGCCATTTACGTTCCAAATCGTGGGATGGCCTAGGGCAAAAATCTGGCAGCACAAGCTCCTGTGTCCTATGAAACAATGAATTGACCTTGGGAATGAAGGAGGGGTCTAAGCGTAAGACCACCCTATCGGTATGGAAAATACACAAGTCATCTCTAATCGAGAGAGCTGCCAATTCCGAAATGTGCCTAGCCGATGTGATGGCTAGTAAGAAGGCGACCTTGAGCGTCAAGAACCGTAGAGTGGAGGCTCTGACGGGCTCAAATGGGGGTAAGGTGAGAGCCTGTAAGACCTTGGACAGGTCCCAAGAGGGATATCTATGAACCATGGGCGGTTTGCTGTTGATTGCCCCCTTGACAAAGGAATGTACCATGGGGGGTTGAGCCAAGGGCTCAGAGTTGCCATATGTGAGCACTGTGGATAGACCAGCTACCTGCCTGTGGATTGTGTTGGGTGCTAAGCCCTTCTTAAGTCCCTCCAGTAAATAATCCAAAATTCTTGGAATAGCAATTGTAGCTGGGTCTAACTGTTGCCTTCCACACCAGTTGCAGAAATTCTTCCAAGTGGAATCATAAATTCTATTTGTTGCCGGCTTCCTTGAAGCCTGAATCATGGTAATCACATCAGATGAGTAGGATTCCTTCGTTAGGAGTCTCCTTTCAAATGCCAGGCGGTTAACTGAAGCCACTGGGGCTCTGGGTGTTGTAGAGTCCCCTGGCTGAGGGAGATCCGATCCTGAGGTAATCTCCATGGAGGAGAGATCGATAGACTTACGAGGTCGGCAAACTACGGCCGTCTTGGCCAGTGTGGAGCAACGAGTATCACCTCTGCCCTTTCCTGCAGCACCTTCCGGATGACTGCTTGTATCAGAGGGAGAGGAGGGAACGCATACAGGAGCTCTCTGGGCCATGGGCTGCGTAGGGCATCTACCCTTTCCGCCCCTGGAGATGGGAACCGGGAGAAGAATCTCGTGAGCTGGGAATTTGCCGGGGTAGCGAACAAGTCCAGCGCTGGATGACCGAATCTCTCCGATATCTCCTTGAAGAGATCCGGATGCAGGCGCCACTCGGAGTGGTCCACTGTTGTCCTGCTCAAGAAGTCCGCTTGCCGATTCGTCTCTCCCGAGATGTGTTCGGCCTTGAGGGAAGCAAGGTTGGCCTCTGCCCAGGTTCCCAATAATTGAGCCTCGGCCATGAGGGACCTGGAGTGGGCACCCCCTTGCCTGTTAACATGGGCTTTTGCCGCCACGTTGTCCGTGAGGACTAGAACGTGTTGCTTTGCCAGTGTGTGGCAAAAGTGGCGTAGAGCCAGATGTATAGCCCTGAGCTCCAACCAATTTGTGTTGTGCTTGAGATCTGATCGGGACCACCGACCCTGTGCCAACTGGGATTGTAGGTGCGCTCCCCAGCCGAACAAGCTGGCATCCGATGTGAGGATGAATTGGTTGGGCTCCTTGAATAAGGTTCCCTTGGTCATCACTGGGGAGACCCACCACTGGAGGGATTTCAGGGTCTGTGACGGGACCCGTACCCCGAGGTTGGAGGAACTGGTGCCTAGTCTCTGGAACGGTAGTAAGAACAATTGTAGGGTTCTGGAGTGGAGTCAGGCCCAAGGAACTACCGCTATACAAGAAATCATCTTTCCTAGCAGTTGAGAAAGAACTGCTAAGGAGACTACCCGTTCCCTTTGAACCTGGGTGACTAGAGATCGGATGCTGTCCCGACATTCCTGAGACAGGTAAACCTCGCACTTCCTTGTATCTATCACCGTGCCTAGGTGAAGGATGCGGGTAGAGGGAACTATCTGGCTTTTTTGAAAATGTACTGAAAACCCGTGGTGTCAAAGATCCTCACCTCACTCCTGGCAAGAAAGACACGGAGCCGTCCAGTTCACAGGTGGCTGTTGGTTTACTTCAGGAATCTCTGGCATGCAGTTACAAGGATACTCTGCTATCAAAGCTCGCGCTGGGAGCAACTGCCTCCCAGCGCTTTATATACACACACGCTAATTAACCCCACCCCCGCCCACCAAACCAACATCCGGACGCGTAGGCTCAAATGGTCAGCTGCAACGCCCAGAAGCCTTTCTGCTTCAAGCGTCCTTGTCCCAGCCGGCTTCAGGCCGCTTCGTCAGCCTCCAACCCCCAGCCGTTCCTCGGCTCTGGACCCAGCCACTGCATCAGCTGTCCGGCGGCCCGTCAGCAGGTCGGCGGCTGCTCTACCAGCGCTCCCCGGCCTATTGGCGAGCCGGCGGCCCGTCAGCTGTTCAGCGGCCGAGGGACGCCGCCAGGACCACCAGCAGGCAGGCACCCGGCTCGTCAGTTGCTCGGCAGCCGAGGGACTCCAGCTGGCTGGAAGCAGGTGGGCTTGTTGGTGCAGGCTGCCGCCATCCTCCTCCACCCTGCACGCTGTCCTTGCCCTCCCCCCACCTGTCCATGTCAAGCCCTCCGGGCTTGACAGTGGTCCTGGATGGTCCTGATGGACAATGCCAGGTCAGGCCGAATGGTAGAGCCCTGTGTTGAAAATGGTGGCCTGCGTAGCAGAACCTGAGGAATTTCCGGTGTCCAGGAAGGATGGGAATGTGAAGGTAGGCCTCTGTCAAGTCGATGGACGTCAGGAAGTCCCCCTTTCTGATGCTTACCAATATGGATTGGAGCATTTACGTCTTGAACTTTTTGTACATCAAGTGTGTATTTAATTTCTTTAAATCTAGGATTGCTCTCCACCCCCCCGAGGCCTTCGGAACAATGAACAGAATGGAATAAAATCTCCGCCCCATCTGCCCTGCCGGTACCGGTTCTATGGCCTTGATCTCTAGATGTCGAATGGCCTCTTTCATGAGGCCTCTTTTGACCGGATTTTTGGATGATGGGCAAGGGACGAAATGCCTCGGGGGGGTGGAGTGGAACTCTAGAGCCAGTCCTAATCTGATGGTGTTGAGGACCCAAAGATCTGTAGTGGTGGCCTCCCATCTGTGTGCAGAGAGCCAACCTGCCCCCTATGGGAGGGACCCCTGTGCAGTCACTTGGACCTTCTGAAGGGTCGGCCTCCCGAACCTCGAAAGGGCCGCTTGGCCTGAAAGTGCTGTCTGCCCCTATTACCCGGTCTGCCCCTGCCCCTATTACCCAGTCTGCCCCTGCCCCTGCCCCTATTACTCGGTCTGCCCCTGCCCCTGCCCCTATTACCCGGTCTGTCAAATTGATGTTCTGGTCTGGGAGGATAAGAGTGGGAGTAATGAGCGAACTCAAACCCTGTGTCCAAAAGAAAGGACTGCCTGTGAGCAGCTCTCCTGTCTGCCCTCCTAACAACAGGGGACATGACCTTACGCATATCCTGGTCGTCAACAAGATAAGGGTTTAATGCCTCTCCAAATAGCTGACCTCCCCTGTAGCGGGCTGCTGCCAACCGCCATTTGGACCTAGCATCCGCTCGCCAATGTCTGAGCCAAAAAAGCCTCCGAGAGGTAACATTAGATGCCAATGCCCGAGAGGAAAATCTGGCCATGTATAAGGATGAGTCCGCCATGTACTCTGATGCAGCCACTAATTTGTTTAAATCTTGCTGCATCTGTAGTTCTTCTGTCGGGACCCTAGCTTGTAATTGGCGGAGCCAGAAATACGAAGTTCTGGCGAAAAAGAAAGTAGATGCCGCTGCCTTTACCGCCCATGCTAAGGCTTGATGGGTCCTGCGGAAATTAAGTTCCGCTTTTTTATCCACTCCTTTCAAGACCTCTGCTGTATCTCCGGAGACAGCGAAGGAAGAAACCAATAGTATTAATGGCTCATCCACCTCGGGGACTGCTAGCAACTCTGACAGTGCTGGTGCCACATTAAACAACTTGTCAGTTCCCTCTGGGAATAGAAAGGTACCAGGTTTCCCCCATTGCCTTTGGACTGTGTTAAGAAAAAGTGGAGGACAGGGAATTTCCTGCTGAGTGAAAGTAGGTTCTGAAAAAAACCCACTGGCGGGTCCCTGGCTGGTGGAAGGTTCAGCCGGAGGGACCCCCTCAGAATCAATTTGAGCAGCGTCCCTGGCTTTGTGGAGCAGGGACTTAAAGAGGGCCGGATTAAAGAGGCCTAGGAATGGAGGATTAGGGGATAAGTCCTCATCTTCTGACATCCCCTCTCCCGTCTGTTCCTCGTCCTCTATGAACGACATTCCGCTCCGGAAGGAATGGGAGGGAGAAATCGACCCTTGGTATGCGGTGGCTTCTGCCTGGGAGAGATAAGAATGGCTCCCTGATACAATTGACTCAGGTTGAGCTCTCTGATGTAGGATCGAAGCCATGCCTTGGGCAATAGCCTGAGAAAACAGTTGTTCTCTTAATTCTATCCCCTGAGTCTCTGGAGGGCGAAGCCCTGCCGCTGTAGGGGTGAATGTGGCCTCTGGTCCCAGAGGTCTAGCTGTTTTTGTAGCGATGGTTTGAAGGCCAAGCCCCTCACTGGAAAGGGGAGCCACCTCCACCTGTTCTGCCATGGGAAATTCAAACTGACCTGTTTCTCCTTCTGAGGACCAGGCACTTACAGCAGCAGAAGATGCCTCCATGGGAACAGGGGTACTCTGACCCACGCTTGCAACATCCTTTTGCTTTGCAGCTTTGGAGAATTGTTTTTCCAACGCCTGGTGCCTTCTGCTTGCTTCTTTCTCAGCAGCTTTAGATGCCCTTCCGCCAGAGATCGCTCTGGCCCCGAGTTTCCCAGCAGCCTGTTGTTTGGGTGACTTCTTGTGCCAGGAGGAACTGCTGGAGGCACTTTGAGACATCTGAGCTGCAGTGTCGTCTGCCATGGCAAACAAAGAGATATCACAGCAATGTAACACAGAAATGAATCAGCAATGAAGAGCCCAGCTGTGGCACTCACGATCCCGATAGTGGCGGCGGACCAACTTAATGGAATAGCCAGCGCACGTATAATGTTGTTAGTGGTGGCAAGACCAATTTAATGATGTAGCCAGCACACATGTGATCCACTTAGTGGCAGCAAGGACAACTTAATGGTACGGCCAGCACACGTACGATCCACTTAGTGATGGCAAGACCAACTTAATGGTATGGCCAGCTCACTTGCAATCCGGTTGGTGGCAGCAAGACCAACTTAATGGTACGGCCAGCTCACTTATGATCCGGTTGGTGGCGGCAATACCAAGTGAACGGTTAGTCAGCACACCTCTAATCAGCCAAATCGGGTGCGTAGGAGCGCTTAATGGTGGCCTCAGCCACACCCTGAAGTGTTATAGCGTTCAGACCGATTGAAATGGCTGGGAGCACGCGTAAAAGAAAAGCCTCTCTTTGAATTTGGCCTCCTGTGCAACGTGCGGGCTTGTAAAATGGCGGCCGCTAGAGACGGTCTCCCACACCGTCGTTCGCGCCTAATTAAACTTTAACAGGAGCCTCTACTGTGTCGGCTAACAAAATCGCCGACTGAATCCCCTCCGAAATGACCGTATTTGAGGCAATTAGGCAAGCTGGCTAGCTGTAAGGGAGGCCCCCCCCCCTTGGGAAACGACCGCACGGCGCTCAAAATGGCGACCGCGATCGATCCGGTCTGCCTGAGAGCGGAGAGATTTTAGAAGACTGGAGGCTTCAGCCGAAGCCTGCAAGAGAATCGCTCTGAAGCACAGCTGTTTAAACAAAGCGCTGCTATCAGCGCTGGGAAGGGAAATTTACAACCTGGTTGTTTATAGCCTTTCTGCTAAAGACGAAGAGCCAATCTTCACCACGTCTCTCTTGGGCTAAGACTAAGCCGTGACTGGGGATTCCTAGCCGGAAGAAGAGAGGCGTGGCAAAGGTTGATTGACTTAGTCTCTAGGGCAGAAAGGCAAGATCAACCCATCTGTGGATTCTCCATTCGTCATGCTGGAGAATTTCTCATTCTCCTGCCTGCCACCTGCACAGAGTGCTACGTTCGCAACAAAATTGGAAAGCACTTAGCTCACGATTTAAAAGAAACTGGGTTTAAAACACTGAGTAAGCCACAAAATTGGTTGCTAAGTTTAGACAGTGGGCCCAAAGGCCCAAACCATTCACAATTCACTAAGATAATATTTGTAGCCCAGGGTTGAACTGTGTGGTCCCTGGTGCTCTCTGAGCTAGAGTGTTTTCTTTCGGACGTTTCATTACCCAATTAGGTAATGTGGTTGGTGCCAGCAAACCCCCCCCCCCCCACACACACACTTAGTAGCACTGATCATGTTATCTAGCTGGATAATGAAACCTCTGCAAGGAAACAACCGAGCTCAGAAACCAACAAGGATTGCAGTTTGGCACCATATGTGAACAAGGTCAAAGACAATATAGCCTACCAGCAACACAATAAAGCACTTTCCCAGCTTACCTGTTGGTTCATCTATGAGACACACTCTCTTCGATGCTGGAATCACACCCACTTTCAGGGATTTGCTACTGATTCTCTTGCGCCCAAAGGGGGTGCCCTGTGTGGGTGCCTGTGCCAGTGGCTCTGAAAGGGCACCTGTGGCTGTGCTGCTGGTCTGTCCTTCTTCAGCTGTCTTGGAATGATCCCCTTGAATAAGCCCCTCTTCCAACATGGCCTCTTCTGGCTCCTTGGCTGGCCCTGTAGCTTCCTCCTCTTCATCTTCCATTTCAGCTTGGGGAGCCTCCTCTTCTTCTTCTTCCTCGTCTTCCTCCTCCTCCTCTTCTTCCTCCTCCAGGTTTCCCCATTCACTTTCCTTTGGTTCAAACCCTTCGTGGAGGTCACCAGATCCCTGCCCACCGCTGAAGCTGATAGAAGGGCATAATTCCTGGACTTTCATGCGATAAAACTTGAAGGCAGAACTCTCTGGATCCTGCAGAAATCTGGGGGGGGGGGGGGGGGTGTGTAGTTAGTGTTATTTATTGTTACAATCCATTCCACTTTCCTCCAAGGAAAAGTGGAATGAACTTGGGGGGGGGGGGGGACGACACAAAGCTACCTTCTTCCTCACAGTATTTTCTTCTTAAAAGAACCTTAAGTTAGGCTGGATAAAGCGTGCTAAATCTGCACTTTGCAGGTATAGGTGGCCCTCAATTCCAATCTGCAGATCGGGCGAAAACTATGCAGCCAAATTTCAGCAAATGGTCTACTGTGAGCTATTGCCTTGTCTACACAAACCTGATCAGCTTTGCAAAGAACTATTACAGCCCCCTCCCTCAAGGAACTTATGATCCAACAGTTTAAAAATTGATGCCCTCACATCAAAAAGAGTTGTTATTACTTTTGTCTGGCAGATAGGGAGCTGTGGTGGCGCAGTGGCTAGAATGCAGCACTGCAGGTTAATTCTGCCGACACTGCAGTTCGATTCTGACCAGCTCAAGCTTGACTCAGCCTTCCATCCTTCTGAGGTTGGTAAAAAGGGGACCCAGATTGTTGGGGACAATATGCTGATTCTGTAAACTGCTTAGAGAGGGCTGTAAAGCACTATGAAGCAGTATATAAGTCTAAGTGCTATTGCTATAGTGTGGTGGCAATGCAACCGATCAGCAAATTAAATCCCACCTCTATGTTGATCAAATAAGAAGCAATCTTAGGCAAGCAACTTGCTTTCCACCTCAGTTCCCCCCTCCCAGTCTGAAAAATGAGATTGCAGTCAATCCTTTTTGCGAGTGCCTGGCAAGGATTTCAACAAGAACAGCAACGACCTCAGAATTCTCTAAACGATTGTTCAATAATTTCAAAGTATTTCTCTTATCCATTTGCACTTTTCGTTGACAGGCAAGACTGAGAGGGGTGGATAAACAACAAAGCACTCACAACAGGTCTGGATTATCGGCACTGTTATCAATGCTGAACTGCTCGATTTCCGGCCCAACCTCGGCAACAAATTCAGCCAGCTTCTGAGCGGTTACCATGATTTTAGGGTCCACTGAAAAGCAAGAGAAAGAAACCATCCAGGAAAGATAAGGGGTTTTTTTTGCAAGGAAACAGCACATATAGAGGCACTATCAACAGACTCTTATTTTGAATGCCAGCAAAAGGCAAAATGAATACGTCGCATTAATCTATTTTTAATCTTTCCTCCCTGAGGCAAAAATGCCAAAGACTGTGCTTGGGAAAGCCTGCATGTAGAACTTCTGCTGTGCTCTTCCTTCCTCAAGATCTTGTCCTCTATTATGAACTTAGTGCAAAGCCACTGGGGGAGAAAAAAAAAGTATTTCTCCGAGGTTCAGTGGCTCCCGGTAGCTGCAATATGTGGAGAAATAGGATTTAAACGGTGCACCAAAAACGTACACTGTAAATTTCTGGAGAACACATCAACAGTTATATTGAGATGATTTAGAATGAAAAGCCAATTAGACTCTAATGGTTCTGCAAGGATTTTTATGTTGAGTGCACAGCTGCACCAGAAAACGTGGACTGCATTTATTTGCATCAGACACCAAGTTATGAAGGTGTTTGGTATGCAGTAGCACTGTAGTCTATTTATCACCCAGTCAGACTGTAATCTTCACTGCAAGCTATTAAGATGGCTATCATACCTTCAGCATGTTTTGGTACATCATTCAAATCCTGATCTAAGGTCTGGTTGCTTATTGCAGCCGCATATGTTTTGGACAAAAAAGGCAAAAAGATGAGCTGGGTCAACAATTAAGAGAGCAAAAGCACATCTGCAATTGTGATTTCCACTCCTCCTGCTTTATTTTTGCCTCTTCTGTGGGTATGACAGTGGAGGGGATTCATCTGTCACTCACTCTATGCCTGCCAACTTCAGCTTGACTGAGGGTTCTTGGTTTTGTCGCCCTTTATCCAAGTTGAAAGGAAAAAAAAAATGTAGAGCTACACAACACCATTGTAGTCAGGTGGTCCTCGACTGATGACTGTAAATTGCAGTCATTAAGCATTGCACCATGTGACCGGACCCGATTTTACGACATTGTTTGTGGCAGTCATTAAGGGAATCCATTTTACCCAATGGGTGCTTTTGCTGGAGTAAACCAGCAAAAACAGCAAAAAACATTAAAAAAAAAATCACAATCAGACGACCAGGGGATGCTGCAGATGGCTATGAAGGTGAGCTGGTTGCCAAGCCCTCAAAATGTGATCCCATGATTGTGACGCATGTATATGTGTGTGTGAGGGAGGGAGGGGAGCATCCTAACTTGAAATCAGGTTGTAATAGTTTTGGGGGGGTCCATTGTCACTTTGAATAGACACTAAGTGACCGGTCACAAGTCAAGGACCACCTGTTTTACTAGAAGAAATGGTGGGCATAACATGATCATCTGAAGCAGAGTCAGCAGGCTATTTTCTCGAGCACAGTTAATCCTGAAAGAAGCTCCGTGACACGGAATAAGTGAACAAAAGTCACTGCAGTGACTCAACTGACAGGAGAAAGTATGAACATTAATTAGACAGGACATTAACATTCCTACCTCAGATGAATGGTGGAGTAACAATTTAGGACATGTTCTTTATAATTGGTTTTGAAGATATAATACTATTTGCAGATTGTCAGTTGACAGAAAAAAGTACAAAATGCTGGCTGGCCTTTTAACCACGACCTTCATTTGTTCAGATCTGGCTGACCTGGAGATCTGAAAGCATTCTTAGTAACTTTAAGAGCCCTGGCAGTTTCAGTCTGACATTTAGCACCGCTGGATATTCAACCACAAGCCTTAAAAGTTGTCAAGGTGGCAGATCCCTGTTCTATATCACAATTGTCTTACATTAAAGGGGCAATGTGTAAGAACTTCTTGGAAGGCCTGGGGATCACACCGAACGCTTCTGGCAGCTGCATTTAACCCGGAGACCTCAGGCTGCATGCATCATTCTGGGCGAGGCAGAAAAAAATCACTCAAATCGGCGTTTCTCAACCTTGGCTGGGGAATTCTGGGAGTTGAAGTCCGCACCTCTTCGAGCGGCTGAGGTGGAGAAACGCTGACTTAAAACTGTTTGTGGCCTTTCCTAAGAGTATTGCCTCCTCTTCGGTTCTACTTACCATCAGGGAATTGGCTCATCAAAGACGGGGAATTTTCAGAAAGGCTCAGTGAGTCTGTTTTCCCTGAGGTTTCTTTTAGGGGCTGCGTCTCTGCCTGATCGCTGTTGGGTTTGTCACTGCTGGGACTGGACACCGGTGTGCCTGGTGCTTGCTGCTTCAGCAGCGACCCGGCAGATAAGAGCGTCTGGGTGCCAGTTGTGGACCTCCTGGCTCTTCTGGACCTCGCGGCCCTTTGCAGGATCCCGGGCCTTCTCCTCTGAAAGAGCTTCTTCTTGATCCTTGCTACTTTCCTCCTGTACAAAAGAATCTTCACAGCTTCTGAGATTTGCTGCTCGGAGATCTTCTTGTCTTTGGTTTCTTCCTTGGCTGCAGTCGTAAGCCTCTCCGCCTCGTCCAGCTTCAGCTTATAATACTTGTACTCAAGGCTTTCCTCTTCAAGCAGAAACCTGTTTTATGAGGCGATGGAAAATAAATCAAATAAAGCTGGAAACTCTTCTCCAAATTCCACCTTTCCTCCCCTCCCCCCGACCTTTTGCCTCTCCTCTCTGCCCCCTCCCCTCTCTCCCTCCTGTTGCAAACACTTTCCCTCATTCCTCTCTGCTGCTCCTGCTTCCCCCACTTGTATGTGAAAAGAACCCTCTCACCCGTCTTCCAAAGGCTCATCTAGCACTAGCACTTAGACTTATATACTGCTTCACAGCGGTTTACATCCCTCTCCAAGCGGTTTACAGAGTCAGCATATTGACCCCAACAATGTGGGTCCTCATTTTACCGACCTGGAGAGGATGGAAGGCTGAGTCAACTTTGAACCGGTCAGGATCGAACTCCTGGCAGTGAGCAACGCGTTAGCCTGCAATACTGCATTCTAACACTGTGCCACCACGGCTTTTTCACCTAAGGGGAGAGCCCTCGTAATCAAGCAGGGACGTCTGGCTGTCTCAAAACTGTGGAGTCCTTGGTGCTCTCTGAGCTTGGGTTGTTTCTTTACAGATGTTTTATAACAAACCAGGTAACACCAACGGTAGCTGAGATACCATTAAAACAAATTGGTTCTATCCGAAGCCTATTGAGAGTCCCCATTCCCTGCATGGGTCTGAATAAAAGCTCTTGTGTGGCAGTCCCCAATTTATGGAACTCTCCCTCCTTGGAGCTATCAACGGCTCCAATTCTTCTTAGTTTTCACAAACAAGGGAAAACAGGATAGTTTACAATTCCAATCAGAATTTGCAACTTCCCAAAGGAGGAACTTGCCACTTGAAAGAGAGAGAGCGCAACTCCTTCATCTAGGCCGGGACTGCAGACATTAAACCTCCCCAAGAAGGTACTTTTTAGAAATCGCCCTGGGTGAGCAGGGCTTTCATCTCCCTGCCAGTTTCCTTAACAGTGCAGGCAGCACTCAGAGTAAGAATGCTAGACTTAAAAAGAGAAACAACCCAGGTACAACATGCTAACCTATACTATGTGAAAAGATAAACCACCGGTTATGGCTTAGACTTTGTCTGAATTCAGGTGACTCTTTAGCAGCCATTAATTCCTCCAACAAAATGACATCAGATGCAGACATGGTCACAAAGCAGAGCCATTCTTCAACCATGACTTCATTGTCTCCCAACTACAGCATTTTCATTGGGTGACTACAAAAAAAATCACTGTTTCTCTCAACCTTGGCAACTGTAAGATCGATGCACTTCACATCCCAAAATTCCCCAGTCAGCAAGTTGAAAACCAGGCCTTGAGAACTAGGGTCTCTAAGGTCCATCTCTATTTATTTGCCTATTTAAGCATACTCACGTATCCGTGGGTTCCCAAATAGAACAGGACATCTTCAACCAGCCATTTATTTTCTAACTTACCTTTTAGAATATCACAAAGATATGATAAAATTGGAGCTAGATATTGCTTCCAAGCACTTTGAAGGAACCAAGTAAAATAAGTACCAATACTCCGGGATGAGTTTCAGTTCGGCCTTCTCTTTCCCGGTTAACATGCCAGAGACCATCACTTTCACTAGTTTTTCAATCGTCTCAATGACTTTCCTGTCAGCACGTTGTGGGGCTATGCAAAGAAAAAACAAGCACCAAACAAGAAGGAAAAAAAAAAAAGAAGTCACAATAACAATGAAGATAACTTACTTGATGTCTTCCTGCTCGTAAATTTATCACACAATTCCCAAAAAGTGTGTGCTCATCACCATTAGCACTGGCAACGTGCACAAGACGGGTTATGTTTTCAGTTTAATTCTATACCGTAAATTGTGTGGGTTATGTGTGAATGGAAGAGTTTGACTTTGTGCCATAGGCCACAGCCCCAATGTATATATATAATGGTTACCCTATGTACTTACCAGAGTCTCAAAAATTACTTAGAAAGACTAATCGCTTAATGGATTTAAAAAAAATAAATCCAGCTATTTATACATTTTTCAGTACACACTCCTGGATAGCAGAGGGTTGCCTTTAACAAGCAAGTTAAGAGAAGCCTCCATGAAATTGTATTTTGGACTGGCGGGGGAGGGGGGGAGGAGATATTCCTTAACAATAAGCTTATTTTGTCACATCGTTTTTCTAGACCTCCCCTCCCGCTTAGTCAGCTGGCCTATTTCTCAGTACAGCAAGATTATCACCTACTTCCCTGCACACAATGGCTACTGCATTTCTTGTTCAAAGAAGTTTATCTTTTATTTATTTATATCCTGCCTTTATTAACAGAACAACAGAGTTGGAAGGGACCTTGGAGGTCTTCTAGCCCAACCCCTTGCTCAAGCAGGAAACCCTATAGATGAAGCAGCCTCTGCTTCTCTCTCAGTTCCCAGAAAAGTTTGATGCATAGTCTTTACACAAAGGACGTAGCATAATCAGACAAAGCATAATGGCAGAATCTCACTGCTTAAGAAGAAGCCAACTGATGGGTTAAGGAACCAAGCTAGAAACCAGGAGACTGGATTCTAGTCCTGCCTTAGGCCTGAAAGCTAGCTGCCTGACTTTGGGCCAGTCTCTTGTCTCTCAGCCCACCTGACCACACAGAGCTGTGGGGAAAATAGGAGAAGGAAGAAGTATTAGGTATATTCACTGCCTTGGGTTATTTATATAATTTGTCTGAAATGGTATAGGGTTTCCTGCCGGAGCAGGGGGTTGGACTAGAAGACCTCCAAGGTCCCTTCCAACTACTACTATTATTATTATTATTATTAATCATCGCAGTCAGCCAGATGTTCAGACTGGAAGCAATTCCATCCTATATTATTATTATTAATTATTATTATTTCATGGAGATAAAATGAGAGGCAGAACACCCCAGAACATCACTCCCCATTGCTCACGACGGCTAAAAAGGTCTCCTCACGCTTAATTTTAAGTGTGATTTACATGACATTTCCACTGACCCTGAGCTGGAGGACTGGCAGCTGGTCTCTTTAACTGCATCTGGCAGCCACTTTTCTGCAGCCAACTTTGCAAAGTTTCGATATATTCTTTTCCAAACAAGGCAGAAGTATCAAAATTGGGAAATAAGGTAGGAGGAGGGGCCGAATCCTGGACGCTGAGGGCCTCCAGGATTTTTTCCTGCCTGAAAGCAGAGGCCAGGGCGAAGGTTTGCCCCAGGAGGGCCAAGGACTTTCGGCAGAGGGACATCGTGGTCTGAAAAGCGGTGGCCATCTTCCTCATGTTGTTGAAGCTGTTCGTTTTGATTTGGAGCTCGTAGGCATTACAGGCCATCAGCAGAGGCGTAGTGCTCCTGAGCAGGTAGTCCTGGAGCCGCATCATATACCGGTCGAAAGGCTTAATGACGTCAAAAAAGCTGTTCTTGGTCATCATCACCCTTCTCTCCAACAGCAGGTTCAGAAACTGGCTGTCCACTTTAGGTGTTTTCAGAGCCGGGTGCTGCAGCGTCTTGACGCTGTTCATGCAGAAATCTTGGTGCTCGGTTTTCAGCGAGCACTTAAAGGATGCCAGCATTTTGGCACAGGTCTCGGTCTCTAAGGTGAAGAGCACCCGGAAAAGTTCTGAATACTCCGGGTCTCTCTTAATTTCACAGAACCCGGCCCATTTGATTATCTCAACCCCAAAATTGGCAAAAATATCAGAAGAATCTAGAAGATCCAAGTCTGGCTCTTTGATCCGGACGTACCCTGTAGGTTTCAGAGCTCCCAGTTGCTGTAGTCCCTTTTGAGAGGCCAGACACGGCCTTTGGATTTGTTGGGGGCGAGAAGCTAGAGATCTTTGCTTGGAGGGACCCATCGGATTTAACAGAAGATCATCTGCTGGGGACAAAGCTTTGGTGGCCCATTTCTTGAGATGAGCAGCCAACTCCTCCTGGCAGCCTCTGGTTGCTATCCCATGTTTCTCTCGGGGATCTCTTCCCCTCCCGGCATTCAAAGAAGAGCTGAATTCTCCCTCGGTCTCAAGACTCTGCTCCAGGTCGTAATTCTGACTACATGCAGTCCTGTAGTTCTCTTCCAGAAGCCGCGGTGATCTGAAGTCGCCCAACAGTTCTGAGGAATCATAGTCAGCCTCGCGGCCTCGGGAAAGGTCTCGAACCGGAGTGTGGCCGTATTTCCGTTCCCGGGAGGCAGCGCTGTCATAGTCTCGATCTCGGGAAGAGGGGCCGGCGTAATCTCTTTCCAGGGCAGATGAATTTCCATAGTCTGGTTCATATGAAGGCAGCTGGCCATAGTCCCGACTCCGTGAAGAGAGTTTGGTGCTGCTTGTGGAAAAGTAATCCTCCTCCTCCTCTGTGACATGGCCGCTGGGCCGATAGGAAGGCAGCGAGAATTCATCTCTAGCATTTTTCCTCCAGTCACCCCGCATGAACTTCCCACCGTCTTGAAATTCTTCCTCCTCCTCCTCATACTGGGTCCGTATGACTGGCCGCGAGTGAACTGCATAAGGAAAGAAAAGACAGCTGCTGTTCACAGAGGTACCGAACTTTAAAACAATCAGCCTGTGGCACAGTGGTTAGAATGCAGTATAGCAGGCTAACTCTGCTGACTGCCAGCAGTTCGATTTTGACTGGCTCAAGATTGACTCAACCTTCCATCCTTCCAAAGTCTGTAAAATGAGGACCCAGATTGTTGGGGCTCATAGGCTGACCCGCTAAACCGCTTAGAGAGGGCTGTAAAGTCTAAGTGCTATTTGGAAGAGTTGAAAAATGATGAACCAATATATCATGCAACTCTGTATTCTATTGGAACATTAAATATTACCTAATCAAGGTAAAACCCACCTGTTTACTAAATCAGGATAATTTATACCTAAGCATAAAGGCCTACTTGGATCTATGTCTTCTATAATAGCTGTGGATGGCTGAAATTGAACATTATTTGTTGTTTTTGCAACACTTTCACACATTTCACTGATTGGTCTTTTTGACAAATGGACAGAATTATTGTACCAAAGTCTCACTGAATTCCAGAGTTACTTGGAATCAAATTCAATTCCTGGGAACTTCATGGACTATTCTATATAGCTCTGCTGGCAACAATATATGATTTTTTTTGTCACTACTTCACCACCTGCTGAAGTCACTCCTTAATTCTTCTCATTTGTTCTGCTTCTAAGTTCTGTGCAAACGTTGGTTTTTCTCTCAATGCCTTTCATACTGTTCAAGAGCAGTGTTTCTCAACCATGGAAACTTTTAAGATGCATGGACTTCAACTCCCAAAATTCCTCAGCCAACATACTGGCTGGATCATTCTGGTAGTTGAAGTCCACACCTTACAATGGCTAAGGTTACACTGGCCTAGACTGATAGTTCAGTACATCCTCTTCTTTGATCTCCAGTTGCCTAGCTCCATCATCTCACATTCCCCAAAGTTCTTATTTATTTATTTACCGAATTTTTATGCCACCCATCTCCACTATTAGGTGAATGTGGGAGGCTTACAAATTATAAAGCAAGTAAAAATAATTAAAATATCAAAACATTTAACAATTACACAGATTAAATTATTAAAAACTGTACTAAAACTGAAACTAAGAGATTGATGGGAACAGGGAAGAGGTCTTCTTACCCCATCAGACATCTCAGGTGCTGAGCGACCCCTTGGGGCCCTAGACCAGGGATAGGCAACCTTGGCTCTTTTAACACTCGTGGACTTCAACTCCCAGAATTCCTGAGCCAGCCATGCTGAGGGGAAAGGGAGAGGTTTCCAAGCTGAGCCATGCTGGCTCAGGAATTCTGGGAGTTGAAGTCCACGAGTCATAAAAGAGCCAAGGTTGCCTACCCCTGCCCTAGACCAACCAGCAAAGCCAGGTTTAAATGCCCTTCTGGAAGGCAAAAAGGGAAGAGGCAGTTCTCATCTGCACTGGTGGAATGTTCCACAGGAATGGGGCTCTTATAGTGATGGTTTGTCACTGCTTTTTTCCTAGGGTGATTTTTTTACTTTCCTATCTAGACCCATTCTAGCACTAATCAAGCCCAATTCTTATTTGATGTCTTTTGCACCTGAAACTGCCTCCAGAATATCTCCATGCAACACTTCCCTTACTTCTCAAAATGCATGCTTCCTAAAAAAAAAATGTTGGAATATTTCCCAAGTAACCAAAAAAAATCAGATTATGCTATTGCACACATGCTTCCATCTCCCGCTTCTTGTTGTTTCCATGAATGCACCACAGTCTATAAGCCTCTTGTGGTAAGCATCTTAGAAATTTATTTATTATATGGAGGGTGTAATTAAAACAGCAAACATACTGAGAGTTTTTTTTTTTAATCTTACAGTAGGTTATATGGAATGGCTTCAAAGGGAGATAACAGATTCAAAGTCAGATCCTTCTTCACAACCCTTACTCAACTTTGGAAACTGACAGCCAGTTTGAAGTTATTTTGTGCATCAGGAAGGTTAAACAAGGGGCAAAAGAACAGTAAAGGAAAGCCATAATAATCTGAGTTGAGATTGAGTTGAGTTGCATCTCCAGGAGCAATGTAAGCATCACTATCGCATGACAGCGAAAGAGTGCTATATAAAAACATAAGAGCAGCATCACACGTAAGATCAGAAAAAATAATTTTTGTTGCTACGGGGGATGATCATGTCACAAAGCCTTGAAGACGTGGTTTTGTCAACAGGGGACACAGGAGTGTGGTGGAGCCAGTGCAGCGGTTGTGCTGATTGTCTCGGTGAATGAGATTATGGGCTGTGAGTTTTATGTATTTATTATTTTTAATACACCTTTATAGTTTTTAAATTGTTGTATTTTTGTTTTTACATTTGTTTTGTTTGTAAACTGTCCATAGTCTGCCTGTCTGTCTCTATATATATATGTGTGCGTGTAGGATGGACAGCTGTATAAATCTGAATAATGAATAAGATGCAATGAAAGTGCACAATCAGGAAAAGAGTATGATCACACTTCTACTCAAAGTCCCAAATATGTGGCAATAATTGATTTTATAAAGATTGGAAAGGTCTACTTCGAATCCTGTCAGTCAAAGAACTCCCAACTATCAGGGCCTTTTCTGCTGTGACGCCCAGACCTTTGAACATCTTACCTTTAAGGTAAAACTTGCCCCCACCCTGTATCCTTTCACAAGGACCTAAAGACTTGGTTCTATTGGTTGGCCAGGGGACCAGATGGGAGAAATTCTATGCTGGAGGTGGCTGCTAAATTGATGGCAGACTCCACCTACCTCCCCTTTGCACTCTGCTCTCCACCTGTCCATCTTTTGAATTATTCTATCGAAGTATTCTCATTGGGGTCCTTTTTCATTATTTATTTTATGGTTCTATTATTTTATTTCTGTTCTGTTTGCACACCTTTTATTTTCTTCCTTTTTACTATTGTAAACCACCTAGAGTAGTCCCAGGGCAAATAAATTTAGCAAATAAATAAGTAAATTTGGACAATCTAAATCTACCTCTAAGTTGATGAAGCGCCTCATCGATTGGATCACTTCGGTCCAGATATCGTTTTGCCTTGGCCTGCATGATTGCATCAAAAGACTCCCGTGTCATCCGTTGGGAGGCCATCTTGACTCTGCAACTAAACGTGAGGAAAATTAAGAATATGCATTTGCCAGTGACATCTCTTTATCCTATAGCTTTCACGAAAGGCAGGTCTAAGTAGGATTTCTAAATCATCAACCGTTCAAGACTTAAATTCAGCACAACTATTTTTTATGTGGGAAGAATCAACCATATGGAATAAAAAGCAAGAGTTGTAGAACTCTGGTTTACATTGAATAATTATTTTGTCACAAGAATTGTGAATATATGTCGTATTGTGAATATATGTCAGGTTACAAACTGGGGCTTCCGACAGAACTTAGTCTGTCAGGACCATAACACTACAGGATATGAAACAAACGTAAATTCCAGAAATCCAAAATGAAACTATAATAACCAATCAATAAAATTCATTAATATCTGTATATGTGACAATCAAATAATAAATGGTAAAATGTTTAGTACATTTAATTCAATGAGAAGACACAAAAAACAAGTTCAGAGAGTAGTATAGAAAGTAGGAATGTATCAAGAACCCATTTTTCACACTTACGACTGTTGCAGAATCTCCATAGTCTCATGATTTACATTCGGAGGCTTGACAACTGGTTCATATTTATGACGGTTGTAGTGTCTCAGGATCATGACAAGCAAAGTTAATGGCGAAGCCAGATTCACTAAACAACCATGTTACTAATTTAAGTGCTGTGATTCACTTAACAAATGTGGCAAAAAAGGTTTCATAAAATGGGGCAAAACTCACTTAACAAATTTCTCACTTAGCAACATAAATTCTGGGCTCACTTGTGGTTGTAAGCTGAGGACTACCTGTATTTAGATTTGAGTACAATGCCACTGAAAATTAATGGATCCACAAAAGTACCGATTCTTGTCAATCTTACATTTCTCATTTTTTTGCAATTTCAAATTCATCCCCTCTGGTAAAAAAATATTCTCAAAACTCACCAGGAAAGTTATCCACAGCAAATGCAGTGTCTCTTTTCAGAGAAAGTGAACAGGGACCGAGGACAAGTCCCTTCCCTGTAATACTTTGTTCAAAAAGATTCTAGATTAGTCTACAGCAATGTTACCAAGAAACTAAAAAAAGAATGAATATGCATGCTAGAAGGGATGAGGGTTACGGACATCCAGACAATGCTAGCTTGCAGGGGAGGAGCATCTGCAATATGATAAAAAACCTAGAAAGCTTTTTTAAAAAGCCATATTCTTAAACATTTTCCTCTCAGATCGACACCCATGTTATGTCCGATGGTGAGGGGAAAGCATTGGCGAGCGCTAAGAAGAATCACAAAGCCAGACAAATGTTAAATACAGATAGCCCTCAACTTACAACCGCAACTGGGCCCCAAATTTCTGTTGTTAAATGAGACAATTTGTTAAATGAGCTTTGCCCCATTTTATGACCTTTCCTGCCACAGCTGTTAAGTGAATCACTGCAGTTGATAAGTTAGCAACCCGGTTGTTAAGTGAATCTGGCTTCCCCATTGACTTTGCTTGTGAGGAGGTCGCAAAAAGGGGATCACACGATGCCCAGCCCACAGCAACTGTCATAAATCTGAACCAGTTGCCCAGCATCTGAATTTGGATCACGGGGATGCTACAAAAAGGCGTTAAGTCTGAAAAAACGGTAATTAAGTCCTATTTTTCAGTGCCGTTGTAGCTTTGAACGGTCACTAAACGAACGGTTGTAAGTCGAGGACTACCTGTCTGCCAATTTTCGGCCCCTGCAAGAACAACCGAGTCCCCCACCAACAGACCCTCCTTTTTAACATTTATCCTTCCAAACTAGCCACCGACTGTGGACTGTAAAAGAGCATTTTCTGAAAAAACCCTTCCCAAAGCCAGAGGAGCCAGGCCGGGTTTTTTTTTCTGCCTGGTCAGTGGATATCATTTCCTCGCCCTCCCTGTAGCTCCAATACACGCGCCAGGGGTTCTTGAAAGGGGGGGGAAAGGCTTTTTCTGCCCATTTCCTCCCCCGCTCTTCCCCACTGCTCCGACTTCTGCTGCTGCTTTACCCTCACAGCTTACCAGGCGACGGGGAAGAAGAGAAGCACCCTCGGCAACCTCTAGCATAAAGCAACCTCCATTAACCAGGGCCGATTTTTCCCCCTCTTCTGCGCATGCGCCCAGCGCCTCTATCCTCTCGCCCGCCCGCCCGCGCCGGAGCTTCTTCTCTGCTGCGGCGGCTTTGCACTTTCTCTTTTGCACGCGCGGAAAGCATCGATCAGGTTCCTAACTCACCCGGCCCTTTTTTTTTTTTTTAAAAGCAACCCTTCAATTCTGTCCAGAACCGACTTTGTGCGCACGCGCAAACAAAGAGGATCTCGTTAGAGCTACGAAATGACGGTATCCAACAGCGCACGCGCAAAAAGAGCTTCCCATGTCGTTTCTGCCACTCTGCGCATGCGCGAAACGCTGCCTGGAAGAAAAATTTAAATTCTTTTCAAGAAACTCCGTGGGTGGGAGAAATAAAGTAATCTTTTTAAAAAAAACGTATCGAGTTATCTTTCTCACCCGTTTTAAAAAGAAAACAGAGCCGATGCTTTCAAACGTGCAGATTCGGTTATTTCGTCAAGTTCACAACTTTAGCCCACCACATCTGGCTTTGCAAAAATTCGGGCAACCATTAGGTGGCAGTAAAGAGATCGAGATGCTCGCTGCCTCCTAACGGTCCGTCGGTGTTCTTTTTTTTTTTTTCCCCGCAGTTCAGCTCCACGAGGCTTCCATTAACGTCCGTCCCACCCTCCTTTAAAAACCCTGGAGAACGGTGCTGGCGTGCGCATGCGTAGTTCAAATTCCCCTGCCGTGCGCTGCCATTGGCGAAGTCGCTTTCCCCTGCACCACGTGGCCTCAATTGTACGGTGGCGAGCTGCGGCCAAAAAGAACGCGTCGCCGCAGTTGCTGCACTTAACGCGTCTTTTTTACGCACCGCCGGCTTTTGGTTTCCTGGCAGCAGCGCCGGGTTTGTCGCGAGCGAGGACGAGGGTCAGAGCAGGTAAGCGAGGCTGGGGAGGGGAGGGTCTCCTTCGCCCGTCCGGAGACCCTCTTTTTTTGGGTGGGGGTCCGTTTGCTATTCCTCCGCGAAGACCCTAACGAGAAAGAATGCCGTATGCTTGCAGGCGTGCTTTGGCAGGGTTCTTTATTCCAGCCGGAATGGTGAAAAGCCACAGGCTTAATGTCAAAAAGGAAAAAGTGGGTGGTTTTTTTGCATATCCTGGGAGATGATTTTTCATTCTCTGTTATTTCGCTTCTTTTTTTTTTCCTACCAGCCCCGAGGGCTAACCTTGAGGTACCGTATCACATACACAGTAGCCCTCAACATACGACCGCAATTGAGCCCAAAATTTATGTTGCTAAGGGAGGAATCTGTTAAGTGAGTTTTGCCCACTTTTCTTGTCACATTTGTTAAGTGAATCATTGCAGTTGTTCAGTTAGTAACACGGTTGTTAAGTGAATCTGGCTTCCCCATTGACTTTGCTGGTCAGAAGATTGCAAAAGGGGATCACATGACCCCAGGAACACTGCAACCGTCATAAATATAAACCAGTTGTCAAGCATCCAAATGAAAAATCATGTAACCATAGGGATGCTGCACCAGTCATAAGTGTGAAAAATGGTCATAAGTCACTTTTTTCAATGCCCTTGTAACTTTGAATGGTCACTAACTGAACTGTTATAAGTCGAGGACTACCTGTACATCCCTTTTTATTTTTGAAAACCTATTTCTACTCTTTCCTATCCCTCCTTATCCTCCTAACAACCTCAGAGTCTTCTCTGTTTTGAACCCTCAGCTGAATCTTAAAAAGATTATGGGGGTGATGATTTCCTAGGCCACAGGGTGATTTATTTAAACTTCATAATATGATTTTTGTAAGTCTGTGTGGTCAAGGATTAATCAGCCTTGTAGGTGAGATTCCTGACAGCTGGAAGTACGATGAAAATAAAGTATGGTTCCTTTATCAATATAAAGTTGGATTAGAAAAAAAAACTACAGCTGTTTAGGCCAGGGGTCTTCAAACTTGGCCCTTTTATGACTTGTGGACTTCAAGTCCCAGAATTCTGGGAGGAATTCTGGGAGTTGAAGTCCACAAGTCATAAAAGGGCCAAGTTTGAAGACCCCTGATTTAGGCAAATCATGAAGAGAACCTGTGTGGTTGCTGAGAGTAGATATCAACTTGATGGCACATAATCAGTTTAGGTTAAACATTCCTTTGGACACAATATGAATCTAAATTCTAACAAATAGGAACCCACAAACTTTTATTGCTAAATAATTACCTTTGGATCAAATCTTTGCACAGATAAGACTTAATTGCTAGGAAGGGTCTCAATAGCAATAGTAGAAGATGCTTTCCGCTAGCAATGCATTACTGAAAAACATTTCCCTAATGTTCAGGAGATTAAACAGCTGGGATGTGTATTTTTGCAGTTTCCTGGTCATTCTGGCGTTTTGTTGTATTTTAAATATCGCAAGGAGCAATATTTCATTTAATCAACAGAGGCTAACATTTCAAATAGGTGTTCCCACTATTGCAAAGTAGGTATTTTTATGACATTATGACATTCTATAGTATATTTTCAGTTCTAGAGGTTCCCTCTCCCCAACACTCTGCAAGAGTCTTATTTGGAGCTGCGGTGAATAGTGGAAAGTAAGGTGAACCTGTGTTGATTTGCAAAGCCACGATTGAACGCAGTGTGTTTTGTCATCTTACGTTTACTTAATAGCAGAGTTGGAAAGGATCTTGGAGGTCTTCTAGTCCAACCCCCTGCTCAGGCAGAAAACCCTATACCATTTCAGACAAATAGTTGTCCAATCTCTTCTTAAAAACTATATAAAATAAATATCCGGTACACAGAGAGGAGAACTGAGTCTGAATACAACAAGAGCAGTTTAAAAAAACATACTGTCAGAGTGGTGTATTGATAGCTTGTCATTTAGATACTATATTCTGATGGATGACCTTGTCTTTCTGAGCATGTCAGTTGCGCACAGTGAATTTCAGAAGCTTTTAATTCCATTCATGAAGGTTGATCCCAAACCTTAATAAGCAGCTTAATCTTTGCAAATAAATAAATGTAGATCATTATGATCTGTAAAAAATAAGCATATATCTTTGGGGTCTTTGAGGATTACAGTCTAGTTTATCAGATGCATGAAATGTCTTGCTGAGCTATAAGTGTGTGTGTGTGTGTGTGTGTGTGACTGGAAGGGAGAATCATAAAAAGTGAGGTCAGAGAAATGAAATGCAGTAAGCCAAATGATAATAGCTGCATTATTAATAGTGGCTATGTACGAAGACAGGCGATGGTGGTAATGCTTACATCCTTGCATGAGTAGACTGTCTGTTGACTATAGTATTTCCCATCATTTATAGCAAGAATTCTTGTAAAGAATAAAATATGTAATATTTAGTTTCTGTAGTATATGACCCGCTCTTCCTTAAAGTATGTCTGTGCCACAAAATCAGGAAAGAAATCTTTAATTCCCAGTATTCATAAATGCAATGCGGAACTGAAGTCCAGAAAATGTGTGGGGGCAGCAAAACTGGAAGCTATTTCTGCAAATCATAAAGGTCGTGTTTGGTTGAAATGGTATGTCTTCAGCATTACAGCAATCAGTGTACATTTGAACAGTAGCCTATCGATGGGTGATTTTCATTGCAATCCATAGTATAAACGGATGTCTTTCCTTCACTGTGTTAAATCATGGTTGTACTGAAATACAGATCATTTAGTGATCTGTATCATGGTCGATGTTAAGCCATATTTGGGGAGGAAATTTCTAAGATGGTTCTTCTTGCAGGGGTAACCTCATTGGGCATTCTGCCAAACCACCTTTGGCACAGCTTAGCCTGTTTCTCTTGCACTTTCTCTTTTTTTGGGGGGTGGGGGGCTGTTCTGGAGAAAAGCATCTTTGTTTTTCTGCAAAGGAAAATCCATTCCCTGTTGCCAGAGGTCAGCGTTGAAATATAGAGGTGCTTTGCTTCCTTGCATCAACTGAGATCAGTGCTCTGTCAAGCAGGATACTGTCTCCTCTGTTCAAATAAAAGGCAAGTGGCTTTGGGCTTTCTCCTTCCCAGCCTTTTCCAGCTACCAGCCATTTAATCAAACTGCAGAAATAAGATAAGATGAGATGAGATAAGGAACAGGGACCTGAGCTGTTTCCTTTCCTAGCTCTCTGTTCTGTTTTTTAACTTTCAGACACGTTTACTTTATACTTCTTTGTCCCCAGCTCCTTTTTGCTGTGCTCAATATCTTTTTTTCAGATTGAAAAACCAGCGAGTAGAGAACCTTATTTTTATTGATCATATGCTGGGCTTTCGCTGCTTCTGGAACCGTCTTCTTCGAGTAGAATCTGTCTATCTCATACACACGGCTGGGAAGGCATATTTTGATCCCCTGCCCAGAGGTTTTAAGAATTGTGGGCCAGGAGGTAGTCCTCAGCTGCAGCCCTTCATTCTGCAATAGTTCCCTCCACCCTAGATGTGATGGCTCCCTCCTAGCTATCATTTAAGAAAGCTGTCAAGATAGATCTTTTTCTGTAGATCTTTTGGAATAAAGTGCCCTATGAGCGGAGATGATTAGATGGAGTTGAGGATGATGTCATGTTTTCTCTCTCTCCCTCCCTCCCTCCCTTCTTCTCCCTCTCTCTCCCCCCTCCTCCTCCCCTCCCCTCATGGTTGGAGAGTATATGTTTTATTGCTTTTATGAAAATCACCCTAGGGTCTGTATAAACGGGTAGGCAACCTTGGCTCTTTTATGACTCGTGAACTTCAATTCCCAGAATTCCTGAGCCAATTCCTGGATAGGAGGTGAGCCAGGTTAGTCTTTGATGCAAAAAAAATCTGGAGTCTGTTGGCGCCTTTTCTGACTTACACATTTTATTAAAAACCATAAGCTTTTGTGAGCCGCATCTCACTTCATTGGATGCATTGGTTGGTTCGGGTAGAATCTCTGATGAAACGGTACAAATACTGTACAAAAAACGAATGGAAAATAATTGATCGAATAGTGGAAGATGCTTTGAAGAAGAATCTGGCGGCTGATTTCCTGGGTGTCGTGTTACCTTTTCCCCTTCTCTTATTGCTTTCAACTGAAGGCAGCAGAGATTGGGCTTTAAAACCTACCACATGAAAACAGATGTGCTCAACAGAGGGTATATGTAAATTCCCTTTACATCTGGACATACATATCTGTGCCCAGATTGACTGTGCTCACTCACATAGGATGCTTTACCAGGCTGGAAAATACCTGATAATCTTGGCTAGTACAGTACTAACCTTTTTTTTATTATTATTCTTTTTTGTTTATAGCTTTGTCTATCGTGTGAATCCAGAAAAATGGTTAATTCAATAGCCAGTATTGTGTGAAACTATGTGTTGTCAGATTAGGCTGGTAGACGTAGTTCTGGAGACAGTGAAACACCAACAAAGCAGGAACACTAGAAATGTTATGGAGATGTTCAGGTTCCATACTTGGGGGAAAAAAATGGAACAATTTTTATTTATTAGGAAAATATAAATGGCCATTCAAGAGAATCATAGAATTGCCTATAGTCCATCTAATCCAGCTTCCCATCCATTGTAGTTCCCAATAGTTAAGATATGGGTTATGGACTAGCATTGATGATGTTACCTAGTTTGGCTAATGAAACGTCTGCAAGAAAACAAGCAAGCTTAGAGAGCACAAAAGACCCTGGGTGGGTATGGATTATGTCTGTTCCCTTCTATTGCTCCCGACAACTGATACGATTTTGTGGAATTTCTGTTATTCTAGAGTTGCTAATATCCACAACAAATATGTTCTGACTTCTAAAAGGTCAGCAAAATAAGGGCCATTGCCTTACTTTGTGGTGAGGAATTCCACTTCCAATTCATTATGATTTGTATAAAAATAGAGTTTATTTTCTTCCTGCACCATTGCACGGCCTTGAATTTTGGCTTTTGGGAGAGAGGGGAGTAACTATTTTATCCATACCTCTCTGCTGCTCGTAATTTCCTGGCTTAATTTACTTTTATTATGCCAGTCTCCTTTTAATTTTTTTTTTTTTTTAATTATACCTCTATATAAAATATCTAGC
This sequence comes from Azemiops feae, assembly GCA_023970755.1. Taxonomy (NCBI): domain Eukaryota; kingdom Metazoa; phylum Chordata; class Lepidosauria; order Squamata; family Viperidae; genus Azemiops; species Azemiops feae. The sequence continues at coordinate 184,432 of JALGBA010000699.1, read as the reverse complement.
TATCTTTCTTGTCTGCAGGCCAATATGGCAGCCAAGCGGATTATCCAAGAGACGTTTGATGACGTGGTACAGGAAAATATCGTTGAGTTTGCAATGGATCCGGAAGAGGCGTTGAATGAAGCCATCCAGCAGTTTGAATCTCAAGGTACGGCATGAAGGATGGGAATATTGACCTACATGGAGTGTCATCTTTTTAGACATAGGCATCAGTTCCAACTATCACTTGGCTTCCCAGGAGAATTGGTGCGGCTTATGGCAATCAGAACTACAAGACCAGAGGGAAGAAAATCCCCAATGCTGACAAAATGATCTGATTTTATTCTTAAAATAAATATTGTTAAAGTAATCTCAGTATATCAAAATATTATTGTGTGAACACAGTATAGCCATTCCCCAAAATGCTGGAATAATTTGAGCATCACCTTACAAAAGACATTTGCCTTGCCCATATAGTCACCCCAAAGAGAAAACACAGGTAGTCCTCGACTTAACAACAGTTCATTTAGTGACTGTTCAAAGTTACGTCAGTGAAAAAAGTGACATGACTGTTTTTCACACTTACAATCGTTGCAGCATCCCCGTGGTCACATGATCAAAATTCAGACGCTTGGCAAGTGGCTCATATTTATGACAGTTGCCGTGTCCCAGGGTCATGTGATCCCCTTTTGTGACCTTCTGACAAGCAAAGTCAATGGGGAAGCCAGATTCACTTAAAACAACTGCGTTACTAATTTAACAACTGCAGTGGTTCACTTAACAACTGTGGCAAGAAAGGTCATAAAATGGGGCAAAACTCACTAAACTCACTTATCAAATGTCTCGCTTAGCAACATTAATTTTGGGCTCAAATTGTGCTGATAAGTCAATGACTACCTGTAAATTACTAATTGATAATACCAAATATCTTAACGGTCAGGAAGTTCCTCACTGAGGGTTTTTTCAGGTATTGGACAAGTTTTCCTAAAAAAAAAAAAAAAACTTTTGCCCATCATGATCAGTCTCTTTAATATAGCTTTTATCAGATTGAGATCTTGGCTAGCCTTATGGGACTTAAAATCCAATGTATTTAGAGGGGTACAATAGGAGAATTACTCTGGAAAACTCAGTCTGATACCACATTTTATCTCTCCTTTAGGCGTAGATTTAAGTAATATAGTAAAGATGGTATCCAATCCAGCTTCAGAGAATGGCCAAGAACAGAAGCACGTGGTTTTACAGGTGAGTGAGGTGATGCTGTTCAGGAAAGGGCTAGGGATTGTCCATCAGATCCAATTCATAGCTGTAGTTAGCTCATCTTCCTATTTGCAAGTAGATCAATGCAGGAGCTCTAGGGCAGGGGTCTTCAAACTTGGCCCTTTTACGGCTTGTGGACTTCAACTCCCAGAATTCCTCAGCCAGCATGCCTGGCTGAGGAATTCTGGGAGTTGAAGTCCACAAGTCCTAAAAGGGCCAAGTTTGAAGACCCCTGCTCTAGGGACTCACAAAAATAGCACTGTGGATATAGTTTCCCCTTCATGTATTGCTTGCTCATTGGATACTAGATCTTGGTATAATTTGCCTTAAAATGTAGAAGCTCCATGATCTAGCCTTCTTTAACCTGATATTGCATGTTGCATGTATATATATTAAAGTATTTATATATTATATTTATATATTAAAGTGTGCTGCAGCTGCCAAAAAAGCCAATACACTGCTGGGCTGCATTAACAGAGGGATAGAATCAAGATCACGTGAAGTATTAATACCACTTTACAATGCCTTGGTAAGGCCACACTTGGAATACTGCATCCAGTTTTGGTCACCACGATGTAAAAAAGATGTTGAGACTCTAGAAAGAGTGCAGAGAAGGGCAGCAAAGATGATTAGGGGACTGGAGGCTAAAGCATATCAGGAACGTTTGCTGGAATTGGATATGTCTAGTTTAATGAAAAGAAGGACTAGGGGTGACATGATAGCAGTATTCCAATATCTCAGGGGTTGCCACAAAGAAGAGGGAGTCAAGCTATTCTCCAAGGCGCCTGAGGGCAGGACAAGAAGTAATGGATGGAAACTAATCAAGGAGAGAAGCAACCTGGACTGAGGAGAAACTTCTGACAGTTAGAACAATTAACCAGTGGAACAACCTGCCTCCAGAAGCGGTGAATGCTCCAACACTGGAAGTTTTAAGAAGAGACTGGACGCCATTTGTCCGAAATGGTGTAGGGTTTCCTGCCTGAGCAGGGGGTTGGACTCGATGACCTCCAAGGTCCCTTCCAACTTTATTATTATTATTATTATTATTATTATTATTATTATTATTATTATTATTATTATTATTATTATTATTATTACTTATTATTATTACTTATTACTTATTACTTATTATTATTAATTATTATTATTAATTATTATTATTAAGTATTATTATTAATTATTATTTCCAATGCCATTTTGCAGACAGACCTCATAAAGCAGTTTGCGTAAGATCAGTAAAATAAAAAGCAATAATAAAATAATTTTTTTAAAAAAGGCAAAGGATGGAACATTTTCAAAGCGGCTTTAAAAGTCCTGGGGTTTAAAGAAAAACAGAGAAGCAGGGCAGTGAGAAAAGCCAAATGCAAAACACGGCGAGAAAAGATGCAAATGAACAGAAGGGACTGAAACCACTGCCATCTGTGCATCCTCCAATTCTGGAAAGGCTTTTAGATGTTTTCCGAATGACTGCAGAATTGAAGAGGAGGAAGATGCAGTGCAGAGAATAAAGCGAGATTCCACTCTTTCCCCCCCTCCCCCCTCTTTGTCTTCTGTAGATATTGGACGGTCTCCAGAAAGCCGTCATCGATGCGGATTCAAGCAAGGTAGATGAATCTTTGGAGAACTTTGCCAGGCAGTGCAGACAGGAGCTGTCGGTCCGTTACCTGGCTGCCGAAAAAGGTGCCTATCCTGCCGTCCTGGCGGCTTGTCGGCTGGCGTCAGAAGAGCGATGCTCCCTTTTAAAAGCCCTCCAAGCCCTCTCTGCCCTCCTGGATGGCCAGCCTGACCTCCTCGATGTGCCCGGGCAGGAGCTGCTACTGCGAGTGCTTCAGGAGAGCCGAGATGACGCCGACCTCTCTTTGGCTGGGATCCGTTGCATCCGACATGCTTGCCTGAAACATGAGCAGAATCGGCAGGATCTTGTGAAAGGGGGCATCCTTGCCCTACTGGCTGAGGCTATAGTCCGGCACGGGGACCGGGCAGACGTGGTCCGGGAGGCCTGTTCAGGGCTCCGCATCATGACCTTTGATGATGACATCCGGGTGCCCTTTGGCCATGCCCACGATCATGCCAGGATGATTGTGGCTGAGCATAATGGCTTGGGAATCCTGATAGAGGCAGCCAAAGGTAAAAACATCTCCCTGCTCACACGCTTTCTCTCTCTTTCTTTCTTTCTTTATGCTCCAGAACAGGGACATCAATTGCATAATAAAGGCCCACTATGTTTCTTCTTTTCCCTGTGGTGGATTCTCCAGCTACAATATAGAATTAAGATCACGTGAAGTATTAATACCACTTTACAATGCCTTGGTAAGGCCACACTTGGAATACTGCATCCAGTTTTGGTCACCACGATGTAAAAAAGATGTTGAGACTCTAGAAAGAGTGCAGAGAAGGGCAACAAAGATGATCAGGGGACTGGAGGCTAAAGCATATCAGGAACGTTTGCTGGAATTGGGTATGTCTAGTTTAATGAAGAGAAGGACGAGGGGGACATGATAGCAGTGCTCCAATATCTCAGGGGCTGCCCCAAAGAAGAGGGAGTCAAGCTATTCTTCAAGGCGCCTGAAGGCAGGACAAGAAGTAATGGATGGAAACTAGTCAAGGAGAGAAGCAACCTGGAACTGAGGAGAAACTTCCTGACAGTTAGAACAATTAACCAGTGGAACAACCTGCCTCCAGAAGCGGTGAATGCTCCAACACTGGAAGTTTTTAAGAAGAGACTGGACAGCCATTTGTCCGAAATGGTATAGGGTTTCCTGCCTGAGCAGGGGGTTGGACTCGATGACCTCCAAGGTCCCTTCCAACTTTATTATTATTATTATTATTATTATTACAATGGGAGGAGGAGTGAAGAGACTGACAAGCTTAGAGCCCCCTTGCAGAGACCCAGACCTGACCTCCCCCAAAATTCCTGAAGCCCTTATCTGGCTGTCCCGAAGAGAAGGCAGTCAGTCCAGCGAGATTCTTGTAAATAGGTTAGCAGCAGTAAAGAAGTAATTCTGATCATCTCACAGTGTCGCTCTTGGTTCCCTGCGCCTGACTTTAAACTGCTTTTTGCAAGTTGCTGTGGGGACAAAGAACCCTCACCTTCCCCCCCCCCCCAGTCATGGGAAATTGTTGGGCATGTTTAGCTTCTATCTCCATATTGTTTAATAGATCTACACCACCATTTATTTGTATCTTTTTTTTTAAAATGCTATCCCTTGTTTTCACGTAGCTAAAGCCATAGATACTAAAAAAAACGTGACTTTTATTTGCATTTGTTTGTGAGCACTTCAGGGGCCCAAATTCTGAAGCCCTTCCCATGCTCCATGCTTTATTGTCACTTCTGTGGTATTGTACAGATAGTGCTCAACATACGACCGCTCACTTAGTGACTGTTCAGAGTTATGAGGGGCCTACTTAACGATCCGGATTTGAAGTTCTGAGGGTCATGACCCCCTCCCCCCTGCAGTCCATGACTGAACTTTGGGCGCTTAGCAACACAACCTCATTTATGGCTGTTTGCAACACCCTGTGGTCGGTTTTGCCGAAAACTAACATTTACTTCTGGTTTTTGGCAAAACCTCACCCATAGTGAAAACCATTGATTTGCTTCACAACTGCAATATTTGCTTAATGACTGCCACTTTGCAGCCATCACCTTTGCTTAATCACGACTGCAAAAAAAGGTTCTCAGTCGTATGGGTCACTTGTCCAACCCGTTTTATAACAGTCACAACTTAAACCATGATGGGCAGGCTCCATTATTATCATAAGTTGAGGACTACCTGTACTGCACAGGCAACCGTACTGATGCTTTGTCTTTTATCTCTCCTGCTCAGCTTTCACTGATGACAGTAGTGTTTTGAGTGAAATCTGTGCCACTTTGGCACGCCTATCTGTTCGGAATGAATTTTGCCAGGAGATCATGGACCTTGGAGGCTTAAACTTCATTGTGGCACTGTTGGCAGACTGCATTGACCACCAGGTACTAAAAACAGCAATAAACACCAAGCACTGCAACAGATCATTTTGTTTCTTTAGCCCAGTATTGTGAACACTAGTGGCCACTACAGTAGTTATCTATGTCTTCAAACAGAGAAGGATCCTTCATACCCCATGTGCTTAATAAACTCTGTTTATGGCTCAGGAACAAGCAGTGCCATAGTTCCTAGGGATCTAACTGTCAGCTATCACCCGCTTCAGCAAGGCTGAAACCACTTAGGTAAGAATCTTACCAACTGTAGATAATCCCAAAGGTGCTTCTTCAAAAGACAAGTGGACTTTCTTGTTTTTCATTGAATATATTTCGCTTCTCATTCAAGTAGCTTCTTCGCTTCTGAAGAACAGAACTAAAGATGCTTCTTGGATGAGAAGCAAAACATCTTCAAGGGAAAACAAAGAAAACCTACTTGCCTTTTGAAAAAGCATCTTTGGGACAACCATGACCTGGATGACTTAAGAATCTCCAAAGACAACTGTAGTTAATCCAGAGCAAGTTCATTTTAAAGAGAATGGGTTCAAGCTTTGGCGCATTTCATTTTTCATTTTACCATACCTAACGGACAACTTGACTAGCTGACTAGTTTCCATCTCTCCTTTATTTTTGAAATGATCCAGCTTGTCTTAGTTGGCTAATTGACTCTCCCATACTTTCTGTCTGTTTTTGAAGTGACCAGGGTGCTGTTAATAAGGGCATAGGTTTTGGTTGCGGGAAAGGAGGTATTTTAAAACAGTTAAGCCTATTTCAAGGCTTACATTATACTTTTAGTGTGTCTCCCACCACAGAGTACCAAGAGACTGGAGGTGTCTGTGGCAAGAGAATTTGCAAGCCCAAGAAAAGCCCAGTGGAAACGAATATCTTTTGACATCCAAAGTCAAGTGATTGGATTCCTATAACACTCTGAATCACATCGTAGCAGTCCTGGTCTCGCTTGTCTAAGAACAAGGAGGCCCACTGTGTAATGATTTCAAAATGGTCTCTCTGTGCATGAAAAATAAGTTGAGCGTGCACCCCTTGTTGCAGAGAGAGTGTCTTTTTTTCACTGTCACTGGAAGGATGTAGGCAAAATTTTCTGCTCAGTTATTTGGGACTGGTGGGTTTAAAAGTATAAAATGGATGCTTGAGGTCCTGCAGAAATAATGTCACCCATGTTGCTGTATAAATGGGGGACAGGCAGAAATGGGGGACAGGCATTGATCAGCCTCATCTGGAATAGGGTTTTTTGGGAGCATTTGAAGATACTGCTTTTAATCTTAATTTTGCCAAAACAGAATAAAGAATTACCTCTGGTACAAAAGTCGCACAGGGGCAGGAAGTCCCTCAAATTGCACATCTGACTTTACATGAACAGAAATAATTTATAGATAGCTTTTTTAGTGGTAGTAATAAAAGGTTATCCACATTCTTGATTGTTCTATTGCAGGGGTCTTCAAACTTGGCCCTTTTATGACTCCTGGACTTCAACTCCGAGAATTCCTGAGCCAGGGTGCCTGGCTGAGGAATTCTGGGAGTTGAAGTCCACAAGTCATAAAAGGGCCAACTTTGAAGACCCCTGTTTTATTGAGTGTTGTTGTTGTTAGTTGTGAAGTCGTATCCGACCCATTGCGACCCCATTGACAACGTTCCTCCAGGCCTTCTATTGAGTATTTCACTTTTATCAGAGACTGAAGGTGGAGAGAGGGATCTTGCTAGGGCAGGGGTAGGCAACCTGGACTCTTTTATGACTCGTGGACTTCAACTCCCAGAATTCCTGAGCCAGCCACACTGAGGGGAAACGGAGAGGTTTCCAAGCTGAGCCATGCTGGCTCAGGAATTCTGGGAGTTGAAGTCCACGAGTCATAAAAGAGCCCAGGTTGCCTATCCCTGTGCTAGGGCTTTCATCCGTCACAGATCTGTAGCTCTTACTTTTTCTTTTTAAACTCTAATATGTAATCTGAGTTTCTTGGGGACTCTTTCTCATTCTGTCACAAATTGTAGGAACTGGTGAAACAGGTGCTCAGTGCCATCCGGGCCATTGCAGGCAATGATGATGTAAAAGATGCCATTGTCAATGCAGGAGGGACCGATCTCATTATTTTGGCCATGAGTCGCCACCTTGGCAACCCACAGGTAGGTTGAGAACATGGGAGTGTTTGCACCCAGAGAAAGTAGCTCTGTTTGAAGTGGTCTAATTAGCTGCTCCTTCCTTGGCATCTCTGCTAGTGCTAGTAGGAGACCTTGCTTGTCATCAAGTCCGTCTATTACAAAACCAACAGAAACAACCCACCTATTTTCTCAGTGGGAAAAATGTGATAAATCTGGTATTTCCATTTAGGTTAAAAAAGAAAAAGAAAAAACATTTTTCCAGCAAAGGCATCTGGAAAACTCAATCTGAACTCTGGATAAGGTTGTATATTCATTTGGTACAGCTAGTCTTCAAATTACAACTGTTCCAAGTTATAACACACACACATCCCCAAAGGTACTTATGACCCAGCTCTGAAGTTCCAATGGATGCCTCCCCCCCACAGTCACATGACCGCATTTCAGGTGCCCAGCAGTCAACCTGCATTTACAGCCATGGGTAGTGTCTCACAGTCACATGACTCCAATTTATGACGTTTTTGCTGAAAACCGGCATCTGCTTCTAGTTTTCAGCGAAAATGTTCCATTGCAAATATTTGGCCCTAATGACTGCCAAAAAAAAAGGTCAGGCTCCATTACAGTTGTAAGTCAAGGGCTACCTGTAATGAATGCAAAACTGATTTAAATAAGAATTATTTGTTTAGTTTGCTTTTTTAAATGCAAGAAATGGGAAAAAATGATAAATGCAAACTGGGTTAATTTCTGTGTAATACATCTATGCTCGTTTCCCTCTCAGGAGTTGTGTTACCTTTCCTTGGAATGAACTCACATCCCTGTTTGATGTGACGGTAGCAACTATAACTGAGATTTTAAAAATGACTAATGTAACAGAAGGAATAAAGTAAAAGAAAGAAGTCTTGAGGGATGAAAAAGTATGACACTGCAAGAAAAAAAAGCTGTGTATCATTACTTTAGATTCACACTGAGTTGCAGAGAGTGCAACCTTAGGCCTGTAATAGCCTACCTGATTATAAAATATAATAAATAGCCTACATCAGTGTTTCTCAACCTTGGCACCTTTAAGATGGATGGACTTCAACTCCCAGAATTCTCCAGCCAGCCATGGAGTTGAAGTCCACCCATCTTAAAGTTGCCAAGGTTGAGACACACTGGCCTACATGATTACAAAATATAATCATACGCTATTACAGGCTTATGGCTGCATTCCCTGCGACTCAGTGTGAATCTAAACTTAAGAAATGCAGCTATATAGCAAATATAATTCATTATAACTTTCAAGTACCTGAAACTATAACAACAAAATATTGGGTTTCACACATTGCACTAGCCTATGATGGAGTTATTTTGATGTAGGGTGATATTTGAGATAACCCTTGCCCTGTGCGTGAATGGTTTAGGCCAGGCATGTTCAACCAAAGGCCTGTGGGCTACATACAGCCCTGGACAGCTAGTAACGAGGCCCACACGATAATTAAAAATATTTAAAAAGTAAAGGAAGTTTGTTGTATGTATGTATGTATGTTATGTATTATATGCATCCCAAGACAATTCTTCTTCATTCAGTGTTGCCCAGGCAAGCCAAAAGATTGGATAACTATGGTTTAACCAGAGGTGGGGAACTATGGCTCCTTTATGACTTGTGGACTTCAACACCCAGAATTCCTGAGGCAGCATGGCTGGCTCAGGAGTTCTGGGAATTGAAGTCCACAAGTCATAAAAGGGCCATAGTTCCCCAGCCCTGGTTTAGGCCGTCCCAGCTTGCTTCTATCCATGGTTTAAAAGTCCTGACTTAGCCTGGGTGTGAGCTCAGGTAGTGAATGTTTCAGTATTTGGGAACCGGGTAGGATTTTGTTAATGGCTCTACTGCTTCTTGCTGTTAGGTGTGTGAACAAAGTTGTGCGGCATTGTGTATGCTAGCATTGCGCAAGCCAGAGAACTGCAGAGTCATCATGGAAGGCGGGGGAGCCTTGGCAGCTCTGCAGGCCATGAAGACGCACCCCAGGGAAGTTGCTGTGCAGGTGATGTCATTATTCCCATACTGGGACCACAGCTCTTTTCATGCTTTTCAGCCAGTCCCGATAGTAGATAGATAGATAGATAGATATGATAGATGATAGATAGATAGATAGATAGATAGATAGATAGATAGATAGATAGATAGATAGATAGATGGATGGATGGATGGATGGATGGATGGATGGATGGATGGATAGATAGATAGATAGATAGATAGATAGATAGATAGATAGATGATAGATAGATAGATAGATAGATAGATAGATGATAGATAGATGATAGATAGATAGATGATAGATAGATGATAGATAGATAGATAGATAGATAGATAGATGATAGATAGATAGATAGATAGATAGATAGATAGATGATAGATAGATAGATGATAGATGATAGATAGATGATAGATAGATAGATAGATAGATGATAGATAGATGATAGATAGATGATAGATAGATGATAGATAGATAGATAGATAGATAGATAGATAGATGATAGATAGATAGATAGATGATAGATAGATGATAGATAGATAGATGATAGATAGATTAGATAGATAGATAGATAGATAGATAGATAGATAAATAGATAGATAGATAGATAGATAGATAGATAGATAGATAGATAGATAGATAGATAGATAGATAGATAGATATGGATGGACTAGATTAGACAGATGATAGAGATTTTTCATTTCTTTTATTTTTTTTCTTTGAAATAAAGAGTTCCCTGTTAATACTATAAGGCCAAAAGAGTTATTATTTCTTTTTTATTTCCAGGGATGACCTACCACAGAAAAATGAGATAGACAGATTCTTAATTATGAATGAATGATTGATAGACACACATACACACACAGAGGGAGTGCTCCTTTGGCAAAACAGAAAAATCATGCTATAGAACCGATCTGTAGCTATGGCAACAGTCTCTGATTTTTCCCTCATAGAAATTTCTGGTGGAAGCTGCCTTCCTGTTTTTCCCATGAAAGGCATTCCTGTTTTCTTTCTCCATTTCCAGAGTGCTGTCACGATAACTTTTATGGGTTTCCGTTAAGGCCAGGCCTCCTTTCTGTTGGACCTCTCATCGTCCCTGCACGGCCTTTCTGACTTTCCTGTTTCTATATCTGAGAAAACCTCGTGGCAGGACTGTCCCCTGGGAATGGATGTGTAGGATGTGGGCTGCAAATAGCTTGAGATCGCAAAAGGAATCTGGAAACACCAGCTAATTCCTCTTGACTACTAGATCAGTGTTTCTCAATTTTGGCAACTTTAAGATGTGTGGACTTCAACTTCTAGAATTCCCCAGCCAGCCATGCTGTCTGGGGAATTCTGGGAGTTGAAGTCCACACATCTTAAAGTTGTCAAGATTGAGAAACACTGTACTAGATAATTGCAATATCTCCGTGTCCTTCCCCTACCAATTTTACTGGATTTGTTTTCTCTTTAAAACCAATGTTTAAATCTATTTTTAATTTTTAAAAAAATATATTTATTTATTTATTTGCTGGGCTTATATTCTGAACTCTTGGAGGCCTTGTTCTGTCAGTAAGATTTAAAAGATAAATAAATACTTACTGTTGCCTGGGAACAGAATAAGCACTCTATTTAAATAAACCCCCAGACTGCAAGAAAACAATTCTGAGCATACCCATTTGAAACCTGTGGGAAAAATCAGGTTTAATACCCTTTAAAAACCCGCTAGGGTCTATATATCGAACAAGCATGATAAAAATGCAGAGTACTGCAAGTGTACTTGAGGAAGATGGGCAGTCTACAAATATGAAATATAAATGAATAAAGTGTTCAGATTGTGACTAGTACTAGTACTTATTAAAGAATTTTAACCCTTATACATTTGATTGTTATCCAAAAACCCAGAGGGTAGCTTATTTGTCATTATCCAAATACCTGCTGGGGGTAGCTTATATCAAACCAGTATTGTACCTACTCTTAGGAAATATAAAATATATTAGAAAAGGTAATTGGTGTATCTTGTAACCCTTCCAAAAAGCATCACAAAAGATCTATCAGGGAAATTAATTTCAGCCTTGGGAATCCTGGGGCAATGTGATGGTTGAATATATGAATGTCACTTAAAACAGTGTTTCCCAACCTTGACAACTTTTAAGACATGTGGATTTCAACTCGCAGGATTCCCGAAGCAGAATTTCCCACTCTTAAAATTCCATGGATGGCTGGTGAATTTTGGGAGTTGAAATCCGTATGTCTTAAAGTTACCAAAATTGAGAAACGCTGACTTAATTTGTAGTAACATGGGTCCTCTCCTACCAGTTTATGTACTTAAGAGTTGGAGGAAACAAGGGGAGATGGATTGGGGCAGTGTGGATAAAAAAATAGATCTAAGAGAAGCTGGGAGTCTAGCCCGAGGGTAGCCACTGTGAGAGTGATAGATTGATAAATTTATTAAAGAAAGTTAACTTGAACTGTAATAGTAAGGGAACTTGCATAAAACTTATTTAAAGTTAGTTAATAAAAGCTAGAATTCTAGTAAGTATACTGTTCTGTATCTTCTCTAAATTCCACCAAGTCGTGCCACATCATACATAGGTAAAGAAATAAAGGAGGAAAAGAAAAATCCATAGCAGGAAAGGGTTTAGTGGTAGCAGCAAAACTAATAGATCCTTTAGAGCAGGGGTCTCCAAACTTGGCAATTTGAAGACTTGTGAACTTCAGCTCCCGGAATTCCTCAGCCAGCCATGTTGGCTGGGGAATTCTGGGAGTTGAAGTCCACAAGTCTTCAAGTTGCCAAGTATGGAGAACCCTGCTTTAAAGGATCTCTAAGATTAATAGGACAAGAGTTTCATGTTTTAAGCATAAAAGAAAAGGAGCCCAAAACAGAAACTATACAACAGGTTATTGCAAGAATTCTGCTATTACACATGAAGGGTTTAAACTATTTTTTGGGGTGGGAAGTAATTTGGAGAATCAGACGAGTGGCGTGCAGAAAAAAAAGCAGGGCTAGACAAGAGTCTGCAGCTAGATTCCCAGGTGATTTGCAGTCCATTATCAAGGCCTGAGCAGTGACAGCAGTACTGGCCTTCTGGCTGTAATAATATAAATTGTTTGACTGTCCTGAACCTATCTAGACTAGAGAACACCAAGCTGAAAAGGTCCTAGCAGAAAAAAAGCCAATGGAGGAGAACCTCTACCCTGTTATAAATTTTATTTTATTTTTATCCCGCCTCTATTATTTTTTACATACAATTCAAGGTGGCAATCATACCTTATGATCTTTCCTTCTCCTATTTTCCCTACAACAATAACCCTGTGAGGTGGGCTTGGGCTGAGAGAGAAAGGGACTGGTCCCAAGTCACCCAGCTGACTTTCATGCCTGAAGTAGGACTAGAACTCACAATCTTCTGGTGATTGGCCCAAAGTCACCCAGCCAGCTTTCACGCCTATGGTGGAACTAGAACTCACAGTCTCCTAGTGATTGGCCCAAAACCACCCAGATGGCATTCATGCCTAAGGCACGTTTAGAACTCACAGTCTCCTCATGGCTGGCCCAAAGTCACTCAGCTGGTTTTCATGTTTAAGGCGGGACGAGAACTCATGACCTCCCAGTTTCTAGCCTGGTGCCTTAATCAGTAGACCAAACTGGCTCTCTCAAAATAAAAAGTGTATAGACTGTATTAGTCCTGGATAATCACATCAGTCTTCTTCCTTCCTTTTCTCTCCAGAAGCAAGCTTGTATGCTGATTCGCAATTTGGTCTCGCATACTCAGGACTTCTCCCAGCCCATCCTGGAGATGGGAGCTGAGAACTTGATCACCGAAGCCCGGGCAGCCCATCGGGACTGTGATGATGTGGCCAAAGCTGCCTTGAGGGACCTGGGCTGCAAAGTGGAGCTGCGGGAACTCTGGACTGGCCAGAAAGGAAGCCTGGCGCGTTGAAAGTCTCAACCCCCTCCATTGGGCAGCACCTGTGGATGCGGAGTAGGAGAGGGAAGCAAAGATTGGAATAAACCCAGACTGAGCAATTCAGAGGAGAGAGTGTATTGATGCCTCTGGAATTGGATAGGACTTAGTTGCTACAGCAGGAGGCCCGTGATCCATACTCTCTTGCATTCAGCTTCTGGCCCAGGCTCCCTTTTTGCTGTGTTTTGTTGGCAGTGTCCATGAAGCAGCCTTTCTGTCCAAAATAGGGTGGCAGTGCTATGCCAACGATGCCGCCATGCAACGATGCTGCCATGTTCAAGAAAGGGAGACGCCTGCAGTTATGTGTACGAAACTCTAGCGTCTGTACAAATTGTCTCAAAAGATTTTAGCAACAAAAGGGAGGAGGGGAAGAGCAGGCGGTGGGACCCATGTTTTGCTTCTGTCTTTGAATACTTCCCTCTCCTGCCCTGCAGGTTTCTGTTACTCAAGTAGGCCTTTGTTACTATGACAACCATTAAGCTTACCAGCTTCCTGCTGTAATGCTTCCATTTGTTTGAATATGCTGCCTGAAATCCTGATCTACATTTTGTCCTCAGCCATTCCAGTTGTTTCCATGGGTTGTCATGCTGTTCGGCCAATGCATGCTGCCTTTTTATTTTTCTCTATAATTGTTCCCTCCCTGCCCTCAATTTTTTTATAATAGTAGACGTGTCACCTGATTAGGGGCAAAAGAGATGTTGAATAGTGTGGGATCCTAGCATTGTGCACTTCAAAAATATCTGTACTCCTTTTGAATATGTAATTAAATCAAATTTCTAGCCCGTGAGGGCTGTGATTTGTGTGCACTCCAAGAGGTCAGAAAAGAATGGCCTTTTATTTATTTATTTATTTATTTATTTATTTTATTTTCCTTTTTCTGCCTTCCTGCCTTCCTCTCCCTGTGATTAGTAAAATCCAGGATGAATTAGTTCTCCAAAATGGGACTGTTTAAATAAACCAGTGTAATTTATGCAAACGGAAATGGTTTAACTTTCCTTAGTGTATAATTTGGGTGGCCTGTGCAAAAATTGCCAGATACGATATATAAAAATATACGCGATTCTATTTGTAGCCAGGTTGCTTCCTATTGTGACCTAGCTTTGATTTTTTTTTCTTTTTTCTTTTGCTCATAAACCAGAGTGATATTACATATACTTCATTCTGGATATTATTTAACCAGACAGACTGGTGAAATTGTTATATAGCCCAACATTGCAAACTCTCAACAGTGATTTCCTAGGTTCTCGAGTAAAAACTTTCCTATTGCCTGTTCCCTGATCCACAAGAATTTTAGGATCAGTCCTTCTGCAAGGAAAGAATGACTATGACATTGAATTATATTCCTTTTCCTAAAGATCATTATCTTCCCAGTTCTAATCAAAGGCCTGATTTAACCAGGAAAGTGTCTTTCATTGGGTGTAACTAGGTCAGGGTAAGCACCCTTGTCTCTTTTATGACTCGTGGACTTTAACTCCCAGAATTCCTGAGCCAGCATGGCTGCCTCAGGAATTCTGGGAGTTGAAGTCCACAAGTCATAAAAGAGCCAAGGTTGCCTACCCCTGAACTAGGCCAATATTGTTTATTGTGTCACTTCATTTTCTTGCAGTCTTCCAGTGGCTCTTCTGTATCTATTGCCTGATCCTGGAGATCTCCTGTAATCTTTTTCTGAAATGAGGCCTGCCGGAATCAGTATATGAGCATACAGGTAGTCCTTGACTTCACAACCAGTCACTTAGCAACCGTTCAAAATGACAATTTTGACCTGCAAAATGGGAGCCATGGCCTGGTTCTGAAGTTCTAATACTTTGGGGGGTGGGGGTGGGAGAGAGCTGAGGTCACATGACCATACTTTTGGGCACTCGGCAGCACAATTATGGACATTTGCAGTGTTCTGTGATCACATGACTGTGCTTTACGACAGTTTTGTTGAAAACTTGGAAGTAACTTCCAGTTTTCAACAAAATCACACCATAGCGACCAATTGGTTTGCTTAAAAACAATCGGGGATTTTTATGACCACCACAAAAAAAAAGGTTGTAAAATCGGGTGGATTGCAACCCAATTTGCAAGGGTCACAACATATGACCATAATGTGCAGGCTCCATTAGGATCATATGTGATCCAGAAGCGGTGAATGCTCCAACACTGGAAGTTTTTAAGAAGAGACTGGACAGCCATTTGTCTGAAATGGTATAGGGTTTCCTGCCTGAACGGGGTTGGACTAGATGACCTCCAAGGTCCCTTCCAACTTTATTAGTATTATTACATGTAGAGGACTGCCTGCAGTTAACAACACAAAGTCTGCTAGCAGAAAAAAGTCTGCTACAACAGCACTGAAAAAAGGGACTTAACGACCGTTTTTCACACTTAACGACTATTTCAGCATCCCAGAGTCACGTGATCAAAATTCAGATGCTTAGTAGCAATTGACTCATATTTATGACATTTGCAATGCTCCCGGGTGATGTGTGAACACCTTTTGCAACCTTCTGACAAGCAAAGTCAATGAGGAAGCCAGATTCACTTAACAACCATCTTACTAATTTAACAACTGCAGTGATTCACTTAACTCTGGCAAAAAAAAGATTGTAAAATGGGGCAAAATTCACTTAAATGTCACTTAAAATTCACAGAAACTTTGGGCTGAATTTGTGCTCGTAGGTCGAGGACTACCTGTATTGTAAAACAATCAGGTAGGACAAGATCCTCGTTCCTTTCCTTTCCCATGGCCGATATGCTAACCTACTTCTGGGAGAGCCTTTAGCAAATTTTGATGGTTCCAAAGGGAGGTACATTTATCATCTTTGAATGGGGACTGTAATTCTGGAATTTCATGTTAATTACAAAACTATTTGCCGTACAGAGGTTGGGGAGCATGGCTAATCCCAAAATGCCCATTTACCAGAAGGCAAATTGGTGAAGTTGCTTGCTGGCCTTTCATCTACCCCCCAACCCTTCTCTAGTCGCACATGGTCTCTGCCATCATACTTTTTACGCTTTCTCCTGGCAAGGGCAAATTGCTGAGTTGCATCTCCCAAACTTTTTTTTAATTATCTGAGGTCTGTAGGGCCCAGATGTTGTCTTGTCGATAAAGATAACTGGGGATTTGTAGCATTTTAAGAAAATCGGCTTAAATGGACTCCAGAAGATGGTAGAGGACAGGAAGGCCTGGAGGAACGTTGTCCGTGGGGTCGTGATGGGTTGGACACGACTTCGCAACTAACAACAACAACAAAGAAAATCAGGGGAGAAAGGATACCCAGCGAGGAAGACATTCTTTGGCCCACACCTTATGGGTATCCGATGAGAGAGTCTAGCCATAAGCTGTGTAGACCAGAGGTCCCCAACCTTTTGGGCACCAGGGACCGGTTACGTGGAGAGAGGTTTTTCCGCTGACCGGAGGGTGTGTGGTTTTGTATGCTGCCTGCATCCCACGAATGGGTCTTTGCTTGTTTGTGCGGCCCGGTTGCTGGCATGCTGCAGCCCAGTACCGGTCCAGGGACCGGGGGTTGGGGACCCCTGGTGTAGACTGCAGGACACACTTCAGATGATAAGAGATTGGGCAGGTCAGTTCTCGAAAGCAGATATAAAACCATCCTTTTTCTCCACTACATGAAGATACGTGAAAGGCTTTCCAGATGTTCTTGGTCTTACTAAATATTATCACGGAGTTACTGGGATATTCTGTAAAAATTGGTTCAGCAGGTAAAATTGCCTTCTGATTGAGAACCCCAAATGTTGTTTATTTGGGGAGGCCTCTAAATAGCTCTCCTTGGCTATTCACATTACAGGCTCAAAATAATTGTTAGCATTAGTTAAACGAGCATCTTAATTAACTCCTTTGTCTACCTTTTTATACAACACACTGAAGCATAAATGAACCACATAAGAGTGAGTTTGCTCAACAGGCAGGCTAAGGTTGACTATTTTGTAATACTGTGCCATGCACTCTACGTGCATATATGGGTAAAAGGTTATTTCTGAGCCAAGAATAGTCCTTTCTTAGTCATGGAACATGGTGGGTTGTGCTGAAAACTGGATTTGAAGGGCAATTGAAGGGTAGTGATTGTGCAATCTTAGAAAAATATGTAGTTTAGAGCAGGGCTTTTCAACCTTTTTACCGATTGTACCACTTTTAGGATATGGCAATATTCGAGTACCACCTAGCAAGGTGTCAAAAACTTGGTGACAAAAAAAAAACCTGTTCAAAGTTGCAGTTGCACTGAAATGACTTATGACCATTTTTCACACTTATGACCATTGCAGCAACAGGGTCATGTGATTTATATTTGGATGCTTGGCAACTGATTCATATTTATGATGGTCACAGTGTCCCAGGGTCATGTGATCCTCTTCTGCAACCTTTTGACAAGCAAAGTCAATGGAAGAGCTGCTGGTGGCCAACTGCTAAGGCGGGACTTCCTTCCCTTCCCTGCCTCCCTTTTTCTCATTCCCATCTCCTTCTGAAGGAAGAATTTGAACCCCCCCCCCATATTTTCCCTCTTCCATATATTGATCAAACAAGGAAAGGCCTCCAGAGACAGAAAAGACAAGCTGCTGAGTGAACTAGCTTAAAAAGGCACTTCCCCTTTAAGAATTAGCTACTGGCTAGAAAGGAAAGTAAGGAGCCCAGCTGGCACTTAAGGAAGAAAAAAAATGTAAGTACTGGCTGCCGGCTAAGGCAGCCTCCCCAAATGGCTCCATTCATAAGTAAAATCTGCAGCTCCAGAGGACTCTCTCACTGTAAGTCTTTGCCTGTGCTGGCTCTTTCCCTTCCCCACTACACTTGGCTAGGCAGGGCTGTGTACCACCTGCCACTCATTAATGTACCACAAGTGGTACGCGTACCACAGGTTGAAAAGCCCTGGTTTAGAGGATTCCTATATGTATTTCAAATTAGAGTCTGCTCTTCAAACCTGTATTTTTCACAGCCCTAATGCTAGTAAGCACCATCTTAAAACAGAACCCAGTGTTTCTCAACCTCAGTTTAATAGGTGTGGATTTCAACTCCCAGAATTCCCCAGCCAGATTTTTTTCCCCTCATGCTGGCTGAGGAATTCTGGGAGTTGAAGTCCACGAATCTTAAACTTGCTGGTGTTGAGAAACACTGCTTTAGCCTGTCTGTGCAGATTCTTAGTCATCCAGGTCATAGTTGTTTCAAAGGTGCTTTTTCAAAAGGCAGCTGGACTGTTTTTTCTGTGAGGAAGATGTTTCCCTTTTCATCCAAGAAGCTTCATCGGCTCTAATGAGCTTCCAACGAAGCTTCTTGAATGAGAAGCGAAAGGTCTTTTCCTCAAGGAAAAAACAGTCCAGTTGCCTTTTGAAAAAAAAGCACCTTTGAGATCGCTATAGCCTATTTTGACTTGTGGGGCAGCATAATAATTAAGTAGCCAGGTCGCCCCGCCCAACATCCAACCTATGAGGTTTCCAGTGCCTTCATAATCACAGCAAATATATTCCACTCTTTCTTTTTTCCACGCTCCCTCTGTCTTTGGCACAAAAGAGGAAAGCAGAATTTTAATGGAAACCATCCACTTCTGAAAAATATTCCACATCCCCCAAGGAGCTGCCTCCTGACTCTCCCCAGAGATGGATCACCAATATCATGGTGGCCTGGGGTGGATGCGGCTGCTGTGTTGAGTGAGCCACAGTCTTAGCCGAGAGGTCAACGGCTGCCTGCTGCCTCCTATTTCCGTTTCACCGCTGGTACCAGGCTGCGGCTGTGCTGGTGGTGGTTTCTTGAAGATCTTCCAGACCCAGGAGACGATGATGTGGAGGCTGAGACGGGAGGAGGCGGTGTGGGGCTTTGCAGAACTGGGGGGAGACTCAGCTGCTACAGTGGAGGTCACAGCAGAAGGCAGCTGCCGAGGGCTGGGGCTCGCTCTTTCTTTTGCAGGTTGCACCTGTAAGACAATGAAAAAGCCACTTTCAACATTCTGTCCATTAAAATCATGGATCTGTCCTCTGCTCCATCTTTGGCATTGTTGGCAAGACCTTGTCTCCAACCTGGATTGTGTGGTATCCACCAGCATAGAGTCCCTGATGATCAAAGCCCAGATGAGGTGGGTGGGACACATCATCAGAATGGGTGACCGTCGTATGCCTCACCCTGTTGTTCTGTGGTGGACGCTGGAAAAAGACCTCAAGGCCATCCACCCAGGAAACCCTACATTACTGTGATATCCAGCCAGGGGAACTAGAAGCTTTATCAGCTGACAGAACCCACTGGTGAGACCTACAGTATGTTAGGAAGCCTACACCAACTTTGAGGATCAATGAAAAAGGCTGGCATTTTCCTGGCCACATATGTAAGCTTCTAGAATGCATTTGTTTGGCCACTCTATGAACACCAAATACTAGATCAGTTTAACCAATCGCAACCTGATTTAACAGGTCGCTTCTTATGGATTCTCTTTCCTTGCCATTAATTTGCATTTCTCTTCTTCTTTGTCAGTTATGACTGTATGTGCATAACCTTACAAAAAAGCAACCTTGGCATAATGCCATATGTACATTAATAGATAAATTGCACGCCTTAGCCATATCATTGGCATCCTTCAGTCTTGAGAGACTATGGTATCATGCTCTGGAAAGAGGTCCTAAGGCAGCATCTGGTGTGGCTAAAAAGGCCAATTTGAGAATGGCAGTCCCTTCCACACTGAGGGCAGATACAATCTGTCCCCTGTCCAACCCCCAGATTCTGCTGGTTCTGGGACTGCCTCTTTGCCTCAGCCTGCCGCACAAGTGTCTCTTCGAATTGGAGAAGGCCGTACTGCGTCTTTAGCCTCCAAGCTGAACGATCAGAGGTCAAGTATTCCCAGCTGTTAATGTCCATTCCCAAGGCCTTTAGGTCCCTCTTGCAGATATCCTTATATCACAGCTCAGGTCACCCTCTGGGGCGCTTTCCCTGCACTAATTCTCTATACAGGAGATCTTTCGGAATCCGACCATCAGCCATTCTCACGACATGCCTAAGCCAGCGTAGACGTCGATGCTTCAACAGTGTATACGTGCTAGAGATTCCAGCACATTCCAGGACTGCGCTATTTGGGACTTTGTCATGCCAGGTGATACCGAAAATACGTCGGAGACAGCGCATGTGAAAAGTGTTCAGCTTTCTCTCCTGTCGTACGTGAAGAGTCCAAGACTCACTGCAGTACAAGAGTGTGCTCAAGACGCAGGCTCTGTAGACCTGGATCTTTGTATGTTCTGTCAACTTCTTATTAAGCCATACTCTCTTTGTAAGTCTGGAAAATGTGGTGGCCGCTTTACCAATACGTTTATTCAGCTCGATATCTAAGGAGAGAATGTCAGAGATAGTTGAGCTGAGGTACACAAAGTCATGGACAACCTCCAATTCCTGTGCAGAGATTGTAATACAGGGAGCTGGATCCACATCCTGACCCATGACTTGTGTTTTTTTCAGTCTGATTGTTAGACCAAAGTCTAGGCAGGCCTTACTAAAACAGTCCACAAGTTGTTGAAGATCTTCGACAGAGTGAGCAGTAACGGCAGCATTGTCAGCGAAGAGGAAATCCCGTAGGCATTTCAGCTGGACTTTAGACTTTGCTCTCAACCTAGAGAGATTGAAGAGTTTTCCATCTGATCTGGTCCGGAGATAGATACCCTCTATTGCAGTTCCAAAAGCGTGTTTCAGCATGACAGCAAAAAAGATCCCAAATAAAGTTGGCGCGAGGACGCAGCCCTGCTTCACTCCACTTCGAATGTCAAAGGAATCTGATGATAAGCCATCAAAGACAACAGTGCCCTTCATATCCTCATGAAAGGACCTGATGATATTGAGGAGCTGAGGTGGACATCCAATCTTGAGAATTTTATATAATCATCTTTGTTGCTCTTCTCTGTACTCTTTCTAGAGTCTCAACATCTTTTTTACATCGTGGTGACCAAAACTGGATGCAGTATTCCAAGTGTAGCCTTACCAAGGCATTGTAAAGTGGTATTAATACTTCACGTGATCTTGATTCTATCCCTCTGTTAATGCAGCCTAGCAATGTGTTGGCTTTTTTGGCAGCTGCAGCACACTGCTGGCTCATATTTAAGTGATTGTCCACTAGGACTCCAAGATCCCTCTCACAGTTGCTACTGTTGAGCAAGGTACCCCCTATACTATACCTGTACATTTGGTTTTTCTTGCCTAAATGTAGAACCTTACTTTTTTCACCACTGAATTTCATTTTGTTGGATAGTGCCCAGTGTTCAAGTCTGTCCAGATCCTCCTGTATCTTAAGCCTATCTTCTGGAGTGTTGGCTATTCCTGACAGCTTGGTGTTGTCTGCAAATTTGATGAGTTCCCCATCTATCCCCTCGTCCAAATCGTTGATGAAGATGTTGAAGAGCACTGGGCCCAGAACAGAACCCTGGGCACCCCACTACACACTTCCCTCCATGTAGATGCAGTTCCATTGAGGACCACACGCTGAGTACGGCCGGTCAGCCAGCTACGGATCCATCTGGTGGTGATGCTGTCTAACCCACATTTTTCTATTTTGTCAAGTAGTAGGTTGTGATCTACTTTATCAAATGCCTTACTGAAGTCCAAGTAAATTATATCCACAGCATCCCTCTGATCCACTAATTTTGTCACTTGGTCAAAGAATGCAATAAGATTTGTCTGGCGTGATCTGTTTTTGACAAACCCATGTTGGCTTTTAGTAATGACTTTGTTTGCCTCTAGGTGTTCACTGATTCGTTGTTTGATTATCTTTTCCAGAATCTTCCCAGGTATTGAGGTCAGGCTGATAGGTCTGTAATTTCCTGGATCCATTTTTTTTCCTTTTTTGAAGATGGGAACTACATCAGCTCTTTTCCAGTCCTCTGGTAGTTCCCCAGTGCTCCAGGACCTTTGAAAAATATAGTTCAGTGGTTCTGAGATCACATCTGCCAGTTCCTTGAGAACCTTGGGGTATAATCCATCTGGTCCTGGTGATTTGAACTCGTTTAGGCTGGACAGGTGCTCACTTACCATTTTCTTGCCTATCTTAACCTGTGTTTCTATTCTGTTTTTATGGCACTGTTTTTGATAGGTTGGTCTGTTTTTTCCCTTTGTGTAAAGACAGATGCAAAAAACGAGTTAAATAGTTCTGCTTTCTCCCTGTTGCTTGTCACCTTTTTGCCACTTTCACCCACTAATGGACCAATCATTTCCTTCACTTTTTTCTTGTTTTTTACATGTTGAAAGAAGCTTTTTTTGTTATTTTTGACTTTGGTCGCAAGCCTTAGTTCATTTTGAGCCTTAGCTTTCCTCACTTCATCTTTGCAGGCTCGGGCTATTTGCTGATATTCTGCCTTAGTTATGTGCCCCTCTCTCCACTTTCTATACTTGTCCTTTTTCTCTTTCAATTTATCAGAGAGATCTTTATGCAGCCATGCTGGTTTCTTTTGAGAGCTGTTATTTTTCTTCTTTGTTGGTATTGTGCTAGACTGGGCTTTTATTATCTCACTTTTCAAAGTTTCCCAAGCTTGTTGGAAGCTGGCTGGGAAGGTTGCAAATGGCAATCACATAAACCCCTCAGGATGCTGCAACTGTTGTAAATACATACCAGTTGCTAAGCACCTGAATTTTAATCACTTGACGTGGGGATACTGCAACAGTCATTAAGTGCAAGGATTTGTCGTAAGCCCCTTTTTTTCAGTACCATTGTAATTTCGAACAGTCACTAAACAAATTGTTACATTGAGGACTACTCGAATTAACAGAATCAAGATCACGTGAACTAATAGCACCACTTTATAAAGCCTGAATACAACCACACCTGGAGTACTGCATCCAGTTTTGGTCACCACAGTATAAATAAGATGTTGAGACTCTGCAAAGAGTGCAGAGAAGAGCAACAAAGATGATTAGGACAATGGAGGCTAAAATATAAGACGAACCGTCTAGTTTAATGAAAAAAAGGACTAGGGGAGACATGATAGCAGTGTTCCAATATTTGAGGGGCTGCCACAAAGAAGAGGGGTCCACTTATTTTCCAAAGCACCTGAAGGCAGGACAAGAAGCAATGGATGGAAACTAACCAATGAGAGAAGCAACCTAGAACTAAGGAGAAATTTCCCGACAGTGAGAATAATTAACCAGTGGAACCGCTTGCCTCCAGAAGTTGTGGGTGCTCCATTACAGGAGGTTTTTAAAAACAGATCGGACAACCACTTGTCTGAAATGATACAGGCTCTCCTGCTTGAGCAGGGGGTTGGACTAGAAGACCTCCAAGGTCCCTTCCAACTGTCTATGGAGATTCTCAATCATCCAGGTCACAGTTGTCCCAAAGCTGCTTTTTCAAGAGGCAACTGGACTTTCTTGTTTTTCTTTGAAGACGTTTCGCTTCTCATCCAAGAAGCTTCTTCAGCTCTGACTGGATGGTGGGGAATGGAAGAATTTATATTCCTTGCAGACAGCTGGTCATTTGCCTTTTGAAAAAGCACCTTTGAGAGTCCCTTCCAACTCTGTTATTCTGTTATTTTGTAATATTTCACGTTCAGTGCTTCCTACAGTATTTTCCTTCTCAACAATTGTTACAAATGCAAATGCAAATGCAAATGCAAATAATAATAATAATAATAATATTAATAATATAAATAAATAAATAAATAAATAAATAAAGTTGGAAGGGGCCTTGGAGGTCATCGAGTCCAACCCCCTGCTCAGGCAGGAAACCCTACACCATTTCAGACAAATGGCTGTCCAGTCTCTTCTTAAAAACTTCCAGTGTTGGAGTATTCACCACTTCTGAAGGCAGGTTGTTCCACTGGTTAATTGTTCTAACTGTCAGGAAGTTTCTCCTCAGTTCCAGGTTGCTTCTCTCCTTGACTAGTTTCCATCCATTGCTTCTTGTCCTGCCCTCAGGCGCTTTGGAGAATAGCTTGACTCCCTCTTCTTTGGGGCAACCCCTGAGATATTGGAATACTGCTATCATGTCACCCCTAGTCCTTCTTTTCATTAAACTAGACATACCCAATTCCAGCAACCGTTCCTTATATGTTTTAGCCTCCAGTCCCCTAATCATCTTTGTTGCCCTTCTCTGCACTCTTTCTAGAGTCTCAACATCTTTTTTACATCGTGGTGACCAAAACTGGATGCAGTATTCCAAGTGTGGCCTTACCAAGGCGTTGTAAAGTGGTATTAATACTTCACGTGATCTTGATTCTATGGTTTAGCAAATGGTTTAGCAAATGGTTTAGCAAACTAAGACTCCAGAGCTGTATGCTGCTCTGGGACAGCTGAGCATTGCAGCAACATTCCTTAGTATTTTGAGGCAAGGCATGCATGAAAGCAATGGTTAAAGCAGACTTAATGTTACTCCTGCACCCACCAGCAAAGCATGAGCAGTCCTGACCTTTACCTTTTTGCATTATTGCTTCATCGTGTCTCCTTTTGCCTTTTAACCTTTGCCTGAAATCATGGTGTGGATCCTGCCCATCAAAAGATAACTCACACATGTTTGGAGAAGAACTCAGTAAACATAGTTTTTCAAAAGAAATGTGTTCCCAAAGTTACTGTTTTTAGAAAGAAACACAACTTAGGAGGTTTTTGAGCCTGGCGGTATAAAAAGAGTTGTGATGGAAGACAGATTTTGCCCACAACAAGAAGCCAGGAATTATGGTCGTAAGTCATGCTGGTTGTTAAGCAGATCACCATGTGATCACACCTGATTTTACACTTCCCCCCTCCCCAGCGGTCGTTAAGTGAACATGGCAGTTGTAAAGCGAACACCGTGGTTGTTATGGAAATCTATCGTCCACAATGGGCCATTTGTTTTTGCTGGAAACCAGAAGTAAATGCTAGTTTCCTGCAAAAAACATGGTAAATTGGAGTCCCATCCCGAGGGACACTGCAAACAGGCTTAATGCGGGTCGGTTGCCAAGCATCCAAAAATGCAATCCACTTGACTGCAGGGGGACCTGGCCATCAGATCCGGGTCATAATTAGCCCTGAGGAAGTCCGTCGTAACTTCAAATGGTTCCTAAATGACCGGTCGTAAGTCGAGGACTATATGCATGAGTTCCTAAATGCCAGGCATCTATTAAACCTACTTGACCCCTTCCAGAATCTCTACGTTTGGCTCCCTGGGGCTCATACAGACCTGGCTATTCTCCTTTGCTTGCTCTGTGCGATAGCAGTGGACCCCTGGAGACCCCGCCTTCGCCTCCGGACTTGGGGGCAGGGAGCGCTGGTTACGGAGCAGCGGCTTCAGCTCCATCACGGTGGCCTGCTCCTTCTCATCTGCTTGGCCGCTTCTGTGCTTCCGTTTCTGGGGAGATTTCCTGCTGATGTTGGCGGTGGGCAGCAGGAGATGGTTCCGTGGTATTGAGGCCGGTGGCTCTTTGGAGGTTTTGAGCCTTGCACTCGACTTGAATGGGGAGTTCCCTGGAGTGCGGGGCTTCAGAGTTCCCTCTTGCTCCTTCCGAGCGCTTCCTGAGTCTTGGTCACTGCTGGATGGCCTCAAATGCCTCCCTCCAGGTCCTTCCAGCTTTCTCCCACCAGATCCAGGCCTGGAGCCCCCAGTTGGTTGACCGTGGGAAGAATCCCGGAGAGCCACTGATACGTTAAGCTCTTTGAAGTTATTGTTAACTTCCACTCTTCTTTCCTCTCTGCCAATAGCTTTTTCCGCTGGAAGCCCATCGCACTGGATACTGGCATCACGGGGGCTTCCTTTCTCCTCACTGGGGTCACTCATGTTGGGAGGCTGGTACCGGGGAAACTCCACGTACGTTCGGTAGCAGGGATAGTAGCCGGTGGAAGCGCTGGATTCTTTTAAAAGGGCTTCCTCATCACACAGATAGTAGCCCTCATGGTCCACAGAACTGCTGTCCAGGCAGCTGGACTTGGAAAGATTGGTGTTTGGCAGGAGTTTTCCATCAGATTCAAAGCTGTCTATCAAAGATACCTGAAAGAAAGACACGCCATTTTAAATAAATATTATTTGAATCAGACCACTGTAAACGGGTCGGGTTTGTCTGACTTTGGGAATGTCAACTAAATTGGAAATTGTCATGAAATTGTCGGCATGGGAGTAAATCATTCTTTGTCCTTTGATTTGGGTAGGTTTCCTGACAATGAGAACAATTAACCAGTGGAACAACCTGCCTCCAAGAAGCAGTAAATGCTCCAACATTGGAAGTTTTTAAGAAGAGACTGGACAGCCATTTGTCTGAAATGGTATAAGGTTTCCTGCCTGAGCAGGGGGTTGGACAGTCACTAGATGACCTCCAAGGTCCCTTCCAATATCATCATCATCATCATCATCATCATCATCATCATCATCATCATTATTATTATTATTATTAATCATCGCAGTCAGCCAGATGTTCAGACTGGATTTGGCATTTTTGTCTACCTATCGAGTCCTTACCAAGGACCTGGGATAGGCAGATGTGGATGTTTGATGGTATTACAGATATCGTCACAGGATGGAAGCAGTTCCTAGTAAGGCCGCCTTTTGCAATTGACTAATGGCAAATTTGTCAATGCCAGTGGTGTTCAAGTTCAAGTTGTTGTTGTTGTTGTTGTTGTTGTTGTTGTTGTTGTTATTATTATTATTATTATTATTATTATTATTATTATTATTATTATTATTATTATTATTATTATTATTGATGTCTGATGTGTAAGATTACCTGTACTTCTAAGGCACCTTAGAAGTATAGGTAGTCCTCAACGTACGACCACAATGGAGCCCAGCGTTTCTGTTGCGAAGTGAAACATTGGTTGAGTGACTGCAACAGTCATAAATATGAATCGGTTGCCAAGTGTCCGAATTTTGATCACATGATCAGAGGGATGCTGAACTGGTCATCAGTGTGAAAAATGGTCATAATTCACTTTTTACAGTGCTGTTGTAACTTTAAACGGTCACAAAATGAAGTGTTGTGAGTTGAGGACTACCTGCACGTACGACCTCAATTAAGATCAGAATTTCCATTGTTAAGCAAGGCAGTTGTTAAATGAGTCGCACTCAATTTACGACCTTTTTTGCCATGGTTGTTAAGTGAGTCGCTGCAGTTGTTAAGCAAATCCAGATTCCCCATTGACTTTGTTTGCCAGAAGCCGGCTGAGAAGATCACAAATGGTGATCGTGGGATGCGGCAACTGTCATAAATACATGCCAGTTGCCAAGCACCTGAATTTTGATCACGTGACTATGGGGACGCTGTGTTGGCTGTAAGTGTGAAGACCGAGGTTGTAAGTGGGAGGACCAAGGTTGTAACTTTTTACAGTGCCATTGTCACTTTGAATGGTCACTAAATGAACGGTTGCCAAGTTGAAGACTATCTGTATCGTTTCTCTTGTGTAGAAGTAAGCAAATTTTGAGAAAAACTAGAACGTGATGGATGTGGCAACTTTCAC
Organism: Azemiops feae; assembly: GCA_023970755.1. Lineage (NCBI taxonomy): Eukaryota > Metazoa > Chordata > Lepidosauria > Squamata > Viperidae > Azemiops > Azemiops feae. Next base: position 156,808 of record JALGBA010000699.1, on the reverse strand, counting down.
AAATCTAAGTGAGGCTGCACAGAGCACCCTAGGACAGTGGTGGCGAACCTTTTAAGAGACCGAGTGCCCAGAAAATGCTGTACTACCCTCTTGTATTGATTCTGGGCAATGAAGTATAAAATAAACAATTCATAAATGAAAAGTTGCCCCTTTAAACTAATATAACGTCAAAAAACCTGACCACCAGAAGCCATCAGTTCGGACAAAACACGGGTTAAAAAGAAGAATCTTCTGAGATTTCTGGAATGCCACATAGGGAGAGGACAGCCTAAGCGGCCATTGGGACATCTTAGAAGAGGGGTCTTCAAACTTAGCTCTTTTATGACTTGTGGACTTCAACTCCCAGAATTCCTCAGCCAGGCACGCTGGCTGAGGAATTCTGGGAGTTGAAGTCCACAAGTCATAAAAGGGCCAAGTTTGAAGACCCCTGTCTTAGAGAATACCTTCTGGCCATACCACTTTCATCTCTTGACAAATTTCACCACTTTGACCACTTCAGCAAACTTTCCTTTATTGCATTTACGGAGCAATGTAAGTGTAATAATGTCAGATGTAACCTGACTCTGTGTTGTATAGGGCAGGCCTTTATAGGGAACAACCGCCACTTCAAACTGGACTCAGAATCCTGCTGGTGACCAAGGTAGCAATCACAAAACAGGTGTTATCTTGCAATAATAGAGTCCACCGATTGGCAATATGCCCGCTGCAATTGGTGCCAACTTCAAAGGCAGCCCTGTGTAGAATCTGTGGTAGTAGTCATGATATGTGGTGACAACAGTATTAGTCATCATAAACAAGACTTCCTGGTTTACGTAGAGCAGTAACTGGCCCACCAGCTACAGTTGGGTAAATAAGTAATCTCCTGGCCATGGATTTCACCTGCTATTCCAGCAGGAGCTGTCAATCCCAGAGAATCCCTGAGTCACAAACCTGTTCTTTTAAGTGGGAACTTGACTCCTCCTAGTGCCAACACTGGTACAGAATGCCTGGGTCAGGGATGTCCAACCATGACAACTTTAAGACCTGTGGTCTTCAGCTCCCAGAAATCCCCAGCCAGCCATGTTAACTAGCACGTTCATATTAGTAACCACTGCTACATCTACAACCACTGCTACACTGCTACAACCACTGCTACGTCCTAGTGGACAATCACTTAAATAGGAGCCAGCAGTGTGCTGCAGCTGCCAAAAAAGCCAACATAGTGCTAGGCTGCATTAACAGAGGGATAGAATCAACATCACGTGAAGTGTTAATACCACTTTACAATGCCTTGGTAAGGCCACACTTGGAATACGGCATCCAGTTTTGGTCACCACGATATAAAAAAGATGTTGAGACTCTAGAAAGAGTGCAGAGAAGGGCAACAAAGATGATCAGGGGACTGGAGGCTAAAACATATAAGGAACGGTTGCTGGAATTGGGTATGTCTAGTTTAATGAAGAGAAGGACGAGGGGGGACATGATAGTAGCCTTCCAATATCTCAGGGGCTGCCCCAAAGAAGAGGGAGTCAAGCTATTTTCCAAAGCGCCTGAGGGCAGGACAAGAAGCAATGGATGGAAACTAACCAAGGAGAGAAGCAACCTAGAACTAAGGAGAAACGTCCTCACAGTTAGAACAATTAACCAGTGGAACAACCTGCCTCCAGAAGCGGTGAATGCTCCAACACTGGACGTTTTTAAGAAGAGACTGGACAGCCATTTGTCTGAAATGGTATAGGGTTTCCTGCCTGAGCAGGGGGTTGGACTAGATGACCTCCAAGGTCCCTTCCAACTTTATTATTATTATTATTATTATTATTATTATTATTATTATTATTATTATTATTATTATTATTATTATTATTATTATTATTATTATTATTATTATTATTATCTTGTAGCTGAGAAGTTCATAAACAGTGATACGTTTCTTACCTCATTCACTCTGGGCTCCAGATGTTCTTCAGTATTGTCCCCAGGTGGAGGCCAAAGCCCTTCCTGAACATCACATGCTGAATGTTTCGCAAATAACCCTTGGCTGCTGAGATCCTCCAGCACGCTACTCGAGTCATCCTGGTGAGCTGCCTCTTCCTCCTCCTTCTCCTGTAGCTGCAGGATGAACAATACTTTTTTTTTTTTTTAATAAATACTCTGTGGAGAATATTCAGGAATAGAAGTGGTTAAGATGACCAAGAGGTGCCGTGATCCTCCCCTTGGGAACTACTCCCCCAAATCAGGTGAAAGATCCACCTACTCTATTTTCTTGCTTCCAACCTGAGCTGTTCAGATGCCTCTGTGGGACAACCATGACTGAGAACCTCCATAAACATATAACATAGCTTGTTTGGATTCAACTTAGATGTGCATGTAAAATCAGGATGGGACTATGTACTATCATAGTCTCTATCTTTGACTTTCCTCCCCACCACCACCACTCTGGGCATTCTCAAGGGTCAAGTGACGTCATGCATATCATGACAACATTGCTAACATTATACACACAGTGTACTTTGCATGATGGTGTTATGATATATGATGTCTGTGTCATCATACCTTCTGCTAGACCAGGGGTCTTCAAACTCAGCCTTTTTATGACTCATGGACTTCAACTCCCAGAATTCCTCAGCCAGGCACGAGTTTGAAGACCCCTGTGCTAGACACTTAAGTCCCCCCCTCCTACAAGAAAGAGCTATCACCTACCCATCTAAAATCAAGCAAATTGGTATATAGTGGTTTCTGTTGCTCTTCATTTCCTTCCTGTTCTTCCTTCTGATAACTACTGGGCACTTGCACTGTCTCCTTGTCTTTGCCAACATAAACCTCTTCATTGTGGGGAATTCCTTCAGAAGTCAATTGCTGGTAGAGACAGGGAGAATAAAAAAGAGAGGAAAAAGAGGGGAAAAAGAGCAAAAAATAAAAAATGAAGAATGAAGAACACAACACAAAACAGGAAATCACAGTACAGTTAAATAGAAGCTAAACTGCTGGGATTTTCCAATCTCAATATATGTGTAATTGATAAATAATCCAGAAGAACACTGATGCCAGGATTAATCGGGCTTCTCTGGAAGGCTGTTTTATAATACAGAATCATCTCCTCCCAGCCTCAGTGTCCATATAATAATAATAATAATAATAAAGTTGGAAGGGACCTTGGAGGTCATCGAGTCCAACCCCCTGCTCAGGCAGGAAACCCTATACCATTTCGGATAAATGGCTGTCCAGTCTCTTCTTTAAAACTTCCAGTGTTGGAGCATTCACCGCTTCTGGAGGCAGGTTGTTCCACTGGTTAATTGTTCTAACCTTCAGGAAGTTTCTCCTTAGTTCCAGGTTGCTTCTCTCCTTGACTAGTTTCCATCAATTACTTCTTGTTCTGCCCTCAGGCGCCTTGGAGAATAGCTTGACTCCCTCTTCTTTGTGGCAGCCCCTGAGATATTGGAATACTGCTATCATGTCACCCCTAGTCCTTCTTTTCATTAAACTAGACATACCCAATTCCAGCAACCGTTCCTGATATGCTTTAGCCTCCAGTCCCCTGATCATCTTTGTTGCCCTTCTCTGCACTCTTTCTAGAGTCTCAACATCTTTTTTACATCGCGGTGACCAAAACTGGATGCAGTATTCCAAGTGTGGCCTTACCAAGGCATTGTAAAGTGGTATCACGTGATCTTGATTCTATCCCTCTGTTAATGCAGCCTAGCACTGTGTTGCCTTTTTTGGCAGCTGCAGCACACTGCTGGCTCATATCTAAGTGATTGTCCACTAGGACTCCCGAGATCCCTCTCACAGTTGCTACTGTTGAGCAAGGTACCACCTATACTATACGTGTACATTTGGTTTTTCTTGCCTAAATGTAGAACTTTACTTTTTTCACCGTTGAATTTCATTTTGTTAGATAGCGCCCAGTATTCCAGTTTGTTCAGATCCTCCTGTATCTTATCTTCTGGAGTGTTGGCTATTCCTGCCAGCTTGGTGGCGTCTGCAAATTTGATGAGTTCCCCATCTATTCCCTCGTCCAAATCGTTGATGAAGATGTTGAAGAGCACTGGGCCCAGAACAGAGCCCTGGGGCACCCCACTACACACTTCCCTCCATGTAGATGCGGTTCCATTGAGGACCACACGCTGAGTACGGCCGGTCAGCCAGCTACGAATCCATCTGGTGGTGATGCTGTCTAACCCACATTTTTGTATCTTGTCAAGTAGTAGGTTGTGATCTACTTTATCAAATAGTTGCATGGTTATGTGGAATTATAAGTATTTTTTCCTATGTATAGTATGTACGTACTGTACGTACGTGTGTATGTATAATATGTATATACAGGTAATCCTTGACTTACAATTGAGCCCAAAATTTCTATTGCTAAGTGTGACAGTTATTAAGTGAGTTTTGTCCCATTTTACTACCGTTCTTGCTATAGTTGTTAAGTGAAACACTGCAATTGTTAAGTTAGTAACACGGTTGTTAAGTGAATCTGGCTTCTCCATTGACTTTGCTTGTCAGAAGATCACAAAGGGTGATCACGGGACCCCGGGACATTTCAACCATCATAAGTACATGCCAATTGCCAAGTGTCCGGATTTTCCTCACATGACCATAGAGATGCTGCAACGGTCATAAGTATGAAAAATGGTCATAAGTCATTTTTTTTGAGTGCCATTGTAACTTTGAATGGTCACTAAAGGAACTGTTGTAAGCTGAGGACCACCTGTATTCAATTCTACCCTGCCACAATCAAATCACTCTCAGCAGCTTACTGTAGGGGGCTATATAAACAAAAATTAAAACCTCCGTAGTGATGTTAAAATCAACTAAAAAAATTATAAAAATGACAGCAAAAACAGCCCCCCATCAATTGTGGCTTCAATTGTGTAGTTGTGGGTTGACTATTTTGGCCCCCTGCAGATGTCTCTGTCTTCCCCACGCCTCCAGCACAGCCAGCTCAAGAGGTTCAGAAACTCTGGATTTGATTAACTGCTCGGTTCTGATTAATTGCTATACTGCCCAAAGCCAACAAAATATGGCTAAGATTAGCTACAATAGGCTTGCCAACAAACTGTGACTTAATTTTGATAAACACTACAATTATACCGATACAGAATTGACAGTGGCAGTGACTGTGCCAGATAAAAGGATCCAAGCCTGAGTAAATCCACATGTTCTCTACTGTGCTGATCACATGCGGTCCTTGAGATACGTGGTTATCCTTAGTCAGTCCTTAATGTAGAGTTCAGCATGCAGCTGGACTTTTTCCTTAGCAGCAGCTGTATTCCACAGAAGCTCTAAAGCAGAGTTCCCCAACCTTTTGGGCACCAGGGACCGATTCCGTGGAGAGAGGTTTTTCCACTGACCGGAGGGTGTGTGGTTTTGTGTGCTGCCTGCATCTCATGGATGAGGCTTTGCTTGTTTGTGCAGCCCAGTTGCCGGCATGCCGTGGCCCGATACTGGTCCACGGCCCGGGGGTTGGGGACCCCTGCTCTAAACCATGGGTGTCAAACTCGCCGCATCACGTGATGTGTTGCGACGTATCACAACTTTTTTTGCATTGCCGGAGCTGGGGTGGGCGCGGCCTCCGCATGATGCAACCGGCCCGCGGCCTGGCAGTTTGACACCCCTGCTCAAAACACTAGCTATATTCCACAGAACACGCTAAACTACTGTTCTTTTATTGTTCATGGTTTACAATGAGCAAGCAACCTTTTGTCTTAGGGAGTTTATTGAATCCTAGAAAATTTACTGTTGCGTAGAAATTAGAGAGATTTGGCATGCCCATAGATCTTTGGCGTCATCCTACAAGATACAGGGAGTCCTTGACTTACAACAGTTCATTTAGAGGCCGTTCAAAGTTACAACGGGACTGAAAAAAGGGACTTTTCACACTTATGACCACTGCAGCATACCCATGGTCACGCGATCAAAATTCAGACACAACTGGTTCCCATTTATGATGGTTGCAATGTCCCGGGGTCACATGATCCCTTTTTGCAACCTTCTTGACATGCAAAATCAATGGGGAAAGTGACTGCAGTGATCCACTTAACAACTGTGGCAAGTAAGGTGGTAAAATGGAGCCGAACTCCCTCAACCTTTATCTCACTTGGCAATAGAAATTTCGGGCTCAGTTGTGGTTGTAAGTCAAGGACTACCTGTAGCAGGGGTAGGCAACCTTGGCTCTTTTATGACTCATGGACTTCAACTCCCAGAATTCCTGAGCCAGCCATGCTGAGGAGAAAGGAAGAGGTTTCCATGCTGAGCCATGCTGGCTCAGGAATTCTGGGAGTTGAAGTCCACGAGTCATAAAAGAGCCAAGGTTGCCTACCCCTGACCTGTAGTATTCATAGATCTCTACATGGCATAGGGCCTGGTTACTTGAGGGAGCCCATCCCACATAATATCTGTCCAGCCACTTTGGTCTTGCAAGGTTGGGGTGTGGGAGTGAGAGACAGAATGTGGGAGTGAGAGATAGGATGTGGGAGTGAGAGACAGGAGCTGCAGACTAGGCGTTGGTCTAGCCATAGCTGAGCCCACAGTAAGAATACAGAGGTGGCAAAAAGGGACCCTCTCTATTTTCTTGGCCTGTAAAGGTGAGGGGGAGCGATATATTTTCAGACTTGTAGCCCTCTGTTAATTTACAGTGAAGAGAGAGCTTCGGTGTGCTTCTTGCCTGGACTACTTTGCTAGGCTGACAGAATAACAGAATAAAAGGTTGGAAGGGACCTTGGAGATCTTCTAGTCCAACCCCCTTGCCCTCAAGCTGGGCGATCAGAATTGGTACCTTCAGGTGATGTATGAATCAGATTAATGACTCACATGCAAGAGATAAAAAATATGGCAAGCATTAAGCAAACCAGGAATAAATTCTTCCTTTGCTTCTTCCTGGTCATGGCAGGGAAGGAGAAGACGAGTGGTCGACTTTGCAACGACCCAGCATGATTATTTCAGGCAGGAGACAAGGAAAAAAGAGAAATAACTCAGTCAAGAAGAAGGTAAGAAGATGGGCCAAAACGGTTGCAGGTGGAAAAAAGTAGGTAAAACTTAGCAAGAATCGAGTTGGATCCAGAAAGTTTTTCTGGAAACAGGAAGTGGATATTTAGCATGCATTTTGGAAATCCTGGATGCTGAGGGTCATCAGTGTTTAGGTAGCCAGCATTCCCAGCTTGTTGGCTCCCACCTGCCAGCTGCTTCCACAACCTGGATTAATAGCAGTTCACGCACATCTGGAAAGCAGTGTCCACTGCTGGAAGGCTGTTGTTATGCCCAATTGTTATCTGTTGGGACCAGGAAGCTCACCTTCTCTCTGGTGGTGCCTGCCATATGGAATAAGGTTTGACCCCCCCATCCTGAGCTCTGGATGGTCCCCACTTTGCTGTTGTTCAGAAAGCCAGGAAGACCTGGATTTTTACCCAGCCCTTTGACTTGGGAGGGTGAGACCCTTTGCTCCATTGCCCCTGGTCTGTCACATTTGCCATCTCCTATTTGTTTTATTATAATTTATTTGATGGCTGTGAGCTGCCTTTACTCTTGGGAGACAGGTGGCATACATGTTTAATAAATTGTCACTACAGGTAGTCCTTGACTTACGACCACAATTGAGCCCAAAATTTCTGTTGCTAAGTGAGACATTTGTTAAGTAAATTTTGCCCCCTTTTACAACCTTTCTTGCCACACCTGTTAAGTGAATATGGCAGTTGTTAAGTTAGGAACATGGTTGTGAAGTGAATCTGGCTTCCCCATTGACTTTGTATGTCGGAAGGTGACAAAAGGGGATCACATGACAATGGGACACCGCAACGGTCGTAAGTTGCCAAGCATCCACATTTTGATTACGTGACTGTGGGGATGCTGCAATGGTCTTAAGTGTGAAAAATGGTCATAAGTCACTTTTTTCAGTGTTGTGGTAACTTTGAACGGTCACTAAACGAATTGTTGTAAATCGAGGGCTACCCCTCAAAATGCTACCTGTGCAGCACCATCTCTCTCTGATCCCAGTCTCAGGTTTCCTCTTTCCGCTATGTATTCAAAATGAACAGTGATTAATATTTATATGTATATATATGTATGGTGTGTGTATAGCATGTGTATATGTGTGTTACATATGTGTATTGGTAGATATATACCAGTGGTGGCGAACCTATGGCACGGGTGCCAGAGGCGGCACTCAGAGCCCTCTCTGTGGGCACGCGCGCCGTCCCCCCAGTCCTAGGCCTTCAGCTGGGTTTTATAAAACCTTTTCGCTTTAGGCCTCCGCCACCGTGTGCAAAAATAAAAAAGGTTCAATCAGTCAATTTCAACTTCTCGCGGGAAAAAAAAAGCTTGCAAAGTTGGAATTGATTGGTTGAACTTTTTAGTCCCACCCAGTCTGCCATTACCACCGCAGCCACACCCACCCAATGGGCCACGCCCAGCCAATGGGCCACACCCACCCGGCACTCGACGATGCATAAGTGGGTTTTGGGTTGCAGTTTGGGCACTCAGTCTCTAAAAGGTTCGCCATCACTGATATATACTTTCTTTTGAGAGCAGGCAACAGAATTTCATTTTTAATGTGGGTCAGTGTACTCATAGTAAAAAATGACAATAAAGGTTATCTTATCTTATCTTCTCTTGTCTTATGCTGTACCTCCTTGAGTTCTCCAGAGTCCACCAAATTTTCACTATCATGAGAGATGTTATCAAAGCTCAAGAGGCTTGCAGACTTGATGTCCCTTTGGGGTATGTAATGCTTCTTTCCAGGTGGATTTTTTCTACATACTTCCTCGGAATCGCCGATATACGTTTCAGGAAACTGTGGGAAGATAACGGAGGAAAAGGCTACATCAGCAGCATTCTAAAGATTATGTTCACAGAACTTTTGAATGACATTTGGAACTTGACTCTACATTTGGTCCATGATCAGCCAACTAGGAGAACTCACGGGGCGTTTGGGACAAAACTGAAGACAGGATTTGTGAGTTCTTCGGCACATTAATCTTATGTGGAACCAGAGTTTTTACTTGATCTGCTTCAGATATTAAAATGCATTCCATACAGATAGTCCTCAACTTAAAACAGTACATTTAGTGACCGTTCAAAGTTACAACGTCACTGAAAAAAGTGACTTGTGACCATTTTTCACACTTAACAGCCATTGCAGCAGCTCCATGGTCACATGATCAAAATTCAGATGCTTTGAACAACTGGCATGTGTTTATGACGGTCGCAGGGTCATGTGATCACCTTCTGCGACCTTCTGACAAGCAAAGTCAACGGGGAAACCAGGTTCACTTAACCGTGTTACTAACAACTGTAGCGATTCACTTAACAGCCGGGGCAAGAAAGGTCGTAAAATGGGGCAAAACTCGCTTAACAAATGTCTTGCTTAGCAACATACATTTTGGGCTAAACTGTGGTCGTAAGTTGAGGCCTACCTGTATTTGGGGATGTGCTTCCTATGGTTCATTTTTAAGATGGAATTCAATGCCTTTCTTTTTCAGAGAAAAAAATTACTCTGAAGCCTTCCAGGCATGAATTGCATGCCTGATGTTTCAGGATGTAGTCCTACATTCACTTACCTGCCAATAAGCTCCATTAAATTTAAGGAAGGTATAGCAGCTAAACAATTATACTGTTAAATCAACCAGATGTTGAGACTCTAGAAAGAGTACAGAGAAGAACAACAAAGATGATCAGGGGACTGGAGGCTAAAACATATAAGGAACGGTTGCTGGAATTGGGTATGTCTAGTTTAATGAAGAGAAGGATGAGGGGAGACATGATAGCAGTCTTCCAGTATCTCAGGGGCTGCCCCAAAGAAGAGGGAGTCAAGCTATTCTCCAAAGCACCTGAAGGCAGGACAAGAAGCAACGGATGGAAACTAATCAAGGAGAGAAGCAACCTAGAACTAAGGAGAAACTTCCTGACAGAATAATTAAATCAGTGGAACAACCTGCCTCCAGAAGCGGCGAATGCTCCAACACTGGAAGTTTTTAAGAAGAGACTGGACAGCCATTTGTCTGAAATGGTATAGGGTTTCCTGCCTGAGCAGGGGGTTGAACTAGATGATCTCCAAGGTCCCTTCCAACTTTATTATTATTATTATTAGATGGAAAACGGCAGAGAAGAAAAGATAGACAGTCTACAAATCTAGTCTGGCTTCAGCCGGGCTTGGGATCAAGGCCAAACCAAAGAGGTACGCTTTGAGAAGGGTTCAGAAAGGAAAAAGACAACAACGCAAACAGATACTTCCTTACCAATTTCCCAGCCATAATTTTCTACACAATCCCTGGATTTTTCCTATCCCTTTTGAAATGATATGATCGCTTCTCTTCTTTGTCTTTTGCGGCAGGATTACTTTGCTTGTTTATCCCCTTTCCATGGGATCCCCACTGTTAGATTCTGGCCCATCAAAGCCAAGCCACCACCTACTGTTGACTTAGGCTGGGCTCCCAACTGAAGAGTGAGACAAAGTTCTAGATTGGTGTCACAGACAGGTTCTAGATTGATTCACTAGCCAAGAATCCATACCTGGTGGAGTCACCATAGAAACCTGCAAAGCCAGCAGAGGTGGAAAGCCTTTATTCTTGTATTTCTTCAATATATTTTCTACTTGCACCTAAACAGAACACAAGCATGCCACCCTGACAGCGACAGGATAGGATAGGATAGGATAGGATAGGATAGGATAGGATAGGATAGGATAGGACAGGACAGGACAGGACAGGACAGAATTAACCTTATTGTCATTTTCCTCTATACACAATGGCATACATTAAAATGAAATTCCGATGTATCACTCTTGAAAGAAAAAATGCTACCCATCAAACAATATCACCATCCCAAGGATGATGATGATGATGATGATGTGATAGCAGCATATCTCTCTCTCTCTCTCTCTCTCACACACACACACACACACACACACACACACACACACACACAAACATCACAGTCCATCTTAAATATATAGTGGAAAAGAATCTTGAGAATTTAGAATGTTGATACTACAGGTAGTCCTTGACTTACGACCATAATTGAGTCCCAAATTTCTGTTGCTAAATGAGACATTTATTAAGTGAGTTTTGTCCCTTTCTTGTCACAGTTGTTAAGTGAATCACTGCAGTTGTTAATAACACGGTTGTTAAGTGAATCTGGCTTCCCCATTGACTTTGCTTGTCAGAAGGTCACAAAAGGTGACCATATTACCCGAGAACACTGCATCCATCATAAATATGAGTCAGCTGCCAAGCATCTGAATTTTGATCACATGACCATGGGGATGCTGTAGTGGTTGTAAGTATGAAAAATCACTTTTTTCAGTGCTATTGTAACTTCAAACAGTCACTAAATGAACTATTATTATAAGTCAAGGACTATATATGCTACAAAGCTATTAGAGAATCTAGTTGTTCTGCTTCGGATACCATGAAGCCAATATATATTTATCTTCCACCTACCCCATGACATTGCCCTTCAACTTGTTCCCAACTCACGAGTAAGAGAAGCTTAAATTATTCTTAGTCATTGCAGTCTGGAAGTTGAGTCATAGCAACTGGACTTCTTTGCTTGTTGCTTTCGTTGCTCATTCAAGTAGTTTCTTCTTCTTGGATAATCAATCAATCAATCAATCAATCAGAATAGAGCTGGAAGGGATCTTGGAGGTCTTCTAGTCCAATCCCCTGCTCAAGCAGGAGACCCTATACAATTTCAGACAAGTGGCTGTCCAGTCTCTTCCTAAAAACATCCAGTGATGGAGCACCCACCACTTCTAAAGGCAAGTTGTTCCACTGGTTGTTATCACGGTTAGGAAGTTTCTCCTTAATTTTTGATTGCTTCTTTCCTTGGTTAGTTTTCATCCATTGTTTCTTGTCTTACTTTCTGGTGCTTTGGAAAATAAGTTGACCCCCTCTTCTTTGTGGCAGCTCCTCAAATACTGGAATACTGCTATCATATCACCCCTAGTCCTTCTTTTCTCTAGACTAGCCATACACAGTTCCTGCAATCGTTCTTCATATGTTTTAGTCTCCAAGTCTTTAATCATTCTAGTTTTGTTTTCTCTGCACTTTTTACAAAGTCTCAAAATCTCTTTTGTAATGTGGTGACCAGAACTGGATGCTGTATTCCAGGTGTAGTCATACTACAGTTTTATAAAGGTTTTATAAAGGATAAGCAGTGAAATGCTTTGAACCAACAAGAAAAGAATTTCAGTTGCCATGACTCAACTTCCAGACCACTTTATCTGGATGACTGAGAATCTTCATTGACATTTAATCATTCCAGGCTTAAATTGTCTTAGTCATTAGGGTAATGTTTTCATCCTTGTTCTAATACTATCTAAGAACAGCTTCAAAAATAAGGATTCTTACCCCTTATCTTGGAGGGAACCCAGATGTCTGCTATGATAAGGCAGGATAGGGACTCACAGTGGGGACATCACAGTTCATGTTGGTCTAACTTTCTGCCAACTCAAGGATGGGTAGAGGGCACCAGCTTGGTAGGCAGGAAACAGCATCAATAACAAGTAATGATTCTAATAATAGCTGTCTTTCCTAGTCTGGTGCATTCCAGGAATGTTTGGATGATAAGATCAGAATCCCCAGTCAGCAATCTTAACAGATCTGAGAAAGGTTGATATATAGCTCAGTAGCAAATCTAAGCACTTATCCAGAATTGAAGGAATAATGGAGCAGAGTTACTTCAGCTCTTGTTTTAGCGAACTAATTGCTCTTATCGTTTGTAGAGATTCCATTCACATTCCATTCTGTGTTATACATACAGGTCGTCCTTGTTTAGCAGCTACTATTGAGATCAGCTCGGTCACTGAGTGGTAAAATCATGTGACCATTACTGTGCTTACGGTTTTACTTCAGTTTCCATTTTCCCCCACTTCTCCATCTTGCGGCCTGCTCACCAGAGCACTGGAATAGTTAGCAAGAAAGGAATTAATGTTTGTATTTACATTCATTAGAGAGGAAGGGATCACAAGAGAGTAAGTAGCCACAAAAAGAAATACATATCAAAAGCAATGTGTTCGCACTAGGCAAACAACCAACAATGCTATATTTCTTTCTATGTGTAATGGCAAACATATGATTAAGAGAGAGAAGCTGCAAAAATCATAAAGGAGGTGGATAAGAGTTTTATATTGTGGATTTTTAATGTAGTAAACTGCCCAGAGGTACTGTGCACAAGTTGGGTGGGCATATAAATTTATTCAATAAAAAATAAATGCGCCCCTTGGTCTCAAAGTTATTTTTTCAGCAGTCATAAGTTCAAATGGTCACTACATGAGGCAGTCAATAAGCAAGATCTACCTCTACAGTAGTACATAATAATTGTTTTTATCCTTATTAAAGCCACTTGTGCAGCTGATGAGCATGTTCAAAGCTGATACCAATGCAAAGTTAAATTTACTTATTTATTATTTTTACATATAACTCAAGGTGGCAAACATATCCAACAAACCTTCATCCTCCTATTTTCCCCACAACAACCAGCTGAGTTGAGTGATGCTGAGAGTGAATGACTGGGTTCAAAAAATTTCCATATTCTCTGTTTTGCTAATGTCTTCATTAACTTCCCTTCCGTTAAATTTACATCTTAGCATGTTAGGTAATCCCAACAAACTGTGTTTTTCTCAACAATCCAACAATCCAGAGTTGAAGAAACCATAGTTGGCACAATGTGTCAAATTGTGATTCCCAGGGCACAGCGTTTGTAAACATAACTTATTCAATCAACCCAATTTGATGGGATTGCAGAATTATACATTTATGGTACATAATGATATATTTATCCAGGCAGAGCTATGCATAGTACTCCCTGCTCCGATTCTTCCTGCACAAGGATTGTGAAACAGTTTGGATGGAGAGGATGACCAATCCAAAATCATCCAGCGATATTCCATCGCTAAGGGCGAGCTGGAAACTGGGTTTCCTTGACGTTAAACCAGCACCCCCATCATCACATCCCCCTGGCCTTTTGGCCAAGAGAGGGACTGTCCTAAAATAATTCAGGAAGCTGATCAAGTCTCCATCTCTCCTATCGTAGACCAACACCTCATTAATCATACAAAATGAGCGAGGTTAACATAAAGTACCATTCAAGGAATCCATCAGTTTAAGGTTCAGTGTATTGTGTAATCCTAAACAACTGACTTCCTTGAGCAAAAGCAAAGTTCATTCAAGCATGGGAAAACATGTTACACAATTATGTATTTATTTATTTAATTTCTCTAACTACCGCCCATCTCAGTCAATGGGGTGGCTTACAATTCAAAAAATACATTGCCATTAAAAACACTCCAAACGTTTTTAAAACACTAAAAACATCCATATTAAATATACAGGGGAGCAAGATACTTGGCCAGTTAGCAACCTAGCAGGAAATGGGGCCCTAAACACATCCAACACTGCAGACATGGGAACATAGGCAGGTTTTTAGGACCTTAAGGCTAACAGGGTTGGGACCATTCTAATCTCCGAAGGAAGGATGTTCCATAGAGCAGGGACCACTGCAGAAAAATCTAGTCTTCTGGTCATCACCAGCTGACACTTTTTAGCTAATGGGATCTGCAGCATGCCCATTCTGCTCGATCTGGTTGGATGGATGGAGATTCTTAGAAAAAGACGATCCCTCAGGCTCCCCAGTCCCAAGCCCTATAGGGCTTTAAAGGTAACCACCAGCATCTTGAATTGCACCTGGAAACATACCAATGCAGCTCACACAGAAATGATGTTCCATGTGCACGTATCTGGTACCAGTTACTACCCACGTAGCTGCATTCTGCATTAGTAGAAGTTTCCAAGTGGTCTTCAGGAGCAGCCCCATGTAGTTTGTTACAGTAGTCTAGCCGAGAGGTTACAAAGGCATGATACTCTGTAACTACTACAGGTGCTTTTCATCTTTTAATCATTCATTGAATGACCTTTTGAAGTTGGGACAGCACTGAGAGAAGTGGCTTGCAAATTGGAACTGCTGCAGCATCCCTGTAGTCGCATGATCAAAACTCGTGTGCTTGACAAAATGTGGGTGTTTATTGCTCAGTTATTTCTGTGAGTCAATGAATAATAATTTGCCAAGATTATTTGCTCGTCACAACTTATTGGAGTGCTAATCAGGGAGCACCTACACAATATTCTGTGTCACCAATGATAGTACCTAACTTTTGGTTTAGCTCTTTTTCAGTTGCCTTTAATTGTTTCAAGCATCAGGGTCTTCACCAATGATTCCTGTCCCAGTCCATAATAGCTTTATTCTTAGTGCTTCCAGTCATCAGCCTGGTTTTTCTACATCTATAATGAATTATTAATTCCTGTGGTTCAGGGAGCAGCATCCACACCCCGCCTGAATAATCCTACGGTAATATCAAACACAAGATGATATCACCATAGAAATTACAATCTTATATATTTGCGTAATGATTTCTGATACAATTTTCTACAGCACCACGTTAGTGTGGCTTTCATCACCATGTTACTGTAGGGAAAATAACAGCTTTGACCCTTGACAATATATTGCCAGTATGGTGCCTCTGCACTTTGTTATTGTGTCCTGTTCCAAGCATCGGGATGTTTTCTAATGACTCTTGCCTACACATTATGCATCCAAAATATTTAAGATTGAGGTTTTATATTAATGCTTCCAGCTATTTTATCTTGTATTGAAAGACTATTGGTCTATGACAGGGCTTTTCAACCTTTTCACAGATTGTACCACTTTTAGGACATGACAATATTTGAATACCACCAGTGCTTAGCAAGGTGTCAAAAGCTTGATGACTAAAAAAAAAGCGGGGGGGATTTTGGGTTTTATTGATTAGATTCATTTGTTGTTATAGAAATGGCTAGTTTATAATATTATGGAAAAGTAAAAAGTTGAGGTTCAATGTTAATGCTTCCTTCTACGGCAACAGAGGAAGTCTGTTCTTTTTTTCTTCTCCCCCTCACTTTCCCCCCCTTTTTCCTCCCCACTCTTTTGTATTTTTGTATTTTATTCTATAATCTAATAAAATATTACAAACTGTAGAAAAAAAGGAAAAAAGTACCAGTTTTAATTTCTTCAGTGGCTGTTCCTTTGCTGAATCACTTTCCCTTTGCACTGACAAATGTATGATGAATTTATCCATGTTTATTAATATGCACCACTACCAGCTAGCTCAGGGGTCTTCAACCTTGGCACTTTTAAGACTTGTGGACTTCAACTCCCAGAATTCCTCAGCCATCATGGCTGGTTGAGGAATTCTGGGAGTTGAAGTCCACAGGTCTTAAAGTTGCTAAATTTGTAGACCCCTGAGCTAGCTGGTCGGCCCTTCTTCCTCTCTCCCTTCTGACTGTAGTAAGAATGCACTCCCTCCCCCCCAATCCCTTCCCTGTACCTTTAAAGACACAGGAATCAAATGCAAAGCAAGAAAGGCTCACAAAATAAAGGAACACATAATCTCCGGGTTTTTTTTTCTTTAAGCTGCCTGAGGCGTGTCAGGTGTCACAATGTTGCAATGCCAGACAGAAAGGCAATTGCAAAAAGGCAATTGCAAAAGGCAATTGCAAAAAGCTTTAGCCTTAAATTAAGCCTGTTTACCTTCAAAGAAAACTTTCTAAAAGCCATAGAACTAATTACATTTGTTTAAAGGGATTAAACCTACGGAAGTCAATACTTTGGACTCATTGCTAGCCTAAAATACAGACTAAAATATTTCAAGAACCAAAGCACACAAGCTCAACCTACCTTGCAGGATTGTTGTGGAGAAATAAGAAAACGGGAGTTTGCATGCCATCTTGTATTCACTAAAAATAAAGGCAGGATAAAAATCTAATCAATAAACAGCCTTGTGACAATATCACAAGATTAAAGGGTAAAGCTGCATATGACAAATGTATAATTATATGTATATATGTGGGGTCATATCTAATTACAAATTTATACTATTTTATTATGCTCAATTATTGGGCAAGATATGAATTTACTTTTTGTAAAATGCCTAGTGAAATTATCATGCCACTCACTGTATTCTGATGTTAAGTGTTTTCTTAATGAATAACCCATAAATAACGTCAAGTAAAGCTTAAACAAAAATTAACAAATTTTTAATAAATTTATTTATAAACAAAGCATAAATTAACCCAATACTTAACTGCGTTTATACACACACACATACAGATTTAAATTAGAGTGATAAAAGAAATAGCAAGACAAAATACTAGGCATCTACTTTACGCACCTCCCATAATCTTCTTGTAGGCGTGGCCTTCCGTCACCAAACCCCGCCCATCCCGGTTGAGCACCTTCCTCCAGGACTATTCTGAGCCTTCATTCCCCTCCCGCCCGTATCAGCTTTCTCTATCTCTATTGGCGAGAGCAGCAGCCAATCATACAAACTGAAGCTCCCTCCTCCTCTGCCGTGACCTTCTTCCTTCCCCTTAGTTTTCGCCTCGCTCCTCCTCCCCTCTCCCTCCTCCGCCTCTTTTTGAAACGGGCCGCGCTGATTGGCCAAGACGAGGGCATAAGGGGCGTGTCTCGAAGCGACGAATCTAGACGAGAGGAGACGACAGTGGCGACAGCAGCTGGGAGAGCAAACGCACCTGAAGGGAGGGGTGAGTGCGCATGTGCGATATGCAGTTGCTCCCCTTTCCTCCCAAAAAATAAATTAAAAAAAAGAGGGGGGCCGTCTGAGTGTTTCTCCCCTCTTTAGGGACAGATTTGGGGGTGCTATTGAGGCAAGTGGGAAGGGAAGTTTTTAAAGTCCTTCTCATTCTACTGAAATGGGGGACTTCAAGACTGCTGAGCTGTGCCGGGGAGGGGGGAGGCGTGTAACTTAAAAGCCAAATTCTCCCCCCCCCCCCGGTCTTTATGTGGCAGTGGCTAATTTGTACTCTCCTAAAGGGAAGGGACACCTTCAGACTTATTTGGATCAGATGAGAGAGAATAAAAGCTCATTTCCCTGCTTCCAAAAGAGACTAGGGGTGAAAATAAAGGCTTAATTGGCCCCCAGCCCTTGACAAGGAGCGGGCTATAGAGGGACCGTCTCTTCCCCCTTGGATTTAAAGGGGAGGCACAAATTCTTCTTTTCTCTCTCTTTAGAGGAGGGGGGTCCAAAAAGATATGGAGGGGGAGAAAAACAAATATACCCCCTAGTTCTAATATGCGGGTGGTTTTAATTCAAATATTGCTTCTTCCAAAGGGTGGAGAACTTGAGTTCCTTCCCTTCTTCATATTTACCAGTAGAGAAGGGGTTAATAGTCCTTTCCCTTGAGAGGAAGGGGGTCAGACTGAAGGTGAGTTGCTCCCCTCTTTCCCCCCCCCTTGAATTGAGTTGGGGAAGGAGGCTTGAACCTATTGGGTTTCCAAACTCAAGTGTTTTGCTGTATGTATTGTTGAAAGCTGACCTTTGTGTCTGCAACAAGCTACTTGCCTTATGCCCCACATTCCCATCCAGAATAGAGAAGGGAATCCTCTTCAACCTAAATAATATATAATTAAATTAGGGAGACGGTTAACCTGTATCTTTCACACATGTGCACACACACGCACACATCAAAAATAAGGTAGAGAAGGAATGAACTTGCTGAGCTGCAGTGCAGTGGATAACTTCCCCTCTTTCCTTCTTGACTTAGTGTACTTGACTTGAAAGCAGGGGGGACAAATGGTTAAGGTGGGGGTCCTTCCCACCTCTTTCCCTTCTTAATGGGTTTTTTTGTGGAGGTTAAGAATTAAAAGAGCTTTTATTGTTCCTTTGGCTAAAAGCAGTGGAGGCTGAAGGTTAGCTCCTCCTTTAGTTGAAAGAAGGTTGAAAAAGCTTAAATCTGACCACATTCATTTGAGAAGGAGATGAAGGATCAAAGTTTAATTCCCCATTCTTTGTGGTTAGGAAAGCTTAAGGTTAATTGACCTCTTGTTTAGAAGAACAGCTGGAAGATTGAGCAGGGAAAGATGGTTAATTTTCCTGTCATTTTTTAAAATCATCCAGCTCGCAACATTTGAGAATAAGGAAAGTATTCCAATCCCTAAATAGAAAGATCTGCATTAATAACACACTATATAGTTCTTTCCCCATCGTTTTAAGAAAGTGATTGTTGAGGATCATACAATTAAAACAACTGCTTTTGCAAGTTTTGGTGGAATCATTTTATATTATATTGGCTTTCTTTTTCAGTGTTGCAATTCACCACTCCTAAAATCCATGTTAGTGTAGCAGTGAATTAGTCTATCCTTCAATAGTATTTTGTGAACACAGGTATTCTATCTATTTGTAGCTTCCCTTCTCTGTGTTTTTTTCCCTCAGAAGAGTTCAATATTTCATTTTTGAATCAATCATCTGAAGTCAGGGCGAATAAGAGTGACTAGCTTGATCAGTGAACTTCAGGGATGATTACTCTTTACATCATGCTGACTTTTTCATTTTATGGAAATTATTTTTTGATGAATTATTTTCATGAACGATTGGAAAAAGAGAGTAGTGAATAAAGTTGCCTCAGTTATCTCAGAATAGTGAGGAAGAGGTTTGGGGCTCTCCTAACCTGTTGATAAGGGAATCTTGGCTTGAGAAACCAAGAAACATGTGACTGAGGTAGAAGCCTAATGATTTGAAATAAGTTTTTCTTCTTTCCCTTCTATTTCTCCTCCCTTCCCTCCATCGGTGTGAAACAGTTTGAATTTTCTGTTTTTAAGGGCAGCAAAAGATACCGTGTATTCAGTGGGTGAAACATCTGTTTTATTTGTAAAGGTTTGCTCTTAGACTCAGTAAATCTGGTATCCTCCCTCCCTCTGTCAAAGATCAAACTGACACTAATCAGAGCCTGCAGCACTGGAATAGAAAAACCAATGGCCAATCAGTAAAAATTGGTTTGGGCTGCTTAAAAGAACAGCAAAGAATACACAAACACAGTAGCACCAGCCTTGGTGTTCTTTGTAAAACTTTCTTTTAGTTAGAGCCGTTAGTTCCCATTGGTAGAGCTGAGAGTTATTGCCAGCCATAAAAGACAGCTGTATGAATGACCACTTATATAAAGTACCTTCCTATATTTCAGAAAAGGGGTTAGTGTACAATGGAGCTTAGTAAAATGGGGCTGTAACAAATCAAATTTAGGGAAAATTTCCTCCCTCCCCCCCCAGGCTATCTTGCATTGGCCTAAATGTTTTTCTTCTTTTTTATCACAGTGTGATAGAGGTGTGTGTATGTATGTATATATGTATGTATGTATTATCTTAAGGATAGAGAAGATAAGCAATGCTATTTCCTGCATTGTTGGAGATAAAGCATGTGGCTGAATCAGCTGATGAAGTTCTGGTGTTATGGCTTTGACTTTAGTTGGCATGTGATAAAGTGGAACTTGCTAGTTTAGGGTTGACACACAAATGCAATTCTATTTTCTGCAGAGATCCTTGAGTTTAATTTTTAGATCGTTGGTGACTTGGCTATCAAGGAGATCTTCATGATTGACTATCATTGATATAGCCTCCCTCAAGAATGCTGAAAAATATATGTCTAATTAGCTGAAAAAGTTTAAATCCTTCTGGGAAACTTTCTGTTATTGTGTGCATTTTGGTTGCATGGTTTTTAGATTTTTCCATATTGCAGCTGTTGAAAATGCTCACTTTTTCCCTCTTCAGTTCCTTTTCAATTTTCTTTATTACCATGTTGGCTTGTCTGTTTTAGACATCGATTTCATAACCATACCAGATTAATTCTTTTCGTGTTCCTGACATCAGGAGAGTTTATTTATCCTTCCTGTTTTCTAGGTGCGACTGCTCTGTGTCTTTTAATTGCTCTCAGTTGTTGATTCTTTTGGAGCAATTTCTACATGTCTCTTCCCAAAACTTTCAAAAGATTCGAAAGTCAAACAAACTGTTCTTGTCCTGAAAGTTTGTATAGATGTTGTGGAACCAAAGGTTATTTCCACACTGAGAGGTGAAATGGAAAAGTTTTCTCAACTAACAAAAATTGGGTTGGGGAGGGGAACGAGATGCCAACA
Source organism: Azemiops feae (assembly GCA_023970755.1). NCBI lineage: Eukaryota > Metazoa > Chordata > Lepidosauria > Squamata > Viperidae > Azemiops > Azemiops feae. Next base: position 135,884 of record JALGBA010000699.1, on the reverse strand, counting down.
GGAACATTTGGCTGCTGGACTCTCTGCAAGAATTCCAGCATGTAAGAAAAATATTACAGATCGTATTGAATATTTACCAGAGTGTGCAACTATCTTGAAAACGAGCTAGCAAAAATTACTCATTGACAGAAATATTTACCAGCTAAGGGCTGCATCCCCTTCTAAGCTAAATGAAGGTAAGACACTCTTCTACCAAGCTAGTATGCTACCCACAAAAAAAAGCAAAATGCTCCATTTTGGTCCAGTAGTTAAGACAGCAGGCTAAAAAGTGGGAGACTGTGAGTTCAAGTCCCGCCTTAGCCATGAAAACCAGCTGGGTGACTTTGGGCCAGTCATCAGGAGACTTTGACTTCTAGTCCTGCCTTGGGCCTGAAGGGCGCTGGATCACTTTAGGCCAATCGCTCTAGGACAGGGATCTTCAAACTTGACAACTTTTAAGACTTGTGGACTTCAGCTCCCAGAATTCCTCAGCCAGCCAGGGCTGGCTGAAGAATTCTGGGAGTTGAAGTCCACAAGTCTTAAAGTTGCCAAGTTTGAAGACTCCTGCTCTAGGAGACTGAGAGTTCTAGTCTTGCCTTAGGCACGAAAGCTTGTTGGGAGATTTTGGTCCAGTCCTTCTCTCTTAGCCCAACCCACCTCGCAGGGTTGTTTTGGGGAAAATAGGAGAAGGAAGGTGTGTTGGATATATTCACCACCTTGAGATATTTGTAAAAATAATAAAGGTGGAATATAAATAAATAGTTTGTTACTTCATTTATTCACTTGCTTGGATTTCTTTATTCCTGTGTTGATACTTATCTGAGCTCCCTCCCACTTTTATGTTGTGTAACTCCTATGTAAACAGGCTTAAGACTTAAAAACCAAGATTGGGGTTATTAGATGCTGGGCAGAGCAAGTCCTACCTTCAAATAAATTTGAATTCTGTTTTTTTTTTTAAAAAAAACCCACCAAAGACCAAACTCTGGAATAGTTGCAGTGCTGAGGAGAATCGGCAATAACATAAAAAGTAAAAATCTGAGAACAATAAACGTGTTTGCTTAAGGAAGGGGGTGGATAAACTTTCATTCTAAAAGAGTGTTTCTCAACCTTGGCAACTGTAAGTCTTAAAGTTGCCAAGGTTGAGAAACAAGATTTTAAGCCAAGCTCTAGATCAGGAGTAGGCAACCTTGGCTCTTTTATGACTCGTGGACTTCAACTCCCAGAATTCCTGAGCCAGCATGGCTCAGCTTGGAAACCTCTCCCTTTCCCCTCAGCATGGCTGGCTCAGGAATTCTGGGAGTTGAAGTCCACGAGTCATAAAAGAGCCAAGGTTGCCTACCCCTGGTCTAGATCCTTGGGGCAATCCTCAATTAGTACCATCTTCCACTGATTAGGAATTCTGGGAGTTTAAATATCTTTCCTTCCTCCCAATTCTCCCCTCCCACACACAAAAACTTCCCCATGGAATAATTAGACCACGGGTTAGTGCGTGACCCATGTTCACTTAATGAACTTCCATAGCTCAGGGTAGACTTTTAACTTGGTCCTAGTCCAGTCCTTGATTAATGACCAATCCCCTGGCATTCTCTTCAACATAATTGTTTAAATATGACATTTTAAAAGGCAGGTACAATTGTTGGAATTTTGAATTCATTCTCGTAGGGCAGGGGTGGGGAACTGTGGTCCTTTCATGACCTGTGGACCTCAACTCCCAGAATTGGCTCAGGAATTCTGGGAGTTGAAGTCCACAAGTCATGAAGGAGCCAAAGTTCCCCACCTCTGTCCTAGGGATGGCCTCCTAAATATCAATAATGTGCTGAAAGAATACTGAATGATTAGCAGAACATCCCATTATAAAGATAACACAGTTGTCTTGGATACAGAGTACTGTGTGTACTTTATCCAAGTGACCCTGAACGCCAACATTGCATTTGAAGTTGGAAGTAGTTTATTAAGAAATTTATAAGACTAGAAAAGCTTTTCCTTTATCTAAACCTCATCTTAAAGAAGGGGACTCCCAAGAAAGAGTCTGAAGGACAGGATAGTCCTTTTTTGTCTTTTAAACACATTCATTTACAGTAGTGAAAAACAAATAGAAGGACAATATGTAAAGGCCCTTCTTCTTATCTTTCTTTCACCAGTTTGCTTTCTGGTCAAACAACTCACAGATGCAAAGAGACAATGTAGTCTCCCACTAAACATGCATTTTCCCTGGAGGTATGGGTAGTCCTTGACTTACAACTCATATTGAGCCCAAAATTTCTGTTGCTAAGCGGGACAGTTGTTAAGTGAGTTTTGCTCCATTTTAAGACCTTTCTTGCCACAGTTGTTAAATTAAGCATTGCAGTTACGTTAGCAACACAGTTATTTTAAGTCGGGGGTCTTCAAACTTGGCCCTTTTATGACTTGTGGACTTCAACTCCCAGAATTCCTCAGCCAGGCACGCTGGCTGAGGGATTCTGGGAGTTGGAAGTCCACAAGTCATAAAAGGGCCAAGTTTGAAGACCCCTGTTTTAAGTGAATCTGGCTTCCCCCTTGACTTTGCTTGTCAGAAAGTTGCAAAAGGGGATCATATGACTCCGGGACACTGCAACCGTCATAAATATGTCAGTTGCCAAACATCTGAATTTTGATCACGTGACCATGAGGATGCTGCAGAGGTCATAAGTGTGAAAAACGGTCATAAGTCACTTTCTTCAGTGCTGTTGTAATTCAAATGGTTATTAAATGAACTGTTGTAAGTCGAGGATAACCTGTATTTAAAAAGATATTTGACCCACAGAAAAAGATGAACATTTATTCTTTCTCATTCTAAAATATAGGATTCAGAACGAGGATCCTAAGTTATAGGAATTCATGCTTTGAAAAAGCAGTAAGAGCATGTTGGCAGTGGAACCAATTAATCTGAAAGAGTGGGCTTAGTTTCACTGGAAGTATTCAGGCGAAGGGTAGAACCATCTGCTAAGGATTCTAGAATTTGGGTTACTCAGCTGAGCAATGTATTGGATTCAAAGCTTAAATCGGTGGCTTTCAAACTAGCAAGTTTAAAGTATGTGGACTTCCAACTCCCAGAATTCCCCATGTTGGTTGGGGAATTCTGAGAGTTGAAGTTCACATATTCTCAAGTTGCCAAGTTTGAAAAACTACTGCCCTAAGTGGCTCCTTTCAATTCTAGGTTGCTGGATTTACTCAAACCTGAGCTGTGGTATAGACTGAAAGATTGTGGTCTTAGAGCAGGGGTCTTCAAACTTGGCCCTTTTATGACTCGTGGACTTCAACTCCCAGAATTTCTCAGCCAGGCACTCTGGCTGAGGAATTCTGGGAGTTGAAGTCCACGAGTCATAAAAGGGCCAAGTCTGAAGACCCCTCTGTTAGAGCTTGCGGGCTGTTAGGTATAAAGCAAGATTTATTTAAGGTTGCAGAAACTGCCTTTTTTTCTTGAAAATCTTGAGATAGCATGAAGTTTCACGGCAATCTGTAGCAGTGTTTCTCAACCTCCGGAACTTTAATATGCATGCTGGCTGGGGAATTCTGGGAGTTGAAGTCCATGCATCTTAAAGTTTTTGAGGTTGAGAAGCACTGATCTTTAGTACATTGGTACGTTTTCTGAAACTGGTAGCAAAGTATAAACAACCTTTCTTCTTTGGTGTTCTGAGCTGGTTTGGAGAATGTGTCAGCCCATTTGGTTTCTTCGCTCAATCTTATCCTAGAATCTATGTCCCAGCTGGAAGGTGTAATCTGTCTTCTTTAAGCCAGTTCCTTATCACTTGCAGTTATCAGATTGATGCATAAATATGAGATTATAATAAGGTATCGCTTTTGCTCCGCACTGTGCTTTTCAGAAGAGCATTTAGAAGCAGTCCCTGATTGGTGTGCTGGCCTAATGAGGAAGATGCTCACCTCTCACTTGAAAGGTTGAGAGTTAAATCCTAGGTAGCGGCAGATATTTCTCTCCTAGAGCACAAAGAAAAAATATCTGCTGAGAACTTTGAGTAGGCATCAGGAAGGGCATCTGGCTAGTAAAGACTCAGCTCCATCCAGTTGCCCTAACTCAGGGGTAGGCAACCTTGGCTCTTTTAAGACTCGTGGACTTCAACTCCCAGAATTCCTGAGCCAGCCATGCTGAGGGGAAAGGGAGAGGTTTCCAAGCTGAGCCATGCTGGCTCAAGAATTCTGGGAGTTGAAGTCCACAAGTCATAAAAGAGCCAAGGTTGCCTACCCCTGCCCTAACTGTACCCTATAGGGACTATAGGGAATTTTTCTGTTTAGAGGCAGTCCCTAATATGATGCTCACAGTGGTTTGTGTAGATGGAAATCATTTATTGAATGGTTTCTGGGGTGTGTTTTGCTGTACTGTTAGAAGCTTTCAAGGTAGTCCTTGATTTATGACTGGCCACTTAATCACTGCTTGAAGTTTCGACGGACCACAAAAAGGTACTTACGACCCAGATTCAAAGTTCCAATGGCCGACACAACCTCGGTGCATTAATTAATTGCATTCTGGACACTCCGCAATCAACACAACTGTTTGCAGCATGCTGCAGTCACATAACCAAAATGTAAAACATTTTTTGCTGGAAAACGGTGTTTACTTCTGGTTCCCAGCCAAAAAAACGGCCATTGCAGATAGTGGGTTCACTTAACGCCGTGGCATTAATTTTACTATCATGTTCACTTAATAACTGCTGCAAAAATCAAGTGTACGGTCACGTGATGATCCACTTAATGACCGACATGACTTATAACCATAACAGTGGGCTCAAATGGTCGTAAGTCAAGGACTACCGTGTTTAGTGCTGGGCTGGTTTTGGCAAAACACTCAAAGCAAGTAAGAAACATTCCGCAGACCTACGTTCTATCTACAGTTGTAACATAAGAAGACTTCTGGGGTAAGAATTTCAACTGCCAAACTATGAAAGACATGTGCAGGCAATACTCTTCAATCTCTCTCTTACTGCAACTTCCTCATCCCTGTGATCCTATATCAGAGTATTTTGTTGCCCTTTGCCACTGGTTTGTATTTTCAGGTGGTATGGTATTGGCAAACTGTGAATTATCCAGGTCAGGTGAGTTGCATTTTACTTACCTGCTGAACAGGTTTGAAAACAAACTTACTTGTCATAACTCAGAGAAAATGATTTGTTTGTGGTGTCTCTCTTCCCACTCCCCGCTAGTCTGAAATTCTCTAAGTTGCCTACGGACGTCCTCCCCCTCTCCTATTGTATAAGACTCGGTTTCAACCTGTTGTATCTTTACCTACGAAAAGAAGCCTTGGTTTTCCTCTTACTAGGAGCCACATTCTTCTATGCTAATTCCTAATCATGTATTACGATAAAGGTGAGCTGGTTGTCAAGCACCCGAAATGCAGTCATAGGATCCCAGGGGCATGTGTAGCCCTCGGAATTCCAGAATCAAGTCGTAGGTAGCTTTTGATGGGTCTTTTGTAACTTCAAATGGTTACTTGGTGAGGATTTCCTGTACTTTCTTTTTCGGTTAGACCAGGGGTAGGCAACCTTGGCTCTTTTATGACTCGTGGGCTTCAACTCCCAGAATTCCTGAGCCAGCATGGCTCAGCTTGGAAACCTCTCCCTGTCCCCTCAGCATGGCCGGCTCAGGAATTCTGGGAGTTGAAGTCCACGAGTCATAAAAGAGCCAAGGTTCCTACCCCTGGGTTAGGCTATTTGGCGTAGCTCTTAACCCAATAACAGTTGCACACCTCTGTTTACACTGACTTGTAACTGTCTAGTACATTTTGGGCAGGAAGCCCTATCCAGGGGTAGGCAACCTTGGCTCTTTTATGACTTATGGATTTCAACTCCCAGAATTCCTGAGCCAGCCATGCTGGCTCAGGAATTCTGGGAGTTGAAGCCCACGAGTCATAAAAGAGCCAAGGTTGCCTACCCCTGGCCTATACCATTTCAGACGAATAGTTGTCCAATTTCTTCTTAAAATAAATTTGATCTGGAAACAAGCCAAGTCTGTTTTGCCAGCAGGTTGATGATGCCATTTGGGTGTGAGATCAGATTTGCTGTGAAATACGTTTAATTTTTCTCTTCCTCTGTTTTTTTTGTTTTCCGCCCTTTTTTTTCGCCCTTTTTTTAATTGCCTTTGCATGTTGCGACCTATACGCTGATTTCCTAAGAATATTTCCAGAATACTTACAAACAGTCCGAAAATGTAGGCCACTTAACAGACAACGTTGAGAAAATAATGGCTTCTATGTGCGTTGGTGGGCAGGAAGTGCTTTGCAGTAAATCGGCACACCAAAACCTGAACAGAACAATTTCTACTGATGGGTTCTTCCTTGTGGACACATTAATCTGCTTCCCTGTTGTCCTCAAGCCAGGAGAAAAGTATGTTGATATAAGGAATACACTCCTCGCATCTTTTCATTCTACTCTTGATACCCTGAAAAAGATTCATGCAAGACAATTTCAGGCAACGTGTTTATTATCTCAATTTACATGACTACCCATCTCAAATTCATAACTCTGGGCTTTTTACAATGTTCCATTCAGTTGTGTTTGATTCTCGGAGACTGCCCAGACAGGTCCCTGCAGGTTTCTTTGCAAGGTTTTTCAGAAGTAGTTTGTCCTTGTTTCCTTCCTAGGGCTGAGAGAATGTGACTGGCCCAAAGTCACACAGCAGACTTCGTGCCCAAGGTGGGACTAGAACTCATGTTCTCCCAGTTCCTAGCCTGCTGCCTTTAGCACTACACTAAACTGGTTCTCAAAAACACGATTGAAAGAATATAAAACAGTAAAGATAAAAATATGCCTAAAATCCGCAGTTGAGATAAAAACAGAATAACAGAGTTGGAAGGGATTTTGGAGGTCTTCTAGTTCAACCCCCTCCTCAAGCAGGAGACCCTATACCAGGGGTAGGCAACCTTGGCTCTTTTATAACTCGTGGACTTCAACTCCCAGAATTCCTGAGCCAGCATGGCTCAGCTTGGAAGCTCTCCCTTTCCCCTCAGCATGGCTGGCTCAGGAATTCTGGGAGTTGAAGTCCACGAGTCATAAAAGAGCCAAGGTTGCCTACCCTGGGCCTATACCATTTCAGACAAGCGGTTATCCAATCGCTTCTTAAAAACCACTAATGATGGAGCACCCACAACTTCTGGAGGCAAGTCGTTCCACTGATTAATTGTTCTGACTGTCAAGAAATTTCTCCTTAGTTCTAGGTTGGTTCCCTCCTTGACTAGTTTCCATCCGTTGCTTCTTGTCCTGCCTTCAAGTGCTTTGGAGAATAGTTTGACTCCCTCTTCTTTGTGGCAGCCCTTTAGATATTGCAACACTATCATGTCACCTTTAGTCCTTTTCATTAAACTAGACATACTCAAGTCCTGCAACAGTTCCTTATATGTTTTAGCCTCCAGTCCCCTAATCATCTTTGTTGCTCTTCTCAGCATCCTTTCTAGAGTCTCAACATCTTTCTTATATCGTGGTGACCAGAACTGGATGCAGTATTCCAAGTGTGGCCTTACCAAGGCATTATAAAATAGTACTAACACTTCACATGATCGTGATTCTGTCTCTCTGTTACTGCAGCCTAGAACTGGGTTGGCCTTTTTTGCAGCTGCATCACACTGCTGGCTCATATTTAAGTGATTGTGCACTGGGATTCCAAGATCCTTCTCGCAGTTGCTACTATTGAGCCAGATACCACCTATTCTACACCTGTGTATTTGGTTTCTCTTGCCTAAATGTAGAACCTTCTTTTTCTCACCATTGAATTTCATTTTGTTAGATAGGGCCCAGTGTTCGAGTCTGTCAAGATCTTGCTGTATCTTGAGCCTGTCTGCTAGACAAACAAGAAAAAGTGAGAAAGAAACTCAAGATTGCCCCACCTTGATTCTCTTTGGCATAAGAGGGAAGGAAGGAAGCTGTCAGGCTTTCTGATATCTTTTGTGGTCCCTTCCTGAGCTGGCCTGCTTGGAAGGTCTGACAATGGATGACTTTATTGGGAAATGTTTGGGCAGAAATGTCTCGGCTGTTTTCCTGGTAGGGCATTCTTTATCCTAAATAAGACAGCTGGTTGACAGCCAACTAACTCAGGCTAGAGAAATAATAGTCAAATGATAATAAATATTGTCATTTGACAATAAATAGTGTCACTCTATTGATTCTGCATCTGGATCTTTGAAACAAAACTCAAAATGTCTCCATTTTTCGCATCTAGTGCCACTGCTCTTTTGTTCAAGAGATAGCAAGAGATAATAACTTATGTTGTCAGCTTTCAGGATTGCATTGGATGTTTAAATAATGCCAGTGGCAGACTTGGAAGGAAATTACAGGAGTGTCAGAACTGAACAGCAGCTTGACAAAATGGAATGAAATAGCCAATTCATTATATATTAAGTTGTTCGTTGTATAATAAAACACTTGATAACATCAGGATGGCTGAAAAAGTATACTTCTGTGCCAGCATCTTCCAGAGGGAAACATTCCAGAAGGAAACATATTGAGGCCTTGTTTCTAATAGGAGTTAGAAAAATCAGAATGAGAATTGGAAATTATCTGGTTATAAACCAAAGTGAAGATCTATTGCAGGGGCGTCCAAGCTTGGCAACTTTAAGATGTGTGGACTTCAACTCGGCCACCTTCCCAGCCGGTTTCCTGCAAAATACATCAATGGGGGAAGCTGGATTCGCTTAGCAACCACATGATTTACTTAATGAGTGCAGTGATTCGCTTTACAACCTTGGTAAAATGGTTGTAAAATTGGATTTGGTCGACGTACAACCATATTGGCTGAAGACAGAAATTCCGGTTCCAATTGGGGTCCTAAGTCGAGGAACGCCTGTACATCTGAAAGTTGCCAAGTTTGAAAAACAGTTCATTTAGTGACCATTCAAAGTTACAACAGCTCTGAAAAAAGAGACTTATGGCCGTTTCTCATAGTTACGACCTTTGCAGCCTCCCCCATGGTCACGTGATCAAAATTCAGGCGCTTGGCAACTGGTTCATATTTATAACAGTTGCGGTGTCCCCGGGGAGGGGTGTCACGTGATCACCTTTGGCGACCTTCTGACAATCAAAGTCAATCGGGAAGCCAGGTTCACATAAACAACCATGTTACTAACTTAATGATCTTTCCCAAAAGGATGTACTCTCTGTGCAGAATGATTTCCAGAGCTTGGGGCAGGAACTTAGCAGGATAGGCTGTAGGCTTACTTTTTCAGAGGTTCTACCAGTGCACAAGGAGCAAAATGGAAAAGGCCAGCGTATAGCAGAATTCAATATGTGGCTAAAGGAGTAGTGTAAAGGGGAAGGCTTTGGTTATATTAGTCACGATGTCTGTAGCTGGTCCAATGAAACGATGTACAAAAGAGATGGTTTGCATCCATCAAAGAAAGGGACTGAGTTACTTGGCAATAAACTCACAGATTTTCTGGAGGAATATTTAAACTAAACAACGGGGACAGTGAGTTAATTGATACAGAACATCCCTGTCCCCGGCAATCAAAAAATTACAGGGTTAGCAGTGCATGTAACATAGATGTGTGTGTGGACAAGAATATCAATCTTGCTGTCAAGCAAAATCAAGCTTTTAATAGTGAGCGCCACACAAAGTGCACTAACCAAACAGGTGGTAAGAAAATAGGGGAACTCAGGCACCACACAGGTTATATAGAAAGTAAACACAGGGTCAGTCATAAAGGACTCAAATGTCTATACCAGTGGTGGCGAACCTATGGCACGCGTGCCAGAGGTGGCACTCGGAGCCCTCTCTGTGGGCACGTGCGCTGTTGCCCCAGCCCCGCCTCCCCCCGCAACCCCCTCCTCACCAGTAGCCTGCCTGGAGGAGAGGCTCCCCCAGGCGCAGCCCATGCAGAGCAGCGCAGCCAAGCACATGGCAGCCGGGCAGCAGGGGCAAGACTCCGCCCTCACGCCCCATCACGTGCAGATGATGCTACGGGGTGCAGGCGGAGGGCGTGGCCGCCATGGCGCTGCAAGGCTGCTGGACGATCTGTGGTGAGTGGCCCTGTGGGCGGGCGGAGCAGGGGGCGGAGTGGGGGCAGGCTGGGGGGTGGGCCAGTTTTTGGGCACTCGGTCTCTAAAAGGTTCGCCATCACTGGTCTATACACCAATGCACAGAGTATGAACAGTAAACAGGGTGAGCTAGAAATTCAGGTAAATGAGGGCAGATATGATATTGTTGCCATTACAGAAACATGGTGGGATGAAACCCACAAATGGAACACACAGCTAGAGGAATTTAAATTATTTAAAAGAAACAGACCAAATAAAAGAGGAGGTGGAGTTGCTCTATATATAAGAAATAATTATATCTTTACAGAAATAGAGCACAACAATGACAAAAACTGTCTTGAATGCATTTGGGTCAATATAAAAGGGGGGGAAATGACATTGCCATAGGTGTATACTATAGGCCACCCAACCAAACAGAGGAAATAGATGAACTTTTTGCTAGTCAGCTAACTAAGGTATGTAGGAAGCACATCACAATAGTAATGGGGGACTTTAATTACCCTGACATCAACTGGGAGACAAACTCTGCACCAAGTGGAAGATCAAACAGATTCCTGACAAACCTAGCAGACAACTTTGTCTCCCAAAAAGTAGAGAAGGAAACTAGGGGATTAGCCATATTGGATCTAATCCTCACTAACAGAGATGAAACGATACAAGGTGTTGAAGCCATAGGAACCTTGGGAGGGAGTGATCATGCAATATTGGAATTCAACATTCTGGAAGAACAAGCAATAGAACACAGTCAAACTAGAGTCTTGGATTTTAAGAGAGCTAATTTCAATAAACTTAGAGCTTGGGAACGATTCCATGGATGAGAATCCTCAAGGGGAAAACAACTCAAGAAGCTTGGGAAATATTGAAAAGTGAGATAATAAAAGCCCAGTCTAGCACAATACCAATAAAGAAGAAAAACAACAGCTCTCAAAAGAAACCAGCATGGTTGCATAAAGAACTCTCTGATAAATTGAAAGATAAAAAGGACAAGTATAAAAAGTGGAAAGAGGGGCACATAACTAAAGCAGAATATCAGCAAATAGACGGAGCCTGCAAAGATGAAGTGAGGAAAGCTAAGGCTCAAAATGAACTAAGGCTTGCGACCAAAGTCAAAAATAACAAAAAAAAGCTGCTTTCAACATGAAAAAAACAAGAAAAAAGTGAAGGAAATGATTGGTCCATTAGTGGGTGAAAGTGGCAAGAAGGTGACAAGCAACAGGGAAAAGCAGAACTATTTAACTCCTTTTTTGCATCTGTCTTTACACAAAGGGAAAAAACAGTCCAACCTATCAAAAACAGTACCATAAAAAACAGAATAGAAACACAAGTTAAGATAGGCAAGAAAATGGTAAGTGAGCACCTATCCAGCCTAGATGAGTTCAAATCTCCAGGACCAGATGGATTACACCCCAAGGTTCTCAAGGAACTGGCAGATGTGATCTCAGAACCACTGAACTATATTTTTCAAAGATCCTGGAGCACTGGGGAACTACCAGAGGACTGGAAAAGAGCTGATGTAGTTCCCATCTTCAAAAAAGGAAAAAAAATAGATCCAGGAAACCACAGACCTATCAGCCTGACCTCAATACCTGGGAAGATTCTGGAAAAGATAATCAAACAACAAATCAGTGAACACCTAGGGACAAATAAAGTCATTACTAAAAGCCAACATGGGTTTGTCAAAAACAGATCATGCCAGACAAATCTTATTGCATTCTTTGACCAAGTGACAAAATTAGTGGACCAGAGGAATGCTGTGGATATAATTTACTTGGACTTCAGTAAGGCATTTGATAAAGTAGATCACAACCTACTACTTGACAAGATAGAAAAATGTGGGTTAGACAGCATCATCACGTGAAGTGTTAATACCACTTTACAATGCCTTGGTGAGGCCACACTTGGAATGCTGCATCCAGTTTTGGTCACCACGATGTAAAAAAGATATTGAGACTCTAGAAAGAGTGCAGAGAAGGGCAACAAAGATGATGAGGGGACTGGAGGCTAAAACATATAAGGATTGTTTGCTGGAATTGGGTATGTCTAGTTTAATGAAGAGAAGGACGAGGGGGGACATGATAGCCGTGTTCCAATATCTCAGGGGCTGCCACAAAGAAGAGGGAGTCAAGCTATTCTCCAAAGCGCCGGAAGGCAGGGCAAGAAGCAACGGATGGAAACTAATCAAGGAGAGAAGCAACCTAGAACTAAGGAGAAACTTCCTGAAGGTTAGAACAATTAATCAATGGAACAACCTGCCTTCAAAAGCGGTGAATGCTCCAACACTGGAAGTTTTTAAGAAGAGACTGGACAGCCATTTGTCTGAAATGGTATAGGGTTTCCTGCCTGAGCAGGGGGTTGGACTAGATGACCTCCAAGGTCCCTTCCAACTTTATTATTATTATTATTATTATTATTATTATTATTATTATTATTATTATTATTATTATTATTATTATTATACAACTGCAGTGGTTCACCTAACTGGCAAGAAAGGTCGTAAAATGGGGCAAAGCTCACTTAACAAATGTCTCGTTTAACAACAGAAATTTTGGGCTCATTGTGGTCATAAGTCAAGGACTACCTGTATTTGCCCTGCTTATGGTTTTCCCTGTGGCATTTGGTTGACCATTGTTAAAAAGAAGGCAGCCTATGCAGACATTTGATCTGATTCAGTAGAGTTTTTGTGTTTTTTTTCCTGGCCTATCTCCAACAAAAAATGTGCAGCAGAAACCTAAACTGAACTACAGGCAGTCCTCAACTTACAGCCACACCTGAAGCCAAAATTTATGTTGCTAAATGAGAAATTTGTGAAGTGAATTTTGCCTCATTTTATGACTTACCACATTTGTTAAGTGAATCACTGCAGTTGCTGAATTAGTAACACGGTTATTAAGTGAATCTTGCGTCCCCGTTGACTTTGCTTGTCAGAAAGTTGGGAAAAGTGAACACATGACCCCGGGACACTGCAACCGTCATAAATGTGAATCAGTTGTCACACCTCCAAATGTGAATCACGTGACCATGGGACGCTGCAACAGTCATAAGTGTGAAAAATGGTCATAAGTCACTTTTTTCACCGCTGTTGTAACTTCAGTCATTAAGCAAATTGTTATAAGTTGAAGACTATCTGTACTGGGTCAAAACGGTGTGGGAAGCAAGTGAAATCCTGAGAATGCTAATTGGGGGCAGAATAATGTATGTATTGGGAGAAAGTTGTGCCCCCCTTGTTTCTGTGTGCAAAACCTGAATTTGAAAATCCTATTTTGTCCAACAGAAGCAAATTCTGCAGAGTTTGTGCGGGAAGAGAATAACAGAAGGATACAATTTAAAGGCAGGGATTGTCAGGTGCTCGTGACACAACTGTTTCGACAGTCCCCCCCCCCCCTCCTGAGAAGTTTAATTGCAGCTGCCTTCTTGGGTTACTTTTTTTTTTTAGGTCAGGAGTGCTTGTCTAATCTCACTGGGACAGGCGGACGTAGACAAACAGCTTCTATAATCTTCATTTGGACTGCCGCAACTTGAAATAACAAGAGACGCTTTGTTGATTTGTCAGACTGCTGAGTGATTTACGAGGGGTTCGGCTTTGGAGAAGTTGGTTGAAAATCTCTCAAGTTTGCAATACAAAGAGCTGCATTCAAGCAAGGAAGGTGTGTTTTTTTTAAAAAAAAAAAAATCTCAAATGCTTTCTTTTATATTATGTTTTTTCAGCTAGAATTACTGTGAGGTGAATGTTCTGGGCTAGAAAGGAATTATTATTGCATGACAAATGACCTTATGACCACTTTTGAGCCCAAACTTTATGTTGTTAGGCAAGACATTTTTTTTTCAATAACAGAATTGGAAGGGACCTTGGAGGTCTTCTAGTCCAACTTTTAGTCCAACGTAATTTTGAACGGTCACTAAATGAACTGTAAATCGAGGACTTCCTGCATGCATTAAATTATTATTTGAGAAATGTCTTCATATTTTCCATGTGTTGTGGAGTCCACAGTACAGGGGAATTAAATTAACAGCAAACAATTTAACAGCCAGTAGGCTGGTGTTTCATTTCTGCAGGGCATTCAACTCTCACCCAAATTTCTTTTCTTCCCTTGACAGAGATTGGTTTTGTTTTCGTACGTGAGGTAGCATTCCCGGTGCCTGGTTTAGTCCTCAACGTACAACCATTGGTTTAGTGATTGTTCAAAGTTACAACAGCATTGAAAAAAGTGACTTATGAACATTTTTCACACTTAATGACCATTGCAGCATCCCCAGGGTCACGTGATCCAAATTCAGATGCCTGGCAACTGGTTCATATTTATGACCGTTGCTGTGTCCCCGGGTTATGTGATCCCTTTTTGTGACCTTCTGACAAGCGAAGCCAGATTCGCTTAACAACCGTGTCTATAACTTAACAACTGCAGTGATTCACTTAGCAACTGTGGCAAGAAACGTCATAAAATGGGGCAAAGTTCACCTAACAACTGTCTTGCTTAGCAATGGAAATTTTGGGCCCAATTGTAGTCATAAGTTGAGGACTACCTGTAACATTTTGCTCCTTAGGGGCAGAAAGAATTCTTTGTTAAGTGGATCCCTTAAAAATGTTAGAAATTGCCCTTCAAAGAAAAACAAGACAGTCCAGTTGCCTCCTGAAAAAGCACCTTTCGGACAACCATGACCTGGGTGACTGAGAATCTCCATATACATATCCTGGGACATGTATATTTGCCTTCATCTCCAGTCCTGCCTGGCAAACTACATAGCAATGTGTGGCTTTGAATCAAGGTGTTCCACTTGATGGATGAATTCAAGTTCATACTAATATTTATGAGTGTGTATTCTTGGAAAAGATTGCTTCTTGTATTGCTCTAGGACAGGGGTAGGCAACTCGTGGACTTCAACTGCCAGAATTCCTGAGCCAGCCACGCTGAGGGGACAGGGAGAGGTTTCCAAGCTGAGCCATGCTGGCTCAGGAATTCTGGGAGTTGAAGTCCACGAGTCATAAAAGAGCCAAGGTTGCCTACCCCTGCTCTAGGATATCTACAGATAATCCTTAATTTACAACCACTTATCCTCAGAGTTATGACTGCCACATCACCCCCCCCCTGGGT
Source organism: Azemiops feae (assembly GCA_023970755.1). NCBI lineage: Eukaryota > Metazoa > Chordata > Lepidosauria > Squamata > Viperidae > Azemiops > Azemiops feae. The sequence continues at coordinate 120,820 of JALGBA010000699.1, read as the reverse complement.
CACATGATTGCAATTTGACCGCTTTTATTTTTATTTATTTTTATTTTGTTTTTCTTGCCCTCCCATCTTCCTCAGAGCTTCCCTTTGTGGCTTGGCAACTGACCCACAATTAGGACTGTCGCAGTGTCCTGCGGTTAGGTGATTGCAATTTTCCATCTTCCTAGCCAGTGTCCAAGGAACAAAGTCAATGGAGGAAGACGGATTCACTTAACAGCCATGTGATTCACTTAACAACCCTGTGATTTGCTCAACCGCTGCAGTAAAAATGATCATACGATTGGGCCCAGTCACATGATGATTTACTTAATGGCCACACCACTTAATAATTGAAATCCCCATCCCAAATGTGGTTGTAAGTCAAGGGCTACCCGCACAGGCAGTCCTTGACTTAAAACCACAATTGAGCCCAAAATTTCTGTTGCTAAGTGAGACATAGGTTAAAAGAATTTTGCCCAGTTTTAGGAGCTTTCTTTCCACAGTTGTTAAATGAAGCACTGCAGTTGTTAAGTTAGTAACATGGTTGAATCTGGCTTCCCCCATTGACTTTGCTTGTCAGAAGGTCACAAAAGGGGATCACATGACCCTGGGACGCTGCAACCGTCATAAATATGAACCAGTTGCCAAGTGTCCAAATTTTGATAACGTGACGGTGGTTTTCAGAGCTGTTGTAACTTTGAATGGTCACTAAACAAACTGTTGTAAGTTGAGGACTACCGTTTATAAGAAAGAAAGAAACAGAGAGAGAAAGAAAGAAAATTGGGGTTTTGACTCATTAGTGAGGATTAAAATAGAATATACTTAAATAGACAAGATGTGCACTCTGAATACTAGATTTTGTTATGAACTGAGATAAAGAAAACTTTGGCCATTTAAAATTTGGAAGTATAAATATCAAAAGTTAAATTTGAATATTGATTGGTCCATAAAGGTTGAATGTAAAAGTAATTAAGATATATATAAGCTAAAAATCTACTGATAAATGTAATAAACATGTTTTTATTTAGCTGACATAATAAGAACTCTACTAGCTTAAATATGAGATAGTAGACACTAAGAGAAAAAGAGAGGAAGTCTTTGATGTTGAAACAAGGGAAATTTTGGTTACTAAATTTAAGACATTTGGAAATTAATAGAAAATAAGAATGTTACATTGTATTATTAGTTAGATGATGTAAGACGGTGAGAAATAGAATATATTCAAATAGATAAGACGTGTATCCTGAATATTAGACTTTGTGATGAATTGGGATAAAGGGAACTTTGGTCACTTAAAACTTGGAAATTATAAATATTAAATGTTAAATTTAAATATTAATGGGAAAGTAAAAATTGGGAAAAACTGATTAGGACATTGATTGTCTATAAAGACAATGTTAAAATAACCAGAATATGTATAAGCTAAAAATTATGGATAAATGTAAGAATGTTATTTTTATTTAATTGATATAATAAAAAATGTATTAATTTAAATATGAGACAGTAAATACTAAGGGGAAAAGAGAGGAAATTTTAATGCGGTAGTTTGAGACTTGCACTAAAGATGTTTGTATGTCATTGAATTTTGGATTAACTCAGCCGCCACATTGCTTTTTAAATACTTAAATGTAAAATTAGAAAATCAATAAAACATTTTGAAGGAAGGAAGGAAGGAAGGAAGGAAGGAAGGAAGGAAGGAAGGAAGGAAGGAAGGAAGGAAGGAAGGAAGGAAGGAAGGAAGGAAGGAAAAGAAAGATTTCCAGGAAAAACATGAGCTGGTTCCAGCTATATTTTTTTCCTGATCTTTGAATTTCCTACCAGCTTCTTACCAGACATGCTGTCTTTGCCTGCTTTATGGATGAAGACGTAAAGGAACATTTGTAATCTGACAGCTGTTCATTCCGAATCCCTCATAGCCAGAAATAAACTAGAATGGAAAAGGGATACAGAATGGAAAGGGTAGGATGGGACAATTCTCCAGTCAAATTCCTTGTTGCAAAACAAGTTACAGGAGACAAGTGGATGGTCAGAAAAGAACTACATAACCTATGGTGTGCTAGATTGCATCCATGATTACGTTTATAAATGGGACAGGGGAGATCTCAAAGTTAATGTGTGTCTCCTCTCTTCTGGAAACCACGTAGATCTTAAAAAGTTCTCCTTAAATTTACATTAAAGGTAGTCCTCAGCTTAAAACAGTTCGTTTAGTGACCATTCAAAGTTACGCTGCACTGAAAAAAGTGACTTACGATTGTTTTTCACACTCAACGACCGTTGCAGCATCCCCGGGGTCACATGATCAAAATTCAGATGTTTGGCAACTGACTTGTATTTATGACGGTTGCAGTGTCCCCGGGTCATGTGATCTCCTTTTACGACCTTCAGTGGGGAAGCCAGATTCACTTAACAACCAAGTTATACCCACTTAACAGCTGCTGCGATTCACTTAACAACTGTGGCAAGGAAGGTCGTAAAATGGGGCAAAACTCACTTAAGAAATGTCTCACTTAGCAACAGCAATTGTGGGCTCAACCGCGGTCGTAAGTTGAGGACTACCTGTATAGTTTTAGTGTATCGTTTTTCTCTTGTTTTTAATTTTTGTCACCCAGACATGCATTTGGGTCACTATGCAAATTTAATAAATAAATAAATATTGTGTTTTTTTTTTTTTTTTTTTTTTTTTTTTTTAGGAAAAAAAAAAAAGAGAGACGGGAGGGCCAACAGTGCAAATAAGCAGAAGGAGGAGGCAGTGAAAAATGGGGCAATTGAAACTGATCAGTCGGATTGATTTTTTTTAGTTTCATATTTTGAAAAATTAATTTTAACATTTTCTGTCTCTCTCCCCTTCTTCTTCTTCTTCTTCTTCTTCTTCTTCTTCTTCTTCTTCTTCTTCTTCTTCTTCTCAGGAGGCTCAATTCTCTTCCGAGCTGGCTTCTGAGCTTGGTATGGATAATGGTAGAGCGGTGGAAGGTCAAGTAGGGTTGAAGCAGAAAGATGCGGAGATCAGAGTCCACGTTCTTCCAGAGGTGGGCAGTTTGTGTTTTGGCTGTGTTGTAACTGCAGCGGCCATGAAGCAACTCCATACAGGTAGTCCTAGATTTACAACAATTCATTTAGTGACTGTTCACACTTACAACGGCCCTGAAAACATGACTTAGACCAGGGGTAGGCAATCTTGGCTCTTTTATGACTCGTGGACTTCAACTCCCAGAATTCCTGAGCCAGCCACGCTGAGGGGAAAGGGAGAGGTTTCCAAGCTGAGCCATGCTGGCTCAGGAATTCTGGGAGTTGAAGTCCACAAGTCATAAAAGAGCCAAGGTTGCCCACCCCTGACTTAGACTGTTGTTCACACTGACGACCGTTGCAACATCCCCATGATCATGTGACCAAAATTCAGACACTTGGCAAATGACTCATATTTATGACAGTTGGACAGTTCTCCCTTAAAACTATAGGCAGGGTTTATACATTAAAGTACCAAGCATTTTGTGCAATTTACGCATTGGGAAATAAATGTTTCAGTGCCGTTACTGAGAAGGCTTTGTGGAAATTAATTGTGTTGATGTCCAAAAGCAGAGTTGCAACATAGAAAATGGCTCCTGAACAAAGAGATAGGAGCCAATGCTCCTATAGAGGGAGTCCTCAACTTATGACCACAGTTGAGCCCAACATTTCTGTTGCTAAGTGAGACATTTGTTAAATGAGTTTTGCCTCATTTTATGACCTTTCTTGCCACAGTTGTTAAGTGAACACTGTATTTGTTAAGTTAGTAATACAGTTGTTAAGTGAATCTGGCTTCCCCATTGACTTTGCCTGTTGGAAGGTTACAAAAAGTGATCACATGACACTGCAACCGTCATAAATATGAGCCAGTTGCCAAGCGTCTGAATTTTGATCACGTGTCCAGGGGGATGCTTCACTGGTCCTAAGTATGAAAAACGGTCATGAGTGGCTTTTTTCAGTGCTGTTGTAACTTCGAACCGTCATTAAATGAACTGTTGTAAGTCAAGGACTGCCTGTATGTCCTCTTGTTCCTCTCTTGTGCTTTGAATCTTGTGGGTACAAGTCTTGAGTCTCTGATTCTTACTCTCTATCGGGGTCTCCATTCTTGGCAACTTTGAGACTTGTGGACTTCAACTCCCAGAATTCCCCAGCCTGAATGGGTGGCTGAGGAATTCTGGGAGCTGATGTCCACAAGTCTCAAAGTTGCCAAGTTTGGAGACCCCTGCTCTATACAGATGACTTTCTGAATTTTTTGGTTGTGCATCCCAATCCTGCTGAAGACCCACGTTGGTTGAAGACTTACTGGGTGCTTTCATGTAATAGGCAAAGTTTGTTTGGGTTACCCTTGATTAGGTATTTTGTGGCTGAGCATGCTAAGCCAGCCTTCCCTGTGTCATTATAATTCATTAATCCATTAGAAATTCTCTTGTAAAATGATTAAGTATCCCCATTTGAAAATATTGTACAAAGTTTTTGTTACCAGCTTTAAAGCAAAAGAAACTTATCACTTACTTCCATTTAAAAAAAAAGTCTGCTGTTTCTTATGAGAGAGAGGGCCCTAGCTGCTATTTTTCTCTTGCATGATTGGGTCTCTAACATGTTTTGGTTTTCTGTTCCAGAGTACTGAAGAGAAAAAAAGTGTGATCAACTCCTTGGTGTCTGGGGCATTGGCTGGCGCTGTGGCCAAAACAGCCGTGGCACCGTTGGACAGGACAAAAATCATTTTCCAAGGTAGACATGGGAGAAGGGAGGAGAAATGGGGGGATCTTCCTATCTTTCTAAGTTGTGGAAGCAACCGTGGCTCCTTTTAGATCAGTTTTTCAGATTTGACAACTTTGCGATGTGTGGACTTCAACTCCCAGAATTCCCTACCCATCATGCTGGCTGGGGAATGCTGGGAGTTGAGGTCCACACATCTTAAAGTTGCCAAGTTTGAAAAAACATTGATTTAAATGCATGGACTTCAGTTCCCAGAATTCTCAGTAGTAGCCCTGGGGGTTGAGGAATTCTGGGATTTGAAGTTTGTAGATCTGTACGGCCCCCAGTTTGGACAAACAATTGCATTTATTCCTGGCTTGTCATTACTGTAACCCAGGGGTCCCCACCCCCGGTCCATGGACCGGTACTGGGCCACGGCATGCCAGCAACTGGTCCGCACAAACAAGCAAAGCCCCATCCGCGAGATGCAGGCAATACACAAAACCATGCATCCTCCAGTCATGGAAAAACCTCTCTCCACGGAACCGGTCCCTGGTGCCCAAAAGGTTGGGGACCTCTGCTCTAACCAGCTTAGAAGCCAGATTTGACTGCTGCCTTTGCATTCTAGCTTGATAATGAAACTAAATAGCAGGATTTGGAAAGACTGCATGCTTTTTTTTAATCCTGGTTAATTTGTGATTAGTTTGTTCAACCATCTTTGCAGAAGGCCTTTGACAAGGCAGGCATCTGAAGAGTTAAGGTTTAAAGGTTTAATGGTTTATGAAAGCAAGGCCAGCATATTCTTTAAAAGCATTTAGATTTTTCATTTAAATGCTTTAGAGCAGAGGTGGGGAATCATGGCCCCTTTATGACTTGCGGACTTCAACTCCCAGAATTCCTGAGACAACATGGCTCCCGTGCTTTACAGCATATCTAATAATGTTGTTTCTTATTATTTTGGACATGTGATATTTTATAATTTACGGTTTTCTTTGGATCCACTTCTTTGTTTCTTTTTTCTAATATTCAGATAAAACTTTCTTTTCTATAACTTAAATCGGATTATTCACTAACCTGCATTTTGGGATGGTACAGAAGACAGTAAAGACCTCTCCTTACAACATCCTTTTATGGATTTGAAGAATGTCCTCTTAAAACTAGATATTCTCACTTCCTTCAGTCTATTAGCAGGACTTGGTTTCTAATCTCTTCTATCCTCTCAGCCTGTTCTAGTTGTCTGACTCCTCCTTAAAATATGGAAACCAGAGTTGGACATACCGTTTGAGGTGGGATTCTGATTAATGTAGAATGGAGACAGTTTTGAAATCCTCCTGTCATCTAAAGAACAAAAATGATAAGCGTGTTCCTCCATCTTCTCATCGTAGCTTGTCATAAAAATGTTGAACAGCACAGGACTAATAAGAACTGGATCTTGTAGCAGCCTGCTACACCAATGTTTCTCAGCCTTGGTAACTTTAAGATGTGTGGACTTCAATTCCCAGAATTCCCCAGCCAGCATTCTGGGGGCGAAGTCCACATGTCTTAAAGTTCTCAAGGTTGAGAAACACTGGCCTATAACCAGGGGTAGGCAACTTTGGCTCTTTTATGACTCGTGGACTTTAACTCCCAGAATTCCTGAGCCAGCCATGCTGAGGAGAAATGGAGAGGTTTCCAAGCTGAGCCATGCTGGCTCAGGAATTCTGGGAGTTGAAGTCCACGAGTCATAAAAGAGCCACGGTTGCCTACCCCTGGCCTGTACCATACCTGTCTCCAGGCTAATGTGGACCTGTTGAGACATTAGGTGCCAATTCACAAAGGCAGTGGAGATGGTTCTCTTCCTTGGGGATGCGGTCTGGGTGTTCCAAACCAGAGTCTGACTCAGTGCAAAGATGCTGGTTTGTGGCATGGATTAGTCTGCCCATAGATTTCTTACTTGCAGTGCTGATGTGCGTATGACTTCTTCTCCTCCTTTTTTTTCTGTTTACAGTGTCGTCAAATCGGTTTTCTGCTAAGGTAAGGTGAAACGTCCTCCTCTTTTCTAAGCTTCCTTGCAGGTTGAGCAGTTGGGAAGGATTAAATCTCACTGAATTGATCCCACGGGTGGGTCTCACCTTAACACACCTCTGTTCTGCCCCTTCTTCTGGCTTCTTAAGAAGAGCCAGTGAAAATTAGTCAAAACAGAACTACTATAAAACGGTAGGCACCTGTATGTGCCAATTGAAGTAAAGTCTTGGGGCAAAATTCCAGCAAAAGAATAGACATTAAAACAGGAATTCAACCCTCATAAGGAGACTGTGTAGCTGGTTGCTAACTCCAACACAGAGAAAAAGTAGGCTTTACTTTGTGTAAGGAGGCAGATAGTGGGATGTGACATTGACTTATCCTAAAGTAGCATCTGAGGGGCCTAGGAGTCATTAGGGGCAAAAATTCCCAGTGTTTCTGCTGGACTTTGACAATGGGTTCTTCTATCTTGTCTTGCATGCTCGCTCTCTCCACTGTGGCTTAGAGGAATAGTTATTGACAGATTGATCTTCTTCTTCTTCTTCTTCTTCTTCTTCTTCTTCTTCTTCTTCTTCTTCTTCTTCTTCTTCTTCTTCTTCTTCTTCTTCTTCTTCTTCTTCTTCTTCTTCTTCTTCTTCTTCTTCTTCTTCTTCTTCTTCCTCTCCTCTTCCTCTTCCTCTTCCTCTTCCTCTTCTTCTTCTCCTTCTCCTTCTCCTCCTCCTCCTCCTCCTCCTTCTCCTTCCTCCTCCTCCTCCTCCTCCTCCCTCTCTTCCTGAGAACTGTGGGCAAGAAGCAGCAGCAGAGGCCTATTCTTTCTGGAGCAAGTTCCTTCTGAAAGTTCCCTCAGTGTTGGCATCTGCTTTTCTGGGCTTATCATGATCCAACAGTCTTGTTGCGGGTCTGCAGCATCTTGAGACTTCACATATATTGCCATCAGTGAAAGAAAGGCAGAAACCAACCCATTCTGTGGGAGTTTGGTTGGGACAAGAAGAAGAACATGTTGAGGAGACACCAGTGAATTGCAACCATCTTTTGTCTGAAAGCTTCCTACATCGTACCTGCCCTGCCCCAACCTTTCCTCTCCAAATTCCCTCTTAAAAATTCACAGCTCCTTTGTCTTTCAAGCGTGTCAGCCCTGACCCAGCTCCTTCTCTATCCAGGAGGCCTACCGGCTGATCTATCGTACCTACCTCAGTGATGGCTTCTTCAGCCTATGGCGAGGCAACTCGGCCACCATGGTTCGAGTGATCCCCTACGCTGCCATCCAGTTTTGTGCACATGAGGAGTACAAGCAGCTTTTGGGCAGCTACTATGGCTACCAGGGAAAGTAAGTAGCTATGGAGCCTCAGTCTCTTTAAAGGTCTTGGCCTGAGCATGTGGGAAAGATATTGTCAGGTACAGGAAGTCAGGAACCAGGATAGAGTTCAAAAACCACAGTTATTGTTGATCAGAACAAACAATACAGGTGAAAGTCTGTGGCGATCCTCAGTCACCCAGGTCACGATTGTCCCAAAGGTGCTTTTTCAAGAGGCAACTGGACTTTTTTGTTTTTCTTTGAAGACGTTTCGCTTCTCATCCAAGAGAAGCTTCCTGGATGAGAAGTGAAACGTCTTCAAAGAAAAACAAAAAAGTCCAGATGCCTCTTGAAAAAACACCTTTGGGACAATACAGGTGAAAGGTTCTAGTTGTCTGTTCTGGTATATGGCAGAGTCATGATTTACATTTCCAACCGTGAAACCCCAATCATTGTGATTTATAAATTTTGATTCATTGTTTAGCCTGATGTATGCCAGCTGTACTTTAGTGCCAAGGGAACAGAGCCAGAATTTTGGAATGAGCAATGTAACTGGCTGACAAACCGTACTCAACAAGTAGTCCTTAATGGCACTACATCCACATGGAGGGAAGGAAGCAGTGGGGTACCACAAGGCTCCGTCTTAGGCCCAGTACTCTTCAACATCTTCATCAATGACTTAGATGAGGGAATAGAAGGGGAACTCATCAAATTTGCAGATGACACTAAACTGGCAGGAATAGCCAACACACCAGAAGACAAGCTCAGGATCCAAAAAGATCTTGACAGACTTGAACAATGGGCCCCATCCAACAAAATGATATTTAATGTGGAGAAAAGCAAGGTTTTACACCTGGGCAGGAAAAACCAAAGGTACAAGTACAGATTGCGCGAGACCTAGCTCAAAAACAGTAACTGTGAGAAGGACCTTGGAGTCCTAGTGGACGATCACTTAAATATGAGCCAGCAGTGTGCGGCAGCAACCAAAAAAGCTAATACAATCCTGGGTTGTATAAACAGAGGCATAGAATCAAGATCATGCAAAGTATTAGCACCGCTTTATAAAGCCTTAGTAAGGCCACACCTGGAATACTGCATCCAGTTTTGGTCACCACATTACAAAAAAGATGTTGAGACTTTGGAAAAAGTGCAAAGTTGAGCAACTAAGATGATTAAAGGCCTGGAGACTAAAACGTGAAGAATGGTTGCAGGATTTAGGTATGGCTAGTCTAGAGAAAAGAAGGAGGGGGGGGGGACACATTATAGCAGTATTCCAGTATTTGAGAGGCTGCCACAAAGAGGAGGGGGTCAATTTATTTTCCAAAGCACCAGAGAGCAGGACAAGAAACAATGGTTGGAAACTGACCAAAGAGAGAAGCAACCTGGAATTAAGGAGAAACTTCCTGACAGAACAATTAACCAGTAGAACAACCTGCCTCCAGAAGCGGTGAATGCTCCATCACTGGAGGTTTTTAAGAAGAGACTGGACAGTCTGAAATGGTATAGGGTCTCCTGCTTGAGCAGGGGGTTGGACTAGAAGACTTCCAAGGTCCCTTCCAGCTTTATTCTGATTTTGATTCAGTTTGGGACCATTTTTGTCCAGTCGGTTTAGAGTCTAGATAGCCAACAACCAAAGAAATTCTCCTTTTAAAATATTCTTTTGTTTCAGGGCACTCACCCCTCTGCCCAGATTCGTCGCAGGCTCTCTGGCAGGGATCACAGCTGCCATGTTGACATACCCCCTGGACCTGGTTCGTGCCCGTATGGCAGTGACGCCGAAGGAAATGTAAGGGATTGGAGATTTGATGCTTATGTACTTAAGAAGGGACATGAGGTGTATTCTTTCACTCTTATTCTTCCTAAAAACCTATACCAGGGGTCTTCAAACTTGGCAACTTTAAGACTTGTGGACTTCAACTCCCAGAATTCCTCAGCCAGCCAGCCTGGCTGGCTGGCTGAGGAATTCTGGGAGTTGAAGTCCACAAGTCTTAAAGTTGCCAAGTTTGAAGACCCCTGACCTATACAGATAGTCCTTGACTTACCACAGTTCCTTTAGTGACCATTTGAAGTTACAATGGCCCTGAAAAAAGTGACTTATGACCGTTTCTCACACTTACGACCGTTGCAGCATCCCCATGGTTACGTGATCAAAATTCAGACTCTTGGCAACTGGCTCGTATTTATGACCGTTGCAGCATCCCGGGGTCGCGTGATCCCCTTTTGTGACCTTCTGACAATCAAAGTCAAGTGGGGGAAGCCAGATTCACTTTACAACGGTGAATAACGTATAATGAAAGGTTGGCGCATAAATGCTCATCTAAGGGAAGATTGATGCTTTTCTCACATTCCAAGCCCCCCAAAAAAAGATTTGCCAAAAAGAAATAAATGTCTTCTACAAGGCTTTCTTCTACTCCAGGACAGTGATTGGTTCAATACAGGTAGTCCTCAACTTACAACAGTTCACTTAGTGACCGTTTGAAGTTACAACGGCACTGAAAAAAACGACATGACCATTTTTCATACTTATGACCGTTCCAGCCTCCCAAGGGTCACGTGATTCACATTTGGATGCTTGGCAACTGATTCACATTTATGACGGTTGCAGTGTCCCGGGTTCACGTGATCACCTTTTGCGACCTTCTGAGAAGCAAGAGTCAATGGGGAGACCAGATGTGCTGAACAAGCGCGTGTTACCAATTGAACAACGGCAGTGATTCGCTTAACAAACGTGGCAAGAAAAGTCGTAAAATGGGACTAAGCTCACTTAACAAATTTCTCACTTAGCAACATAAATTTTGGGCTCCGTTGTGGTCGTAAGGTGAAGACTACCTGTAATGTACTCAACTACTAAATAGTTTGCTTGCTCATAGTTTACTTGGTGAATCCAGTCAAGTATCTTAGGGATCTACTAACCACAGTGACAAAAAAATAATAATGACAAACTGTAGTGGAATGTAGTCTGGAAACTGTAGTGGAATGTAGTCTGGATTCCCAGGAGGGAGGAATAAGGGATGCCTTGTGGTTGACCACGTTCCCCCTCCATAGACATCTTGTGAGAGTACTCACAAAAGGTTCAGCCTATGCCAGTGGTGGCGAACCTATGGCACGCGTGCCAGAGGCGGCACTCGGAGCCCTCTCTGTGGGCACACGTACTGTCGCCCCAGCCCCGCCTCCTCCCATGGCCCCCTCCTCACCAACCCCCCCCCCGGAGGAGAGCCGCCCCCGGGTGCGGCCCACGTGAAGCAGCGCAGCCAAGGACATGGTAGCCAGGCAGCGGGGACAAGACTTTGCCCTTGCGGCCCGTCATGCACAGATGATGCTGCGGGGCACGGACAGAGGGCGTGGCCCCCATGGTGCTGCTGGGCTACCTGGGTGATCTGTGGCAGGCCATGGAGGTGGTGGGTGGCCCAGCAGGCAGGACGGAGCGGGGACGGGGGGGGCGGTTTTTGGGCACTCGGTCTCTAAAAGGTTCACCATCACTGCCCCAGAGGGAGGCGGGGCCAGGCTGCTCCCCTCCGCCTCTCCACATGTGCCTGCGCTCTCGCTCTCTCTTGGCTGTGGGGGGGTGTGCGAAATCGCTCTGATGGCATAGATCCGGGCAGCAGAGGCCACGCCCTCCCAGCGGGCCACGCCCACCCAGTGGGCCACACCCACCCGGCACCCAGCGATACATAAGTGGGTTTTGGGTTGCAGTTTGGGCACTCGGTCTCTAAAAGGTTCGCCACCACTGGCCTACGCTAATATAAACAAAGATGACCAATATGGCCAGCCTGCCAACACATTAAGTTCCCCACCCTTGGGAGATTCCCTAAAATAAAAATTCCCTTGCAACTGGGACAGGCATAGATTCTTAGGACTTTCACTCTTCAAACCTCTTTCTAACTTTTGTCTGATGTTGTCAGGATTCTAGTCCACAATGTAGCCTATTTCATTTTTCCTTGGCAGGTATAGCAACATAATTCATGTATTTATGCGGATATCTCATGAGGAAGGATTGAAGACCCTGTACAGGGGCTTCTCCCCTACCATTTTGGGGGTGATCCCTTATGCTGGATTGAGCTTTTTCACTTATGAGACACTGAAGAAGCTGCACGCAGGTAAGGACAATCCAGCCAATAGGAATTGTAAGCAGGTGGTCCTTACCTTTTCAACCATTTGTTTAGTGACCATTCAAATTTAACAACAGCGCTGAAAAAAAAATGTGATCCTTATGACCATCACAGCATCCCCACAAACACGGGATCAAAACTCAGGCACTTGGCAACTGGCATGTATTTACTGTGGTTGCAGCATCCTGGGTCATGTGATGCCATTTGTGACCTTCCCAGCCAGCTTCTTACAAGCAAAGTCAATAGGGGAAGCCAGATTCGTTTAATCACAATGCATGATTTACTTAACATTGCATTGATTCGCTTAACAATCATGGCAAAAAAAAAACCTTGTAAAATTGAACATGACTCACTGTCTAGCCCAGGGGTAAGCAACCTTGGCTCTTTTATGACTCGTGGACTTCAACTCCCAGAATTCCTGAGCCAGCATGGCTCAGCATGGAAACCTCTCCTTTTCCCCTCAGCATGGCTGGCTCAGGAATTCTGGGAGTTGAAGTCCACGAGTCATAAAAGAGCCAAGGTTGCCTACCCCTGGTCTAGCCACAGAAATTCTGGTTCCAGTTGTCATAAGTTGAGGGTTATTTGTACACGGTTTCTACTGTTTTTATGTGCATTTTAAAAAATATATTTTTTTTTTTAAAAACGGCTTGGTGATCACAACAGTGAGGCTGGGGAGTTTGTGATACATCTGTTGTGGGAATCCAAACTTTCTTGGGAAATATTTTCTCATCGGGCACAATGTTAAAATTTCAGATGGTCTGGCAGAACTGACAAGCAACTGATTCTGGACCAAAACTATTAACTTAAAGGGTTTCTTATGGTTAGATGTGAGCTGACTTCTAATTTTAAATGGGATGAGACCAAATCCACAGACACGGGGTTGTGTGAAAGGGAATCGGAAGGAACCAATCAGGGTGAAACTTTGTTATCGAAGTTCTTTAAGGAACAGGTAAATGAAATGTTTAGCTTTAGTTGTAAAAGAGAAAACAAGGGAAATACTGTAGTGGTCTGGAAGTATCTTACAGGCTGTCACATGAGGAGGTAGATTTGTCCTGTGTCAAAACCAAGGGAAGGATAAGGATGGAGATCGAAGAATTCAGATTAAAAGGTTCACATTAAAGATAGGGAGACATTCCCAACTGAAGATTTGGAAATCAGTGGAACCATCTTGAATAATAATAATAATAAGCTCTTGTTTGCCTGTTTTCAGCAGAGCTTGTGGTTACTGGTCAGAGGCTGCTTAGTGCAGCATGCTGGCTGGGGAATTCTGGGAGTCAAAAGTCCACACATCTTAAAGTTGCTGAGTTTGAGATGCACTGCTGTAGTGGCTCTCCTGTAGGGAGGAGTTGGACTAGATCAGGGGTAGGCAACCTTGGCTCTTTTATGACTCGTGGACTTCAACTCCCAGAATTCCTGAGCCAGCATGGCTCAGCTTGGAAACCTCTCCCTTTCCCCTCAGCAAGGCTGGCTCAGGAATTCTGGGAGTTGAAGTCCACGAGTCATAAAAGAGCCAAGGTTGCCTACCCCTGAGATAGACTCTAATGCCTCTCTCAGGTCACTCCTATAGGATTCTATAGTAGAGAAAGCTAAACCTTCACCTGAATTATTTGCAGCAATCCCTATGCCTCACTTATTTGCCACTGTTTTATTATTTATTTTCAGTCCTCGTGTGTGCTTCAGGGAGCTTGGGGCAAGCAGCCTGGTTGATTCAAATGGAAGATTAAGTGGCCCCGTGAATGCTGTGGCTGAAATTACCTGGCATTTCCTAGTTCCTGTTTGATATGCTTAACCATATCCCGGACCCTTATTGGTCTACATGAAAAGCTTGTATTGTATTGTGAAGGGAGAAAGTTTAAGGAGATATTTTCTTCTCTTTTTCCCAGTTCTTCTCTATGATAGCTTGGCTCTTAAGCTCAGTCCTGGCCTCAAGGATTCTTTAGAATGTGCCTCTCCAGGATAAAGAGCCACTTTGGAAACCAGGAAACTCTGAGTTCTAGTCCTGCTTTAGGCACAAAAGCTAACTAGGTGACTTTGGACCAATCACCAGGAGACTGTGAGTTCTAGTGTCGCCTGAGGCATGTAAGCCACCTGGGCGATTTTGGGCCAATCACCAGGAGACTGTGAGTTCTAGTGTCGCCTGAGGCATGTAAGCCACCTGGGCGATTTTGGGCCAATCACCAGGAGACTGTGAGTTCTAGTGTCGCCTGAGGCCTGAAAACCAGTTGGGTGACTTTGGGCCAGTCCTCTCCCTCTCAGGCCAACCAACCTCACAAGGTTGCTATTCAGGAAAAATTACGAGGCTGCAGGTGAGTTGGATATATTCGTCGCCCTGAGTTATTGTAAAAATAACAAAGGTGAGATACAAATAAATAAATAACGACAGACAGAGAGATCTGTTGTATTTCTCAGCATCTCTACAGGGTCTCCTTTTCTTTTTCCTCCCCAGATCACAGCGGGAGGAGAGAGCCCTACCCCGTGGAAAGGCTTGTGTTTGGGGCTTGTGCAGGCCTGATTGGGCAGTCGGCCTCTTACCCTCTGGATGTGGTCCGTCGACGGATGCAGACCGCAGGGGCGCTGGGCTACTCATACGGGTCTATCTTCCTCACCATGAGGGACATCATTCGGGAAGAGGGACTCGTCCGAGGCCTGTACAAAGGGCTGAGCATGAACTGGGTCAAGGGTCCCATTGCCGTAGGCATCAGCTTCACCACCTTTGATCTCATGCAGATTCTCCTCCGTAAATGGGAGCGCAGCGTGAACGTGCAGAGGTAACGCCAAACCGCCGCCCAGGTTCCTTGCGGAGAGGGAGTGACCACCACGGTGGCGCCAGTGCTGACGAACGAGGATGGACAATCCTCCTTTTTTTAACCCCCTTTCCCTGATCCCAGATGAGATTCTCACGGTAGATCTGAATGACCTCGGAGAACGCCGTTTCAGGCACACAGATTCCTCTTAAACTGTGGCCATCTCCTCTCTGGTTTCCAGATAATGAATGTGCAAAGAAATAATAGTAGAAATCAGCGCAGGATTTTCACTGTTTTTATGACGTGATCTACACACCCCTGAATTCTCCGAATGGGAGAGAAAAGGGGGACTCTTTCACTGCTGGCCTCATCACAGGAGGCAGCAGCTGATGTGCTTTTATCTGTGTCAACCTTTCCCCCCCCCCCAACTCTTCCCACTCCCCTTTTATTTTTTTTAAATTTGTCCACAACTCTCCTCACATATCATTCATTACCTCTTGCGAAGGGCAATGCCAGATTGGGGTGGGAATATTTTTCCATAGAGTTGACTAAAAAAAAAAAAAGACGGACACTTCCTCTGGCATTTTTGTTGCTAGAAACCAGGGAGATCCCTAGCTGGGAAACTCAAATCTTAAATCAACAGTTGTGCAAGTTGTTATTTTCCAGAGCAGCATTTTTAAATAAAGGATTTTGTGTTTTTGTTTTTTTTCAAAGAGATAAAAAAAAAAAAAAAGCAACAACTACCAAGATAGGTTTTGCTTTCCATTGGAGATGGTTCACTCTGGGGAAAACATTACCAGTGCACAGTGTTAACTGGAAACTCTTGCTATCTTGATGGGCCAGGGGTCTTCAAACCTGGCCCTTTTGTGACTTGTGGACTTCAACTCCCAGAATTCCTCAGCCAGTGTGCCTGGCTGAGGAATTCTGGGAGTTGAAGTCCACAAGTCATAAAAGGGCCAAGTTTTGAAGACCCCGTGATAGGCTATCCGTTTCATTTCTTCAGTATTATTATTATTATTTCCACAGTAGGGGAAAGTAGAGAATGGATGTCCATAAGTGTTTGGTTGGACGATAGGAACTTGAAGGGATATTATGAGCTCCTGAGAATCTCCTCTTCCTATTTAACATTAACTTGGGTTGGGTTCTCAGATTGAATGAAGAGCCTCTGGCTCTTTTTCTCTGGACCCTCCATGCTTTGTGCATTTTTAAGATCTTGCTCGCTTGAAATGGGAGAAAACACACCTGTTGGCAAAACCAGCAGCCTCATGGTGTAGCCTCCTTCCTAAACAGTATAATTTCACTACTTATTTTCCCTTTCTCCTTTCATTTGCTGCTGCTTGTCAGAGTGGAGAATACCGTCGTGCCACGCTGAGCAAACTTCCTGTGGCAGCTTATATATTTGCTGTGTTTGGGTCTCTTTGGATAGCTTTTTGCTGCATCGGTTCTGCTATTTTTTTTTCTCCTGCCTGTTTTCTGCTTCATTCAACTTTAATGCCACTTGGGGGGAAAATAGCAACAGATTATACCCTGATACAATTCTCAAGCCCTTCCCTTCCGGCTAAAGCAAGGGTGAGGAACAATGGCCCTTTTATGACTTGTGGACTTCAACTCCCAGAATTCCTGAGCCAGCATGGCTGGCTCAGGAATTCTGGGAGTTGAAGTCTATAAGTCATGAAGGAGCCAAAGGTCCCCATCCCTGGGCTAAAGGAAGAAAGATGGAATGGTGTATGTTACAGCAATATATATATATGGGTCTGTGGCAAGGCTAAAAGACACACGGTTGTGAACTGACATGGATCCTTCCCCACATTTTGTACAAGAGGCTGGAAACTGACTGACATTTTGTGGGCCACAAAATATTTTGTGGTGATCTACATGCACTACGCCCCTTCACACACACCATCCTAATTGTTCTTTGTATGATCCTAAAAAATTCTACAACTTGTTGATTCTTTTGCAACAGCGCTAATCGAATTGGTTTCTGCAAAGGGGCTCGGAAACTAATGGAAGCTTTTGTTGTCGTAAAGCTTTTTCTGCATTTGAGATGCCGTAAGCACCCACCCCCATATTTTTTTTAAGAGGCAGAATCCAGAATGTGATGTGTAGGTGTTGTGCGCACAGAACACGTTGACTGTGAAGGAAGATACATGAGTGGCCTCAAGGCTTAGCCGCCAACATGCACAAGTCAAATCGCAAATCAGTAAATGTGAAAAATGTCTCAAATTGAGATTTATGAATATAACTCAGCTCTTAGAACAAGGCTTTTCTCCCGATTTTAGAAATTTTTAGATTCCCCCCCCCCTTTCCACTTCTTAAGCTTGGTTGCCAATCTAGCTTGTGTTGTTGTTTTTTTAAACTGCTTTATATAATTAACATTGCACCACTTACCTTATGGTCTTGCATAGAGCCTTTTGTCCAGAAATGTTAGACACTCACAAATCATCCCCTGGTCATTGTAATCAAATCAAATTCATTGGGGTGTATTGGACATTTAGCTGGGGAAGCCTGCTAAATAGGGATTAGTTACCTCTTTGTGGGCAGCTAGCGTGGGCCTCCCTCCTGTTCCCCAATATTAACTCAGCTGGAGAATTTCACCAAGGCAAGTTCAGCAGTGTCTTTTTCTCCTGACTGCACATTCCTAAGGTAGAATCTCTAGTCTAGACCAGGAGTCTCCAAAGTCTTGGCAACTTTAAGACTTGTGGACTTCAACTCCCAGAATTCCCCCATGTTGGATGGGGAATTCTAGGAGTTGAAGTCCACAAGTCTTAAAGTTGCCAAGTTTGGAGACCCTTGGTCTAGAGCAGGGATCTTCAAACTTGGCCCTTTTATGACTTGTGGACTTCGACTCCCAGAATTCCTCAGCCAGCGTGCCTGGCTGAGGAATTCTGGGAGTCGAAGTCCACAAGTCATAAAAGGGCCAAGTTTGAAGTCCCCTGCTCCAGAGTAGTGTTTTTCAAACCTGGCAACTTGAAAATGTGTGGATGTCAACTCCCAGAATTCTCCAGCCAGCATGCTGGAGTCCACACATCTTAAAATTGCCAAAACCCTGCTCTAGACTAATGGTTCAAGGACAGGTTTGTCTCCCCTATTTGGAACCTAGCCAAGGTTTTCCTTGGTCTAATAATAATTTGAAAAAAGGTCAATACAAACCGGCTGTCCTAAACTGCACTTTTTCTGTTGCTGCCAATTTTCCTGTGCTGAACAAGGTGATTTTTAGCAAACGCTCAGTGCTGTTTTTCCAGGGTAACAGGTGAGATGGCTGACTGGTGTCTTTGCTGTATTTGAATGTGCCTTTAGAACAGGGGTCTTCAAACTTGGCCCTTTTATGACTTGTGGACTTCCACTCCCAGAATTCTTCAGCCAGCGTGCCTGGCTGAGGAATTCTGGGAGTGGAAGTCCACAAACCATAAAAGGGCCAGGTTTGAAGACCCACTTTAGAAGGTGCTGTGGGAATCTCTAAGCACAACAGGGGTGCTCTTGTAAGACAAGGGGAACTATTTTGTGACAAGTAAATCAGTGGGGAAACAGGATCCCTTTCCTTGCAGAAGTTTGTACCTTTTTACCCTTATAAAGGTCGTCTCCAGGGATTGTCTACACTTGATATAGAAAATCTTGGTGTATTCCAGGCAGGGCTGTTTCTCATTGCTTTGTGCAAACAGAGTATATGATTGCAAAGCCACAACATGTTTCCCAGAGAGTTGCGTGCCCATAAGCAGTGTTTTGAAGGAAAGTGAGCTAGCCACTAAAGTATTTGGCACTACTGCACAGCCAAGTATTACAAAGGGTAACTTTGGAGAGCTACTCCGGCCTCGGGGACAAAGGCGTTAAGGCGAGACAAATTTGTACAAAACGTGGAAACACAACGGCCTCAGCTGACAGGAGGTTGTCTGCATTGTGGCTTTTTATCTGGCCAATGACACTTTGTTTTATATAGATGTTTATAGTGACAAAATTATAAAGATCTGTGCCAAGGGTATATTTAATAATAAAAATGAATTATCCAGTTTGCGGTGTCTGTCGTGTCACTCTTTTCTGAGATTTTGTCTAATTGTATAGAATTAGATGGAATTATTGGTGTCTAATCCGTGGTGGCAGAATGGTTAGAATGCAGCACTGCAGGCTACTTCTGCCGACTGACGGCTGCCAGCAGTTCGATCCTGACCGCCTCAAGGTTGACTCAGTCTTCCATCCTTCCGAGGTCAGTAAAATGAGGACCCAGATTATTGGGGGTAATACGCTGACTCTGTAAACAGAGGGCTGTAAAGCCCTGTGAAGCGGTATGTAAGCCTGAGTGCTACTGCTATTATTAATATAAGTATCTCCAACCTTTTTGATGACCGTGGCCTTGCTCAGGCAGGAAACCCTGTACCATTCTAGACGAACAGCTGTCCAGTCTCTTCTTAAAAGCCTCCAGTGATGGAGCACCCACAACTTCTGGAGGCAAGTTGTTCTCACTGTCAGGAAATTTCTCCTTATTTCTAGGTTGGTTCTCTCCTTGATTAGTTTCCATCCGTTGCTTCTTGTCCTGCCCGTTGAAAAGGGGCAGGGCATCCCATACAAGAAACTCCTCCTTCCCCAGAGTGTGACGTTACTCAGACCGTCAATTCATAGCTGAACTATTCATCGGCTCCACGCAATGTGCTGTCTTCGACACACAACCGTAATGGAGTCTGCCCGTTGTGGTCATATATCGTGACCGTTATAAAACAGGTTGATCAGGTGACCACCCCGATTTTACAACTTTTTTTTTTTTTGCAGCGGTCATTAAGAGAACACAGCAGTCATAAAACAAACGCCGCAGTCATTCAATGGGCATTCAGCAAACCCATTTTTCCCTGTGGCAGTGGTTTTGCCGAAAACGGGAAGTAAAACTTCCGATTCCCGCAAAACTGTTGTTAAGTGTGGCCATGTTGCCGAGCACCCTAACTCCCTTTTTTTCTCGGAGGTCGTAACTTTGAATGGGTGCTAGGTGATCGGTCGTAAGTCAAGGACTAGTTCTGTCTGTTGAACTTGGCATGAAATGCAGGCCCAATCATTTGTGGCTTACTCAGTAACCCAAATTAAGCAAGCCACGCGGTCATCCTTAAGCGACAGTTCTCTCCGATTATCCCAAAAATGCTTCTTCAAGAGGGTTTCGCTTCTCACCCAAGAAGCTTCTTCAGTTCGAAACGTCTTCAAGGAAAAACAAAGGAAGTCCAGTTGCCTCTTGAAAAAGCACCTTTGGGACAACCATGACCTGGGCGACTGAGCATCTCCATGGACTTTCCCTCTCCTTAGGTTTGCCCCACTGGATCCATGGCGGGCAGATATCATACCAGGCTTTGGCTTCAAATAGCTCTCCCCTCCATTGGTTTTAATTCCTGGCTTAAGTTTAGATGTAATACTAGGCTTAACCATCTCGTAACGGGTGGTGGCAATTTGGCTGACCCTGGAAGCGAAGTGGGACTTGGTCAGAATTTGGATGAGAGACAGAGACCACTAGGAAATTGCAGGGCTGGACTTTAACTGGGAAGTTAAAAAAGAAAAAAAAGAAAAACCCAAGAGAGGCTGATACTTGACAACTTCTATATTTCTTGGAGGTGTCACCAAGGAGTCCAATATAACTAGTTCAGGGGTAGGCAACCTTGGCTCTTTTATGACTCGTGGACTTCAACTCCCAGAATTCCTGAGCCAGCATAGCAGTTGTTAAGCGAATTGGGCCTAATGTTATGATCTTTTTTTGCCACAGTTGTTAAGTTCATCACTGAAGTTGTTAAGTGAGTCATGCAGTCATTAAGTGAATCTGGCTTCCCCCATTGACTTTGCTTGTCAGAACTTAGCTGGGAAGATCACAAATGGTGATCACATGATCCCCGGACAATGCAATTGTCATAACTACATGCCAGTTGCCAAGCTCCCGAAATTTGAGAGCACGGGGATGCTGCTCATATGGTCATAAGTGAGAAAAAGTCATATTTTTTCCATGTGGTTGTAACTCTGAATGGTCACTAAACGAATGGCTGTAAGTCAAGGACTACCTGTACTTATTTTTCTTGATTATAATAGTGCTGTTTTTGTATCATCATGTATTTTATGTCCCATTATTTGTAAGACCTTTTTACTGGTTTTTTTTTTTTAACTTTTTCTCAAAACAAGAAGAGGTATGTAGAGTTAAATTAATGTGCAGCTGGAATCCTTGACTGAATGGAAAAGGCAGCTTCTGTCTTACATTGATTGTGGAAATCTTGCATTTAACTTACTTAAACTTCTTATGGACCAAAGATGGTTCTGCTATTTATGAAAACAATTTTGTAAGTTTCACTTTCATCTGCATCAGTTACTATTCTAACTGGAGCCAGTTTGGTAAAGCATTAGGCTGAAAACCAGGAGACTGGGACTTCTAGTCCTGTCTTACGCATGAAAGGTGGCTGGGAGATTTTGGGCTAATCACCAGGAGACTATGAGTGCTAATCCCAGTTTAGGCATGAAAACCGGCTAGGTGCCTTTGGGCCAATCACCAGGAGACTTGAGTTCTAATCCCAGTTTAGGCATGAAAGCCAGCTGGGTGCCTTTGGGCCAATCACCAGGAGACCCTGAGTTCTAATCCCAGTTTAGGCATGAAAGCCGGCAGGGTGCCTTTGGGCCAGTCACCAGGAGACCCTGAGTTCTAATCCCAGTTTAGGCATGAAAGCCGGAAGGGTGCCTTTGGGCCAATCACCAGGAGACTCTGAGTTCTAATCCCAGTTTAGGCAGTTTAGGAAAACTGGCTCGGTGACTTTGGGCCAGTCCCTCTCTCTCAGCCCAACCCACCTCACAGGGTTGTTGTGGGGAAAATAGGAGGATGAAGGAATATTGGGTATATTCACTGCCTTAAAATATACAAATAATAAAAGCAGAATGAAAAAAAACCCACCTAAATCAAACCTCTGCAAAAACAATTGCTAAGCAAATGAGACATGGAAGGTGATGCCGTTGTTCAGATTTCAACCTTGCATCTGAATGTTTTTAAGCCAAAAGATATGGGAAAAAACACTTTTTTAAAATCAAAGCTGATCAAGTCACTCCTTTTTTACCGCTTTTGAGATAGCGAAGAAGATGCATATCCAGTCCACTGTGATTGGTCTAAAAAAGCAGTACTTGAATCCAGCTGGTTTCTTCTAAGAGACGTCACAAGAAAATCTTTCCTCAAGGATGACAACATGGCTATCAATTTGCAAACCCTCAAGAGAGATCCATATTCTGGCACTAAACACAGTCTGCACCCAAAACGTCCCACTCTGAGGCCAAAGATTTTCTCACTTAGGATACAGCCAAGTACTGATGGAAATAGAGGCCAAAGAAGATGGAAACGACTTGACAGGCCGCAATCCACCAGACGCAGAACGAGAACAGCCCCCTGTAGAAAAGAGGAGTAAAGACGGTACTCAAGGCACTAAGAGATGCGGTGATCTGTTCCACTGCAGCCTGGACATCTTCTTTCCCAGAATCCTCAGAGGGGGCAGCCTGGCGAATCGGAATAGCATTAGGCGCTGGAGATGTTAGCGCAGGTTCAGGATACAGGCCCCAGGAATAGTCACCTTTGGGGGGGGGAATGAATGGAGGAGAGGTTATATGTCACCAAAATTCTTTTATCAACCTTGTACATATAAAAGTGTATAAAAATTCCAGGTACCCTCTTCCTTCTTTCGGAGAGAGTAACAAACAACGCATTTTTATTTGGCATAGCAGTCTTCCAATATCTCAGGGGCTGCCACAAAGAAGAGGGAGTCAAGCTATTCTCCAAAGCACCTGAAGGCAGGACAAGAAGCAACGGATGGAAACTAATCAAGGAGAGAAGCAACCTAGTTAGAACAATTAATCAGTGGAACAACCTGCCTCCAGAAGCTGTGAATGCTCCAACACTGGAAGTTTTTAAGAGACTGGACAGCCATTTGTCAGGCAGGAAACCCTATACCATTTCAGACAAATGGTTGTCCATTCTCTTCTTAAAAACTTCTAATGTTGGAGCATTCACAACTTCTGGAGGCAGGTTGTTCCACTGATTAATTGTTCTAACTGTCAGAAAATTTCTCCTTAGTTCTAGGTTGCTTCTCTCCTTGATTAGTTTCCATCCGTTGCTTCTTGTCCTGCCTTCAGCTGCTTTGGAAAATAGCTTGACTCCCTCTTCTAGGTATTTTATGAAAGATGAAATACGTGGAAATCTACTTTAAAGAAATAAATCCATGTTTCACAGACACAAAGAGAAATGGCGGGTTCCTCTAGACCAGGGGTCCCCAACCCCCGGGGCCATAGCCCATCACCGGGCTGCAGCCGGTTTGGAACCGGGCCACACAAGTGGCAGGTGAGTGTGCGCGCGTGCGCAGCTCCACTTGCACGAGCGACGGGCACTTGTGCGCAAAGCATCATTGGCGCAAGCGGTGGGCAAGCACGCCATTTGTCTGAAATGGTATAGGGTTTCTTGCCCGAGCAGGGGGTTGGACTAGATGGCCTCCAAGGTCCCTTCCAACTATTATTATTATTATTATTATTATTATTATTATTATTATTATTATTATTATTATTATTATTATTATTATTATTATTATTTTTGCATGTGCCGCCAACCATCCCCTACCCCCTCTACCCCTTCAAACCAGAAAGGTTGGGGACCGCTGCTCTAGACACTCAGGTGACTGAAGAGTCCTTTACCAAGAGTTTTGAGGATAAGGGTGCAGTGCAGAGTGAGAAATATTGGCGCCAGGTATTGGAGGCTGACCACTGTTACATAGCAGTAGATCCTGGTGATCTGGAAATAAAAAAAAAAGGAACCATGAAGAATGGGAATTGAGATCTGGTCTTCTAAGGCAGGGGTCCTCAACCTTGGCAACTTTAAGACTTGTGGACTTCAACTCCCAGAATTCCTCAGCCAGCTTTGCTGGGAGTTGAAGTCCACAAGTCTTAAAGTTGCCAAGGTTGAGGACCCCTGATCTAAGGTCTTAAGTAGCATTCCAGATACAAGTAGTCCTTAACTTATGACCACAACTGAAGCCCCAAAATTTCCATTGCTCAGCAAGAAAGTTAAGTGACCTGCCCCATTTTACGACCTTTTTTCAGACTTAACGACCATTGTACCATCCATCCCACTTGATCAAACTGTGAAGGCCTTGGCAACTGGCATGTATTTATGACGGTTGACGTGTCCCGGAGTCATGTGATCACCTTTTGCAATCTTCTGACAAGCAAAGTCAATAGGGAAGCCAGGTTCACTTAACAACTGTGTACAGGTAGTCCTCGACTTACAATAGTTCATTTAGTGACCGTCCAAAGTTAACAACAGCCCTGAAAAAAGTGACTTATGACCATTTTTCAGTTATGACCGTTTTCAGCATCCCCATGATCATGTGATCAAAATTCAGATGCTTGGCAACTGGCTCATATTTATGACGGTTGCCGTGTCCCAGGGTCATGTGATCTCCTTTTGTGACCTTCTGACAAGCAAAAGTCAATGGGGAAGCCAGATTCACTTAAAACAACTGTGTTACTAACTTACCAACTGCAGTGTTTCACTTAACAACTGAGGCAAGGAAGTTCGTAAAATGAGGCGAAACTCACTTCACAAACGTTTCACTTAACAACAGAAATGTTGGGCTCGATTGTGGTCGTAAGTCGAGGATTACCTGTACTAATTTAACAACTGCAGAGATTCACTTAACAACGGAGGCAAGAAATGAGGTAAAATGGGGCAAAATGCACTTAACAACTGTCTCACTTAGCAATGGAAATTTTGGGCTCAACTGTGGCTGTAAGCTGAGGACGGCCTGTAAAGGATGTGCTGCCTATTGTGAGCCGTCCTGGGCCTACCTTCCGCTGAATCTCCAGCACAGTGATCCGGCCGGCCTCCCGTTTCATTTGCTCCACCCAACGCTCAGCCAGATTCAGGTACGCCTGGAGATGGTAGCGGGTGACGGCCAGGCGCAGCACACAGAGCACCACAATCGTCCAGAGGCGTACAGAATTGTAGGTGGCGTCCGACATGCTGCACAAAGAGGAAGGGAATCCATTAGGCTCTCTCAGTGGGAGGAAGGAAGTCTTTCAAATGCTGAGTTGCCAAGCAACAGCCTGAGAATCTAGGCTTGATTCTCCCCCCTGCCCTTTTGAATCTAAGTTACTAAGCCTCATGCATGCAGGGATGCCAAATGGAATGCCGGCAAAAAAAAATTAAGCAGAAATTATTTGAATTACAAGATTAAAAGGAAACAGGTTTTTTTTTTTTTTTAAAGAACTCACAGCTGGAATGCAACTCCTCCCCTTAACTTACATCTGGACCGTCTCCTTGCCCATGGGAGCGCTCAGCAAGAGGTCTCGTGAAATGGGCTTGATCCACATCAGTATCACGATCACGGGAGAAAGAAAACTGGCGTGCAGAAGGAGTCTGTAGGATGGGAAGTGGGAGGTTTGTTCCATGTTAGGCTCATTCTCCAGACTTTGAGAGGCTGGAAATGTCTATCTGGCAATACCACTCCCTTCCCCCCACCACCACCACAAATAAAGCTTATAAATAGGGAGCAGAATGTCCACAGGGCAAGGGCAAACGAGTAAAGATGGCATCCACAATGGTGTGATCAAAGTTCCATCTGGTTTTTATGTGCATCTCATTAAAAAAAAACTGGAGCATCTATCGGGGTGTAGCTGCCCCCTTCCCCCCCCAAGCCATCAGCTGAGCAAGACGCCCTCCTGCCCACTCGCCAGAGATCCCCTGGATCTCCCCAACCCAGCCCTGCCCCCACAGGCATCCCTCCCCGGGAGCAACATCGAGCTGGCCACGCCCATGCCGGCCACACCCACTGTCTGCCATGACCACTGTAGCCACGCCCACCCAACGGGCCACACCCACCCAGCACCTGGCGATACATAAGTGGGTTTCGGGTTGCAGTTTGGGCACTCGGTCTCTAAAAGGTTCGCCACCACTGGTCTAGAGTGTTGGCTATTCCTGCCAGCTTGGTGTTGTCTGCAAATTTGATGAGTTCCCCATCTATCCCCTCATCCAAATCATTGATGAAGATGTTGAAGAGCACTGGGCCCAGAACAGAGCCCTGGGGCACCCCACTACACACTCCCCTCCATGTAGATGCGGTTCCATTGAGGACCTACTGCCAGACCTACTTTGAGGTTCTGTAGATATTCTGAGGTATCACGTTCCTTTCTTGATTTTACCTTCTAATGTTATTTCTGGAACCGGGGCTATGTATCATTTCCGCAATCTCTCACCTATCACTTCCCCATCTGTTCTTATTAAGTTGATCCAACAGCATAAGGACACTTAGGCCCCTATATTTTAGAAGAAGGTGAGGCAAGATCTTTCTTCAGTTCTCAGGATTTATGGGGCTCTTTAAGGCTAAGCAATGAGCTTGAACCTAACTGGATCTTTGGCTGGTCGGCCACCATCTTGAGCGCATCCAGCTGAGTCTGGGCCAGGCGTAGGCCCGGGAAAGTTAAGCAGGCGCCAATGAATGAGCAGAGGCCCACGAGACCCACTTTAATTCCGAGTTTTGTCACCGGGATCCTGGAGGGAAGAAACAAATGCCCAATAAAGCCAACCATGAACCCTGCTTGGAAATCTTCCAAGTTCTTTCAGAGGCGAGAAGGTCTTGGTGCCAAGTGAAGGGAAGCAATCAATTTGCTTATACCTTGGCCAAACTGGTCAGAGCCAGTTTGGTGTAGTGGTTAAGATGCTGACCCAGAAACCAGGAGACTGTGAGTTCTAGTCCTGCCTTAGGCGTGAAGCCGGCTGGGTGACTTGGAGCCAATCGTCAGGAAATGGTGAATTCTAGTCCTGCCTTAGGCGTGAAAGCCGGCTGGGTGACTCAGGGCCAGTCACTCTTTCTCAGCCCAACCCACCTCACAGGGTTGTTGTGGGGGAAAAGAGGAGGAAGAAGCAGTCTTATAAATGTTCTCTGCCTTGAGTAATAAAAATTAATAAATAAAAAATGCCCTTTAAAAATGGAACGACATCCTTATTTGTTATTGTCTTTAGAGCCTGACTTTCTCCTGAGAGTTCAAAGCCAACACCATAACTACTGGGGGGGGGGGGGGGTTCCCATTGCCAATAGCAGCAAAAGTTGGACCTAAACTGGAAGGGGATCAAAACTCAATAAGCAAGCACTTACATCCATTCCCATCCTTGGTCCATGAAGAAGACTTCCAAATTGTCATGGACGCTGGTTAGTCCTGGACAGAGGAGAGAGCTGATCAAGGGAGTGCAAAGAGCTTAATTTGGCCAGCCGAGGTGGCAGGGGTGCCCAGCTATGGCCCATGCCCTAGGTCACTCACCTGCACTGAGACCAAATTCGAGGTAATCTTCCCGGACCACCAGGACCACCATCGCAATCAGAAGGAAGAGGAAGGCAAAGGACAGGCAGACAGAGCGCTCACCCCCCTCCTTGGAGCGGAAATAATGACGCATCACCATGACAAAAATTTTGCTGAAGCTAGTGCTAAGGTAATAATAATAATAATAATAATAATTAATAATAATAATAAAGTTCGAAGGGACCTTGGAGGTCATCTAGTCCAACCCCCTGCTCAGGCAGGAAACCCTATACCATTTCAGACCAATGGCTGTCCAGTCTCTTCTTAAAAACTTCCAGTGTTGGAGCATTCACAGCTTCTGGAGGCAGGTTGTTCTACTGGTTAATTGTTCTAACTGTCAGGAAGTTTCTCCTTAGTTCTAGGTTGCTTCTCTCCTTGATTAGTTTCCATCCGTTGCTTCTTGTCCTGCCTTCAGGTGCTTTGGAGAAGAGCTTGACTCCCTCTTCTTTGGGGTAGCCCCTGAGATATTGGAACACTGCTATCATATCCCCCTTCGTCCTTCAAAAGGCCATATTTTAAAGTTTGCACAGGTAGTCCTGGAGTTACGAACAGTTCATTTAGTGACCGTTCGAAGTTTCAACGCCACTGAAAAAAGGAACTTAACGACCGTTTTTCACACTTTGCAGCATCCCCATGCAACTGACTCATATTTAGGACGGTTACAGTGTCCCGGGGTCATGCCATCACCTTCTGCAACCTTCTGACACGCAAAGTCAAGGGGGAAGCCGGATTCATTTAACAACCGCGTTACTAACTTAACAACTGTGGCGAGAAAGGTCGTAAAAATGGGGCAAAATTCACTTAAATGACTATCTCGCTTAGGAACAGAAATTGTGGGCTCCATTGTGGTCGTAAGTCGAGGACCACCTGTCA
Source organism: Azemiops feae (assembly GCA_023970755.1). Taxonomy (NCBI): domain Eukaryota; kingdom Metazoa; phylum Chordata; class Lepidosauria; order Squamata; family Viperidae; genus Azemiops; species Azemiops feae. The sequence continues at coordinate 92,795 of JALGBA010000699.1, read as the reverse complement.
AGGTAATTATGATTTAGTAGCTGACCGGCAGAAGTGATATATAGAGAATGAGTCAGCGGAGTATTTGGGGGTAGTATCTCTTTAAGAGACTGTGTCTGAGACAGGGGTAGGCAACCTTGGCTCTTTTATGACTCGTGGACTTCAACTCCCAGAATTCCTGAGCCAGCACAGCTGGCTAAGGAATTCTGGGAATTGAAGTCCACGTCTGAGGAAAATAGCAGTTGGAGCCTGCTTGCTCACTTCAACCCTTTGAATATAGCTGACTATTTTGTATTCTGTATGCTCCCTGAATATTGTTGTTTCATATTGTATATTAAACCACAGTTCTTTTAACAAACCACAGTCAGATGTTTATGCTCCTGTGTTATCACAAGAAGAAAATAAGAAAAAGGCTGCGATAATTTATATTTTAAACAACACCACCTGTATAAAAGTGGATATAAAAGGGGAAGGGTCACTGGTTGCAAAGGATACATGGAGAATATGGCTGTCAGCAGGCACCAGAAGATTCCAATGTTGGTTTCTTTCTGGGGATCGACGAGGCAGTAGTAACCTTCAGTGAAAAGGTAGACCAGAGTGGAATATCCTGCGAAGTCCACGTACCATTGATATTCCAGGAAATAGCACAGAACTAAAAGAGAAAACAGAAACTGCTTAGCATCCCATCTCAGGTCTGATCTAGTTCAACGCTGTACCCTTCGTTTCCCAAATTAAAGCCAGAAGTATAACTCTTGGTGGTGCGATGCTACAGGTAGTCCTCGACTTACAACCGTTCGTTTAGTGACCGTGTCAAAGTTACAACAGTATTGAAAAAAAGGGACTTAGGACCGTTTTTCACTCTTACGAGCATCCCCAAGGACATGTGATCAAAATTCAGACGCTTGGCAACCGACTCATATTTATGACGACTGCAGTGTCCCGGCCTCGTGTGATCCCCTTTTGCGACCTTCTGACAAGCAAAGTCAATGGGGAAGCCAGATTCATTGAACAACCGTGTTACTAACTTAACAACTGATGTGATTCACTTAACAACTGTGGCAAGAAAGGTCGTAAAATGGGGCAAAATTCTCTTAACGACTGTCTTGTTTAGCAACGGAAACCTTGGGCTCAATTGTGGGTCGTATGTTAAGGACTACCTGTATTAATTTTCAAAGTCATGTCATAGCCTCAAACTGATACTTCAAAAAGAAAGCAACTTAAAACAGACAACCACCGATAACTTGCTAATAAAACCATCAATCTTAGGTTAATGAAGCTTCCTGGCAACGCTGTTATGTAGCTCTACCTGAATAAGAATTTAGTTTAGCTCTGATTGCGAGTGCTTAGCTGGTAAAAAGAAAATGCCACTTAGACCATGTGGGCAGTCCTCAACTTATGACCAAAACTGGGATCAGAATTTCTGTTGCTAAGCAAAGCAGTTGTTAAGTGAGTCATGCCTGGTTTTACAACCTTTTGCCACAGATAAGCCAGACACTGCAGTTGTTAAGTGAATCACATGGTTGTTAAGTGAATCCAGCTTCCCCACAAGCTTCCTCTTTGCTTGTGAGAAGTCAGCTGAGGTCGCAAATGGTGACCACGTGACCCTGGGATGCTGTAACCATGGTAAATACTTGCCAGTTGCAAACCTCCAGATTCTGATCACAAGATTGCAAGTCTGCGCTCATGATTTTAAGTTTAAGAACTGTTTGTAAGTCATTTTATTTCAGCATTGCGCTAACTTGAATGGTTATGAAACGGTCATAAGTCAAGGACTACCTGTAAGAAGGGGGGGAAATGCTCATTCCAAAGCATCCCTCTATTTATTTATTTGATGTATAGCCCACTGCAGGAACTCAAAACAATTTCCCCCACAACAGCCATGGGAGGTAAGCTTGGCTGAAAGTCAGTGACTGGTGCTGAGAGGAGATTAAAACTTCATTCTCTCCATTCCTACTCCAGATTTTTCACCACGTCCATACATTGGCTCCTGCCATTTTTTTCAGCAGTTAGAGATGAACAAGAAGCTACTTAACTCAAGGTCACTCTTTCCTTATAGAGATATTGCAGAAGTTGCAACTATCTACAAAGCTTCGTGATGGCAATGGATGTACCACAGTGCAAAAGTCCAACGATGGAGAATGAGGATTCTCCATTCTCTTAAAAAGAGGCTGGGCAACTCATGGATGGTTTACATCAGGGGTCTTCAAACTTGGCCCTTTTATGACTTGTGGACTTCAACTCCCAGAATTCCTCAGCCAGTGTGCCTGGCTGAGGAATTCTGGGAGTTGAAGTCCACAAGCCATAAAAGGGCCAAGTTTGAAGACCCCTGGTTTACATGGTTTTCCTGTATAGTGCAGAATGTTGGACCAGATGATCCTTCTGGTTCCTTCCAATACCACAACTCTATGATACTATGATCTCCCTTAACTTTTACTAAATAGTCTAGGACAGTGTTTCTCATCTTTGACAACTTGAAGATATGTGGATTTCAACTCCCAGAATTCCCTAGCCAGCAAGGCTGGCTGGGGAATTCTGGGAGGTGAAGTCCATACATCATCTTGTTAAGGTAGAGCAACATTTGTCTAGGAATTGAATCTGTAACCTTCCACATATAAAATATGAGCTCCAAAGACTGGATCCAGGGCCTTCCACATTTAAAGTAGCCCTCAACATATGACCATAAATGGAGTCTGTCCATTATGGTTGTATGTCAGAACGGTCATGAATTTGGGTCACTTTTATAACCTTTTTTGAGACAGTGAAGCGAACCAATGGTTCACTGTGGGCATGGTTTTACCCAAAAACAGAACTGTCAGTTTTGGGCAAAACCATTGGAAAAAGCAGTGGCAACACTGTAAATGGTCCTAAATGCAGTCATGTTTCCGAGCACCCAAGGTTTGGTCACATGACCACAGAGGAGGGCCCGGCCATGCGAACTTCAAATCCAAGTTGTAAGTTCCCTTTTTCTGGTCAGTCATAACTTTGAACGGTCACTAAACAAATGAGGACTAACATCATGAGATCCAGTTGAGTTGAGGACTAACATCATGAGATCCAGAGATTGAATCAGGGTCCTTCTACATGTAAGGCATCAGATTCAAAGCTCATGCTAGTTTGCTATCTATTTCAGTGTGAGGTCGGAATAATACATCCTGCACCAACTTTGAGGATGCTTTGTTGTCATCACATGTCTATGGAGATTCTCAGTTATCCAGGTCATGGTTGTCCCAAAGGTGCTTTTTCAAGAGGCAATGGACTTTTCTGTTCTTCTTTGAAGACATTTTGCTTCTCATTCAAGAAGCTTCTTCAGCTCTGACTAGATGGTGAGGAAATGGAAGGATTTATACTCCTTGCAGACAGCTGGTCATTTGCATTCTTTTAGAGAGTCATTGAAGCCAATTGGAGGTTTGTCTGTGTCCTCAGGGTCACCTGAGTAGTGCAAATGGGCGTGGAGCCATCTTGGAACTGCTGAAAGGACTGTGTTGTGGAGCTGTGCTTTCTGCAGGATCTTTTCTGAGGACACAGACAAACCTCCAAATGGCCTCAACGACTCTCTAAAACAATGCAAATGACCAGCTGTCTTCAAGGAATATAAATCTTTCCATTCCCCATCATCCAGTCAGTGCTGAAGAAGCTTCTTGGATGAGAAGCGAAACATCTTCAAAAGAAAAACAAGAAAGTCCAGTTGCCTCTTAAAAAAGCACCTTTGGGTGTTGTCATCACAGTTAAGTGGAACATCTACATACAGATCTCTGAGCACCATCTTAATCACATCTCAGTAGGAAAGGGAAAACCCACATTTCCCCAACGCTCAACAAAAGGCACTGCTACTTTCAAGTTGCCATAAAAGAAACACTCCGTGTTTCTGAATTTCCAGCATCCTTATGAGATGACACTCTTCCTGGCCCACCCCATACGATGAAGATGTAGCTAAGAGAGTCCAACCTCCATACATTTACCCAGAGCATCCACTGTCCGGATAGGGCTACTCTCCAGTTGCAAATCAATGTCTCGGGGAACGGTAGAAGGTTTCGCATCGGTCACCCCGTTGATCCTCCTGCTGGAAAGAAACCAACCAACACCCCTGGTTACTGCTCAACTTAGTTTAGGCTTGGTATAAATGGAAAATAGATCAAGTTTCCCCACCGAGTATTTTCTCTAAAAAAATCTGCTATCTGCAAACCTCCCACTATCCAGTTGCCAAATGCTTACCCATCTGGGAGAATAAAAACCTTTATGATTTTTTCCCCCAGTTCCTTTAGCCCAGTATTTATCAATGTTGGCGACTTTAAGATCTGTGGAATTCTGGAAATTAAAGTCCACAGATCTTAATGTTGCCAAGTTAAAAAACACTAGCCAACTTACCTTGCCAGGATGGTTGGCCTTTTGCTAATTGGGCTTACCTGTCCCGCTTACCCTTCGGCTTCGGCTTCCCTGCAAGAGCGAGTAGCTCCTCTTCTGAAGGATGTTTGTAGCGGTGCAAGCTAGCAAAATATAAAATACCAATTTGATGCCACATAGAAACAGCAAGGTGCCATAGATACAGGCCTCTTAAGAACCTGTTTGTTATTATTCCATTGGTCATTATTTCACTTCTTTTTGTTTTTAATGTTAAAAACTGGGGGTGGTGTTCTTGTGGCAGGGAAATTTTTTTTATTTTTATTTATTCAGTTATTAATTTTATATGTCACCCATCTCACTATCAAGAGACTCTGTCAAAAGTAGGGCACTCCCTCCTGTTAAACGTTAGTAAGTCAGTTTACAAAATTCAGGATTTGCACGGAACATGAGGTATCAAAAAACACCGTGGTGCAGTGGTTAGAATGCAGTATTGCATTCTAACTCTGTCCACAATCAGGAGTTCGATCCTGACCGGATCAAGGTTGACTCAGCCTTCCATCCTTCCGAGGTCGCTAAAATGAGGACCCAGATTGTTGTGGGGGGGCAATAGGCTGACTCTGTAAACTGCTCAGAGAGAGCACTATAAAGCACTATGAAGCTAAGTCTAAGTGCTATTGCTATCAAGAAACTGCTTTTAAATTCTGGGCCGCAGTTAGGATTCTGAAAAAAGGTGTCACAGAGCTTATGATAATAATAATAAAATAATAAAATAATAAAATAAATAATAATAATAATAATAATAATAATAATAATAATAATAATAATAATAATAATAATAATAATAATAATAATAATAATAATAATAATAATAATAATAGAGTTGGAAGGGACCTTGGAGGTCATCTAGTCCAACCCCCTGCTCAGGCAGGAAACCCAAACCATTTCAGACAAATAGACTGCTCTTCTTAAAAACTTCCAGATTCTTTTAATTTTAAATACAGGACGCTTTTGCTTCAAGCATCATCTTTCCTTCCAAGAATGCATCTGTCTCCCGAAAACAGACCTCTAAAATCACTCTTGAAGGATAAAGATGTTGTGGGGTTGGGTAATGATATGTGAGAATGATTCTGGGAGTTAGGGAGTCACAGGTCACAGCCCAGTACTCTGCTGGAAAACAGGTATACCTGTTCTAATAAAACAGACAAATGTAAACTTATGCACTAAAAGGGATAAATGATCTTGGAAGGGGAAAGCAGGAAGCCATCTCAACCATTTCCCAAAATACTTAGGGACCAGCCACATTCACTGAGGCAGCTAGTCTGTGATGGTGCCCATAAGATGCTCTTAGAATTCCAAATAAGCCTCTCCACAGCCAGAGAAGCAAAAGCATTTCTGTTTTTAAACAAAGCTTTCTTTGATTCACAGCACAGGTGTTTTTTTAAAGTTGCAAAATCAACTCAACTTCCCAGGACATCTGCGGGAAGGGGTGTGTGTCAAAAAAGTCAAGATAGCAATCACAATGAAAGCACCATCCCTTTTTAATGAGTCACATGTACAACGCAATTATTCAGTTGTCAACTTTTTTAACCCACACAGACCCTCTCTGGACACCCGTGTTCCAGCCTTTGTTGCAAATTTGAGTGGCCATTTTCTCCCCATAAGGCTGCAGCAAGACGGGATTCGTTGAAGGCTTGCTGAAGAAAATCTGGTGTGCCAGGCTCAAAGAAGGAGGCCCTTGATTCCTTCCACAGAACGGGGCATGTTTGCTACTACAGAGCAACACATTATTACAAAGGATGAGGTACCTTCCGTTGCAAAGGAGCCATCGGGCGAAGGACCAGTGGGGTGCCATCTTCTGAAAGATGCTGGCCACGAGCAAGGAGAACACAAGCTGTATCCCCATCACTGCCTGCCAAGGAGAAAGAGACACATTGGCTCATCACTGCCTCAGGCCTCTCCCTCCAGCACCCATGGCTCATAAACAAGACTCCCTTCTTCCATCTAAGAGAAAACAGCCACTTTTCCTCATCATCTCAGGTCAAAAACGTTGGTTTTTCCATCCCAGCAAGCCTTCAGATCAGTGTTTCTTCAACCAGGATGTGTATCTACGAGTTTAGAATAGTGTTTCTCAATAGTGTTGAAGATGTGTGGACTTCAACTCCCAGAATTCCTCAGATAGGATGTGTGGCATTCAAATGCTGGCTGGGGAATTCTGGGAATTGAAGTCCACACATTTTTGAGCTGCCAAGATTGAGAAACACTGCTCCAGATACATCAGAACGCATCTCACTTCATCGCTGGTTGGGGATAATGGGATCTGCACATCTGGAGGCTGAAAAGGAAATGCACAGCAAACGCACAGGACTTTTTTTTTTACTGTTTATGTGGAAGGGGAAAAAGAGATGAACAAGCATTAACTCCATCTGTTTCTCTTCTCTGATTTTGAAAAAGTAATATCGTTACCCGACTGTTACTCGGCATCAGTGCGAGTTGATGATATTTACACTTGCATTGATGATGTTACCTAGTTGGGTTATGAAATGGCTGCAGGCAATCAACCAAGCTCAGAGAGCATCAAGGGCTCCACAATTATTTATTATTCTCCAGCCAAATGAGTTTTTTTATTCTGGATAGAGACATGTTTCATCCATACGTTCTGCTTCCTTTTTGCACACTTTTCACAATTCGTCCCCTCCCCACCACCCTTGTCAAATACAAGGAGGCACTGACATTTCTTCAGGGTTGAGCTATAATAATAATAATAAAGTTGGAAGGGACCTTGGAGGTCATCTAGTCCAACCCCCTGCTCAGGCAGGAAACCCTATACCATTTCGGACAAATGGCTGTCCAGTCTCTTCTTAAAAACTTCCAGTGTTGGAGCATTCACCGCTTCTGGAGGCAGGTTGTTCCACTGGTTAATTGTTCTAACTGTCAGGAAGTTTCTCCTTAGTTCTAGATTGCTTCTCTACTTGGTTAGTTTCCATCTGTTGCTTCTTGTCCTGCCTTCAGGTGCTTTGGAAAATAGCTTGACTCCCTCTTCTTTGTGGCAGCCCCTGAGATACTGGAACACTGCTATCATGTCCCCCCTCGTCCTTCTCTTCATTAAACTAGACATACCCAATTCCATCAACCTTTTCTTATATATTTTAACCTCCAGTCCCCTAATCATCTTTGTTGCTCTTCTCTGTACTCTTTCTAGAGTCTCAACATCTTTTTTACATCGTGGTGACCAAAACTGGATGCAGTATTCCAAGTGTGGCCTTACCAAGGCATTGTAGAGTGGTATTAATACTTCGCGTGATCTTGATTCTATCCCTCTGTTAATGCAGCCCAGCACTGTGTTGGCTTTTTTGGCAGCTGCAGCACACTGCTGGCTCATATTTAAATGATTGTCCACTAGGACTCCGAGATCACTTTCACAGTTACTACTATTGAGCAATAATCAGTTGTACCCTAGTAAGTGTGAGCAATGATACCAATCCTTGGATGGAATAACTAGTTTGGTTATAGCCATATGACAGGAGCTGAAATTAGGAAGTAGCTTCTCCCATAGATCGTAAAAACAGACAAGATGATCCCTGAAGATGTTAGGCAGATTTAAAACTCTACCGGATGATGGTGAAGATATCCATTCAGTTGTGTCTGACTCCCTCTTCTTTGTCGCAGCCCCTGAGATACTGGAAGACTGCTATCATGTCCCCCCTCGTCCTTCTCTTCATTAAACTAGACATACCCAATTCCATCAACTGTTCCTTATATGTTTTAGCCTCCTGTCCCGTAATCATCTTTGTTGCTCTTCTCTGTACTCTTTCTAGAGTCTCAATATAGACATTTGATAGGGTGGCAGAAGGTTGAGATGCGAAACCCTGGTCTATTTTTAAAAGCAGGACACTGATCCGAGAAGAACTTCAGAAAGCATTAGGGGGAGATCTAGCTGAGGAGAAAGAGATGGAAGAAACTGAGGGAAGGCTTTACCTCAGCCCATCACTGAGCAACAGAATACTTTTTTTTTCAAAAAGTATTAATTTCCAATTAAAAATCTTTTTCCTTCTCTTTTTTTCTGACATCAGAAGAGCCAGCAAATGTGTCTATCACCCACCAGCACCCTCACTAGTACCCAGTTCAGTAAAAAGAAGTACGTGGAAGAAAAAGAAAACTGTCTCATTTCAAGGTGATAATCCCCAATGCTGAGCTGAAGAAAAAGATTGGATATTTCCTCCTTAAAAGGCTCATGAGCATAAAGGAGAATACTTGTAGCTCAGGGTTGACATGAGGGGTCCTTGGTGCTCTCTCAGCTTGCTGGCTTTCTTGCAGACATTTCATGACCCAAACTAGGTAACATCATCCATCTCATGAGCAGCATTTCTAGTGACAGATTCTCAAACTTGTTTTCACAGATATCCATGGAAATACAGGTCGTCCTCGACTTACAACAGTTCGTTTAGCCACTGTTCAAAGTTACAACGGCACTGAAAAAAGTGACTTATGACCTTTTTCACATTTACGACCATTGCAGCATCCCCATGGTCATGTGATCAAAATTCGGATACTTGGCAATTGGCATGTATTTGTGATGGTTGCCGTGTCCTGCGGTCATATGATCGTGTTTTGTGACCTTCTGACAAGCAGAGTCAATGGGGAAGCCAGGTTCACTTAACGGCTGCAGGGATTCACTTAACAACGGTGGCAAGAAAGGTTGTAAAGGGACAAAACTCACTTAACTGTCTCACTTAGCAACAGAAATTTTGGGCTCAATTGTGGTTGTAAGTTGAGGACTGTTGTGAATACAGTTGTGAATACAGGTAGTCCTTGATTTATAAGCATAATTGAGCCCGGAATTATGGTCATTATGCTGTGCCAGCTGTTAAGTGAATCATCACTGACTCAATTTTACGGCATTCTTTTGTAGTGGTCATTAAGCAAATCCCTGGTCATTAAGCAATTGGCATTTTTTTTGCTGGAAATCGGAAGTAAATGCCAGTTTCCGGCAAAAAGCATCATAAATCATGGCCACATGACTGTGGAAATCTGCAAATGGCCAGTTGCTGAGTGCCCAGATGTGATCACATGACCACAGGGGATGGCCATCAGAACTTCAAATCCAGATTGTAGGTATCTTTTTGGGGGTTCATCTTAACTTCCAACAGTTGCTAGGCGATTGGACGTAAATCAAAGACTAACTATAGATAACTTCCTATTGTGCAAATACATTACTTTGGGCCTGTTCAGTCCACAATACAGAGGTTTGAATACAGAACAAACCTTTATATTTGTAGACATACACACAGTTGTATGACTTTACACGGCCAGAAACAAAATTTCACATCTCTGAACTTGTATTTCCTATGTAACAGTACGTGATTTGAAATCAAGGTTATCAAGTTTCCTCTTTTTCCACAAAAAGGTATGGTCCTGCCTCCTGAATCTTGCAGCCACAGAAACATCAACTAAGTCTTACACATCACACTTAACCAATCATGTGGCTGGCTTGATTTTGACTTAATGCATCGGGTAAACCCTGCAAACCATGAATTACAGCCAAATGCAAGACAAGAATCCAAAGTTGCTACCATTTGCTCAAAAAAGCATGATTCAAAATAACAAGAAGCCATGGGTTCATACGATGCGTGAATCCATCCTCCGTTTCACTCATTTGTGTTCCAGACCATGTTGGCCAAGGGCTGCGACTTGGGTGCATAGGCACAAGTTTGTTTAAAAAAAAAAAGAAAAACCAAACAAGACAGGATATTAACTCCATGCAGCAAAACGTTGCCTGCTCCTGTGGCGAGACTGTGTTGTGGAAGTGTTAAGGGGCTTGATTTGTATGCCACTGGCCCAAATTTTGTGAGAAAAGGATCATGAAGCCACAGAAAAAGATGTCAGTTAAGAGATGACACACGAGAAAGCGTGTTCTTTGTGAGCATTGATCCTTTGTGAGCAAAAATCACAGCCCAGGGTCAAAGAACTTGCTCCCTAAATATAAGATCAGTTCCAAGAATCTCAGACACCAGGTGATAACAAAGGGTTTTATCACACACACACACACACACTTTTCCAATCCAAATATGTATCTCGGCTTAGACCAGCTAATTATCAGGCTGATATACTGTAAGGCAATGTCTTCGTCTGCTGTTTATTCTCCATTTCAAGGTAGCCTATTCCTGACCATGGAAGCTCGATTGTAATGCGCCACGATTATCCGAAGCTTGAGACGTGCGCAATCGTCTCCTCTCTCAAACGCAATTCGCCTTAGAAACATTCGAAGTTCTCCATGCATTTCTATTTCAAAACAAAATTCCTGTTAAGGAAAGGACACCAAAATAGCAAAGCACCTTCATCCACCCGTAATCCTCTGGCTCGCTCTTTGAAAGGGAGAGGAAGAAGCTTAGCGTAAGCAAATAAAAGCTTAATTAAAATTAAAGGCTCACCATTGTCTTGGAGGATCACGATCCAGAAAAAATAAAAATAAAAATTCAAAGACCGGGCAAAAAGAGAAAGTCAAATACAGCGTGCCTTTCCTTCTAACCCTGTAGCCAAAAGGAGGCGTGAACTCCTCTAGACCTATCAAAAGCCGCACCAGCCCAAGATTGTCAACCAATGGCAAAAGGAGGAGGCAGGCGGTGATTTCCTTTTTCTTTCCTTGGTGAGAATTCAAGGCCCACCGGTTTCCGCTTTTCAGCTCCCTGCCCGCCGCGTTGCATCTTGGGATTTGTAGTCTCATCCTCTTTGGCAGTGTAAGATTACTGTACTGTACAGCAATATTACAATATGCTTGGTTTTCCTCTGCAAAATCTCTTACGTTTATATAGCAGCCAGTATTCTTTTCATCATCGCTCTCACATATTCTTGTAAGGAAAAGTTATTTATGCCTTGGGCACTAGCGTGTGGAAAAATAAAATTGAAATGTGAATATATGCAAATACATTTACATAAATGAATCAGACCTAGCTATGGATTTGTTCAAGAAGCCACAGTGTGTGAATGAAACATAATGAAACAGGGTAACGCTAGGTCAGCTAATGAGTCTCAATCTTATGTATACTGTATTATGTTTTCTTTCCATACTGCTGCTATCCATGTATTTTATGCCATACGCCAAATAAATAAACTGAATATATATTGAAGGCAGCTGGAGGGGAAGATAAGTTGAGATTTTAAACCTGGGGGAAGAAATATCAATAACCTGGATTATAATGATTTTACTATTCTGATAGCTGAAAATACAAATCACCGGATCACTAATCACTAATGAAAGTCAAGGAACCAATGAAACAATGGGACAAAAATTAAATATAAAAGAAGACCAAGTGAATGACAACAGGTGAAACAACCAGCCTTAGCATGAAAATGAGGATATCAGAGTAGTGAATAGTTTTTAGGATCAACCACCAACAGTGACATAACAAGAGTCAAGAAATATGTAACAGAAAAGCAATTGATAGAGCATCTATGAAGATCCTGGAAAAGATAATCAGATGCTGTGATGTGTCTCTCCCTATAAAGATAGGAATCATGGGAGCCATGGTCTTCCCTGCATCCCTCCATGAAGCAAAATTTGGATTTTAAAGAAGTAGAATGGGAAGAATATTGATGCTTTTGAACTCTGATGTTGGAGAAGACTCCTGAGAATAATATACACAGCCAAGAAAATGAACAGATGGATCATCAAACAGATCTATCCAGAGTTCTCACTCGAAGCATCAATAAACACATTGTATTAAAAGGCATCCACGTTAATAAACTGTACCTGATGAAGTGACTTATAATTCACAAAAGCAAATCCCTTTGAATAAAATATGTTAATCAGAAAGGGGGCTACCAGACCTTCTGACACATGAAGTAAGCAAGGCACATGTTTGTTTATTTTAGAGGTAAGATATTTACATCAACAAGATCTGCTTTGGGTGAATTTAACTCAATGACTGCTTAGAATAGAATAGAGCTGCTCAAGCCCCCTGCTCAAGCAGGAGGACCTGTCCTATATCATCTCAGACAAGTGACTGTCTCTAGCCTCTTCTTAAAAATCTCCAGTGATGGAGAGCCCAGGATTTCTGGAGGCAAGCTGTTCCACTGGTTAATTGTCCTCACTGTCAGGAAGTTTCTCCTTAATTCCAGGTTGCTTCTCTCTTTGGTCAGTTTCCAACCATTGTTTCTTGTCCTGCCCTCTGGTGCTTTGGTGAATAACATGACCCCCTGTTCTTGGTGGCAGCCCCTCAAATACTGGAATACTGCTATCATGTCTCCCCTATTTCTTATTTTCTTTAGACTAGCCAAACCCAAGTTCTGCAGCCCGTCTTCATATGTTTTAGTCTCCAGGCCTTTAATCATCTTAGTTCTCTGAATTTTTTCGAGACTCTCAACATCTTTTTGGTGATATGGTGACCAAAATTGGCTGCAGTATTCCCGGTGTGGTCTTACTAGGGTTTGATAAAGCGGTACTATTGCTTTGCATGATCTTGATTCTATGCCTCTGTTTATACAACCCAGGATTGTATTAGCTTTTTTGGCTGCTGCTGCACACTGCTGGCTCATAGTCAAGTGATCATCCTCTAGGACTCCAAGGTCCCTCTCACAGTTACTGTTTTTAAGCCAGGTCTTGCCCAAAATTCTGGAAAAGATAATCAAACAACGAATCAGCGAACACCTACAGGCAAACAAAGTCATTACTAAAAGCCAACATGGGTTTGTCAAAAACAGATCATGCCAGACAAATCTTATTGCATTCTTTGACCAAGTGACAAAATTAGTGGACCAGAGGAATGCTGTGGATATAATTTACTTGGACTTCAGTAAGGCATTTGACAAAGTAAATCACAACCTACTACTTGATAAGATAGAAAAATGTGGGTTAGACAGCATCACCACCAGATGGATTCGTAGCTGGCTGACCAGACGTACTCAGCGTGTGGTCCTCAATGGAACCGCATCTACATGGAGGGAAGTGGGTAGTGGGGTGCCCCAGGGCTCTGTTCTGGGGCCAGTGCTCTTCAAATCTTCATCAACGATTTGGACGAGGGGATAGATGGGGAACTCATCAAATTTGCAGACGACACCAAGCTGGCAGGAATAGCGAACACTCCAGAAGACAGGCTTAGGATACAGGAGGATCTGGACAGACTTGAACACTGGGCGCTATCTAACAAAATGAAATTCAGTGGTGAAAAAAGTAAGGTTCTACATTTAGGCAAGAAAAACCAAACGTACAGGTATAGTATAGGGGGTACCTTGCTCAATAGTAGTAACTGTGAAAGGGATCTCGGAGTCCTAGTGGACAATCATTTAAATATGAGCTAGCAGTGTGCTGCAGCTGCCAAAAAAGCCAACACAGTGCTAGGCTGCATTAACAGAGGGATAGAATCAAGATCACGGGAAGTATTAATACCACTTTACAATGCCTTGGTAAGGCCACACTTGGAATACTGCATCCAGTTTTGGTCACCACGATGTAAAAAAGATGTTGAGACTCTAGAAAGAGTACAGAGAAGAGCAACAAAGATGATTAGGGGACTGGAGGCTAAAACATATAAGGAACGGTTGCTAGAATTGGGTATGTCTAGTTTAATGAAGAGAAGGACGAGGGGGGACATGATAGCAGTGTTCCAATATCTCAGGGGCTGCCACAAAGAAGAGGGAGTCAAGCTATTTTCCAAAGCGCCTGAGGGCAGGACAAGAAGCAACAGATGGAAACTAATCAAGGAGAGAAGCAACCTAGAACTAAGGAGAAACTTCCTGACAGTTAGAACAATTAACCAGTGGAACAACCTGCCTTCAGGGGCGGTGAGTGCTCCAACACTGGAAGTTTTTAAGAAGAGGCTGGACAGCCATTTGTCAGAAATGGTATAGGGTTTCCTGCCTGAGCAGGGGGTTGGACTAGATGACCTCCAAGGTCCCTTCCAACTCTATTATTATTATTATTATTGTTGTTGTTGTTGTTGTTATTATTATCTGTACTTGTACTTTGATTTTTCCTGCCTAAATGTAAAACTTTGCTTTTCTCCACATTGAAACTCATTTTGTTGGATAGTGCCCATTGTTCAAGTTTGTCAAGATCTTTTTGGATCCTGAGCTTGTCTTCTGGTGTGTTGGCTATTCCTGCCAGTTTAGTGTCATCTGCAAATTTGATGAGTTCCCCTTCTATTCCCTCATCTAAGTCATTGATGAAGATGTTGAAGACTACTGGGCCTAAGATGGAACCTTGTGGTACCCCGCTGCTTACTCCTCTCCATGTGGATGTAGTGCCATTGAGGACTACTCGTTGAGTACGGTTTGTCAGCCAGCTACAGATCCATCTGGTGGTGATGTTGTCTATTCCACCTTTTCCTAGCTTACCAAGGAGTAGGTTGTGGTCTACTTTATCAAATGCCTTACTGAAATCTAAGAATACTACATCCACAGCATTTCGCTGGTCTACTAGTTTAGTCACTTTATCAAAGAATGAAATAAGATTGGTTTGGCATGATCTGGTTTTAACAAACATTAATTTGTGAAGAGCCCAGTTCCTGTCGTTTTTATAAAATAAATTTCCAATTGCCTGCAGTCTCAAAGTCAATAAATGTTATAAATGATGGACAAGACCATGATAGACAAATCAGACATGTAATTAATTTACACATTTGCAAAAAGTGCATTGATAATAGCTGTTAGCCTAGATCAGGGGTAGGCAACCTTGGCTCTTTTATGACTCGTGGACTTCAACTCCCAGAATTCCTGAGCCAGCCATGCTGAGGGGAAAGGGAGAGGTTTCCATGCTGAGCCATGCTGGCTCAAGAATTCTGGGAGTTGAAGTCCACGAGTCATAAAAGAGCCAAGGTTGCCTACCCCTGGCCTAGATGGCCTTAAAAAAAAGCTCTCCCAAATATTTCCGAGTCTTTCTCCTCTATTCTCAGTTTTCCACCCACTCTCTTGTGGAATTCTGACAAGCTGCAGAGTTGTGCCCTATTGAGTCAGCCTCTGGCTGGGATATCCTTGGTTTGAACTGATGGGGAGAGGTGCAGGGTTGCCATGGATACCAGTAATGGGAGGTCCTTGCCAATCTTCACCACTGGATGGAGCTTTAATCTTTTTGCTGAGAAATGATTAGCGTAGTGTGCACCTTAAAAAAAATATAAGAGGGGGAGAAAAAATGGGATTCCACAACCCCTTGCCATCTCCAGGTATTTCATTGGGATTCTCTCAGATGTGCAAAGACTAATCTCTTTAAATGACCGAAAATGAAATTGCTGACAGTTTTAATATTCACATAATTTTACATCAGAATGGCAAGCAATAAAGTTTCTAGTCTAAAAACTGTATGTTGAGAATTGAGGTAGGTAAATGTACAGTAACTAGCTCTGCATTCTTCTTATATTTTAGCAAGGAAAGCTGGCCAATAATAGATTTGGGACAGATAAAAAGGATTTTTTTAAATTCAAATAATTAATTTACACATTTGCAAAAAAAAAAAGTGTGCTGACAATAGCTGATAATAGCCTTTTAAAAATTAGAATTGTGCCAAATGACTACAGTTGAGGCCTATTAGACATGAAAGCCAAATATGAAAGGTAAGGATAGGACACCTTGACTCCATCAAAACCTCTCAACCTTATGGACACAGCAACAGGATAGAAATACTTTCCTACGTACTTCTTTCAGGGTTGTTGTTGTTTTAACTTCCAAGGGATCTCCTGGTGGTGTTTTATCCAAGTACCAACAAAATTTGAAGCTGTTTCACTTCCTAGTCCAGTCTGAAATGAAAACTAAATAGAATCTCCATTTTCAGAAGCAGCAGGTCATTGAAAATCAAGGCCTGAACAAATGTCTTGTTTAGATAGATAGAAGGTAGATGAGAAAGAGAGAGAGAGAGAGAGAAGATAGATATAAACAGACAGACAGACTGGTGTGTGTGTGTGTGTGTAAGTATCTAGGTAAGTGATGTGTTTTTTTTCTACAGGCAGAACAGCTTTTTCTCCAGACTTCTCTGGTGCCTCTAACAGCTTTTAGTCTCTGGGGGCTGGGCTGATGGGATTTGGTGTCCCTGGAACTAATCAGAAGGACTTGAGAACTTCTATCAGTCCTAGACAGTGTCGAATTTTCATTTCATAGCAGACAAAAAGCAGAAGATGAATGTGTGTCTTCCCCTTTCTTTCCCTGTCTCCGCCTCTCCCCATCAGACCTTCCCTGGGCACAGCCCCCAAAGCACCCCTTTTCCAAATTGTGCCTGAAGCCTCCCCCCCCTTTAGCCCCCTCTCCCTGTTTCTCTCTTGATTGGGTCATAAATTAACTTCAGCATCCAACAATGCTAGACTCGAAGCAGTATCTTCTTCACTCAGTTGGGTCTCTGTTTTTAAAAGGGAGCTGGAGGAGAGGGGGCATATATATAAAAATCTTCCCCTTCCCCGTCCTTCTTTGCCTTTTTGAGAAAATATCCATAAGATATAGAGAATCTCTGCTTGTAAAGGGAGGCAGATCCAGAGAAGAGGATGGAGCTATCAAGAGCTGACTGTGAATGCCCAAGTGTTCATTACTTACCTCAACAGCTCCAAAACTTTTGACTAGTTGGCAAATGTTGTCTGCTAAATTAAAAAAAAAAAAATTGGGCAGCCCTGCAGAGATCAACCTTTGAAATTCCTTCCTCTCCTTTTCCCAGCATGGAAAAAAGTAGGGTTCCCCCCCCCTTCTTGTCACATGTTGGGTCTCTGCATGTGTGCCTGCGTGTGCTTTCTTCCCAGAGAGTAATCAAGGTTGTGTACAGGAGTCCATATATGTACAGAGAAGAGCGACAAAGATGATCAGGGGACTGGAGACTAAAACATATAAGGAACGGTTGCTGGAATTGAGTATGTCTAGTTTAATGAAGAGAAGGACGAGGGATGACATGATAGCAGTCTTCCAATATCTCAGGGGCTGCCCCAAAGAAGAGGGAGTCAAGCTGTTCTCCAAAGCACCTGAAGGCAGGACAAGAAGCAACAGATGGAAACTAATCAAGGAGAGAAGCAACCTGGAACTAAGGGGAAATTTCCTGACAATAAGGAAAATTAATCAGTGGAACAATTTGCCTCCAGAAGCGGTGAATGCTCCAACACTGGAAGTTTTTAAGAAGAGACTGGACAGCCATTTGTCTGAAATGGTATAGGGTTTCCTGCCTGAGCAGGGGGTTGGACTAGATGACCTCTAAGGTCCCTTCCAACATTATTTATTTATTATTATTATTATTATTATTATTAATTATTATTATTATTATTAATTATTATTATTATTATTATTATTATTATTATTATTATTATTATTAATTATTACTACTACTACTACTACTACTACTACTACTACTACTACTACTACTACTTCAGGTCGTGCTGGATTGGTGCTTATGAATTCTGGAAAACAAGACTTTTTGACTTTTTTGACACTCCTGGCTGTCCAGAAAGCTGCATGGATGTAGTCATCAGACTCACGACTGTCTGATTGGTACAGCCCTCTTTCAGAGACAACAAAGCCATTCCCCAGCCGGAGAAACTACAAGTAATCCTCGACTTACGACCACAATCGAGCCCAAAATTTCCATTGCTAAGCAAGACAGTTTTTAAGTGAGTTTCGACCCCTTTTACCACCTTCCCTGCCACCGTTGTTAAGTGAGGCACTGCAGTTGTTAAGTTAGTAACATGGTTGTTCAGTGAATCTGGCTTGCCCGTTGCCTTTGCTTGGCAGAAGGTCCCAAAAGATGATCACGTGACCCCAGGACACGGCAACCGTCGCAAATACATGCCAGTTGCCAAGCAACCGAAATTTAATCATGTGATTAAAGGGGATGCTCTGCAAAGGCAAGCGTGAAAAATGGTCGGAAGTCCCTTTTTTCAGTGCCGTCGTAACTGCGAGTGGTCACTAAACGAAGGGTTGTAAGTTGAGGACTAGCTGTAATTCAACCCCAAAGATTCAGCGCTTCTCTTTGGAGAGGCGCCCCCACCTGGGGCAGCGTTTCCCCGAATTCGCTCTTCACCCCGTCCGCTCCTCTCTCTCCGGAGCAGCTCCTGGGACAGCAGCGCGGGCTGCCTTTGCTCCGCTTCCTCCGCAAGAGAGCCGCGCCCCTTCAGCCGGCCCGAGAAAGGAAGCTGGGCCGGGGGGAAAGGGCCGCTGCCCCCCATCCCAGGCAAGGGCTGCCTAGCCGCGTCGCCCCCGCGCGCAGTGCCTGTGGATGGCTGTGCGCCCCGGGCAGGCGCTTAGGAAGAAGAGGAAGTCGGCGCGCCTGGCAACTCCGCGACTCTCCGGCCTCGCCCTTTGGGGCTTTGGGGTAGCAAACTCGGCCAGGGCGCATCTCCCGAGCCCCCGACCCGCAGGCAAATTAGATTAAAAAAACGGAGCTTTCCTTTGAGTTTGTTTGTTTGTTTGTTCGTTCGTTCGTTCGTTCATTTACAGGCAACTCAAGGCAGCTGACAGGAAATAAAAACACAATACGAAAAAACAATTGTGGAACACGCTGCCTCCAGAAGCTGTGAATGCTCCAACACTGGAAGTTTTTAAGAAGAGACTGGACAGCCATTTGTCTGAAATGGTATAGGGTTTCCTGCCTGAGCAGGGGGTTGGACTAGATGACTTCCAAGGTCCCTTCCAGCTCTATTCTATTCTATTCTAATAAAAAATATATTTCCTCCTTTCCTTCCCCTCTTTTCTTGTTAAAGCCGTTTGCACATATCAGATTTTGAATTAATTATGCAGGCTCTTCCATATGTTTGGCCAGTTCTGAGATAGCAATAGCACTTAATTGGGCATGTCTAGTTTAATGAAGAGAAGGATGAGGGGTGACATGATAGCAGTCTTCCAATATCTAAGGGGCTGCCATAAAGAAGGGAGTCAAGCTATTCTCCAAAGCACCTGAAGGCAGGACAAGAAGCAACGGATGGAAACTAATCAAGGAGAGAAGCAACTTGGAACTAAGGAGGAAATTCGTGACAGTTAAAACAATTCATCAGTGGAACGACTTGGCTCCAGAAGCTGTGAATGCTTCAACACTGGAAGTTTTTAAGAAGAGGTTGGACAGCCGTTTGTCTGAAATGGTATATTTCCTGCCTGAGCAGGGGGTTAGACTAGAAGACCTCCAAGGTCCCTTCCACCTCTATTATTCTAATGTTCTGTTATGCCAGTAGGACTTTCTGAAAAATTAATCACAGATCTGTGTGGCCCTGTGGCACACCCTGTCCGAAGGACAACAATTTAGAAAAGTCTACAACGTTGGAAAGAGGAGAGGAATAGAGGGGGAAAAAATGTCATGTGTGTGTTCATATAGCAAGAGCACTTAAACTCATATACCGCTTTATAGTGCTTCACTAAGTGGTTTACAGAGTCAGCATATTGTCCCCAACAAACTGGGTCCTCATTTTACTGACCAGGCACAGAAAAAAATTCCAACTGCCCAGCATCCTTTTGGTCTGGGGAACGTGGGTTTATGAGGTCATAAGCCATGTTACCAAGGTGCAAAATAAGCCTATTTTCCAGAGATCTCAGCCTTAGAGGTCAAAGTGGAGTGAGGCCATCTTTGATCCTCTGCAATTCCGTCTGTCATATTTTGTTCTACGCAGAGCCGACCAAACAGGTCAGGAGCTTCAGGTGACAAATGTTGAAGGGAGCAGGTTGAACATGAA
The DNA here is from genome assembly GCA_023970755.1 of Azemiops feae. Lineage (NCBI taxonomy): Eukaryota > Metazoa > Chordata > Lepidosauria > Squamata > Viperidae > Azemiops > Azemiops feae. The sequence continues at coordinate 72,864 of JALGBA010000699.1, read as the reverse complement.
ATGGGTCCAGGTGCCCGGCCCTGAGCAACCTTTACAAGAGCCTGTTGAATCCGGGGCTGAAATGGAGTCCTTGACTTAACAACCATTCATTCAAAGTTACAACAGCAATGAAAAATATGACTTACAATTGGTCCATGTATTTCCAATTGTTGCATCATTCCCATGGTTACATGGTCAAAATTTGGGCGCTTGGCAATCGGCATGTATTTACAGTGGCTGCGTCATCCAAGGGACACAGGGTCACATTGGCAATCTTCCCAGCCGTCTTCTGAGAAGCCAAGTCAGTGGAGAAGCCAGATTCACTTAATGGCCTCCTGATTCACTTAAAAAAACTGCAGTGATTCGCTTAATGACTGTGGTGAAAAAGACTGTAACATTGAGCATGACTCATTTAACTGCTAACCACTTTGCTTTGGAACAGAAATTCTGGATCTCGTTGTGGTACTGCAGCCAATTTTGGTCACCATATCACAAAAAAGATGTTGAGAGCTTGGGAAAAATTCAGAGAAGAGCAACTAAGATGATCAAAGGCCTGGAGGCTAAAACATACAAAGAACGGCTGCGGGACTTGGGTTTGGCTAGTCTAAAGAAAAGAAGAAATAGGGGAGACATGATAGCAGTATTCCAATATTTGAGGGGCTGCCACCAAGAACAGGGGGTCATGTTATTCACCAAAGCACCAGAGGGAAGGACGAGGAACAATGGTTGGAAACTGACCAAAGAGAGAAGCAACCTGGAATTAAGGAGAAACTTCCTGACAGTGAGGACAATCAACCAGTGGAACAGCTTACCCACAGAAATCGTGGGCGCTCCATCACTGGAGATTTTTAAGAAGAGACTAGACAGTCACTTGTCTGAGACGGTACTATAGGTTCGCCTGCTTGAGCAGGGGGTTGGACTAGAAGACCTCCAAGGTCCCTTTCAGCTCTATTCTATTCAAATGCTACCTGTACTAGAAAGTTGCTTGGAAAAGAATCTGGTTATCCTTCTGTATAAAAGTGTCAATAAAGGAGAACACAGATAGTCCTCGACTTACAACAGTTCACTTAGGGACCGTTTTTTTCAATGGCACTGAAAAAAGTGACCTACGATCGTTTTTCACACTTACAACCTTGGCGGCATCCCCCACGGTCACGTGATCAAAATTCAGACGTTTGGCAAGTGGTTCACATTTATGACGGTCGCTGTGTCCCAGACTCATGTGATCACCTTTTGCGATCTGCTGACAAGCAAAGTCAACCCAGATTCCCTTCACAACTGCAGTGATTCACTTAACAACCGTGACAAGTAACGTTGTAAAATGGGGCAAAACTCACTTGACAAATGTCTCACTTAACAACAGAAATGTTAAGCTTAATTGTCATCGTAAGTCGAGGACTACCCGTATTTGTAGTTCAGGGTTGAAATGAGGGGTCCTTGGTGCTCTCTTGAGTTTGGTTGCTTTATTGCAGACGTTTCATTTCCCAAACTAGGTAACACCATCAGCACACGGATGATGTTACCTAGTTTGGTTAACGAAACATTTGCAAGAAAACAACCAAGCTCAGAGAGCACCAAGGACCCCACATAGAAATATACCAAGATTACTTTTAGTGAGAGATCAAGGCTTTACTAGGCGTAAATGAGATGCCAGGGAAACTACTGTTGAAGCAAGAAATGTGAACTGAAGTGCTTAAGTACCAGAATTCATCTTGACTGCAAGACAACTGCAGGACAACTTTGGGGAACAATAACTTGATGGAGAAGTGGGTGTTTATTGGTGTATGATGCTGCAAGTTTTTTCCCCCCAACTCCCGTTGAGATTTCAAAATGTTTCGGATTATTGTGGGTACCAAACTCCAGCTGGTGCTAAATCTGGTGTGGAAGTATCTGAACTCTTGAGCCCTTTCCCTCCTCTGGGTGTGTTTAAAAAGGCTTGAAGGCAGATGCTGTGAAAAGCCCATTCAGGATGCGGGGAGACAAGGGTTAATCTCCAGCCTGAGAGCAGAGGCAGCCAGGAGGGGGGGGGGCGCAAGAGCAATCCGAGAGGACCTTTGCACCACCGCCCCGAAGTCTGGCTAAATCTTTAAGTCGCTTGTAAGATCTCTTTGCATTTTATACTATATTAGGGATCTTGTATGGCTGACTGCTCTTTCGCTGGGTGGTCTGCAGACAGAGTTAAAGATGGATTAACTCCAGTGATGGCTGGGCTTTGTATGTGGCCAGCCAGCCAAAAGAGAAGAAGCTGTAACCCCACTTTTTCCCCCAGTCTCCCCCTTGAAATGTCTCGGAAACTATTGGAAACTATCTCCCTCCTGTCGCTAACCTTCTCCTTCCATGGTTCTGAACATCCTCGGCCTTTAAGGAAAGTTGCCTAAAGCTTGGGAAATTGCGGCCCAAAGAAATCCATGATGTATCTTATAAGATAGACCAAGCCTTTAGAGCAGAAGTCCCCAACCTTTTGGGCACCAGGGACCGGTTCCGCGGATAAAGGTTTTTTCATGGACCAGAGAGTACGTGGTTTTGTGTGCTGCCTGCATCCCACAGATGGGGCTTTGCTTGTTTGTGTGGACGGGTTGCTGGCATTTCACGGCCCGGTAGCGGTCCATGGACCGGGGGTTAGGGACCCCTGCTTTAGAGTCCCAGATAGTTAGTGTTATGTCCTGGGCCTTGCTGAGTCATTCAGCAAGGCTCAAGAAGGCTGCAGGAAGGTTTCAAAGACCCAGACAGACCACGTGTCTGCCCGGGACCCAGACAGGCTGTCTCTGGCCTTGCGCGCATGCGCAAGGCGGTAGAATGGCCTGCAATTATTGGATGTGCATGCCCTTGCAAGGGGATATAAAAGGCCAGTGGCCATTGTGTTCTTGCTTCTGTTCTCTGAGCGTGTTTCAATAAAGAGATCTTGTTGTGAACCAGCCTCGTCTCGATGTCTTCTTTGCAAGAACAGAACAGTTAGCGAGACTGTTGGAATGATGGGGATTTAATGTCTCCTATTATTTAATCTCTTCAGTTGATATTCAGGCAGGTAGCCTGCCCCAACAATAGAGTTAGTTCTGCTGTAGCTGCTGTCTTTTTTTTTTTAAGGAAAGCAGTACAGATAGTCCTCCACTTATTGAGCCCAAAATTTATGTTGCTAAGTGAGACAGTTGTTAAATGAATTAGAATAAAATAGAATAACTTTATTGTCACTTTAAATGTACACTAATCAGCATATATTAAAATGAAATTTCATTGCATTCAGCCCTCAAAGGGTAACCGCCTCCAATTTACATTACATAAACATGACAAAAGATTATGCATATAGCCACATACCCACACATATGTGACACAGAGAAACAATACAGTCTAGTTCAGATGCATACATATATATGGTGAGAAAAAAGAATCCTGTGAATTTACCAGCTGGATGGCATAAGGAGCAAAGCTGTAGTAGTCCTGCTATAAATACTTTGAAACCTCCTCCCAGAGGTGAGCAACAGACCATGAAGTGGGTGTGTGGCGTCTCTAACAATGCTAGAATTTTGCAACGAATTTTGCCCCATTTTAAGACCTTTCTTGCCCCAGTTATTAAGTGAATCACGTCAGTTGTTAAATTAATAACACGTTCAGTGAATCTGGTATCCTTATTGACTTTGCTTGACAGAAGGTTGCAAAAGGTGATCACATGACCTCGGGATACTGCAACGGTCATAAATATGAGTCAGTTGCTTAGCATCTGAATTTTGATCCCGTGATCATGGAGAGGCTGCAACGGTCGTGTGAAAAACGGTTATAAGTCACTTATTTCAGTGCCGCTGTAACTTCGAACAGACACTAAAAGAACTGTAGTAATTCGAAGACTACCTGTAATCTAAAATGGAATAAGTCTATTAAAGACAATTCAGTTTTTGTAAGGGTATCTGGTGAGGTGTATGTAAAGATGAAAGTGAATGTGAGGATTTTCTTCATGTTTTCAAAATACTTTTTTTTGCAGGTGACCTTATTCTAATACAGGTCGTCCTCAACTTACAACCATTCATTTAATGACCGTTCAAAGTTACAACGGCACTGAAAAAAGTGATGCATGACTGTTTTGGGACATTTACACCACCTGTAATAAATCAGTCTCCAATAATTGAGCAAAAAATGAACGTTGCTGCTTCCCCCGAAGATCAGGTTGGCCTGGTCCCTGTTGGCCTTTTGTAAGGCCTTGAAAATTTGATTCTGTGGCTGAACCTGGAGTCCCATTCCTCGGTCACTGCCCATCTCCTAACTGGGTAAATTATTGGCTAGATAGTGGCCATCGATACAGCTATGTTTTATTTTTTATTCTGTGTTTTCTGTATTTTGTTTTATTCTAAGCCACCTAGAATCATGAAAAAAATGAGATGGGTGGCTATATAAACTGAATGGGTAAAGAAATAAATTATAGTATGATGAAAGGCAATTGTAAAAGGGAGGCTCAGCCAATCTCACTGTATACATGTTATACTTTGATAATAAAGGTTCATTCATTCAAAAGCACGATGCAAGCCGTTTTGAATGGATTTAAAAATTTCAACAGAGGAATAAAATGTAGGGCTTATTTTATTGCCTGTGGTCAGGGGAGTACAGGTAGTCCTTGACTTATGACCTCAATTGGGACCAGACTTTCATTCGCTAAACGAGGCAGCTGCTAAGTGAGCAGTGCCCGATTTTAGGTTTTTTTTTTTTTTGCCATAGTTGTTAAGTGAATCACTGCAGTTGTTAAATGAATCATGTGGTCATTGACTTGGCTTGTCCCAAACCATCTGGGAAGGTTGCAAATGGCGATCAAATGACTCTGAAACATTGCAAACATCATAAATGCATGCAGGTTGCCTAGCGCTGAATTTTGATCACGCGACAATGGAGATGCTGCAACGGTCATAAGTTCAAGGACTGATCATAAGTCACTTTTTTTCAATGCCGTTGTAACTTCAAACGGTTGCTAAAGAAATAGTTGTAAGTCCAGGACCATCTGTAATAAAGTAAGTATTAAGTAAAACTCCCAGCTACTTTAGATAGCCCTCTGTATGTAGCAGGGTGGGCACCAAAACTGTAGGTGTCTTGGAAGCCTATCTTTGAATTAAAGCAATTGAGGAGAAACGATACCAAATTGCTGCCCTTTTTCTGCTCTCCATTTGAGCTGTGAGAACAGATGGGTAAAAAAAAGAAAAAAATCCAAATCCAAACACAATCCTTTAGCAAAATTACCATTCAGTTTCCACAACTGGTTATTGTCGGTTGCTAATCGTTTAAGAAACAAGCAGTGCCCTGCAGATCTCTGTGAGTTATTTTCCTTCTGATTTACAAATACACGCAAAACAATTTTTTAAACAAAAAAATAAAAAACCCAATCTCTTTTTTATTTGTTTCTTTGGATGTCTGTTACAAAGAACACTGTTTTTCTATGTCCACTTGACTTGTTCCACCAGCTTTTTTAAAAAAAAGAGTTAAACAATAAGATTAGCAACTTCAACTGGAACGCTAAAGCTGAAGTAAAAAAAACCAACCCACTATTTTTTTCACAACACTTTAAATAGAAAGCACGCTTCGAGAGGTAAAATAATAAGGGACTATCAACAAATCCTAGGGGCAGATTTACACAAATGTCAGTCCCGTCAAATTCATCACAATTTTGCCATCTAGTTGGTTGTAGGAAAGGTGCCTCCTTTCTGGTAGCCCTGCCCCATGAACCCCCTTCCCTTTGAGATCCAGCAGGCTCTGCTAGAAGACTGTAAAGAGATGTTTTTTCCCTGCAGATGTTGGGATAGGGTGAAGCTGGAGTTGGAAGATAAAAACAGTCCTGGTTTAGTGACCACAGCTGGGAGGAGTCCCCCTTAACCTTTACATGCTGAGATTCAAAGAAAGGAAATGAAAAGTGAAAATAAATCAAAGAAGAGTAACCAAGATGATTAGGAGACTGGAGGCTAAAACATACGAAGAACGGTTGCTGGGATTGGGTATGTCTAGTTTAATGAAGAAAAGGACGAGGGGTGACATGATCCAATATCACCCCAATATCTTCCAATATCTCAGGGGCTGCCACAAAAAAGAGGGAGTCAAGCTATTCTCCAAAGCACCTGAAGGCAGGACAAGAAGCAACGGATGGAAACCAATCAAGGAGAGAAGCAACCTGGAACTAAGGAGAAACTTCCTGGCAGAGCAATTAATCGTGGAACGGCTTGCCTTCAGAAGTTGCGGGTATTCCAACACTGGAGAGATTGGACAACCATTTGTCTGAAATGACATAAGGTCTCCTGCTTATGGAGGGAGTTGGATTGGAAGACCTCCAAGGTCCCTTCCAACTCTGTTATTTTGCTATCCTGTTAAATGTTATTCCCAAAGCAGTGGCAAGATGTTCCTGCTATCCATTAGTGCACTGTTCCTCAACCTTGGCCAATTTAAGAGGGAAGGATTTTAACTTGGACTTAAGGGGAAACTTCCTAACAGTGAGGACAACTAACCAGTGGAACAGCTTGCTTTCAGAAATTGTGGGCGCTCCATCACTGGAGATTTTTAAGAAGAGACTGGACATTCACTTGTCAGAAATGGTGTAGGATCTGCTCGAGCAGGGGGCTGGACTAGAGGGTCCCTTCCAGCTCTATTCTATTTTATTCTAACTCCCAGAATTCCCCAGCCCAGCCATGATGGCTTAGGGCAGTGGTTGCGAACCTATGGCATGTGTGCCAGAGGTGGCACTCAGAGCCCTCTCTGTGGGCACACCTGCTGTCCCCCCAGCCCTGCCTCCACCCACAGCACCCTCCTCACCAGCAGCCCCCCGGAGGAGAGTTGCCCCGGGCGCGGTCCACACGGAGCAGCACAGCCAAGGACATGGCAGCCAGGCAGGGGAGACAAGTCTCTGCCCTCACTCCCCGTCGGTGATGCGGGGCATGGGCAGAGGGCGTGGCTGCCATGGCGCTGCGGCGGGCCGTGGAGGCAGTGGGTGGCCCTGCGGGCAGGCGGGGGCAGGGACACGGGGTGGGGGCAGGGACAGGGGGTGAGGGCAGGGCAGGGCAGGCAGAGCAGGGTCGGTTTTGGGGCACTCGGTCTCTAAAAGGTTCGCCATCACTGGCTTAGGGATTCTGGAAGTTGTCAACAATGAGAAACACTATACTAGATTCAAGACTACATTTGAAAAAATAATAATTTCTGTGTTAACATAACATACTCTATACCCCACTCAAATAAACCTTATCATGGTTTAATCTGATGGGCTGGTTCATATCACATGCTGGCACACTGGCTGAGCTCCTAATATGCTGCCCTAAAAACTTCCCCACTCAATTTTAACTTGGTTTAGCACTTGGCACAAACACCGCCTGTGCTGCATTAAATACACGCTCCATACACAAGGGCAGAGAGAGAGCTGGCGCAGCATGCTGACTTGCTGGTTTGTCTCCCCGTAGGAGAAATTGGGATATCCAACACAGCTTGACTGCTCTCAACCTCTTATGTCCATCTTCACTGTTATGTCCTGGGCCTTGCTGAGTCATTCAGCAAGGCTCAGGAAGGCTGCAGGAAGGCTGCAGAGACCCGGACAGACCACGTGTCTGCCCGGGACCCAGACAGGCTGTCTCCGGCCTTGCGCACATGCGCAAGGCGGGAGAACAGCCTGCAATGATTGGATGTGCATCCCCTTGCAAGGGGATATAAAAGGCCAGTGGCCATTGTTGTTCTTGCTTCTGTTCTGTGAATGTGCTTCAATAAAGAGATCCTTGTTGTGAACCAGCCTCGTCTCGATGTCTTCTTTGCAAGAACAGAACATTGGCGACGAAGGTGGGATCCGCCGAAAAGGAAGCCAAAGAAGAAGAAGCTAGGCCAACTCACCTGAAGGCCTGAAGCGAAGAGAAGCGCGGCGTCCAGAAGAAGCAACCGCCTGCCAGTACGAAGACGCTGGAGGTGGGCTTGGCTTCTCCTTCCTTGCGGCGAGAGACGTCGAAGAGGCTATCGGTCACAACGATGTCCAAACTGGGCCGTCTTGTCGAGTTCGATACTTCGCACCCAAAACGGTGGAGCTCTTACGCAGCTCGCGTCGAGAATTACTTCAGGGTGAACAAGGTCCAAGAAGATGGATTGAAAGCTGCTACCTTGCTGTGTGTCTGCAGGCAAGAGACTTTTGACATTGCTGAGAACCTTGTAGCCCAGCACCACTGGAGTCGATCTCCTATCCAGATTTGAAGAAAATGCTGCGCGAGCATTTTGAGCCCAAGCTTTCCGTAATAGCTTGGAGGCACCAATTCGAACAGCGGGATCAGCGGCCGGGAGAATCAGCTGCAGATTTCATCGCAGCTCTTAGGCAGGCTGCTAGGCCATGTGCATTCCAAGACTTGGAAGAAAGGCTCCGAGATCGACTCGTTTGCGGATTGCGAAGCTGTGAGATGCAACAAAAGTTATTTGCTAGAGCTAATGTTTCCTTCCAAGACGCCCTGAGAGAAGCTGCAGCTGAAGAAGCAGCTGGCGGCACGGTGAAGGCTTTGCGGTCGACCAAGAACCCTCCAGCAGCAGTTCCCGTCCATCAGGAAGTCGTGCGAGAGGCATCCGAAGAAGAATCCGAGGAAGAAGAAGTGGACAGACTTCAACAGTCGGCGGAGAGAAGACTGCACGAACGCAGAGGAAAGACGCCTGCATCCCTCCGGTGTTTCGGCTGTGGGGGTCGCCACAGGAGAGCCGACTGCCGTTTTCGTTCTGCTGTTTGCCGGGCATGTGGCAGGCAAGGCCACATCGCATCAGCCTGCTTGGGCTGCCAGAAAAACAGGTCCCCCGAAGAGTTGCCTCTGAAAGGTACCAAGGTCCCCAGCCAACACAGGGTGGGTTTCTGTGTGTCCCGGAGGGGGGTATTCAGAACCAGGGTCCACCTGCCCCTTAAGAAAAAACTTCGCATTGATGTAAAGTTGCAGGGAGTTCCCCTGGCCATGGAGCTTGACACAGGGTCCGCTCTTTCTATTATTTCTGCTGACACTTTAAAAAGGGTTTGTTCCAGGAGTGGCTCACGAGTCAAACTCAGCCCCTCCAATCTTATCCTCACTGACTTCCAGAATTCCCGAGTCAGTGTGAAGGGGGAGGCCACGCTCAGAGTACAGCGTAAGGAATTTGATGGGTTGTTAGATGTGGTGGTAGTTGGGGGTGATCGAACAAGTCTTATCGGACTCGATTGGTTTAAGGCACTTGGGATCCAAGTGACTGGCCTTAACCATCTACAAACTGCCAGCCTTGCAGGAGTCTGTAAGGAGTTTGCTGATGTGTTCAGCCCAGAGCTTGGCTCATACAAGGGGCCTCCTATTGCTTTAAGGTTAGATCCAGCCATCACACCCATCAGGGTTAAACCAAGGAGGGTGCCTTTTGCCCTCAAAAGTAAAATAGATGCTGAGTTGGACAAACTGCTCCAACAAGGCATTCTAGAACCTGTGGATTCTAGTCTATGGGAAACCCCCATAGTGACACCATTAAAAGCCAATGGTGAAGTCCGAATTTGTGCGGACTATAAATGCACACTAAACAAAGCCTTGCAGCAGCATGCATATCCAGTGCCTGTGGTGAGCCACATTTTGGCCTCACTGAAGGGGGGAAAAGACTTTGCTAAGCTTGATTTAGCTCAGGCCTACCAACAGTTACTTGTTGATGAGGCAACAGCTGAGGCCCAAACTATAGTTACTCACCGAGGGGCTTTTAAGGTAAAAAGGCTGCAGTTTGGGGTCAATGTAGCCCCTGGCATTTTCCAAGGGGTGATGGAGTGAACGCTCCGGGGTATTCCTGGGGTCTGCCCCTATTTTGATGACGTCCTCATTGCAGGAGAGTCACCTGGGAACTTGGCTGAAAGGCTGAGAGCTGTCTTGCTGCGTTTCCGCCAAGCTGGGCTAAAGTTACAGCAAGGCAAATGTAAGATAGGTGTAACATCCACCGAATTCCTAGGCTTTCGTATTGATGCTGAGGGCATCCACCCTGCAGAGTCTAAATTTCAGGCCATTCAATTGGCCCCAAGCCCCCAGTCAAAAGCTGAACTCCAGGCTTTTCTGGGCCTGCTAAATTTCTATTATTCATTTCTCCCCCACAAGGCTGCAGTGGCTGAGCCGTTACACCGGCTCTTGGACAAGCAGACTCTGTGGAAATGGACGAACATCCATGAAAGGGCTTTCAAAGAAGTCAAGGCCTTGCTATCTTCAAATGCGGTACTGGCACATTTCAATGAGCAATTGCCTGTGTGCATCGCATGTGATGCCTCCCCTTATGGGGTAGGAGCAGTGTTGAGTCATCTCAAGGCTGATGGGACTCAGGTCCCTGTGGCCTATTACTCCAGAACTCTCTCATCTGCAGAGCAAAATTATGCGCAGATTGACAGAGAAGCCTTGGCAATAGTATCAGGCATCAAGAAATTTCATGATTTCTTGTATGGCCGCCATTTCACGGTCTACACTGACCACAAGCCTTTGCTGGGTTTGTTTACAACAAACAAACAAACAAACCCCACACATCATCTCCCCCAGAATGCTGAGATGGTCACTTTTCTTGTCAGCTTATGACTACACCCTGGTTCACAAACCAGGTACAGAGATGGGCCACGCTGATGGCCTTAGTAGGTTACCTCTAAAACAAATAGAGGCAGACCCTGCTCCTGCTGTACACATTCTTTCCATTCAGGAATTGCCTGAATTTCCCCTCAATGCGAGGGATGTGGCTGCTGAAACTACCACTGATCACACGCTTACACGTGTGCTGACATGGGTGTTGTCAGGATGGCCTGACACGTGTTCTGGTACAGAATTCCAAAGTTTTTGGCATAGGAAACATGAGTTTTCCAATTTCAAAGGGTGCATCTTGTGGGGTAGCAGGGTAGTCATCCCGGCCTCATTGGGGACTAGAGTCTTGCTCTCTCTGCATGAGGGACATCCGGGAATTGTGAGGATGAAGGCGCTTGCGCGTAGCCATCTTTGGTGGCCTGGATTCGATAAGGACATCGAGGCCCAGGTTCAGGGGTGCCAAGTGTGCCAACAGTCACGGCCTGAGATGCCCCAGGCCCCTGTACATAGGTGGGAGGAGACACTCACTCCATGGTCACGCATACAAATTGACTATGCTGGGCCCTTTCAGGGGCAATTCTTCCTTCTCCTCGTGGACAGCCATTCCAAGTGGCTAGAGGTTGTTCCTGTATCCTCCACTACTACTGCCAGGACCATCCAGGTGCTAAGAGGAATTTTCGCTTCCCATGGTCTTCCTGATGTCCTTGTCTCAGACAATGGTCCCCAATTTACCTCTTCTGAGTTTCAGGCTTTTCTTCAAGCCAACATGATCCAGCATGCTACATCTGCTCCTTTTCACCCTGCCACCAACGGTCAGGCTGAACGCATGGTGCGTACCACCAAGGAGGCATTAAAGAGAATCACTCAAGGACCCTGGCATCACAGGTTAGCCAATTTTCTCCTTGCACAGCTACAGGAAAGAGCCCAGCTGAACTACGCTGGGGTCGCAGACTCATCACGAAACTGGACAGGTTGCACCCAGACCGGGTGGCTTCACAGGTGTTACAGCCGCAGGCACCTAGGAGACTCCAAGTGGGTGATCCGGTATGGGCCAGAAACTATGGGCATGGACATCTCTGGGTCACTGCTGTGGTATGCAAGGTCTCTGGGCCACTGTCCTATGAACAGAAAGGCATCCAAAAAGAGAAGCCACCTTCTGGTAGGTGATTCAATTATAAGGGATGTAAATTTAGGAAAGGACACAGAGGTTTCAAAAGAGGTCAGGTGTCTTCCAGGTGCTACTGCCAGTAGGGACAAGAAGCGTATTTCTAAAATAATCAAGAATGCCAGCAAGGACTGTGATGTGGAGGCTATTGTACATCTTGGCACTAACGATCTGTCCCAAAAAGATGTACTCTCTGTGCAGAATGATTTCCAGAGCTTGGGGCAGGAACTTAGCAGAATAGGCTGTAGGCTTACTTTTTCAGAGGTTTTACCAGTGTATAAGGAGCAAAATGGAAAAGGCCAGCGTATAGCAGAATTCAATATGTGGCTAAAGGAGTGGTGTAAAGGGGAAGGCTTTGGATATATTAGTCACGATGTCTGTAGCTGGTCTAATGAAAAAATGTACAAAAGAGATGGTTTGCATCCATCAAAGAAAGGGACTGAGTTACTCAGCTATAAATTCACAGATTTTCTGGAGGAATATTTAAACTAAACAGCGGGGACAGTGAGTTAATTGATACAGAACATCCCTGTCCCCGGCAATCTAACAATTATAGGGTTATCAGTGCATGTAACATAGATGTGTGTGTGGACAAGAATATCAACCTTGCTGTCAAGCAAAATCAAGCTTCTAATAGCAAGTGCCACACAAAGTGCACTAACCAAATAGGTGGTAAGACAATAGGGGAACTCAGGCACCACACAGGTTACGTAGAAAGTAAACACAGGGTCAGTCATAAAGGACTCAAATGTCTATATACCAATGCACAGAGTATGAACAGCAAACAGGGTGAATTAGAAATTCAGGCTAATGAGGGCAGATATGATATTGTTGCCATTACGGAAACATGGTGGGATGAAACCCACAAATGGAACACAAGGCTAGAGGGATTTAAATTATTTAAAAGAAACAGACCAAATAAAAGAGGAGGTGGAGTTGCTCTATATGTAAGAAATAACTACATCTCTACAGAACTAGAGCACAACAATGATGAAAACTGTCTTGAATGCATTTGGGTCAATATAAAAGGGGGGGGGGAAATGACATTGCCATAGGTGTATACTACAGGCCACCCAACCAAACAGAGGAAATAGATGAACTTTTTGCTAGTCAGCTAACTAAGGTATGTAGGAAGCACATCACAATAGTAATGGGGGACTTTAACTACCCTGACATCAACTGGGAGACAAACTCTGCACCAAGTGGAAGATCAAACAGATTCCTTGCAAACCTAGCAGACAACTTTGTCTCCCAAAAAGTAGAGAAGGGAACTAGGGGATTAGCCATTTTGGATCTAATTCTCACTAACAGGGATGAAATGATAGAAGGTGTTGAAGCCACAGGAACCTTGGGAGGAAGTGATCATGCAATATTGGAATTCAACATTATGGAAGCACAAGCAATAGAACACAGTCAAACTAGAGTCTTGGACTTTAAGAGAGCTAATTTCAATAAACTTAGAGAGGGTTTGGGAAGGATTCCATGGATGAGAATCCTCAAGGGGAAAACAACTCAAGAAGCTTGGGAAATTTTGAAAAGTGAGATAATAAAAGCCCAGTCTAGCACAATACCAACAAAGAGGAAAAATTACAGCTCTCAAAAGAAACCAGCATGGCTGCATAAAGAACTCTCTGATAAATTGAAAGATAAAAGGGACAAGTATAGAAAGTGGAAAGAGGGGCACATAACTAAGACAGAATATCAGCAAATAGCCCGAGCCTGCAAAGATGAAGTGAGGAAAGCTAAGGCTCATAATGAACTAAGGCTTGCGACCAAAGTCAAAAATAACAAAAAAAGCTTCTTTCAACATGTAAAAAACAAGAAAAAAGTGAAGGAAATGATTGGTCCACTAGTGGGTGAAAGTGGCAAAAAGGTGACAAGCAACAGGGAGAAAGCAGAACTATTTAACTCATTTTTTGCATCTGTCTTTACACAAAGGGAAAAAACAGACCAACCTACCAAAAATAGTGCCATAAAAAACAGAATAGAAATGCAAGTTAAGATAGGCAAGAAAACGGTAAGTGAGCACCTGTCCAGCCTAGACGAGTTCAAATCACCAGGACCAGATGGATTACACCCCAGGGTTCTCAAGGAACTGGCAGATGTGATCTCAGAACCATTGAACTATATTTTTCAAAGATCCTGGAGCACTGGGGAATTACCAGAGGACTGGAAAAGAGCTGATGTAGTTCCCATCTTCAAAAAAGGGAAAAAAATGGACCCAGGAAATTACAGACCTATCAGCCTGACCTCAATACCTGGGAAGATTCTGGAAAAGATAATCAAACAACGAATCAGCGAACACCTAGAGGCAAACAAAATCACTACTAAAAGCCAACATGGGTTTGTCAAAAACAGATCATGCCAGACAAACCTTATTGCATTCTTTGACCAAGTGACAAAATTAGTGGATCAGAGGAATGCTGTGGATATAATTTACTTGGACTTCAGTAAGGCATTTGATAAAGTAGATCACAACCTACTACTTGATAAGATAGAAAAATGTGGGTTAGACAGCATCACCACCAGATGGATTCGTAGCTGGCTGACCGGCCGTACTCAGCGTGTGGTCCTCAATGGAACCGCATCTACATGGAGGGAAGTGTGCAGTGGGGTGCCCCAGGGCTCTGTTCTGGGGCCAGTGCTCTTCAACATCTTCATCAACGATTTGGACGAGGGGATAGATGGGGAACTCATCAAATTTGCGGATGACACCAAGCTGGCAGGAATAGCCAACACTCCAGAAGACAGGCTTAAGATACAGGAGGACCTGGACAGACTTGAACATTGGGCGCTATCTAACAAAATGAAATTCAATGGTGAAAAAAGTAAGGTTCTACATTTAGGCAAGAAAAACCAAATGTACAGGTATAGTATAGGGGGTACCTTGCTCAATAGTAGTAACTGTGAGAGGGATCTCGGAGTCCTAGTGGACAATCACTTAAATATGAGCCAGCAGTGTGCTGCAGCTGCCAAAAAAGCCAACACAGTGCTGGCTGCATTAACAGAGGGATAGAATCAAGATCACGTGAAGTATTAATACCACTTTACAATGCCTTGGTAAGGCCACACTTGGAATACTGCATCCAGTTTTGGTCACCACGATGTAAAAAAGATGTTGACTCTAGAAAGAGTGCAGAGAAGGGCAACAAAGATGATTAGGGGACTGGAGGCTAAAGCATATCAGAACGTTTGCTGGAATTGGGTATGTCTAGTTTAATGAAAAGAAGGACTAGGGTGACATGATAGCAGTATTCCAATATCTCAGGGGTTGCCACAAAGAAGAGGGAGTCAAGCTATTCTCCAAGGCGCCTGAGGGCAGGACAAGAAGTAATGGATGGAAACTAGTCAAGGAAAGAAGCAACCTGGAACTGAGGAGAAACTTCCTGACAGTTAGAACAATTAACCAGTGGAACAACCTGCCTCCAGAAGCGGTGAATGCTCCAACACTGGAAGTTTTTAAGAAGAGACTGGACAGCCATTTGTCTGAAATGGTATAGGGTTTCCTGCCTGAGCAGGGGGTTGGACTCGATGACCTCCAAGGTCCCTTCCAACTTTATTATTATTATTATTAAGTGGCCTTGGAGGATGGTCGTGTGCTTAGACATCACATTGACCAATTGCGCTGGAGGCTTCCTGGCCAAGTGTCCGCTCCTGGCTCTGTTCTCGGGGGGGAGGGGGACCCCAATTACGATTGTGGACCACAGTCTCTCCACGAGGGCGCTTATCCAAATGTTCCTCCACATGTTCCAGGTGGGGGTCTTGCCATGGAGGCGGCTCCTGACTCTGGCATAGACTCCAGGGGTTTTGCCATGGAGGCGGCTCCTGACTCTGGCAGAGGTCCCTGGCCAGGGGCAAATGGCCGTAAATCGGCTACTCAGCGTACTCCTGCTGCTGGTCTTGGGCTCGAGGGACAGTGCTCCCAAGAGGAGTACAATGGAAATTTGGGGAACTCCACCCCACCAAGGAACTCTGGTTTGGGTTTGGTGGATCCAGCCAGTCAGCAGTCAGGGGGAACCCCTGAGTCTTCTGGGTGACAAAGTCCTGGTTTGTTTTGCGCAAACCGGAAGCAGGCACTCCAGGCACCTATTTGTAATTCAACACCTACCTCTACACCTACAACCACACCTACACCTAATCTGGCTCCACGGAGATCGGAGCGGGTTAAGGGTCCTCCTAAGCATTTAAAGGAATATGTCAGGTCCCTGTTTACTATACAGGAGGTTTATTAGTCCTCACCATCTGAGGAACACACTTGCAGTGCTGCGATGTTAATATTGTCAAAGTGTGAAGGTACGTGTGTATAACAGGGAGCTGCAGGTCATGGGGTGCAAGAGTAAAGGTTGAATGAATAATGTGTCAGCCGGCCTGCTATGATGTTGTTGTGTGTAAAGTGTTAAACAATATGTTTAATTATTGTTTAATCCAAGGGGGGAGGGGTGTTATGTCCTGGGCCTTGCTGAGTCATTCAGCAAGGCTCAGGAAGGCTGCAGAGACCCGGACAGACCACGTGTCTGCCCGGGACCCAGACAGGCTGTCTCCCGCCTTGCGTGCATGCGCAAGGTGGGAGAACGGCCTGCAATGATTGGATGTGCATCCCCTTGCAAGGGGATATAAAAGGCCAGTGGCCATTGTTGTTCTTGCTTCTGTTCTGTGAATGTGCTTCAATAAAGAGATCCTTGTTGTGAACCAGCCTCGTCTCGATGTCTTCTTTAGAAGAACAGAACATTCACCATAAAAACAATGGCAGAAGTACTTGAAAATATCCTTCCAAAAAGAAGGTATCAGCAGCAAAACCCTGGAGAAAGATTTGCAGTGCCATTTCCTTGAATCTCTGACTTGTAACCTGTGAATGACAAAAGAGAGAAGATTTAGTGGCTTTTCTGTAGACTGTAATGGTTGAAGGGAGCATCATTTCTAAATGCTGTGGCATAATCATAGGCTAATCCACCCCAGCACTGATACTAGATTATTAGGCCAAAGGTGGACTCTCTTAGCTTCTCCATGAGGCAGATTGGCAGCAAAATTGGGAAAGGAGCAAGATTTGCTGGGAGGAACAAACAGCATGCTGTATAATTTACTGTTGCTTATAGTAACTGTCATCATAACAGAGATTGGTCCTTGTGAGTTGTTGTTGTTTGTGCTTCCTATGGATTTGGGCAGCTGACACCTTGGGTGGGAAGGACACAGCCTGTTCCTCTAATTGTTGTGGCTGGCCCTGAGCAAGGAGGAAGGGATTGAGGACAAAGATAGATGTCACACTGGAACTAGATGCTGTGGACATACACAGCCATAGCAATGTTTCTCAACCTTGGCAGCTTTCAGATGTGTGGACTTCAACTCCCAGAATTCCGTAGCCATCCTTGCTGACTGGGGAATTCTGGGAGTTGAAGTCCACGCATCTTGAAGTTGCCTACCTTGGGAAACGCTGCCATATTGGATGGCAGTGGATTCTGAAGCTAAACTAGTTTAACATCCATTTTTACCCTTCTACCAAACACAGTTTCAGGTCCCACACAGTTGGACAAGACCAAGGAAGCAAGAGTAGACAAGATTTCTGGGATAAATAACAACTTTGCAAAACTGTAGCAGGAATTTTCTCATGAGCTAAACCAAACAGCGTTTCTCTGAAATGCTACTTTCCATGTTTGTTTCCATCTGGTCTGAGTTGCCATTTATGAGATAAGGCAGTGATGGCGAACCTTTTAGAGACTGAGTGCCCAAACTGCAACCCAAAACCCACTTATGCATCGTCGAGTGCCGGGTGGGTGTGGCCAATTGGGTGGGCATGGCCAATTGGGTGGGCGTGGCTGCGGTGGTAACGACAGGCTGGGTGGGACTAAAAAGTTCAATCAATTCCAACTTTGCAAGATCTTTTTTTTTCCCGCGAGAAGTTGAAATTGACTGATTGAACCTTTTTTTTTTTTTTTGCACATGGCGGCAGAGGCCTAAAGCGAAAAGGTTTTATAAAACCCAGCTGAAGGCCTAGGAGTGGGGCGACGGCGTGCGTGCCCACAGAGAGGGCTCTGAGTGCCGCCTCTGGCACCCATGCCATAGGTTCGCCACCACTGAGATAAGGAGTCAAAATGGCGGCTGTGGCCCTGTGATTAAAGCCCCACCCCCACCCCCCCTTTTTTTTTTACAATGCATGCAAAAGAGATGGGGCTTCAGCAACTTGGGCACTGCTACCATCTTGACTTTTTTGACACACTCCCTTTCCAGCCTCCCCACTGTTTCACATACACAATGTAGCAAAAGCAGATAACCTGAGCCCTCAAGGGTGCCATTTGAGCCTGGAAACTTTGGATCCAACCTCCAGAGAAAACCAATATTTTTGAACAAAAGAGGGAAAATTCTCTTGACTCTTGCTGGGAATTAATCGCATGAACACTATTTGAATTTATTTATTAGATTTTGATACTGCCTTTATGACTTCATGGGTAACTCGAGGCAGCAAACATAGATAATACTCCTTCCTCCTTTCCCCCCATAACAACAACCCTGTGAGGTAGGTTTTGGCTGAGAGTCCCCTAGGAGTCCCCTAGGACGGAACTAAAATTCACTGTCTCCTGGTGATTGGCCCAAAGTCACACAGCCAGCTTTCATGCCTAAACTGAGATCAGGACATGAAATAAAATTTAGCACTCCATTCTAGCATGCTATCTTGAAGAGCAAGTATGGTCCTTAGCCTGACAAATTGTAATTATGTTTTTAAGTTTTTAAGAAGAGATTGGACAGCCATTTGTCCGAAATGGTATAGGGTTTCCTGCTTGAGCAGGGGGTTGGACTAGATGACCTCCAAAGTCCCTTCCAACTTTATTATTATTATTATTGTTGTTGTTGTTGTTGTTGTTGTTGTTGTTAGATGCCTGCACTAACAACTGCGGCAAGAAAGATGGTAAAACGGGGCAAAAGTCACTGATGGGCAAATGACATGGACTTTGTAATTTGTTAGCTAATATAGTTACTTTTACTTTGCATTTTAAACAGAATTACTTTATATTTTGATCTGACTTACTTTTCTCTCTTTTAAGATGGCGATAAGGTTTTAGCAAACCATTAGGACCGGAATGTAGGAAAACTTCTTATCCTACGGCTGTATGGATTGATTAGATAGCTTCTAACATCCCTAAACTGAAAAGATAAAAGTTACAGAAGGATGGCTGGATACCAACTCCTGATAAGAAAAAGTTTCTTAGTGTCAACTGGCTTTTGGTTATCTAACTTCAAACAACCTTTGTGGTGGGTTTACTGTGCAAAGGAGGGGTTACTTTTATCTTGTCCGACCAACTTTCCTCTTTCATTTTTTTCTTTGTTATGTTAACCATAAAAGGGGAGGTAAGCTAAGGATCGGGGTTTCCCTCTTTGAATGAGAGGAATCCCCTTTCTCTGAATATTCTGATAAACTGTAATAAAATGACCTTCCTGTCTCGGTCTGTCTCATTGGCAAATAGGCACAAGCCTAAAAAGAACCATATTTGGCCTTCACACTAAACAGCTTTCTTGCTTAGCGACAAAAATTGGGGGCTCCATTGTGGTCGCAAGTTGAGGACTAACCTGTAATTTGCTGAAACTGTTTGGTCAGCAAGTGGCAGGGCCTTGAAATCTGGATATTGCTTTGCAAATGCCCGGCCCACCTTCCCCTCCGCCATCCCAAAGGCCCCAGCCCAGCCTGACACCTCATTTGCATATTTGCAGCAGGTGGAGGGTCCATCTGCCTCAAGGCGGCCTTGCAGGCAAATTAGCAGCCCCTACCTTTCAGATGGGGCATTTAAATGGCCCCAAAGGTCTGCAAGCACATGGCTGACACCAGGCCGTAATTAGAAAGGCCTGTCTGTCTAGGAAGCATGTGCGTGTCTAGATTCCCCAGCCCCACCCCTCAATTTATGCCATTTGATGGGATGTCTGTTGTCTGAAAAAGCCATCCCCAAGTGGCTCACTCTGGCTAGGGAAGCAGAAGGCAATGCAGGTAGCTAAAAGGAGGGGTGGGTGGGTGAGACAGGCTGCAGGGCGGCTGAAGCTTTTTGAAAGTCTTGGCCATCTATCTATACAATAATAATAATAATAATAATAATAATAATAATAATAATAATAATAATAATAATAATAATAATAATAATAATAATAATAATAATAATAATAATAATAATAATAATAATAATGATGATGATGATGATGATGATGATGATGACGACGACAAAAAAGTCTGGATAGTGGACGTGGCAGTGCCTGGAGACAGCAGAATAGATGAGAAAGAACTGGAGAAGATAACAAAATACAAAGACCTACAAATAGAAATAGAAAGACTGTGGCAAAGGCAAGCAAGGGTAGTACCAATAGTAATAGGCGCCTTGGGTGCAATCCCAAAACAACTGGAGCACCACTTGAACACCATTGGCATTGACAAATTCGCCATTAGTCAATTGCAAAAGGCGGCCTTGCTAGGAATTGCTTCCATCCTGCGACGATACCTGTAATACCATCAATCATCCACATCTGCCTATCCCAGGTCCTTGGTAAGGACTCGACAGGTAGACAAAATGGCAAATCCAGTCTGAACATCTGGCTGACTGTGCGATGATCAATAATAATAATAATAATAATAAAGTTGGAAGGGACTTTGGAGGTCATCTAGTCCAACTCCCTGCTCAGGCAGGAAACCCTATACCATTTCAGACAAATGGCTGTCCAGTCTCTTCTTAAAAACTTCCAGTGTTGGAGCATTCACCGCTTCTGGAGGCAGGTCGTTCCACTGGTTAATTGTTCTCACTGTCAGGAAGTTTCTCCTTACTTCTAGGTTGCATGTAGCTTTCTTGCATGTAGCTGGTCCTCGACGTACAACACAACCGAGACCAGAATTTCCATTGCTAAGCAAAGCGGTCGTTAAATGAGTCATGCCCAATATTTGCAGCTTTTCTTGCCATGATTGTTAAAGCAATTCACTGTAATTTTTAAATGCATCCAGATTTTCCAATTTCCCTTTACTTGTCGGAAGCTGGCTGGGCAGGTGGCAAACGGTCGTCCTGTGACTTTGGGATACTGCAACCATGGTAAATACATGTCAGCTGCCCGGTGCCCCAGTTTTGATCATGTGACCATGAGGATGCTGTGAAAATTGAGGAATGTGCAAATGTAAGCATGAGGAAGAATCACCAGTCACTTCTTTTCATTGGTGTTGTAACTTCAAACTGTCACTAAATGAATGCTGTAAGTTGAGGACTACCTGTAGTTAGAAACTTCAGTGGAGCAGCTGGAGAGGACAGTGAGAAGCTCTGGGGAGAAGGTGGGAGAGAGGAAATTCTAAAAGTGACAGTACAGTCAGTCTTCAACTTACAGCCAATGCATGAATAGAATAGAATAGAATAGAATAGAATAGAATAGAATAGAATAGAATAGAATAGAATAGAATAGAATAGAACTGGAAGGGACCTTGGAGGTCTTTTAGTCCAGCCTCCTGCTCGAGGAGGAGAACCTATACCGTCTCAGACAGGTGAATGTCCAGTCTCCTCTTAAAAATCTCCAGTGATGGAGCGCCCACGATTTCTGGTGGCAAGCTGTTCCACTGATTGATTGTCCTCACTGTCAGGAAGTTTCTCCTTAATTCCAGGTTGCTTCTCTCTCTGATCAGTTTCCAACCATTGTTTCTCGTCCTTCCCTCTGGTGCTTTGTTGAACAACCTGACCCCCTCTGCCTTGTGGCAGCCCCTCAGATACTGGAACACTGCTATCATGTCTCCCCTGTTTCTTCTTTTCTTTAGACTAGCCAAACCCAAGTCCTGCAGCCGTTCTTTGTATGTTTTAGTCTCCAGGCCTTTGATCATCTTAGTTGCTCTTCAATGACCATTCCAATTTATAACGGCACCGAAAAAAGGGACTTATGGCCAGTCTTCACACTTATGACCGTTGCAGCATTCCTCACAGTCCCATGAACAAACTTTGGGTGGTTTTCTATTCTAATCCCAGGGACCTGGGATTGTCATTGCAATCTTCTTAGGAAGCTTCTTAGGAAGCTACGTCAATGGGGGAAAGCCAGACTGGCTTAACAACCGTATGATTCCCTTAACAACTTCAGTGATTCGCTTAACAACCATGGCAAAAAGGTTGTAAAATTCAGCACGACTCACTTAACAGTGGTCTTGCTTAGCAACAACAATTTTGGATTCAATTGTGGTCGTAAGTCAAGGGCTACTTTTATTGAACGGCAATAGAATTCCTACAGAGGTGGCGAAACCGATGCCTCTGGAAAGCCAGCCAGCGAGAAACTCTTCAAGATGGCAGCAGCCATACCAGTAGTCCTCGCTTGATGACCACCACTGAGCCCAGAAATTCCCATTAGGAGGCAGGAGGGTTGTTAAGTGCAACATGCTCCATTTTTGTCACCTTTCTTGCCACAGTTGTTAAGTGAATCACTGCAGTTGTTAGTAACACGGTTGTTAAGTGAATCTGGCTTCCCCATTGACTTTGCTTATCAGAAGGTTGCAAAAGGGGATCACATGACCCCCGGGACGCTGCAACCGTCATAAATATGAGTCAGTTGTCCATCATCTCAATTTTGATCATGTGACCATGGGCGTGCTGCAATGCTCGTAAGTGTGAAAAACGGTCATTTTTTCCCGTGCCGTTGTAACTTCCAACCGTCACTAAACGAATGGTTGTAAGTCGAGGACTACCTGTATTGTGGGACTCCTCTTCGACCACCTTCTAGCACAGGGGTCTTCAAACTTGGCCCTTTTATGATTTGTGGACTTCAACTCCCAGAATTCCTCAGCCAGCGTGCCTGGCTGGGGAATTCTGGGAGTTGAAGTCTCCCCATCTTAAAGCTGCCACCGTTGAGAAACATTGAGTTAGATCAAGGGTCTTCAAACTTGGCTCTTTTATGACTTGTGGACTTCAACTCCCAGAATTCCTCAGCCAGCGTGACTGGCTGAGGAATTCTGGGAGTTGAAGTCCACAAGTCATAAAAGGGCCAAGTTTGAAGACCCCTGTTCTAGCAGGGGGAACAATAGACTGTCCCTGAGCCTTAGGGCTTGACTCTGCTCTTGGGGCAAATTGCTGGCTCTTGACATCTCCTATCACCCCCAAGCCAGAAAAATCCCACCAGTTCTTGCAGAAACGATAGGAAGGCAAGGCTTTTTTTTTCTTTTCTTCCCAAGGCAGACCTGTTAATAAGCAACGGTAACCCTATAAATTTTGCAAACAGAATAGAGCAGAATTCCGCGGTGTTTGGGGCTCTCGTTTCTCTTTAGTTGTTCCTTTTTGTTCTCCTTCCAAGTTTGCCGTACAGAAAGAAACCTTTTGCCACGCCAAACTCGAAAAAGGGCAACAAGGCGGCCACAGTAAAGCAAGTGAAAGAGCGAGACGGGAGGTGATGAAGAGTCCATAAATATTATATTGTTACTTCTCTGAATTGTAAAGTTGTCTCAGCTAATGGCCTGACTTAGACAAAGCCTGCGCTGAGCTCTCCGGCTGCAGCCAGACAGTCCAGCTGTTCCAAACGGCTGTGAGAACGGAGGAAGGGAAAAGAGAAAGGATCCAACGTTCAAGGTCAGAGGTAACTCAGCTCCCCATAAATTATTCAAACGGGGCTCCGTTGGTGCCATAAAACCAATGATGTTAACTTGATCGTTTGGGGGCAAATATTTTGATTAGGATTGTCAAGGAAAAAAAAAACTCCGCTTAGGGTTTGGAGCTGGCACAGAATATTCCTTCTCCTCTTTCCTGATTTCTTTCTCCTTGACTGCCATATCTTCTTTCTCCTCCTCCTCTCCTCCTCCTCCTCTATACTGATCTCTTTTTCCTTCACTGCCATATCTTCTTTCTCCTTCTCCGTCTCCGTCTCCGTCTCCTTCTTCTTTCCTGATCTTTCTCCTTGTCTGCCATATCTTCCTCCTCCTCCTCCTCCCCTTAAGTTGAAAGACCTTAAACCATTTTGGGCTGGCAACTATAGAAGGTTACAGACAATCTCCCCCAAATCTTTGTTACTAGATATAGAGCCAGTTACAAACATGCCCGTTAGCCAAAGGTACACTGGCGAGGTCACTCAAGCCTCGCAGCGCAATGCTCTTTATTATCTCAGTTTATTTCAGCCTTTTTATTTCCCTTCAGACAAATAGCATTTCAGACAAATCTTTTCTTGAAAACCTTCAGCAATGAAAGTGAGGCAACCGGCTCCACTGGTTAATTGTTCTCACTGTTGGCAAATTTAAGATGTGTAGACTTCAACTTGCAGATTTCCCCAGCCACCTATGTTGCCAAGCTAGCTGGGTGACTTTGGGCCAATCACTAGGAGACGGTGAGTTCTAGTCCTGCCTTAGGCATGAAAGCTGATTAAATGACTTTGGGCCAGTCCCTCTCTCTCTCAGCCCAACCCACCTCACAGGGTTGTTGTGGGGAAAATAGGAGGAAGAAGGAGTATTAGATATGTTTGCTGTCTTGAGTTGTTATAAAAAAATAATAACAGCAGGATATTAAACAAACAAACAAACAAACAAACAAACATATAAATAAATAAAAGGGTGACTTTGTAAAACCCATTACGTATTGCTTTAAATATACATAAGATGCATAAAAAATGTGAAATACACATGTAAAAATCCCATCAGGATTCAACAGACATTTTTCTTTAACAGACACCTCTTCCTCCTGTCAGATCATTAAACTAAGAGCTTACTTTTATTTATGTTAATTTATAATATTCTATACATTGTCTAAGATCTTAAGGGATGTTCCATAAAAACTCTCCCCCCTCAATTTTCTCTCCAGAACTATTCTGTGAGGTAAATTGGACTAAGAGTGGCTGGCCAACATCATCCAATTAACCTTGGCTAAATAATAACTTTACATTCAAATGAACAAACAAACAAAATAAATAAAAAGTAATGACTTGAATTAGCTTTCCTCCTGCACACTGCACATTACTCTAAAACACTGTTTCTCAACCTTGGGAATTTCAAGATATGTGGACTTCAACTCCCAGAATTCCTCAGCCAGCACAGGGGAATTCTGGGAATTGAAATCCACACATCTTCAAGTACCCAAGGTTGAGAAACATTGCTTTAAACCAGGGGTCTTCAAACTTGGCCCTTTTATGACTTGTGGACTTCAACTCCAAGAATTCCTCAGCCAGTCACGCTGGCTGAGGAATTCTGGGAGTTGAAGTCCACAAGTCATAAAAAGGCCAAGTTTGAAGACTTATGCTTTAAACTCAAGAATGCACATTAAAAACAGGTGGAGCTCCAATTACAGCATTGTGCCCATCATTTTTATTTTTTTGACCACATCCTGCAGATATCCCAGTGACTTATGGTTAATAAATGGGGCTAGCTACCTTAGTTGGGGGGAGCTGAAATGTTTGTGTTCTCTTCTATTTTATCTGGAGTAATAAACAGGCTCCTAAGTTGAAGGGCTTTTATAAACTTTGTGGCCATGGTGAAGCCTAGGGGTGGCCAACTGCTTTTAGTCTCAGGATGTGTGCCTGTGCATGTGTGTGTCAAAAAAGTCAAAATGGCGAAAAATGTTCCCACTATCAACGCCAACATTTTAATTTTCTTGATCCCTGCTACAGACACCTTTAACAAAGGTTGATGGAATGAAAGCAAGGTGTGTCAGAAATACATTTAGCATTACAGGTAGTCTTCGACCTATGACTACAATTCAGCCCAAAATTTCTGTTGTTAACTGAGACAGTTGTTCAGTGAATTTTACCCCATTTTATGACCTTTCTTTCCACAGTTCTTAAATGAATCACTGCAGTTGTTACGTTAGTTGCAAAGTGAATCTGGCTTCCCCATTGACTTTGCTTGTCAGAAGGTTGCAAAAGGGGATCACATGACCCCGGGACACTGCAACCGTCATAAATATGAGTCAGTTTCCAACTGTCGGAATTTTGATCAAATAACCATAGGGGTGCTGCACAGTCATGTTAAAAAACAGTCATAAGTCACTTTTTTTGGCACTGTTGCAATGTCGAACGGTCACTAAATGAACTGTTGTAAGTCAAAGACTATCTGTACTCTATTACAAATTTTCTCAACCTTGACAACATTAAAATGTGTGGACTTCCACTCCCAGAATTCCTCAGCTAGCATACTGGCTGGGGAATTCTGGGAGTTGAAGTCCATTCTTTTTTAAAGTTGCCACGGTTGAGAAACAGTGTTTTAGAAGTTCCCTGAAGTTCCTACAGTCTGAAAAGTCCTCAGACGGAATAGTCTCTTCTTCTTCCTCATTCTGAACAGTGGTCACACTGAAGTCACTGTCACTCCGTTTCTGATTCCTGCCCTCTCAGTTCCTGTTCATTTGGTATTTTGACTCTGGGCTTGGGTGTGTCTGAATCTGTGTATCAATTGCGCATGTCTTTGCACCAGCTTAATTTGACCTGTATTTGCCGTTGAGTGCAGTTTGGGCAATGGATTTAGGACTATTTGAAATCCATCTTGTATTCTGGCAATCTGACTACTTTGGCATCATCAGGATGGGCACTTTGCTGGCCATAGCTGCACCCAGGTCAGTTATACAGTAGTGCAACAGCACCAATCTCCATGCCTCTTTAGGAGAGAGCTCGCTTTGTACATCGCTGTGTTAACGAAAATGTTGCATGTGTGCCTTTCCCCTACTTCCTTGCATATTCTCAAAGGGATGTACCAGTAAGGCCACACTTGGAATACTGCATCCAGTTTTGGTCACCACAATGTGAAAAAGATGTTGAGACTCTAGAAAGAGTGCAGAGAAGAGCAACAAAGATGATTAGAGGACTGGAGGCTAAAACATATAAGGAACGGTTGCTGGAATTGGGTATGTCTAGTTTAATGAAGAGAAGGACGAGGGGGGACATGATAGCAGTCTTCCAATATCTCAGGGGCTGCCACAAGGAAGAGGGAGTCAAGCTATTCTCTAAAGCACCTGAAGGCAGGACAAGAAGCAACGGATGGAAACTAATCAAGGAGAGAATTAACCTAGAAATTTCCTGGCAGAGCAATTAATTGTGGAACAGCTTGCCTTCGGAAGTTGTGGGTGCTCCAACACTGGAGGTTTGAAAGAAGAGATTGGACAAGCATTTATCTAAAATGGTACAGGGTCTCTGCTTGTGCAGGGGGTTGGACTAGAAGACCTCCAAGGTCCCTTCCAACTCTGTTATTCTATTATTCTGTTATGCCTGCAGGACTTTCTGAAAAATTAACCACAGGTCTGTGTGGCCCAGTGGCACACTATCTGAAGGACAACAATTCTGAAAAGCCTGCAACCATGGAAAGAGAAGAGGAATAGAGAAAAAATGTCATGTATATGTTCATATAGCAATAGGAACAGCACTTAG
Source organism: Azemiops feae (assembly GCA_023970755.1). Lineage (NCBI taxonomy): Eukaryota > Metazoa > Chordata > Lepidosauria > Squamata > Viperidae > Azemiops > Azemiops feae. The sequence continues at coordinate 45,894 of JALGBA010000699.1, read as the reverse complement.
ACTTATATACAGCTTCATAGTACTTCACAGCCCTCTCTAAGTGGTTTACAGAATCAGCCTATTGCCCCCCCCCAACAATCTGGGTCCTCATTTTACCGACCTTGGAAGGATGGAAGGCTGAGTCAACCTTGAGCCGGTTAGGATTGAACTCCTGGCAGTGAGTAGAGTTAGCCTGCAATATTGTATTCTAACCACTGTGCCACCACAGCTTTTATACTATATATAGAGGAGGATTGAAGAGTCAGGGTCTGAGATTTTTAAGATGGTGGGTGAGAGGTTAAGTGCTCATGGGAGGAGTACAGACGTTTAACTCTACAAGGAATAAACAAGGGTGTAAACTAGATTGGCAAAGCCATAAAACACCCTGGGAAAACTGGACAAACAATTCTCTGCTGTTGCAGTAAATGAAAGAATGAATGAATGAATGAATGAATGAATGAATGAATGAAGTATACCAAGGAATAAATAAATATGTAGGCAAGATTGGGAAAGCCAGAAAACACCCTGGAAGAACTGGACAAACAGTTCTGTTCTGTTGCAATGAATGAATGAGTGAATGAATGAATGAATGAATGAATGAATGAATGAATGAATGAATGAATGAATGAAGTCTACATTGGCACATCCCCCAGAATTTCATTTAATTGGATAGAGACATTTCCTTTTAATCTGAGGGAGCCAGAAACTTTCAGCTACCTCAAATTAAAAGAGTGGTGGAGGAGAAATGGCATTCATCTACAACTGGTAGGAAGGTGCTGAAATGGCCTCTCTGACAGAAACTCGCCCAAACCCGCTTTCAAAAATGGGCCGTGCCATTCAGGACTTAGCCCCTCCCCAGCCCATCAAGGGCGTGTATTAAAAAGAGAGCACAGTAAAGCTTTACGTATGAGAGAAAATTCTGGATCCAAATGCCCCTGACTTGGGGAACACTTGTTTGCCAAAAAAAATGCTCAGGTTACCAGTAGCGTACCAGTAGTAGAACGCCTTCATGCAGCAAATCCTCCTTGAATTTGCACCCCGATGCTGAAATCAGGCGAGAAATTGAACTTGTAGTGTTGGGTGTGTGAGAAACTGAACAAAGGGACGAAATGGATAAATTCAACCCTCCCTCCCCCAGTCAAGAAAAACACAATGAGGTGGGGGGGGGAGGCAGAGAGAGTGCAATGCACCATTGACTTCAACTAAGCCAGCAACTCCTGGGGGGGGTGTGTGTTGGAGTGGCTCAAAGAGGAAGATGGACAGCTTAAACAAAGTGATCTAATTCTCCGCGGCCCGAGACGCGAGTTTGGGCCCTTTCTCAGCCAGACACAATGGGGAAGCCCTTTGCCCACCACTGGAGTGCATTATCCTACAAGCTGCAAGCTTCCCTCCCTCCCCCTTTCAGATAATGGATGCATTAGTAAGTGTTTTCCTACAGCCCTGCGGTTTTTCCCAGAGGAAAGAAACTTTGTTAGGCAAGACTTGGGTGAAAAACAGGCCCTCCGTTGAGGACCTGTATGCTGCACAAACCAGAAAGAGGGCTGAGAAATTATCTACAGACCCCTCACATCCTGGACATAAACTGTTTCAACTCCTCCCCTCGGGATGCCTCTATAGGGCATTGCATGCCTAAAGCGCTAGACACAAAGTTTTTGACCCCAGGCCATCACTCTGCTAAACACCCAACTACCATAGCACTGTCTTCTGCCTAAAGGTATTTAGATAGAGATAGATAGATAGATAGATAGATAGATAGATAGATAGATAGATAGATAGATAGATAGATAGATAGATAGATAGATAGATAGATAGATAGATAGATAGATAGATAGATAGATAGATATAGATAGGTAGGTAGGTAGATAGATAGGTAGATAGGTAGATAGATAGGTAGGTAGATAGCTGGATGGATAAATTGCTTGATACAGAGATATGGATGCAATAGATGATAGATAGATAGATAGATAGATAGATAGATAGATAGATAGATAGATAGATAGATAGATAGATAGATAGATAGATAGATAGATAGATAGATAGATAGATAGATAGACGGATAGAAGGATAGACGGATAGACGGATAGACGGATAGATAGACAGATAGACGGACGGACGGATGGATGGACAGACGGACAGATGAACGGATGGACAGAGATAGATAGATAGATAGATAGATAGATAGATAGATAGATAGATAGATAGATAGATAGATAGATAGATAGATAGATAGATAGATAGATAGATAGATAGATAGATAGATAGATAAACCTTCATTGTCATTTTTTTCCTGTGGGCACAACGGCACACATTAAAAATGAAATTTAGTTGCTTGCTCTCAAGTGTACACATACATAACAAACATTTGAAACATACTATATACAACATATGTGTAGACCTACGCCCTTACATATAAGTAACATACAAATATTAATCACTGTCCATCCTGAATATTTATTTATTTATTTACCCATGTAGTAGGCTGTATTGCTATTATCCTTGTCATCTTTCTCATCTTCTCATCTTTCTCACCTCATCTTTCCTACTACCTTCTCCTATTACCGGTAGTATCTTATGACTTATCACTTGCTATTTGTACCTTATGATATATGGTTTTATTTTATGATTTATGATCTATGGTTTATCACTTTGTTGTTTGTATGTACACTGAGAGCTTATGCACGGGAGACAAATTCCTTGTGTGTCCAATCACACTTGGTCAATAAAGAATTCTATTCTATTCTATTCTATTCTATTCTATTCTATTCTATTCTATTCTATTCTATTCTATTCTATTCTATTCTATTCTATTCTATTCTATTCTATTCTATTCTATTCTATTCTATGCATAACCAAGATGAGGAGAAACAGACTCTCCTTTCTATGACTTTCTCCTTTCTGCCCTCCATTCCCCACAGTCTTCTCTTCCCCAAACTCTGGACTTGCCCCCAAACAGCTATAAATATTCAAACCACGTGGGGAGGGCTGGGGAGCGAGAAAGAAAGAAAAGACGCAGCTGGAAACTTTTGTTACTTGCAGAGATTGTTTAGTTTTCTGCCTGAGCATTGTTCAGGCTGAACAGCCTCCTGACAAATGGCTAGGGAATGGGGTTTTATTTCCCATCTACCCCCACCATCCCTTCGTTCGGGGAGAGGTGTCTACCAACAGGCAGGCCTTCTGAATAGCTTCACAGCAGCTCACTGCCTGGGATTCCAAGAGAAATTTTGTGACAGGGTTCGTAGCCAGCTAGATGGAAGACCAAGGGTTTGCATTCCCACGTTCTGTGCTCAGAACTGTTCTTCTTGGTTGGTTCTGGAGTGGATTGGCTGGTGTGCCACCCAGATCTCAAAGTTACTTTGTGGTTCAATGTACAGGTAGTCCTTGACTTATGACCACAGCTGGACCCAACATTTCAGTTGCTAAGCGGGACACCTATGAAGTGAATTTTGCCCCATTTTACGACCCTTCTTGGCACAGTTGTTAAGTGAATCACTGCAGTTGTTAAGTTAGTAACACGGTTGTAAAGTGAATCTGGCTTCCCTATAGACTTTGCTTGTCACCTAATCAGTCAATCAGTCAATCAGTCAATCAGTCAATCAATCAATAAAGCAGTGTTCAGGTTTCTTACCATTTCCATTTTTCTACCTTGAATGTTCCATGTGAATAGAAAAAAAGATGAGATACAAATCAGCTTTAGGTAGTCCCCAACATACAACAGTTCATTTAGTGACCGTTCAAAGTTACAACAGCATTGGAAAAAGTGACTTATGACTGATCTTTACACTTACGACCTTTGCAGCATCCCCATGGTCACGTGATCAAAATTTGGGCGCTTGGCAACTGGCATGTATTTGACAGTTGCACTGTCCCGGGATCATATGATTCCCCTTTTGAGAGCTTCTGACTAGCTAGAGTCAATGGGGAAGCCAGATTCACTTAACAACCGTGTTACTAACTTAACAACTGCAGTGATTCACTTAACAACTGTGGCAAGAAAGTTTGTAAAATGGGGCATAACTCACTGAACAAATCAATCAATCAGAATAGAGCTGGAAGGGATCTTGGAGGTCATCTAGTCCAACCCCGTGCTCAAGCTACCTATACCATTTCAGACAAATGGCCGTCCAATCTCTTTTAAAAACTCCAGTGATGAAGCAGCCAAAACCTCTGAAGGCAACTTCTGTTCCACTGGTTAATTGTTCTCACTGTTAGGACATCTCACTTAGCAACATAAATGTTGGGCTCAATTGTAATTGTAAGTCGAGGACTACCTGTCATTATAGGTAATTACTTACACGTACGACTATCACTTCCCCTGGATTTAATCATTTCTCTTTATCTTCTCAGAATAAGAATGTATGAATGGAGACTCAAGATTAGGCCTTTTTCTAGGTGTCTGCCTTTGCTCTGAAGGAAATTTCCATCTTTCTTATCGGTCTTGCCAGTCCCAGGCAAAAATGGTTTTATTTCCAGGCTGCAAATTAATTTAGTTTTAACTTTTTCCATAAACAGGATTTAATGCTAGTCTTCTCTCCATTTGATTCCATTGGCCACATCCTGAATATTTGCCTGTTGTTTTCTCCTAAAAAGCGTTGCCCATAGGGTTATTGTGTGTATATTTGTGTCTGTGTTTATGTGTGTACATGTATTTGGACTGGAGATAACAGCAAGGCAGAAAGAGGGAAAAAAATCTTTCTTCCAGGAAGGGAGGGAGGGAGGATAAAAAAGAAGGAAGGAAGGAAGGAAGGAAGGAAGGGAGGGAGAGAGGGAGGGAGGAATGGAATGCAATGCAATGGCAGCCAGCATTAGCCAGTCCTCCAGATCCAGACTGCTCATGGATTCACTGATTGCGTCATTTCAGCCAAGTCCAACCTCTGTTCAGCATTCAAGAATTCAGATTCAAGCCTTTTACATCCTCTGTCCAAATACACCCAATGAAAGAGAATCCCCATCTCTCTGGGCAACCCCATTTTCCACAAGGAAATTCCTTGCATTTGCTGTTCAGAAAACTGTACAAACTCCCCCAGTGCTTGCTAAATTTTCATGCATGCCACAAACGGAGGAGCGGTTATTTCTCCGATTTATACCCTGTGAACACAGGAGCAGAGAGCAATTGTATCAGCAATACTTAAGGTTAAATAAGTTTGAATGGGAATGTAAATGAAATTTCAGGGACTTTTCTAACCTGGCTCCATTCTCTCTATTTTGGGAAAAGGTGGTCCCCAGTCAGAGACCCACAGGAATGCTGTAGTGTTGAATGTCGTTTCTGGGGCTAGAGACACAAACCCTATTAAAGAGCAATAAACTGACCTCATTTAAACAAAAGGGTTTGTAAAAACAGCAGGGATCTGTGTTTTAAGATGGAGCACAAAGCAAACAAGAGTAAGGATGAATACAAAGCAGCATTTCCCAACTTTGGCCCGGTCAACTCCCAGAATTCCCTAGTCAGCGTATAAATTTCCCCATGTTGGCTAGAGAATTCTGGGAGTTAGTTCATATTAACTTTCTCCATGCTGGCTGGGGATTTCTGGGAGTTGAAGTCCACGTGTCTTAACGTTGCCAAAGTTGACAAGCTGATTGTAGCTATTTAAGCCAGTGGACGTTCTTCACAAATCCCAGAACTTTTTCCTCTTAGTCTAGCAATGTCCTAAAAATCCCATCTCATTCCATCACTCCAGTTCCCCAAGTATCCAGAAGCCCGACATTAAGGAACCGCCATCTTCTGGATCTGATCTTTTTTTCTTTTCACCCAATAGTGAATTTTTTTTTCTTTTCACCCAACAGTGAAATGAATCATGAAATTAGTGAAATCAGACCTGGGAAACTAGTTCTAAAAGCCCTCCTTTGAAAGAAACAGCAAATTTCTTTTAGCTTAACTCATCCCACAGACTAACGTACTCAGGAAAAATATCTCGGAGCGAGAGAATTCATGCACGCCACATAAATGCTTTTTCACTAAAATCCACCTCTTTCCCAGCCTACTCTTGTCTCCTTCCTGGGGGTGAGATGGGCGTCTTTACCTTGACCTTGATGACGACCTGGCCAGACATTGGGGGTGTTTTGCAGGCTACTGGACACTTTTTTTTTTGGAGGGGTTCAGGCTGTCTCTGTTTCTCTCCCCCCCCCCTTTTTTTTTCCACATTTTGTTTTTGTCCTGCTTCCTTGCCTTGACAAAAGGCGGCGAGGGCGGGGAGGGGGAGCTTTGCCAGGCTTAAGCAAATTGACGGTGAAATTAGCGTCACCTCGCCTCTGTGTGCTAAACAAATGCACTCTGAATGAGGACGTGGGCTGGGTATATATTAGCACATGGGGATGACCTCTGTCGAGGGGTGCCTTCGCCACAGCCGCTCTGGCGGGCGTGGGAAAATCGGCCGAGCCTTTTTCACAGCTGTTCTGACCGGCCAGCCGAGCCAATCGGCAGGCCCCGAGACCCCTCTTTTGGCCTGCTTCCATTGACTCTTTCAATCGGGCTCTTTCTCTCGCTCCCCACCATCTTTCCAAGAAAAAAAACAAAAACCGACGGCATTGTTCCAGGCGGGCCCTGGGTTGCATAGAAATCCCGCTAGCCTCTCGCTCGCCTGGAAAAGTTGAGAAGAGCAGTGGTGCCCTCAATCAATCCCCACATGATGCAAGGGGCCTGGCATGGGGGGGAAGGGTGTGAGCAGAGACGGGAGCCTGGCCCAAGATCCAAAGAAGGGGACCCAGCCTGCTATTTCAGGGAAGGCTGCTCGGCTTCCAAACAGGCAGTCCTCGACTTGTGACATAATTGAGTCCAAAGTTTCTGTTCCTAAGCAAGACAGCGGTTAAGTGTCTTGCCCCATTTTGTGACATTTTGTGCCCCATTTGTTAAGTGAGTTACTGCAGTTGTGAAGTGAACCATTCGGACATTAAGTGAACCTGGTTTTCTCCGTTGCCTTTGCTTGACAGAAGGTTACAAAGAATAGAACAGAACAGAACAGAACCTTGGAGGTCTTCTAGTCCAGCCCCCTGCTCAAGCAAGAGAATCTATACCATTTCAGACAAGTGACTGTCTAGACTCTAGCCCAGTGGTGGCGAACCTATGGCACGGGTGCCAGAGGCGGCACTCAGAGCCCTCTCTGTGGGCACGCGCGTCGTCGCCCCAGTCCTAGGCCTTCAGCTGGGTTTTATAAAACCTTTTCGCTTTAGGCATCTGCCGCCGTGTGGAAAAAAAAAAAAGGTTCAATCAGTCAATTTCAACTTCTTGCGGGGAAAAAAAAGATCTTGCAAAGTTGAAATTGATTGATTGAACTTTTTAGTCCCACCCAGTCTGCCCTTACCACCGCAGCCACACCCACCCAATTGGCCACACCCAGCCAATGGGCCACACCCACCCGGCACTCGACGATGCATAAGTGGGTTTTGGGTTGCAATTTGGGCACTCAGTCTCTAAAAGGTTCGCCATCACTGGTCTAGACTCTAGCCTCTTCTTAAAAACCTCCAGTGATGGAGCGCCCACGATTTCTGGAGGCAAGCTGTTCCACTGGTTGATTGTCCTCACTGTTAGGAAGTTTCTCCTTAATTCCAGGTTGCTTCTTTCTTTGGTCAATTTCCAACCATTGTTTCTCATCCTGCCCTCTGGTGCTTTGGAGAATAGTTTGATGCCCTCTTCTTTGTGGCAGCCCCTCAAATACTGGAATATTGCTATCATGTCATCCCTGTTTCTTCTTTTCTTTTGACTAGCCAAACCCAAGTCCTGCAGCCGTTCTTCATATGTTTTAGTCTCCAGGCCAAATCAAGCTATTCTCCAAAGCACCTGAAGGCAGGACAAGAAGCAACGGATGGAAACTAATCAAGGAGAGAAGCAACCTAGAATTAAGGAGAAATTTCCTGACAGTTAGAACAATTAATCAGTGGAAAGGCTTGTTTCCAGATGTTATGGGTGCTCCAACACTGGAATTTTCTAAGAAGAGATTGGACAACCATTTGTCTGAAATGGTATAGGATCTCCTGCCTGCACAGGGGATGGACTAGAAGACCTCCAAGGTCCCGTCCAACTCTGTTATTCTGTTAAATGGTCATCAGATGACCCCAGGGCAGTGCAACTGCCATAAATATATGCCAGTTGCCAAACATCTCAATTTTGACCATGTCCATGGGGCTGCTGCAACGATCGTAAGTGTGAAAAACAGCCACAAGTCACTTTTTTCAATGCTGTTGTAACTTTGAATGATCACTAAACGAATGCTTGTAAGTCAAGGGCTATCTGTATGGGGCACTGCTAAGACACATTCCTGCGAGATATGTTCAAGCACTAATCAAAGGCTAGAAAGGAGTTGCCCCCCTGCAAGTTAGCCAGACAAAGGTATAAGAAAATGTTAGTACTTAAAAAACCCAAAAGAGGTGGGATTTTGAATAGGTCAGGAACAGACTCAAGCCGGAGGGAACTAAATGAGGCTGCCATAAAAATACTCTAATAAAAAGAAAACTTAGGTGCTACAGCTAGTTCTCATTGAGCAACCACAGTTAAGACTAGCAACATAAGGTAAGGAAAACAGTTACTGAGACATCATGATTTTATGATCTGACTTCAGCTGTCTTTTGCTCTGTGGACCTGTGAAGGCTGTAAATACAAAAATTGGTCAGAAATTCACTTTTTCATCACTGTTAGTCTGCAAATAGTTGCTAAACCAGGCATGAGGACTACCTATATTTATTATCCTGTCCAAAGCAGTTTTAGTTAGACTATCAATTGCAATCATTGATGTCTTGCTTGTAGGACGCCTATAAGCTAACTCATTGGCCGCTGGAGTTAAGCAGGCCTTTGATCTGATCTGGAAAGGCTCTTCTTTCACAACAGGCTTGCGAGGTAAGCTAAACCTATGCTGGTAACTCTCTCAATATCCCAGTAAGCACTGTGATTAGGTGACAGCCGACTTGGCATAGTGGTTAAAGACACTGGGCTAGAGATGGGCCCAACTGTAAATTTTAATTTGGGCCAGTCACCCTCTCAGTCATTAGGAAGAAGACAAGGGCAAACTACTTCTGAACATTTCGCTAAGAAAACCCCAGGGACTAGTCACAAAAAACCCAAAACAGACCACTATGGTTAAACAGATTCAAACGTAGACCTGTCTCATCTGTGGCTGGAAGAATAGAATAGAATAGAATAGAATAGAATAGAATAGAATAGAATAGAATAGAATAGAATAGAATAGAATAGAATAGAATATGGAAAGGAATAAGAATAGAATAGAATATGGAAAGGAATAAGAATAGAATAGAATAGAATAGAATAGAATAGAATAGAATAGAATAGAATAGAATAGAATAGAATAGAATAGAATAGAATAGAATAGAATAGAATAGAATAGAATATGGAAAGGAATAAGAATAGAATAGAATAGAATAGAATAGAAGAATAGAATAGAATAGAATAGAATAGAATAGAATAGAATAGAATAGAATAGAATAGAATATGGAAAGGAATAAGAATAGAATAGAATAGAATAGAATAGAATAGAATAGAATAGAATAGAATAGAATAGAATAGAATAGAATAGAATAGTTGGAAGGGATCTTGGAGGTCTTCTAGTCCAACCCCCTACTCAGGCACGAAACCCTATACCCTTTCAGACAAATGGTTGTCCAATCTCTTCTTAAAAACGTCCAGTGTTGGTGCATTGACAAGGACAAATAATACAGGTGGGCTAAAAAAAAATCTAAAATAAAATCAAGAGTTTTTGGAACCTCGGGCTCAGTGTTTTATTGAGGCTTGCATTAATCAAATAACACCAAAGCACAAGGAAAGTTCAAGACTCCTTTGGTGTGATGTTGATGGGTTAATGCATTCTTTTTTTTTTTGCAGTGTTTCACCAAAAATTACATGAGCATTGCTTTAAAACACTAGGAGATTTCCTATTCCTCCAAAGATCTACCTCATCCAGTATCCTACCGATAAAGGAGAATTTTTGTGGCTCAGGGTTGAAATGAGGGGTCCTTAGTTTGGATAATGAAACGTCTGCAAGAAAGCAACCAAGCTCAGACAACACCAAGAACCCCTCAATCTAGTATCCTGTTTCGATCATTACCAATCTTTGCAGCCCTAGGGAGTGACCTAACCCAGAGGTCCCCAACCTTTTGGGCAACAGGGACCGGTTCCATGGAGAAAGGTTTTTCCACGACTGGAGAGTGTATGGTTTTGTGTGTTGCCTGCATCCCACGAATGGGGCTTGCTTGTTTGTGCGGACCAGTTGCTGGCATGCCGCGGCCCAGTACAGTCCACAGACCGGGGGTTGGGGACCCCTGACCTAACCTATTAATCCAGTTGCATAGTTTGTTTCAGAGCCGGCATGCACAGAAGCATCCATTTTTGTCCCGTGTCATTTTTGCTAGGACTGTAAAAGTACAACTTTCAGTCAAGTTTTATTTTGGTTTTTCTGTCATTGCTTTCCCCTTGGCCCATGATTAGATCACGGTTAGCTTTTCAAAATGTTTTTGAGATGATTGCTCTTTTTTGCTTCGTTCCAGAACAATGGACCCCAAGAATGACAATTCAGTTAGTTTAATTCTCATACAGATTCTCAGAGGCAAGAGTTAAAAATGACATAATAGCAGGAGGGTAACATGTATTTTTCTTGGGGAAAAACCATCTGGGTATCTGAGAACTTTATACACCTGATAAGACCCAACTTGACAATTTTGCCTCTTGAATACTTGACTTTAGCAATCAGTTTTTATTTTCTACATTAATTATTTTATCTCTGACTTGGGTTTTATGCATTTTTAATATGTTGTTCTTTTAAAATGCAGAATAAGTACCATTGCTTCTCAAATCCAGGTTATCTTTTGGTGGACATCAATTCAACCTAAAACACCAAGATAGGGGGGGGGGGAAACATATTTTTTTTCAGCTAAGTAAATGACCAGTGTATCTCTAGAAAGCAGTATAGAGAGTTCAAGGGATTGTAAGTTTATGGAATACTGATGGGCAAAGCCACATTCTTTCTGCGTTCTCAGAATTGGCAAAATTATGTTGTTGGGGGGAAAAAATGCATTATTTTTCTCTTCTTCTCCCTTGTATAAAAAGATGGAGGGGAAAAGTGCATTAAGCCTCTGCTTGGGAATGCACTTATTTCAGAAAAAATAAAACATATTTTTTTTATTAAAAAAACCCCCAAGAAATAAAAGACATCAGAAAATTTTAGCCCCAGCCCTAAACTCCTGAAAGCCTGTATCCTATTTCCAACAGCGATCAGCAAAATATTGTATAGGTAGTCCTCAACTTATGACCACAATCGAGCCCAAAATTTATGTTGCTAAGCGAGACGGTTCCTAAGTGAATTTGCCCCATTTTCTTGCCACAGTTGTTAAGTGAATTGCCGCAGTTGTTAAGTTAGTAATGTTATATTGTTACGTGAATCTGACCTCCCCATTGACCTTGCTTGTCAGAAGGTCACAAAAAGGAATCACATGACCCCGGGAGACTGAAACCATCATAAATATGAGTAAGTTACCACCCATCTGAATTTTGATCACGTGACCATGGGGATGCTACAACGGTCATGTGAAAAATGGTCATAAGTCACTTTTTTCAGTGTCCTTGTAAGTTCAAACAGTCACTAAATTAACTTTTGTAAGTTGAGGATCACCTGTACTACTTCTGAGAAACCCCAAAGGAATGCATGAAGGTATCTTCCCTCCACAGGGATTCAGAAAGTGGATGCTTCTGTGCATGCCAGCTCTGAGAACAAACTATGCAACTGGATTAATAGGTTAGGTCACTCCCTAGGGCTGCAAAGATTGGTAATGATCAAAGTTGAGACTCTAGAGCAGTGGTGGCGAACCTATGGCACGGGTGCCAGAGGCGGCACTCAGAGCCCTCTCTGTGGGCACACGCGCTGTCGCCCCAGTCCTAGGCCTTCAGCTGGGTTTTAGAAAACCTTTTCGCTTTAGGCCTCCGCCGCCGTGTGCACACACAAAAAAAGGTTCAATCAGTCAATTTCAACTTCTCGCGGGGAAAAAAAAGATCTTGCAAAGTTGGAATTGATTGATTGAACTTTTTAGTCCCACCCAGTCTGCCGTTACCACCGCAGCCACGCCCACCCAATGGGCCACGCCCACCCAATGGGCCACGCCCACCCAATGAGCCATCCCCACCCGGCACTCGACGATGTATAAGTGGGTTTTGGGTTGCAGTTTGGGCACTCAGTCTCTAAAAGGTTCACCATCACTGCTCTAGAGTCGAGAAAGAATACATGTTGAGACTCTAGAAAGGGTACAGAAAAGAGCAACAAAGATGATCAGGGGACTGGAGGCTAAAACGTATGAGGAACGGTTGCTGGAATTGGGTATGTTTAGTTTAACGAAGAGAAGGACGAGGGGGGAAATGATAGCAGTGTTCCAGTATCTCAGGGGCTGCCACAAAGAAGAGGGAGTCAAGCTATTCTCCAAGGCGCCTGAAGGCAGGACAAGAAGCAACCGATGGAAACTAATTAAGGAGAGAAGCAACCTAGAAGTAAAGAGAAACTTCCTGACAGTTAGAACAATTAACCAGTGGAACAACCTGCCTCCAGAAGCGGTGAATGCTCCAACACTGGAAGTTTTTAAGAAGAGGCTGGACAGCCATTTGTCTGAAATGATATAGGTCGGGTTTCTTGCCTGAGCAGGAATAGATGACCTCCAAGATCCCTTCCAACTATTATTATTACTATTATTATTATTATTGTTGTTGTTGTTGTTGTTGTTGTTGTTATTGTTATTATAGGATACTAGATTGACGGGTTCTTGGTGCTGTCTGAGCTTGGTTGCTTTCTTGAAGACGTTTCATTATCCAAACTAAGGACCCCTCATTTCAACCCTGAGCTACAAATATTCTCCTTTATCGGTAGGATACTGGATTAGATAGATCTTTGGAGAAGTAGGAAATCTCCTACTGTTTTAAAGCAATGCTCATGTAATTTTCGGTGAAACATTGCAAAACAAAATATATGAATGCATTAACCCATCAACATCACACCAAAGGAGTCTTGAACTTTCCTTGTGCTTTGGTGTTATTTGATTAATGTAAGCCTCAATAAAACACTGAGCCCGAAGTTCCAAAAACTCTTGATTTTATTTTAGATTTTTTTTTATCCCACCTGTATTATTTGTACCTGTACTACTTCCGAGAAACCCCAAAGGAATGCATGAAGTTATCTTCCCTCCACAGGAATTCAGAAAGAGGATGCTTCTCTGCATGCCAGCTCTGAGAACGAACTATGCAACTGGGTTAATAGGTTAAAAAGCAGGTTAAAGTAACTGGAACCAAAGAAAGCAATTTCACTGCCTTGCTGGGTCCGATCAAAATGGATCTTTCTCCCTTCAGCCTAAAGGAGCAAAGTTTAAGAGAATACCTGGAACTGAATTGCTAAACCAAATGGGACTAGTCAAGAGTAACTACTCATACCGGTAGTCCTCCACTTATGACAATAGGGACCGGAACTTCTGTCACTAAGCGATATGGTCATTAAGTGACTTGTTCCTGATTTTGTGACCTCTTTTGCCATTTTGTCATTAAACGAATCACACAGTTGTTAAGTGAATCTGGCTTTCCCCCATTGACTTTGCTTGTCAGAAGCCCCCTGGGAAGGTCACAAACGGCAATCACAGGGTTAAAAACATCGGGGCTGCTAAGTGCCTGAATTCTGATCATGTGACCATGGGATGCTACAACTGTTGAAAATGCAAGGACCGGTCGTAATATTTTCAGTGCCATTGTAACTTGGAAAGGTCATTAAACAAATGGCCAAATGTCAAGGACCATATTCAGATGGATGATGGAATAAGCATGTTTCCTTTAGATTTAGCATGGCTGACTCGGGAATTTGAGTAGCTAACGTCCACATATCTTAAAGTTGTTGAGGTTATAATAATAATAATAAAGTTGGAAGGGACCTTGGAGGTCATCTAGTCCAACCCCCTGCTCAGGCAGGAAACCCTATACCATTTCAGACAAATGGCTGTCCAATCTCTTCTTAAAAACTTCCAGTGTTGGAGCATTTACAGCTTCTGAACGCAGGTTGTTCCACTGGTTAATTGTTCTAACTGTTGGGAATCATTGATTTAGACAAAACGGCTTAGTCGTTGTACAAGCTTGTGAAATGGCAGTCTAGACCCCTCCCAAAATTTTATTCATTTTTATTAATTGCCAAACTCCAATTGTTGTGCTGCAGAATCTACTTCTGCTGCAGATCCTACTTTTAAGGAGGGGATTGGACTAGATGACCTCCAAGGCATACTTGAAGCAGCAAGCATCTTAAGATCCTCAGATTCTGATTTAACAGGAGTCAAAACGTGTTGAAGCAAAATATTATTGGCAAGTGACAGATTCCCCCCCCCTCCTTTATTAATGTTTCTCTCTGGCAGCAATTAGTATTTTGAGTTAGGTCACCTCTCAGGTGAGATGTTAGCCAGCGGGGCTAAGAGCCAAGAACAGACCTGCCCATTGGGAAAGCCTTAAATTCTTCTTTAAAAGCACTCCAGGCTGGTGGCCATTACCAAGAAGATCTTATGGCAAAAGTTTTGACACATTAACAGTGTAGTGGGGAGACAGGCCTTCGGAGTCTGCGAGGAGAATCACGTTTCCAAAATCACAAACCTCCCTTTGGCAGCACTTATATGCATTTTGGAGTTTTCAAGCAGACTTTGTCCACAAACAAGCCGATCTCTTGAAACAGGCCTGAATGCATTTTATCTTTGGTTTTGCCTCAAATCCAAAACCATCGTTAAGGCAGAATTCCCCACCAAATCGGCTGCAGAATGATTGAATGCTATTCTTTGGAGGGCTGGGCGTTACAGGTAGTCCTCAACTTACGACCACAATTGAGCCCAACATTTATGTTGCTTTTTGAGACAGTTGTCAAGCGAGTTTTGCCCCGTTTTACTGCAGTGCCTGGGGAATTCTGGGAGTTGAAGTTCCCGCGTCTTAAAGTTACCACATTTGAGGAAAAACTGAACTAGAGTCAAGCCAGGAGTTACTGTTACTGTTGCCAGCATCTAATTAGTTCTTCGTAGACACTCAACATTTAGTAAACTCAAGCCTGGATAATAGCCATCTCTGATGACTCTTTAGCAACCAGACATGTATATAACAATCATATAATTTCCCAAGCTCTGCCAGCAAGTGCCAAGCTATTCAAGTCAAACTAATTATTGAGTGGCTAGTGTATTATTTATAACAGAATAACAGAGTTGGAAGGGTCCAGCGGTCCCCAACCTTTCTACCTTGGTGGCCCGGCGCAGGAGCGTGTGAGTGGCAGGTGCAAAAATGTGCACACACAGCTCCATTTGTGCAAGAGACACACGTGCCCTCCACTCGCACGAATGGAGCTTTACATGCCAGCGCAAGCACCTCCTGCTCATGAGCTTCATGCATGCACACTTACCCATTTCTCCCGCGGCCCATTTTTCAAATGAGCCACAGCCCGGGGTTAGGGATCCCTGTTCTAATCCAACCCCTTGCTCAAGCAGGAAACCCTATATCATTTGGAACAAATGGTTGCCCAATCTCTTCTTTAAAACTTCCAGTGTGGAGCACCCACAACATCTGGAGGCAAGTCGTTTCACTGATTAATTGTTCTAACTGTCAGGAAATTTCTCTTTAGTTCTAGGTTGCTTCTCTCCTTCTCTTTTCCATCCGTTACTTCTTGTTCTGCCTTCAGGTGCTTTGGAGAGTAGGTTTACCCCCCTCTTCTTTGCGGCAGCCCCTTAGATATTGGAACACGGCTGTTATGTTACCCCTAGTCCTTCTTTTCATTAGACTAGATATACCGAATTCCTGCAAGCCCTTCATCATATGTTTTAGCCTCCAGCCCCCTGATCATCTTTGTTGCTCTTCTCTGCACTCTTTCTACAGTCTCATCATCTTTTTTACATCATAGCGACCAAAACCTATCTGGATCTTCTTCCAAGTGTTTCCTTCCCTGGTGGTTTGGTGGACTCTGATGTCAAGACTTGAACCCAGGGCCTTTTGTATTGGCATTGGCCACCGCCAATCAGTGCTTTCCAATTTTTCTCCCCACTATGGCTTCAGTCTAGCCTGGGACATAATTTGCTGAAATGGAAAAATGGGAGTTGACCTCTCTCTGAGTTGCTTGAACTGCGAGATGGGCAGCAAATCGACTTGATAAATAAATAAAAAACAAAAAAAAAGAGGAGACTGAGGACAGGGAGAAGTTCCCTGGAGATGGGGGCTCCATTAGGAGTCCGAAAGCTCAGAAGACAAAACCTCGGGTCCCGGTGAGCCACCCAGATGGGATCCTGCAGAATCCCTCTTATCAAAAGCATTAGTTGGAATGAGATCCTGTGGGAAAGACGCCCCAATATATCCCACAGTCCGGAGTGGCTTCAGGACAAGGTGGGCAGCACAAAAGTCATAAAATAATAAAATAAAATAAAAATAAAAATAAGATAAACGTCAGAAAGGAATAGACCAAAACTTGCCTTTATAACTTAGTTCCAAACGTTTTTCACTCAGCACGGAGTTAATTGTCTACAAATTATGTCAAGCTCCTTGCAAGTTTGAGGTAGAGGTTGGGTAAGTTTTACTAGATAGACTAGACAAGGAGCACGCTAGATTGGCTAATTCTACTTTACAGGTAGTCCTCGACTTACAACAGTTCATTTAGTGACTGTTCAAAGTTATGGCACTGAAAAAAGTGACTTATGAACATTTTTCACAATTATGACCATTGCAGCATCCCCATGGTCACGTGATGAAGATTCGGATTCTTGGCAACTGACACGGACACAGGTGCAGTGTCCCGGGATCACGTGATCAGTTTTTGCGACCTTCTGACAAGCAAGGTCAATGGGGAAGCCAAATTCACTTAGCAGCCATGTTAATAACAACTGCAGTGATTTAATTAACAACTGTGCCAAGAAAGGTCGTAAAATGGGGGGAAACACACTTAACAAATGTCTTGCTTAACAACAGAAATGTTGGGCTCAAACATTTTGGGGGCAAAAAAGTCAAAATAATGTCCACCTCTACAGACTGAAGCTCTGCCCCTTTTATGTGTATTGATTCACCTAAAAGGAGCAAAGCATCCATTGTGAAAGGAGTGGACGCCATCTTAATTTTTTTGAACCCAGAACTCATCTGGAGACGTTGCCCTCCTATGTGTGAAAGCAACACAGTTGCCTCTTTTCTTCCTTGCCAGTCATCTCTATCTATCCACACAACTACCACTCATTCCTGTCTATCAAGCCACAAACATTTGATTAACCAGCCAAGATTCTCACAGTGATAGAAATAAGGACAAATTTCCTAACAGTGAGAACAATTAATCAGTGGAACGGCTTGCCTTCAGAAGTTGTGAGTGCTCCATCACTGGAGGTTTTTAAGAAGAGATTGGATAGTCATTTGTCTGAAATTCTATATAGGGTCTCCTGCTTGAGCAGGGGTTGGACTAGAAGACCTCCAAGATCCTTTCCAACTGGTATTCTGTTACATTATATAGTTCTGAACTCAAAACTCAGTGAGAAAAGAGCTTGAAGAAATCTAATAGCTCCAGGCTAACTCCATCATTTTAAGACAGGGGTTTGGCATTCTTTACTATTCACACTCTCTTATGCAAATTTCCTGATGAAGATGGCCATTTGCAGGGCTGACTTCCTGTTGAAGAAAATGTATTCAGCTTACAGTGCCCCAGCCCTAATTTTTTCTTCACAGTTTGCAGCAGAGCATTAAAATGAGGGCCTTATACATAAGCTATCATACATGATAGCTGGAAGCCATTAACCATCATAGGCCATTGAGCAAACAGCAGTTGGTTCCTATTGATGCAACTAAGCTGGAATATACCAAATATTTTCAAATATCTTCAAGTCCCGCAGAGCAATTACACTCTGTCCTAAAGGGCAATAACTGAAGCTTGGTTGGTCTTGAAATTCTAAGCAGAGTCAGACCTGGTTAAGGTCTGGATGGGAGACAACCAGGAAACTCTAGGCTTTCTAGACTGAAAATTCATTACATAAACCAGAAGAAGTCAATTGCAAACTGTTTTCGTATTGTGACCAAGAAAAATGTAGAATAACAGAATAACAGAGTTGGAAGGGACCTTGGAGGTTTTCTAATCCAACTCCTTTCTCAAGCAGGAGACCCTATACAATTTCAGACAAATGGTTGTCCAATCTCTTCTTAAAATCCTCCGGTCTTGGTGCTTCTGAATACAAGCCATTCCGCTGATTAATTGTTCTCACTCTCAGGAAATTTCTCCTTAGTTCTAGGTTGCTTGTCTCCTTGATTAGTTTCCATCCGTTGCTTCTTGTCCTGCCTTCAAGCGCTTTTGCAGATATCTTCCTGCAGAATTCCAGAAGTTCAGTTATCTTGACAAGAGTTTTTAGTTTAAAAACAATTCACCAGAAATGTTGACCATCCTAGCATAAAAAAGTTATATAAAGAACTTTTGAAAGAATGTTAATAAAGTAGAGCTTACTGCAAAAGGAGTAAGGAAAATAATGGGCTAACACCAGATCACCCCCTGACACCAGATTACAAAATACGTTAAGGAAGAAAATGAAGAAGAGATGAGAATTTCATTGTTTCTTTAAAAAAAAATTATCAAAAATTATAATTGCATTCTAGGCAAGACAGAAAGCGCTTCATTAAAAAAAAAAAACACAATTGCAAATTTCACATATTGAGAAATTTGTGGGTTAATTTCCATTTCTTATTGTCAAGTTCAGCGAAACATTTTTTAAAATAGAACCACACAGAAATAGTTCATATACGTTGCTACAGATTCCAGCCTTGTTTACAATTTTCCTCAAGATACACAATCTGGGCAAATAATGAGCAGCAAAGTGATTAACTTCATTATTTTCATGAATGTTAACAATTTAGCAGTGCCCTTTTTTTTCCACACAGAAAGATGTACATGTTCTTGGAGATTGTACTGGGAGATTTAGAGAACTACATATTTTAAATGAGAATCAGAAATACTACCTTCCTGCCTTGATTTAAAAATGCTAAATTAGATAAGTTTGAATACAAAAGCGATTTTAATTTTTCTCCCTGTCTCTAATTTGGAAGGGTGTGAGTTATCCACTGGGGGAGTTGTGCCCAGCTTTTAAAAACCTGGCTTTAAATCTCTACATATTTTAAGCCAAATTTATGATGGTAAATTAAAGCCGTCGTTTCTCTTTCTCTCTCTTCGGCCTTCATTGTTATTTGAATAACCACTCTGGCTGAATTTCACCAGCAAAATAGGGAAGAATTTGAGTCTTATCACTCTGGATAAGATCGACAATTTTCAGAGTTCCTAACTGGCGTTAAAATAACTTGCAGTTAAAATACTCAAATGCAGGGGGGGGGGATCAATAAAACATAAAGTAAATCGGAAGAGGAAACACAACTGAAATAAATTTAATAAATAAAAATAAATAAATATGTATTGAATATGTCCTTTGGGGATGCTCAGTCGGAATATTGCTTGCTCCCCCCCCCCAAATAAATGATCCAATAGCTAAATACTCTATCCAATCCTGGACATTTCTGTTAAAGAAGTCACATTATGTTTTCTGGGGTTTATTCCTGGGCAAATGGGCACAAGACTAAAAACTTAATCAAATGCAAAGGAGCAATTGGCACGTCTGTTCTTGCAAAACGTGAATTCCTGCCTGGTTAGGACTAGAAGAATGGGCTGATTATTTTGGACATATTTGTTCTTGGTTGCCATTTGCAAAGCTCAAGATCCAAAGAGGTTCCGCATTAAAGCTACGGAGAATGCCAAAGTAGTAATGTTGCAGCGCTCTGACCCACTTGAACAAATGAGGGTCCCTTTTTTTAAAAAACAGAGAGCAAGGGAGATACAAAAAGATTTTAGAACAGTTTGCAATACGGAGAACGTAAACCTTGAAGAAAGGCAGATGAGAGAAAGTGCTTTTCTTTCAACTAGAAAACGGGTGAATTGAAAAGACATTTCCCGAAATTTAAATGTTTTACACATTTAGATTCCTGCTTCCCTATTTTGCATGTACTGTACATATCTGGGTGTATTATGTTTAACTTTGCAGGGGAAAGGTAGAATTATGTTGGAAGAGAAGAATATAAACATGCTATAGAGTCTCTTTGGAAAAGGGGAGTCCAGGACGCAAATGAGAATTATTTGCACTTGAAATGAACCACTAATTTATTTAGGAAATAGGCAGCTATTGATTAGTATGGGTATATATTTAGGGCAGGTGAATCTGTCAAGATTAGTTTCTCACTTTTTCATGTCTACTTGCCAATGTTGGTTTCCCTCAATGTTTTATCTTCTCCATTTATACATTCAATTTATCCATTTTCTATACTAAGCTGAGAATTTTAATAATAAAATGTATAGTCACTTTTGTGCACCTTTTTCCAAAGGTGCACACTTTTCAGAGCAATTTTCCCTAAAGTATCGCAAACATTTTTACATGACTATGTCCGGTGGACCAGAAGAATCTTTTCTAATAGACTTTTCAAAAAATTGTGAACTGTACTGCAAATTTGGAAGGACGTGTTTTGTTAATGTAATAGTCTGAATGTGTGAAGTTAGATCGACTTGTATTTAAAGGGGAATTAACAAGATCCTTCATTCTCTCCCTAACTCCATTAAATGCTGCCTGCAGAATCTGAAACAGATTCTCTGTATATATTCTGGTATTTTCCCCTCATATCCTGTTTAGGGGCTTCCTAGGGCTGCAAAGATTGGTAACGATCAAAATAGGATACTAGATTGAGGGGTTCTTGGTGTTCTCTGAGCTTGGTTGCTTTCTTGCAGACCTTCCATTATCCAAACTAAGGACCCCTCATTTCAGCCCTGAGCTACAAAAATTCTCCTTTAATGGCAGGATACTAGATTAGGTAGATTTTTGGAGGAACAGGAAATCTCCTAGTATTTTAAAGCAATGCTCATGTAACACTGTTGTTAAGTGACTCTGGCTTCCCCATTGACTTTGCTTGTAAGGTTGCAAAAGCTGATCATATGACACTGCAACCGTCATAAATATGAGTCAGTTGCCAAGCATCTAAATTTTGATCACGTGACCATGCAACGGTCGTGTGAAAAACAGTCATAAGCAGTGGTGGGATTCAGCCAGTTCCTACCACTTCGGCAGAACTGGTAGCTAATTTTTTGTTGCCCAGGCCCAGAATGGACTTCTGGAAGCGGCATCCACACAGAGAACCAGTTGTTCACATATTTGAATCCCACCACTGGTCATGTCACTTTTTTCAGTACCTTTGTAACTTTAAATGGTCACTAAATGAACTGTTGTAAGTCGAGGAGTACCTGTAATTGAATTTGGTTCATCTAGTAGTGAGTGACTTGTTCTGCTTGAGGGCGAAGGAATTCCCAACAGTTTTCTCTAGCAACCCAGTTCAAAAGCAGCAGTTTTCCTTTGTTCAGCCGTTCACAGCCATCTTTAACAACTGGGAAAGAAAAACTCTTAGCCTACCCCTGTACTCATGCTGGCTGGGGAATTCTGGGAATTGAAGTCCACAAGTCTTAAAGTTGCCAAGATTGGACACCCCTGTTCTAATGTCTCTGCACTTCAATATTTTCTCGAAATCTATCCTAATCTTCCTGCCAAGCTGCAGACGACTTTATATTTCATGGCTGCAGTCACCGTCTCTGTTAATTCTTCAGCAATTATTTATTTGAAAGCAATGTGCTCATTTAGCTATTTATGTGGTAGAAGGTGTTCATTCTGGGGGTTAAAACATTCAGATCAGCTCCCCAAAGTTAGAAAGGGAAAATTGAAGAAATGTTTTGCCCTTGAAATTCCAACCATCATAATTCTTCCTACTAAGAGGGTTTCAAACAATTGCCAAATCCTTTTCCTCAATTGCTCCTAAATATTCTTGAAATATCCTCTCTAACGTACATGTGTTAACACATCTAAAATGCGGTATGCAGAAGACAGTTTTCAAATCCAACTCACAGAAATCTTGTTTCTCCAGCTCTTATCTGAATCCTGAAAATCCTCCCCACCTCAGCCCCATATTTATATTTTATAGTCTACTATATTTATATAGCTAAATTTATATAATTATAAAATCTGTATTTTTCCAGGAGAAAATATTTAACTTGTAAAAGGTCCCAACCCTCAATCATTAAAACCTGGGATTCCTAGGGGGGAAAAATGCTAAATTCCAAGACAGGAATATTTTTCTATGTTTTTCTTTTTAAAAAAAAAATCTTACAATTGGATTTTACTCTCTGGAAAGGTGTGTGATGCCAAGGTACGAAACCTGTTTTCTAAGAAACTCCGAGAAATGAAGGGCATTTCTGGAATTGGGACCTTAAACGGTGCAATTTCCTGTAAGATGGTTTTCCTGACTCATCGCTTTCCTGCAGAAGAGACTTCAATTTTTTCCCTCCTTTCCTCAGCCTAAAAAGTAACTACTTAACAAACCTATGCTTCTAGTCCCTAAGAAAATATTACCCAAGATCAGACAGCTGTAACCAAAGATGTGACGAAGTTATACTCTTTGTGTAAAATGAGCTCCATTAATGGTGGTGAATATTCCAGAATATTCCAGGACAATAAGAGCAAAGGAAGAATGCCAGCAGAACGCAACAAAACAAAGCACTGATCTATCCATTCTGATCCATATGGAAATTCTAGACTGAAGTAGCAAATGCTGAATTCCAATACAAAACAGATGCTATAAATGTTAGAATTCTGCTTTACTTAATTAGATTCTTGCTCCTTGTTGAATGGATTCACCCCCAGTTTATACTTTCGTTCAGTGACCATTCGGGCTCTCAAGTTTTTCACTGCCCTCGCAAACATGTCTTGACAAGCTTAAGGACTAGGAGCTCTTTTTTAAAAAAAAATAAAATGGTTTCAAGATTAAGAAGCTCTGACTCCAATGGCTATGTCAAAATGACCGCTGTCCCCTATTGTTTTCATAATGCACATACTGGTTTTATATACCTGTATAAAGGAATAAAATACCAAATCCACAAAATACACTGACCTCAGCTCAAATGGCTGAAGGATATTTGGAGGCTACCCTATGCCAGGTTTAGCTCTAAGATGCTGCACTTCGGCAGAATCGCAAAGTTCTTCTTACTTTGCAATGAACAGACACAGCCAGCCGAAATCAGAATTACCCCACGTCACTTCCTGCTTCCCATAGTAGCCAGTCACTTCTCATTTGCCCTCATCAACTAAATTTGGATATTGCCTGCTCTCAAGGCCGGCTAGGGAATCTTAGGAGTTGAAGTCCACCCATCTTAAAGTGGCTAAAGTTGAGAAATACTGTTTTACAACCTATGGTGTGTGTGTGTGTGTGTTTCTTCTTGGAAGGGATAGGACTTCAGCCCTTTCTCTTTTGCATAATAATAATAATAATAATAATAATAATAATAATAATAATAATAATAATAATAATAATAATAATAATAATAATAATAATAATAATAAAAGTTGGAAGGGACCTTGGAGGTCATCGAGTCCAACCCCCTGCTCAGGCAGGAAACCCTATACCATTTCGGACAAATGGCTGCTGTCCAGTCTCTTCAAAGACTTCCAGTGTTGGAGCATTCACCGCTTCTGGAGGCAGGTTGTTCCACTGGTTAATTGTTCTAACTGTCAGGAAGTTTCTCCTCAGTTCCAGGTTGCTTCTCTCCTTGACTAGTTTCCATCCATTACTTCTTGTCCTGCCCTCAGGCGTCTTGGAGAATAGCTTGACTCCCTCTTCTTTGTGGCAACCCCTGAGATATTGGAATATCCCAATATTGGAATATTGGAATAAGAATCCTCTTAATGCATTTTTGAGCCAGTGGAAAACCGGAAATGAGTTGCTCCGCTTCCTTTGCCTGCATTTACATTTAGTATCAGCCCTCTGTTTTCCCTACAGATGGCAGCGATTTTGTGCCCACTTGGTGGTGTGGATGTCCTCAGAGAGTGTCGGAATAAGCAGGAAAAGATCACGTTATTCCTGGCCCAGCTAAAGACAACCTAAACCACTCTCATTCTTGCACTGACGAGGAACGTCACGGCAACAAGGGAGAAATAAGTGGGGTCAGTATGTGGTTGTGTCGTGATTAAGCGCATATTAATGTATGGGTCTTTGACACACAAGCCAAAAACCTTGACTATTGAGCTAAGCCCTCCACCCACCTCTAATAATGTAGAAGATGATGGATTTTTGAAGATAGAACACAGACTGTAGCTCAGCGTGGAAGAACAAAACTAGGAATTTGGGGTCATGAATATGTAACGTTGAACGGTTTAATGTCAAGGAATAGAACAATGGATTTTTGCTCATAATAAGAAAAATAAAATATCTGTGCTGAGACCTGCCTGCCCTCTATTCTCGCTCTGGATAGTGAGATGGGTGGCTTATACATTTAATAAACAAATAAAATAAAATTCTAAGAGCTGCTATATCTGAGTTGTTAAAATCTGGGCAACAGTCGATGTCAGCCAAAGGCTTGTATTTTCTATATCTTTTTGGTGACCGTTGAGTTTTTGCAATCCAGGTACAGTATGGAAGCCCTCAGCATCCCCAGCCTGTGCTCTCCAAGGATCATAGACAATGCTCTAGGATCCCAGGTGGAGAAGGATCTTGCCCAGCTCTGCTACCAACTTGAGATGCTTTTAAGGAAAACTGTTTAGGGATTCAGCCTGAGGTTGTCTGCTTGTCAAGGTTAGGAGCAGCACACTGAGCTGTGGTTCCTTTGGGTGGCTGTGTGAGGTGGCTGTGCACTAGGAGGAAACATTGGTCTCTCTGGCCCAGGACTACTTCAGGGTTCTGCCTATTCTCCAAGGAGAACTCCATCTGGTTGATTAGAAACAGCCCAACCTACAAAAAAAGACCTATTAAATATAAATGGCTCAATAAGAGTTATGAAGCCAGACCTGTCCCATATTAGGTTTTATAGGCCATCAAGAAATCATCAATTTATGGGACAACATTATTGCTAGAATGAAGTGGGTGAGAAAGTAAGAAATGAGCAACCAGCCATCACTAGTCAGTAACTCACTAACAAACTGTTGGAGAACTCCAGCAAGAGATATCCATACACGATCAAAGATAGTTTTCATTGGAAATGTCACTGTTGACCCTACAGTTGTGAATACATCAAGGCCTGTGCGTGCTCTCCATTCCTTTCTTGTGGGCTTCTCAAATTCCATGAACACCTAAATCATGGAAAAGCTATGATCCTCCTGAGCATTTTGCATCCGTCCTTGGCAATCACAAATTGCAGGCAAGCAACATTGTTATGACAGACTGCACGAATCTCTGCTTGATTTCTATTCAGATATGGCTTAAATGATTTATTTGCTAAGAAAATATTGGTTTGTTTGTTTGTTTGATTTTTTTTTAAAAAAAGATTGTGTTGTGCTTTTTTTCAAAGTTTGGAAAAACAACTGGAAAAGATTCCAGAATCAATCAAGAAAGAAAAAGGGGTTTTGAATTAGGTAAGGTGGAAAAAAAATGTGATTGAAAAGAAAATTGAAAGGGATTTTATGGAGGTATCATCACCTTCCTGGGTTGAGCCAAATCTTCTTGTCAAATTTTCATCTGCAAAGAACAAAGTCTAAAGCAATTTTCAAAGCTTCCCCTGGTATCTAGGAAGTTATTCGAAAGACAATATGAAGATTTTGGTACAAGATTTGAGCAGCCTTCACAAATTTCTTCATAAACAGAACAGAAGTGAAGACATTAAAAAAAAAAACCTGAACCTGAAAAATTGAATGATTTTTATATCCGTCTAAATATAAACTATCTCAGCAGGTGGCTGAACGCCCAAGACTTTACAAATCGGCTTTCAAATCTGGCACTTCCAATGATCTTATAGCCTCCAGGTGAAAGAAAATAAAAAGCAGCAACTTAAACAGACATTTCAACATTAATGGCAAGGTAACTCACAGATCTGGCCAGGTCAAAGATATGAACATTTCACTTGGCTAATGAATAGTATCTGTGTAGGTATTTTTTATTATTATTAATTTGCTCAGGTCTTTGTAAATGGGATAGGTCTTTGGTAAAATGGAGGGAAGACCAGATTTAAAAGACTAATCACAATCAGAAGCAAAAAAAAAGATTCCTCTACCCCTAGGAAGCTGGTTTGGAGATGGATTCAGAGTGTTTCCAGGTAGCATCTTTGTGGCAGCTGAACCTACTGTTTTCACCACCTTACCCCACCTGCCTGCATGCACACGTAGGCGCAAACACCCCGAGTAAATCCCTTATGAAATCACATTGGGCTTTCTCTGCCAGCAAGGAACGAAATAACCTGCTGGTTTGGTCTCCCCTTCACATGATCTGCCAACCTTGCTGCAGGAAGAGAGCGAAGGAAACATGGCAACGGGGAGAGATTCAGCCGAAGAATGGGGCGGTTTATACATTCGGTTCTCTAGCTTTATGATATCAGATACACTCATACAGCTAGATAACCAAAGAGAAAAACCGGCCCTGTGGATTGTAGGCCTCCGTACACACTTGCGGTACCTTTCGCACAATGGAGAGGGACACCTACGCGCACACTCCTCACTAAGTCACTGGGATGGGGGTGTTTTCATGTCTGAGAACCAGGAAGGGCACTTGGGTGTCTGAGAAACATAAAACATGTTCCCCATAGAAACATTTATTCCAGGGCTGGCACAGGTTCCAGGGACATCAGAAGGCACACAGCGTCCTGGTCATCTGAATTGCTAGAGGGATATTGGCTGAAAAGTCTGGCTCTAAGAAATACCTGAATCTTTGCACACATTCACAAATTCACACGAGCTGGGACAGCTGCCCCATTTTTGCATATTTCTCCTGATCCCCATCTCAAAAAATTACCCTCTGTGTCACTTTATTCTTGCTTGCAGACCTTGGTATCCTTTTATAGTTATTTCATATTCCCTTTCCATATCATGCTTTCGATTAATTCTTGATGCTGAGTCATGACATTCAGATCTGTTAAACAGATCACCCAGATGCCAGATCTGCCTCCTTTATCTCTTCGTCCTCCTCCTCCTCCTCCTTGGATATTTTTATAGGATCAGTTTTTATTGGAGGTGGGGTGGGAGAGAAAAATATGTCCCTGAGAAATAGTCAGACTTTTAAGACTGGGTCTTGTACTCTTTCATAATCTTGCATTCTCTCTCTTTTTGCATTGTTTATTATTGGTCGCTACGCCTAACCTCGTTTTTTTGCAAAATTTTATTTTCATTTGGGTAGATTTAAGCAATCCAGTCTGGTGACTGTAAGCGACAAATTATAAAGGAGATTTCTTTTCCTCGTATATCACATGGTCTACCTATTGGGGAGGGTTTGTGAAGGTGAGAATTAAATG
This sequence comes from Azemiops feae, assembly GCA_023970755.1. Classification (NCBI taxonomy): domain Eukaryota; kingdom Metazoa; phylum Chordata; class Lepidosauria; order Squamata; family Viperidae; genus Azemiops; species Azemiops feae. The sequence continues at coordinate 18,646 of JALGBA010000699.1, read as the reverse complement.
CTGCATTCTAAGGATATTCTAATTGAAATATTCATTCTGGAGATATGAGGGGTGGGTGTCACCTGCTTCTACCCCAGGCCAATGGATGAAACTTCTCTTTTATTCCCCAGGAGAAAATGATTTTAATTGCACAAGAATATCTGCAACACGTTTGCCATGATTGGCAAGCCACAATGGTTAATATTCTCAAAGGCCTATGTCAATTGATTTTAAGCTATAACAAGAAACGGGCTTTCCTCAACTCCAGTGGTGGTTTGTTGAAGGCCTGCCATGGTAAACAAACAAACATAAAATTGAAGTGAATTTTCAGAAGGCGTTCTGCTAAAAAGCTAAGTGTGCTCAAGGGTGCACATATAAATACTGAAGTTCTCCATAGGATATTTCTTTTTAAACGGGGGATCTACTGAAAGACTTCCAAATTAGAGGGTGGGGGGGTTGCGTAAAAAATTACAACTCTTCCTGCTATTAAAAGGAGCTACAGAACAAGTTATTCTCGCAATTGATGCAGCAGCCACCAGATCGGAGAGAACCTTCACCAAAGTAGATCATTCAAGTGGAAAATGTTAGAAATTTTTCCTTCTTCCAAAAATACGCCCCCTTTTTAATGTGTCCAATATTGCTAGCCATGGATTCTCCCTTCCCTTTCTGCAGTTTATCAAAATAGCCAATCTGCTACTTTTAACAAAAAGCGAACTACATTCCCAAATAAATATATTAAGAATATTTGGACATCTATCCTTCATTTTCCATAGAAACAGACTTTCAGAGTTCAGACACAGAGAGGTATATCGAAAACTGGATAGGAAAAAAAATGACATCTTATGTTGTCAACAAACTTCTAATAAAGAACAGGGCACTTGTGTGCATTTATATATATATATATATATTTAAATGTATTATTCTGGCCAAATGTGGCTATAGAAATCTAAGCAGACAGCTAGCATTTTAGACTGTGCTTGCTGAATTAATCAATTTTACCAATGTATACTTATTGTTTCTTGCACGAGGTTCAAACCATGACAAGAAAAATGAAATTTTAAAGAAACAAATGCAATCACTACATTAGGAGAGGCAATCAGGCTTCAGTTATTCTCTTTCTTTCAAAACTAACTTCCAGTTAAAATTTCACCAACACAAGCACCAACCCCCCTTCCTTGCTTTGTAAAGTCACTTATTCCAATCCTCCGAAATATATATATAAAACAAGCATATTCAATGTGGTTTGTTTTTTTTTTTTAAAAAAGAAAATATTTTACTTACTCGCTTTTTTTCTCCTCTCGTTTCCAAGATGATGTTTTTTTAAAAAAACCAAACAAAAAAAAAACACGAATTATTTACATAGAGCTCTTTTCTCCAGCTTTCCAAAGAGGAGCAAAAGGAAAAGGGGAGAGGAAAGAGGCAAAAGAAGAAATACCGAAAGAAGATAAAGAAAACTTTTGCTAACTTTCTTTTTGGGAATATAACAGCACCGGAGGTCAAGCGCTTCAGTCCCTAAATGACTGCAAGTTTTCCACCAGCTCTTCTCTAAACATGATTGATTCAAACGGCTTCGTTTGGAATAAGGGGGGGGGGAGAGAAGGGGGGGCGACTTCAGCCTGGGAAAAAAAAGAGGGTGTGATGGGGGTAGCAGTATTGAAATAAAGGGACAATGCCAGACTGGGACAAGACGGCAGCCTTTCTATGCGGGACAGCCAGACAGGGTCAGAGGTCACCTCCCAAAGCCACTGATGATGTCACTGCCATGTGGGGATAGCTATCGTGACACGGGTGAACAGGTTTCCATGGAATTGGTCCAAGTTAGAGGTCTGGGTTAACACCCCCCCCCAATTCTACCCATAGAATAAGACTGTTTCCCCACACACACACACACACACACACACACACACGCGCGCGCGCGCCTACCCATCCATTCCCCTCTTTTCTGTCCAGCTTGGATCTCCCTCGCTTTTAAGCCCAATTTCCAGGGAGAAATTCTATTTTAAAGGCAAGCAGCATCCGCAAAGAAGGAAAACAAGGCTTTTAACATGCTTATTGGTTTAATTTATTTATTTGTATGTATCCCGCTTTATTGTTTTCACAAAAAAATCAAGGTGGCGAACCTATCGTCTTCCTCCTGTTTTCCCCATAACAACAATCTTGTGTGATGAGCTCTGCTGAGAAAGAGGGACTGGCCCAAGGTCACTACATCTGGCCTTCATGCCTAAGGCGGGACTAGAACTCTCAGTCTCTTGGTGACTGGCCCAAAGTCACCCAGTTGGCTTTCATGCCTAAGGTGGGACTAGAACTCTCAGTCTTCTGGTGATTGGCCCAAAGTCACCCAGTTGGCTTTCATGCCTAAGTGAGACTAAAACTCTCAGTCTCCTGGTGATTAGCCCAAAGTCACCCAGTTGGCTTTTCTGCCTAAGGCGGGACTAGAACTCTCAATCTCTTGGTGATTAGCCCAAAGTCACCCAGTTGGCTTTCATGCCTAAGGCGGGACTAGAATTCACAGTCTCCTGGTGATTGGCCCAAAGTCACCCAGTTGGCTTTTATGCCTAAGGCAGGACTAGAACTCTCAGTCTCTTGGTGATTGGCTCAAAGTCACCCAGTTGGCTTTCATGCCTAAGGCGGGACTAGAATTCACAGTCTCCTAGTGATTGGCCCAAAGTCACCCAGTTGGCTTTCATGCCTAAGGCGGGACTAGAATTCACAGTCTCCTGGTGATTGGCCAAAAGTCACCCAGTTGGCTTTCATGCCTAAGGCAGGACTAGAACTCTCAGTCTCTTGGTGATTGGCCCAAAGTCACCCAGTTGGCTTTTATGCCTAAGGCAGGACTAGAACTCTCAGTCTCTTGGTGATTGGCTCAAGTCACCCAGCTGACTTTCATGCCTAAAGTGGGACTAGAACTCAAAGTCCCCCGGTTTCTAGCCTGGTGCCTTAACTACTAGATCAAATTGGCTCTCTGACTATTAAGGGTTACCCGAGATATCAACGTATCTACAGGTAGTCCTCAACTTACAGTCATTTGTTTAGTGACCATTCGAAGTTACAACAGCACTGGAAAAAGTGACTTAGGACCAGTTCTCATACTCACGACCGTTGCAGCATCCTCACAGTCACATCATCCAAATTTGTGTGCTTGGCAACTGGCATATATTTACAATGGTTGCAGGATCTGGGGGATCATGTGATCACCATTTGCGACCTTCCCGGCCTCTTCTGACAAGCAAAGTCAATGGGGAAACCAGATTCGCTTAACAACCTCATGATTCACTTAACAACTGTGGTGATTCCCTTAACAGCTGTGGCAACAAGGTTGTAAAATGGGGCATGACTCACTTAACAACTGTCTTGCTTAGCAATTGAAATGTTGGCCTCAATTGTGGTCATAACTTGAGGACTACCTGTATTCTCTTTTTTTCCCCGGTTGAATTGTGAGCAATTCTGAGACATGGCCTGGACATGTCCCTGCCATTTCCCTGGAGAGGTAATAATAATAATAAAGTTGGAAGGGATCTTGGAGGTCATCTAGTCCAACCCCCTGCTCATGGAGGAAACCCTATACCATTTCGGACAAATGGCTGTCCAGTCTCTTCTTAAAAACTTCCAGTGTTGGAGCATTCACCGCTTCTGGAGGCAGGTTGTTCCACTGGTTAATTGTTCTCACTGTCACGAAATTTCTTCTTAGTTCTAGATGGCTTCTCTCCTTGATTAGTCTCCATCCGTTGCTTCTTGCCCTACCTTTTCAGAAGTAGTTTGCCAATACTTTCTTTCAAGGGCTAAGAGAAAGTGGCTGGCCCAAGGTCACCCAGCTGGCCTAAGGCAGGTCTAGAACTCATGGTCTTCTACTTTCTAGCCTGATGCCTACACCAAACTGTGTCTTATTCTTTTTTAAAAGTTTCTCCCAAGACTTCAAAAATGCTTTGGGGTTCAGTTTGGACCCCCAAAGCATATAGCATTCCTTTTGGATTCCACTTGTTTGGGGTTCAAAGATACACTGCTTCTAAATAAGGAGGTTCCATTGTTAGTAGCAAAGCAGTCACTACTGATAGCCTGGATTGATCCTTTGCTACACTGGATCAGATCTGCTTAGCTGAGGATCTGCAATTGGATATCCAGCCTTCGGTAAGCAAACTCACCAGGTCAGTAGGATTTAAGATTGCTCCAATTTTTTTCCCCCAATGGTCTGCTGTAAATCTGACAAAATCTGACTCTCATCTCCCTATTTCCAAGAGCATCCGGTTAGGAAAGCCCGCATGCAAGGACCAAAAAGAACTGTTTGCATTTGCAATTTGTGAGATAGACTGCTCCTGCTCCAGGAAGCTCTCATTTCACTGGTCAGGGCCACAGTGGCAAGATAACCCATATGGATTGGCCTGCCCTTCCAGTCCAACAGAGGACTTATTTTATTTCCTGCAGCTCCCCAAATCAGCAGCCTCCAGCGCCGTTTAACACTCCTATCTAATCTTGGCCCAGGTTACCCTTATTCCTAAATGAAAAGAGACATCGAGTTCAGATAGTTTTTTTTCTTGGATGAAAACAGCAGAAAATGTTCTGTTCTGAGTGAGGAGCCTCAACTGCCTTCCTCCTATCTTTGCCCTGTCTCCCACCCTTGTGTTTCAATGCCATCTTGCAAACTGCTCTGTGCAGAAAGCTTTTCAACGCAACTCTGCCATCGATGGGTCCCAATGTAGCTTGATAAGCTGTAGTGTGACGATTTTATTAAGAATTTATTACGATGTGGACCGTAGTTGCACGGAAGACGATCCCTCCCTGGGAAAACCCTTGACTCTGATAGCTTCTTTTAGTAAGACTTGCATTAAAAAAAAAAGAAAGAAGACATCCCTCTTTGCTTTTCCAAACACTCACAGAGGTGAGGAAGAAGTGAAAAATACAGATTGACTCTTTGATAGACTCTGTTTAGGAATGCTGGCTTGTCTAGTTAAGAGTTAAACACAGAATGTGGAACAGAGCAGAGAACGAGAGCACAAAGATTTAACCAGGGAGCGGGAAAGCACACAAATCAACAAGACTTAATCTTACCAAGAGTAGATCCTCCTGCACTATATAAAAACCAGTGCAAGTAGTAAGATAGGATTCACCACAGTTATCAAGATGTGTAATTTATTTAATAGTCTTCTGGTCTACCCAGTAACTCTAACTGCCACTTTCCAACCACAATTCAGATTAGTGGACTGAGAACCAACTGCAAAAAAAAACAAAAAATGGTAAAAGAAATAGAAAATACATTAAAAAAAAATTAGAATGGAATAAAAAGAGCTCGGAAGGGGTGCAAGAAATAAGAAGAGAAGTGAATCTCTAACACAACTTCCCATTATTCGACATATTGTGTACATTTGATGGAAGGAATATAAACTTAAAAAACAAAACATAATAAAATAAAACTGCGGCATTGTTTACCTGCCTTTTCCTTGCAAAGTCAGTCACTCCCCACCAATAGAAATATTGGGATAATTTGTCACTTGAAAAATGGTTCAATAAGATCTGGTTTCTTGCTGTGCTTGAGAAGGCCTATTATAAAATCCACATGCTTAAAAAGCAAAGTAGGAAATCATGGCTTTTATTGGGATGGGCGGGATTTTATTTGTTGTATAAATGGCAAAAAGGAAGACCTATTAGGATATATGGAAAATTTAAACTCGGATGGCCTCATATAAGAATATAGAAGATGTTTCAGATAGCAGATAGTGTAAAATGATATAATAATCTCAGAAATCTCATACTTTACAGTTGTTGATAAGAAAGACAAAAAAAGTTTGGATACATAGTGGACATTGCAACATCTGGAGACAAAAGAAGAGAAGAAAAAGAACTGGAGAAAACCACAAAATGCAAAGACCTGCAGAGCCTGAACTTCTGTGACTATGGAGATTCTCAAACATCCAGGACTCCAGGTCATGGTTGTCCCCAAGGAAAAGGCAAATGAACTTTCTTAGTTCAATACAACTGAAGGCGTTTCTTGGATGAGAAGCTAAATGTTTTCAAGGAAAAAAAAAACTGGAAAGTCCAGTTGCCTTCTGAAAAAGTACCTTTGGGCCAGAACAACTGTGGCAAAAGAAAGCAAAGAGTAGTGTCAATAGTAAGAGGCGCCTTGGGTGCAATCTCAAAACATCCGGAGCACCACTTGAACGCCATCGGCATTGACAAAATCGTCACCAGTCAATTGCAAAAGGCAGCTTGACTTTGAACAGCTTACATCCTGCGACAATTCCTTTGATGTTATTAAATGACAAAGCCTGCCTATCCCAGGTCCTTGGGAAAGACTGGAAAGGTAGACAGAAATGCCAAATCCAGTCTAAACATCTGGCTGATTGTGCGACCAACCATAATAATAATTATGCACTTCAAAGCCAAACAAAAATAGAACAACACTCTTTCCCCAACTTTTTAATTTAACTATGGCTAGGATTCTCAAAATTCTAGCCAAATTTTGACCACCCCTTGAAAGATCTCAGCCGCAGAGATGATGAATCCAGAGTATGAAATCAGATGTAAGCTGGGGAAGGAGAAAAATCAATCTATGTGGTCGCTGTCAGTCCTGCCTCAACTTGAATCTTTAAGCAAGAACCATCCTTGTCTCCATTTATTAAGAAAGATATAATTTACTAAAGCTTAAGTGGATTATAGTAAAGCAAAGCCAGAACTGAAGTTTGCACACCAAATCCCTAAGTGTAACTTTTCCCCTTCCAGGCACTTCCCATTGCTGGTCCCCCCCCCATCATCCAATCAATTTCAAAGAAGATGTTTTTGAAATGGTCACCGTGAGTGTAGACTGTCTTGGGGCTGCATTCTTCTCCCAGGAAAACGACCTTGAGGCGCCATCTCTGAGAGGCATACTTATTTCCATTACTTTCACTTTCCCCCCAAGCCTTCCTTCTCCCCTTCAGCTTCCCCCCCTCCTCGGATTCATGGCAAACTGATGCCCAATGATCACAGAGCAGGCGTGTGAGGTGACCGTTCTGACAGTCGCTAGGAATTGTAAACAACGATGGTGCACAATCAATCAGTCAATCAATCAAAGAAAATTCTCACCCTGCAGCTGCCTCATTCAAAAGTCTTTGAGCCAAGCTATGTAATGTGACTTCCAACCATTATATCTTGGCTAACCGTATATTTTTTATAAACACAAAGGTGGGTTTTACAAAGACACATCTTTAGCCCCCCCTCTCCTAGGTACACCCAACAAAATGCTTAAACCTGTTGAGTGGAAGGCTGATTAATTCTTCTGGTGGGGAAGGTGTTGCACCAGCCTAGTTTGGTTAGTCAGTCTATTGCAGTGTTTCTCAGACTTGGCAACTTTAAGATGCGTGGACTTCAATTCCCAGAATTCCCCAGCCAGCTGGCTTCCCCATTAGCTTTGCTTGTCAGAAGGTCACAAACGGTGATCACATAACCGCAGGACACTGCAACTGTCCTAAATATGTGCCAGTTGCCAAGCATCTGGATTTTGATCACATGACCAAGGGGATGCTGTACAACAGTTGCATGTGTGAAAAACAATCGTAAGTCATTTTTTTCAGTGCTGTTGTAAACAGTGAATGGTCACCTTACTCAGAACAGCTTACATCCTGTGACGATACCTCTAACACCATCAAACACCCACACCTGCCTGTCCCAGATTCTTGGGAAGAACTTGATACATCATCAGTCTGAAAGAGTGGAGTTTGCTGGCTGTTTATATACAGTAGCTTACCCTGGCTGGTAGTGTCCTGCCAGATAAACCACACTAAAGGAGACAATGAAAAACGTAGGAAGGAAACAAAAATATTAGAATACACCCCTTCCAGCAGCCAATATTCAGAAAAGCAGGGATTAACATTGGACAAACAATCAGATGAAAACAATATTCCTATCAAGGAACTATCAAGAAGGAAAACATGCCTCCACCAAAACTGGCAAGGCAAACCATTGTATATAAACAGCCAGCGAACCCCACACTCCTTCACACTGATGTTTCCTAGACAGGTAATGAAACATTCACAAGCAAACATCCAAGTTCAGAGAGTACCAAGACTCCACAACATTAAGCTACTGATATAGAGAAGAAAAACAGGAAGGAAGGAAGGAAGGAAGGAAGGAAGGAAGGAAGGAAGGAAGGAAGGAAGGAAGGAGGAAGGGAGGAAGGGACGGAGGAAAGAAAGAGACAAGGAAGGAAGGAAGGAAGGAAGGAAGGAAGGAAGGAAGGAAGGAAGGAAGGAAGGAAGGAAGGAAGGAAGGAAGGAAATGAAACAGGCTACAAAAACTATTATAGGGATTTCAAATTACAGTAGTAGATTTTTGTTTTACTGTGCTTACAGGCTATTCCAGTCATGAACTACTCTGTATATCCCAGATTCTAAAGAGCTGGAAACAATTCAGTACAAAGAAAACAAGCTAATAATATGACACAATCTCCATCCAGCAGCAGGACCATTCATCAATAGAACCCAAAAGCAAAATATCTTTTTCTAATAGAAAGAAGAAGATCATAGACTTCAAAGCCTGACCCAATCACCAAGTTTTAACGGTCCTTATATAAATGTCTGGAGGGAAAGAGACACGGAGCGATGTGTGACTCATGGCCTAAAAGGCTTTGAGAAAAAAGATTCTGGGCCCAAATTATAACCAATTCCTGAGATCCCAATATACCCCCACAGAGAAAAGTAGCTTTATGTCACTCCTTATTTTCAATCACAGTAAAGTCTGCCAAGTCAAAATGGGCATTAATTCCATCACTACAAAAACCATGCAACAGAGCCATTTGTCTTTAAGAGGCGGCTTGTTGTATCTCTGAATGAGTAGCTGCCCCAGGGTATGCCTCCTTCCAATCAGAAAGGGCAGCACTCCCAGTTTCTATAATTGAGTGAGGTCTGGGCACTTAGTGACTCATACAGATATCAGCAGATCTTCAGAGGAGGCTGCTAGTGGCAACTCTGCGTGAGTCGCCAAATTAGGGTTGTCTTCTCCTAATTAGCCTCTTTGTTGAAGAGTTCGATAATTCTGCCATAACTTTGGCTGGGATGCAACAGAAACATTCAGCGTACCTCTCCTGAGATAAGGGCACACCAGTGTTATTTGTAAAGGAAAACACTACTGCAGTGGTTACTCTGTTTGAGGCAGAATTAATGCAGAACGATTCCAGCTTCTACATTATTTTGATATCTGGGCCAGAAGAAGAAAAGAAGCTAAACCTCCCTTCTCCCAGATCAGGGTTTTTCTACCTCAGCAATTTTAAGAGGCATGGATTTCAACTGCCAGAATTCTGGGAATTGAAGTCCATGCATCTTATAGTTGTTAAGGTTGAGAAACATTGTCCCCGATCAACCTTGATTGACTGCCACATCCTTCCAATTTGACAGATAATCTCACATTGTGATTACTCTTCAGCCAAATATAAGATAGATAGATAGATAGATAGATAGATAGATAGATAGATAGATAGATAGATAGATAGATAGATAGATAGATAGATAGATAGATAGATAGACAGAGAGAGAGAGAGAGAGAGAGAGAGAGAGAGAGAGACAGACAGACAGACAGACAGACATAGATAGATAGAGATAGGGAGATAGAGAAGACATAGATAGAGATAGATAGATAGATAGATAATAGATAGATGATAGATAGATCGATAGTAGATAGATAGATAGATCTGATAGATAGATAGATAGATAGATAGATAGATAGATAGATAGATAGATAGATAGATAGATAGATAGATAGATAGATAGATAGATAGATAGATAGATAGATAGATAGATAGATAGATAGAATTATCCTTCAGGTTGAGCTCAACTGGGTGATTCCAAGGCTGTGAGATTTCCTTGTGGTCTCCTATTCAGATAATACCAGGGCCAGTCTACATCTCAGCTCAGATAAAGTTGGCCAAGATAAGTGCTGTACAATCAGAATAAATGTGCCCTTTGCACATATGGAAAGAATGTTTTAAAAAGAAGATAAGAAAGACAAGAGAGGGTTTTGAAGATTTTTAAAACCAGTGTTAATGTATTCAACATTCTCCCCCATGGAAAGGTCATGATTCTAACTATATATTTTTTAATAAGCCCAGAATTTAACTGTGCATAAATAAGTTCCAGCAATGCAAAGAAAGGGAGAAGGCACAAAAAGATAAAAAAGATATGATAGACCCTCCTTCCATAATAGTCTGTGCATAATCCAGAAATCAAAACATAGCAGTTATTTCGTCCTTCACTTACTGATTCCAGCCCTAGAAGAAGAGCAAAAGAGGGATAGTATTAAGATCACAAAAAGGGATAGTAGCACCTTAGTAAGATTACACTTGGAATATTGTATCCAGTTTTGGTCCCCACAGTGTAAAAAAGATGTTGAGACTCTAGAAAGAGTGCAGAGAAGAGCAAAAAAGATGATTAGGGGACTGGAGGCTAAAACATATAAAGAACGGTTGCTGGAATTGGGTATGTCTAGTTTAATGAAGAGAAGGACGAGGGGGGACATGATAGCAGTGTTCCAATATCTCAGGGACTGCCACAAAGAAGAGGGTGAGTCAAGCTATTCTCCAAATCATTTAAAGGTAAGACAAGAAGCAATGGATGGAAACTAATTAAGGAGAGAAGCAACCTAGAACAAAGGAGAAATTTCCTAACAGTTAGAATAATTAATCAGTGGAACAACCTGCCTCCAGAGGCTGTGAATGCTCCAACACTGGAGGCTTTTAAGAAGAGACTGAACAGCCATTTGTCTGGAATGGCATAGGGTCTCCTGCCTGAGCAGGGGGTTGGACTAGAAGACCTCCAAGATCCCTTCCAACTCTATTATTCTGTTCTTTGGTCCTTTGATTAAGCGCTGCTTAATCTCTAGGCTAAATTTTCCCAATTACTTCAATTATTGAAAACCAGGGCCTGAGTTCTGCATTTTTTCCCCTCCCTACCCATCACTTTTCCTTTTGTGCTGTATCTGGAGGAGAGCTCCAAAAAGGTTAAGATGGCAACCAGGACTGGCCAATCAAAATCTTGCCTATAATAATAATAATGATACAAAGAGGTGGGGCTTTAATTGAGTAGTCACCAATTTGCATATCTGGATTGTACCCTACAGTCATCTTTGATTTTGAGAAAGTATAGGGAAGGCGGGGGGGGGGGAGGGAAAGAAGGAAGCTTCCCCAGACAGGAAACTCATAAAAAAATCTCTCTCTTTTGCCATAAAATAATTTTAGCCTTTTGGGGGGCAGTGGAAGAATGAGGTTGAATACTACTTCAGAAAGCAAACTCTTCACCTCTTTTAGGACTTGATTTCCAGAATTACATCAACACTCGGACATATCCCTGTTTTTCTCAGAAGTTGCATAGCTACTATTATCATAAATGAACCTGGTCAGACTTAAGCAGCAATTTGGTTCCGTAATTCCAGCCAGCACTTCCCCTGACAAGCCACAGTTCACATACAGCTTTCAAGTAAGCTTATTATTGCTCTACATATTTAATCCCAAACCCCCAATAATTTATAGCCACAAATCCTCAGAACATTTGAAAGGGGCCCTGCGCATTATGCTTTCCATGCATACATACACAACACCAGAAGCAGCACAAAAATCAGCCAAGGGTAACATTAACCAGGCTTACTAAGTTGTGGGAAAGCAACTGCCAGGACCTGAGTGAAAGGCGTTGTGTGAACATAAACTGAAAGCCAGCTTAAACACCCAGATACAATTTTACTGGGGTGAAAGGTTTTAGGTGAAAAAAAACCCATGAGAAATGTATTAATTTTTTTTAAAAAAAAATTAAATTTACATGGCGCCCAATCCCATTGTCCAAGGTGACTAGCCAAGCAATTCCTTCTCCTATGACAGGCTTGTCAATCAACTCTTCCTTCCAGCTTGTCTGCATCAACTTTTCTAGGAAGGCCTAGAAAATTTGATGTTTCCGAACACAATACAAGTACTGTAAGGCCAAAACATTTACTTCCAAATATTAACGAGAAACAGCAATGCTGAAACAATTGCTGCTGATTCCCGGTTTCTTTGAACAGCAGGCAGTCAAGCGGATACAGAGTTAAAGCTTGTCTAAGCCTTCACTCAAAACTAGCCAGTCTCTTTTGCCCCCTCTCTAGTCTTCCTGTGATTGCAAGATTCTCCCTTTAAAGATCATTGTCCTTGGGCCCATCAGTTTTGCACAATGCATCTTAATGTGGGATGCTGCCTAATGACAATGGCACATCAGAAATCAGAAAAATGGAGCCCACAATAACCTTTAGATGATAAACTCAATTCCAGGAACGTGGCGCTACTTTTTAGCAAAGCAGGCAAGTTTTAGAACATATAATCATCGGGTTGGAAGGGACCTCGGTGGTCTTCTAGTGACTAGTCCAATTCACCTGCTCAAGGCAGGAATCTCACATCATCTCAAACAAATGGTTGTCCAGTCTATTTTTGAAAACCTCCAGTGATGGAGCACAGGAAGCAAGCTATGATGTTACCTACTTTGAAGTGATGAAATGTCTGCAAGAAACAACCAAGAGATCAGCAAGGACCCCTCATTTCAACCCCTGAGCTACCAATATTTTACTTTATTGGCAAGCTATTTCATTGATTGATTGATCTCAGTGCCAGAAAATTTCTCCTTACTTCTAGGTTGGATCTGTCTCTCTGACAAGCTTCCACCCATTACTTCTTGCCCTGCCCTCTGGTGCTTTGGAGAACAAGTCAATCCCCTCTTTTCTGTGACAACCCCTCAAGTACTGGAAGACTGTTATCATGTCCCCCCCCCAAACCTGTAAGGGCTATCTATGTTCACTTCTCGGACAGAGCAATATTTTGAACTTGGTTCAACTCAGAGTCCTGAAATCAGTTAAGGTATTGAAAGGGGGATGAGGAGAATACGTTTTTTTAAAAATCCCAAAAAACCCCACAAGACATTGCTATTCCCCCCCCCCCAGCACCCATCCAGGTTAGTAAAATTAGCTCTGTGTCTCTCTCTGTCTCTCTGTCTCTCTCTCTCTCTCCTAAACCTATTTCTCTCCATCTTAGAGGGGTTAGAAACTCCCAAAAGATCTCCAAAAGGACTGGAAAACTTGTGCAGCTCTCCCACATCAAATGATGGGAATTTTTCTGTGGGACCTGAGAACTTCATTGACCCCTCATGGAAATCAGCATGAGTGTTGGGATCATGAGGGTATTTACCATACTTCTGTTCCTATATGCTAACACACACACACACACACACACACACACACACACACACACACACACAAACACACACTTGCACCCTGATCTTTGGACGCTGCCATACCACCACTGAGTTCTCTTTCTGCTTTCTTAATCTTCGTCCCCCCTCTGTCTCATTCTTTCTTCATTCCCACCTCTCCCCCCCCCCCCCCGCTTTCCTCCTCCTCTTCCCTCAGCAGGTCTGAAAATAAGCTTTTGAGAGGGGCCCTTAAGTTGTCTGCATTTCTTTCTTTCTCAAACACCCCAGGGCGGTCTTAAAATAAATAAAAATAAATTCACACCTACATACATAGGTATCTCCAGCACCTCCGTGGTAAAAGCTTTGGAGGGACTTGCAAGAAATTAAAAACCAGACAGGGAAATTTGATTAAGGGCTGACGGGAGGGGGAAGCCTCCAGAGGGGTGCAGAAGAATTCAGATTGAAATAGAAAACAAATCTGGTTGAATAACGCGCGCGCCATATTTTCTGAGCGCCAAGGGGAGGGGCTACTATCAAATAGCCAGCCCCAAATGACCAAGGAACGTGGCATAAAAGGGGCACCCAGCGTCGCTGAGTTTTGGGAAGCTAATTGCTGATTTTTCAAAAGGGAATCCCTGCCACACAGAGGAGAGAGATGTAGCCCTTACTTCCACCACTGGCGACGCTTCCCTCCCCCAGTGCCCTTAAGCATCAATTTTTAAAAGCCTCCGTGGATTACAGGAGGCGTCCTGAAGAGAAAAAGGGAATGGCTGCGGCTCAGATGGAGGGCAATTGCAACCAGGAGCTCAAACTCCGATTGAAGATGAGGCCAGAGGTGTTGCAGCAATGGCAAAAAAAGAACATTGTGCCAATCATTTCTCTCTCCAGACAGCCTTCGCGCAACCCACGCCATCAAAGAATCCAACAGGGCTTAAAAACAAAACAAAATTATTGGGAGAGTCTCTCTTTTAGAAGACACAACACAACACACAACACAAAAGGAAAAGGGAACGGGGAGGGAGGAGAACAAAGTGATATGGGGCGCTTCCTACTTGATGTTCAAAACAGGATCCTTTCCATCCCATCCGACTGTGGAATAAACTGACATAGCTCTACCCAGCCAGCTTTGGACTCCACTTTTATCGTTCTCAAACTCAGGTCTCAAAAAAGAGTGGAGTGTCACAATTGCTCTTCGCAAGGACAGTCAAATCCATGAAATAAATGGTGGATCTTTCTCCTACTATTGCTACTTTATATAATGAGGACTCACATGTCTTCCCTCTTAGTGGGATCTGAACTGCTTAGCGAAGCATTTAAAGGAGTGTAAACTATGGAGTATTGCAAATATTTACTGCAATAAACTACAGCCTGTTATGAATGAAGATTGCAAAGGATCCAGGAAGTGAAAAAGGACACTTGCTCCAATACGACCCAGCTCATGCCTTAAAATGGGCTGAGAAAAACCCGATTATGATCCCACCAGTGGGTTCAGCTCACCTTGGCGTGGGCCCCAGTGTGAGTTTTCCCTTCCAAGATACAATATTCCCCCCCCCCCTTTCATCAGGAAGCAGTGAAGATCTTCCATCTAACATGTTATGAAAGCACAATGTTTGATTTTTGCTTTTTGCTTTTTTTTTAAAGAAATGAATATTTTTATTGTCATATTTGCTATTTTAAAGCACTACTGGGTTGTTGTTGTTTTTAAATTATTTGGATGATTTTATATATTTAAGGCTTTGGCCCAGTCCTTAGTCTCTTTGAGCTCATTTAAAAGAAAGAACTAGGCAGAAGAAGAAAAAATAGGGAAAAAAAATAAGAATTCCATTTACTGAGGGTAAAGCAATGCAAGCAGGATGAACTCGCATCTGAATGGGCCTTGCAGAAGACAGCACAGACGGCATGGATGCAGGCAGCTGATTTTGGTGCATGCCTGAAAAGCTTTGTCTCAAACTGAACTCTTTGAATTGTTTCAATGGGATTTTTGGATAACTGTGTGTACACCTGATATCCAAAAAAGCTAAAAAAAAAATTCACAAAAACTGTTCACCAATTTTGTTAAGAGCAGAATAATGAGGATGCTTTTCTGAAAAGCCACTGGAAGTGCATCTGCCTTTGAGGTACATATTGGTTATATCAATTAGCATACATTGACATAAATGGGTTTAACTCATCATTTATCCACCTCACCCCAAATTAATCAAACTCAACAGAGATAACTCATATTCAGGATTTGCTCTCTTGCCAAGAAATGGGGGAGGGATTGCTAGATACATTTTCCCAGGAACAAGGTGAGTTGCATTCAATGGGATTTATTTCTGCTTAGGATTGCAAAGTTAAACCCGATTCTTCTCAGTAGGTTCTAGCAAGTTTAACTGAAACGAATCTCTCTTAACCTCAGTATTTGAAAGTTTACTAAAATACACGTCCTGATGTTGTAAATGGGACTCACTTTCAGAGAAATCTGCTTTCTGTAGTTTTGTGCACAAAGGAAGACGCAACTGCTTTTTATAAAGAGACAATATTGAATTTAATCTGCAATCCTATGAAACAAATCTCATCCAACTTATTGAGTCTGATAGAACAAATGTTAAGACTTTCCACTGAAATCTCCCCCCCCCCCTCTCCTTCTACAATACAAGAGATTATTTCATTCTTTCAATATTGTAGCCAAACAAGCAGGGCAGGCTCCATTTCAGATGCAGATTTGAAATATTTGATTTGATTTCACTGGCATTGGCTCCCTAGTCAATCACTCACGAAATGCAACCTAAGGCAGTTCTCCTTCCTTAAATTGTGGCTGTTTTTGCAATAGCTCTTTCAAATGGCTGAGCTTCCAGGCATCTTTTTTACCCTTAAGAGAAGAACATGCAACAGGATAAACTCTGCCCAGGTGTGCATTTTCCAGGCTTTGCTAACTGAACTCAACAGTTTTCAACACACACTATACACAAAAGAGTCACACAAACATTTTCTTCTGATCAATACAGTGGAGGGAGGGCAGGCAGGCAATGTTCCAGGTGGCACCCCAAAAGGTTTGCATGTAAGACAGCATCATAGAATAAACCCCTCTCTTTGATAAAAACCACCCATTAATTCATAGCTGAGTGGCAGTATTGTTAAGGGTTAGAGTCCAAAGACTGTAAAAAAAAAATAACCCACTGGAAAAAATCTCAGAGTTTGATCAAAATTATCAACAACATTTAGCTTGCCAGAACAACCTCGTTTAGTTGCCAAGCAGACGGGGCCAACTAGTAAGATTTCATAGAGAATTCAGGGCAAATGACCAAATACCAGCTTGAAACCCAGAAGCAAAGTCTCAGATCTCCTATACAAAATCTTCATATCAAACATGCAAATGACTAGCAAAAACATACCCCACAACAGGACTGAGAATCAAGAGTTGCATTTTTAAAAGACAAGGGATACAAGCCATTTCTTTTTCTAAACCAAAGCATTGGGTGTGAAAGAGAAGCTCTTCTTAAGTTTAAACTTCAACAGCTTTTTTTTTTTTAAAGGCACAGAGTACCTAAAGAAATAATTGTTTTAACAAATTACGACTGTACACACTTCTAGTGAATTTTAAAATATTGCAGTGGGATTCCTAATATTATTATTCTCGGTCACTTCACAGACATGGTTCTGCAGTCAGAGATGTGAATATGAAAAATATAATAAAAATATAGCCCTTCATAGAACGACAGGTTTCACGTGCAAATTATTGATCTAGCTCAAAAACGATCTAAGTCATTAAAATGATCTGTTTAAAATGAACCGGTAAAGAGAATGTTTGATTTGGGATTCAAAAGAAAGAGAAATCAGGATGAACTGTTTTTTTTAAAAAAATGCAACCCTTTTTTCAGACCAGACTTGCTTTCAAAACCAAGCGAAAAGAATCAGGCAATAGTGCAGATTTACTCAGAAATGAGTTAAATGAGATTTCTAGTGAAGTTTGCATAGGATCAATCTGGAAATTAAGTCTTTGGTTGCCTTGAAATGGGGATGGAAGGAAGAAGCATATAAGATATTTTAAGAAAAAAATAATAATGTAGTGCTATAGTATCTCTATTCTTTTCATTGTCTTTAAGTGCAGCCCCGAAATTTTAATTTTGGAGCATTTATACCTTCAAAGATTTTGAACATATATTTTAAAATGGGATGATGTGCTGGGTTAAGTGGGAAAATGGGAGAAAGTAGAAAGCCCCCCCCCCCTTTTTTTCAAAACTGGACTGTGAAATTAGACAGACTTTATGCTGGAATCCAAGTTATATATTGCTTTGAGATTTCATGCTAAAACCCATTTGACATTTCAAAGCCCCACAATCGCAGGAGGGGATTTATTCCTCCAGACAAATTATCCATAAATTATTTGAAGTTACAATGCTGGACACCACTTTTCTGAGAATAAAATCTGTGTTTAATCCAAGGGTCCTTTGGTCTTTAGCTGTGAGACAGCAAATCAAGACAAAACAGAAAATAAAACATACCCACCAGATTTCTGGATTAGCCCTAATAGGAAATATTTCCCTTAAAAGAGAAACCTATGGACTTCAACGGGACTTATTCTCAAGCCACCGTCCTGATTGATATCTATCCATCACCAAAAGAGCTGCACGCGGATAGTAGGCATTACACAGATCCTAACACTTGGTCTCTAGGATCGCCCAAGCCCTCGTTAAATGACGCTTAAATTCCCAGCTTAAATTCCCAGCGGGGGAAAAAAACGTCCTTAAGCTTGAAAGGTTCTGCCGGCCTAAAATTAATTCTACCAAGTCATTTAAAGAGGTGATTCCCACGCCTTTCCCCTTTGAAAGCGACCCTTTGAAAATAACTGCGTCTCCTTATTGGAAGGGGAGGTAGAAGGAGAGGCTGGCAGAGCGGAAGCCAATAACTTCCCCCCCACCCCTCCTTCCTCTTAAAAGTGCCAAAAAAAAAATAAAAAAATCGAGTGAAGAATCCATATCTGCCTGGGGATTCCCACTCGGAAAGTTGTTGTAGCCTGGAAATAGAAAAAAAGGGTTGATGTTTGTGCAGGTAAGCAAAAAAAAGGAAGGAAGGAAGAATCACCTGCGTAAAGCAGGCAGGAAGGTTTAGAGTGGAAGGGAAATTCATAATAAATAAATTCATTTATTTCTCTTTGGCTGGCGAGGTTAAAAAAAGACAAGCTCCGTTCACCAAGGGCGCGTGAGAAGGGACGAAACGAATCTAAACCCGGGTCACTTAATCCCGGGAAGCCCTGAAAAGGCAGAGCGCAATCCCGGGCCGGCTGCAAGCAAACTTCGCTTCGTCCTTTCCCCCCCCTTTTTTTTTTCTTCCTTTCCTCCCAAGCGTTTCTTCTTTCTTCTTTTTCCTTTTTAAAGCGAGAGATCCCGGGAACAACTCGCGGGCCAAGCCGGGCCGAGATTACTTACCTCGGATGAAAAAGAGAGTTTAAAAAGGGGGCGATTGAAAGGAAGCTGTTGCTTTTTTGCAATTTAAGGAAGCAATTAGCTGGAAAGCGGGGGGGGGGG